>OX381711.1:59443884-60060572 GCA_947462335.1 Harmothoe impar
CATCCCAACAATCTACGTTTTTTGTTTGTTTTTGTTGTTTGTCCTGTCGTGTCCTTGTCCGTGTTATGTGTCACCCAATCCATTATCACACCTTATTACACCTCATATTAATGGGGCCTCCCTTAAGGAAGTCCTACACATGTAGTGGTGTCAAGTAATTGGCACAGGTTTTAAATAACACAATAGCAATAGCCCAGCTTCTTTCCTTCCTCTCAATCTGTAGTCCCTGCCATCATCCAAATTCCATCCGGACTGTCGTAGTTGTTAAAAAGGCACTCCTAAGTTTGGCCCCACGTATAGAAGGTGTTTTGTGCCTGTTGCCTGCTATAATGAATCATCCTGTAAACTAGAGAGCCCGAGTTCGTGTTGATATTTTCTAAGGTTTGAAAATTATTGCTTATCATTTTTATAGATAAATGAAGGCTCAAGTAAAATATATATCAGACATCAGTCTACATCATGTATAATAAGCAACATTAATACTGGAAAGGATGACAAAATGATTAATTAGATGAGGAATGAATTGAGGAAAGACAATCTACCCCTGTGTGAATATGTGCTCTTCGTACTTGGTGCTATGATAACATGCCAAGGGTTTAAGATTTCATCTCCTATATGAATGGCCTTGAATTAATGAGCAGACAGTTGGAGCCAAGACACAATGAATATTAATATGAGAAATAAGATTTGAAAACTGGGAAATTTGTTGGGAGGATCCTGAAACCGTGAAATTTCCTACCGAAATGTCCATGGCAACTGATGCCCAAATACATTTAATATGGGGAAATTCCAAAAAATAATTCCCTTTCAAATGTGACATCACCGGACATTACATATAGTCTTGTTTCTAAGAAAGGTTTTCCCATCAAGTGGACTGCATGCATATTCAAACATAAGGAACAGATAAAAGAGTCTCAGATGGATTTCAAAGCTGTTAGTCATGAGTAGTATAGTATGTATCGGAACGGGACTATGGTTAACTACTGTTTATTACTCAATCGATATGCAGCCAATCAGAGGCCGCCATTTGGTCACGTGACCCGTTGCCATGGTAACGTGACCTACTTAGGACTCTCAGCCAATCAGAAGCCAGCATTCTGGGTGACCTACTGACCTACTTAGAAGCTCTCAGCCAATCAGAGGCCGGCATTCTGGTAACCATGGTAACGTGACCTACTTACGTCACGTGACCTACTTAGGCTCAGCCAATCAGAAGCCGGCATTCTGGTAACTAGGGTAATGTGACCTACTTAGGGTTTGTTTGTAAACAACACCACGTGGCTCTCTTGTTTGTAAACAACACCACGTGACACGTGACTGTTTGTAAACAAACAAACAAAAAAGTTATGTAACTTATATATAGAAATAAAAACACAACAAGATAATTTCTTTTTTTTTCATTTTATTCTTTATTTTCATTTCAATCAAAAAAACACACAAGTTTATGCTTTTTTAGCTTGCTTCTTCGATTTGCAACAACCCAACAGGCCGCAAAGTCTCACGCCGCCGTCACTCGCACCACACCCCGGACGGCCTCTCTCCAATACACATTGCACGACTTTGGATAAATCCAACACCATTTTGGCAAGGCAGAGAATCTTTGCCTCCATGAAACGTCCGCCATCGCAACAACCCGTTATTTCTGTCACAACAGCATCATCGATAGCTTCTGACTCACTGTCCGGTCGCTCAGCTTTGGGATTTTGCTCATGCGCATGACGCACTTCTTGGGGTTTCTTGTTCGACATGCTTCAATTAGGAAATGAACGCAATGAGGTCCACAGGTGTCAGCAGAAGTGTCTTGTAGTTGAACGCGGTTTCTTTGCCACTTGAACGGAGCAGAGCGTTCCACGAAAGACAAGAACTCCGCACTCAGCGGCGGTAAGCCGAAGGAATCAAAGTAGTACACTTCACCCGTGCTCGACACGTAAAACGCCACCCAATGCTGACCTGGTAAATGTTGCGGATCTGTGTTGCTCACGAAACAAGTGTCTTTGATAGGGTGCTTCGGAATAGTGTCACAAGAGAAAACACCTAGGAAACGATGTTTTGTGTGAACGTTTTCCTTCAACACTCTACTTATTTCAAGCGTGTTCATACGATACGCTAAGTACCGCTGTCTTGTCTTCAGTTCATGTGGTAGTCGGTGATGGGATGTCGATCTCTGGTCAGCTCGACGACGTTGTCGTACACCAAGAAGAGTAGCACCGTTGTTGTCGCTTGTAGCGCCGAGCGGAAACTGACTTCCACCCTCAGCTGACCCGCTCTTATAAGGTTCACGCGACACCCGTCGTGCGATCTGTCTGGGGTTAAATCGAGGGGGAACACCGTGTAACCGTTCAGGAATTGATCGTATGAAATACCACAGGAGCGCGTGCCCTCGTACATCCCCGTTTCCGTGTGTAGCGCCAAGTACTCTCTCACGGCCGCTTTGGTGTTAAAGTCGGGCACGTAAGCGTCGTTCGGCACTTTCTGATCGTTCACTATCACTTGAAGCGAGCTGATGTCGTAATGCTTCATCTCGAACGGGTTCTTGGTGTAGCTACCGTTGAAGGCGTCGTGGTCCAGGAAGCAAATCATCATCGACTTGGGAAGCTGGCCTGTGTTGGAGTGCGTGTAGCTGTGATCTCTGTTACCTTGAGGGATGGCGTACGTCGTCACCTCCACTCTGTTCACCGGGTAGTCGAAGGGGCCGTGTTCTATCACCGCTCTCTCGTGCGTTTCCGCTACAGCGTCCGCCACCAACACGCGTCGCACGTAGAGCTTTGCTTTGTAGATCTTCAAGCTGTAGCCTGCGTCAGCGGCGCACATCAGATAGAAAGAGGGCGCTGCCTGTTTCAGAGTGAGATTGATTTCTGTCTCTCCAACGATGAGCTTCGGTTGATGAGCCAGGTCAAAGTGCAGTCGCGCCATCAGCGAAAAGCGCTTGTTGGAGATTAGCTTCCTGCGCGCTTTGTACCCCGCATTCGCGTTAGTCAACGCGTCAAAGTGACCAGGCGTATCTTCATGCCACCCCTGGGCGCTCATGACGCCGCCCTTCACATCTTTGTTGTAGTTGAGTAACCCTTCCAAGTAAGCTCGGTAAGGGTAGGTCTCGGTGTTGCCAGACACTTTGAAACCGCCGATGGAGACTTGGACGTCTTTGAAGAGCGAGTGAGCCAAGTTGTTCACCGGAGCTACCGCGTCGGTGTCCTCGAGCGCCGCTCCGTTCGCTTTCAGCACTTGACATTCCAGATGAAGGTAATTCTCGTTCAGGTCTGTGTACTCTTGCGACTTGTTGATGGTGAAATTTATGTTACCTCCATCCTCTAAAGAGTTTTTTGTTTCTATCCCGAGGAAAGACGACTTTAAGATAGTAGTCTGAGTCGGCGCTACGGTGTGCAGGTCGAGCTCAGAGAGCGCGCACTCGTTACTGCTCTCGTGTACGTAAGCCATTGTGTTCTCTCTTCACGCGGACGACAGACTGACGCCGGCCGCCTCCAGTCTTTTTATTTATACCTGAGCGCCTAGGCGCTTACCGGTCGAATACATCCCCTCTACGTCTCTTGCAAGAGCCACCGCCCCTCTGAGGAGAATGCCGGCGACGTTTCGACCCTTTCTTAGACGCGACAGTCGTCTTTCCTCTAGAGAACGCTGTACTCGCCAGTCTCTTCAGAGCGCCTGCGCCTTGGGCTTTCACGCTGCTCTTTAAAGTCCGACCCGCCAGCACATCTTTAGCTACGCCCACACCGGCGCGGAGCAGCGTTTTTCCCACTGACTTCAATAGCGGGGTAGCCGAGCGCATCAGACCTAACAGAGCGCCGCCCAAACCGTGCCCGCTCTGGAAAGAGCGCCCGCTGTACACGTTGATGCCGTGGATGCCTTAGTACAGTAGCAAACCCTTATCCACAACTATGCCATGTATTCTACACAATCAAAATACATACTGCAGCCTGTATACACCTTTAAATTAAAATAGCCTGGGGCTGACGTACACTTAAATGGTTTTAGCAAGGAGGGGGTGGAGTTCTGAAGTTCTGTAGTTATCACATTTTATTTGTCAAAAAATGTTCAAAAGACATTCATTGACTTTTCTAAAGGCTCTTATTACACTTGATATTATGTTGATGTACATAATAACTTGTTTGCATATTACTACTCGACTACATTTTTATCCTATGAGTATAGATACATCTCTTAGTATTCCATAGAGTTATCATCTGATCATTGACTCTCTCCAGTGCAGCCACCTCGCCAATGCGGCCAGTTTTGGATAGTCCAATGGGTGGCTGCAATAGAGGGAGTTGACTGTAGTAATCGCTGTACCCTCTGCCGACGGTGCGCCTGGGTGGAAAGTATGGAACGCGTTGACGCATCATTTTTTTCTCTTTCAGCGCTCAATAGGTCTCAGATGAAGTGTCACGGTCACCTCGCCTCTACCGAATGGGATGGAATGACCGGATCGGTCTCTTAAATAGATGCCGACCTCGGTAAACCTCTTGGATTTCAAGGGGAAATAATCCAAATGGGGAAAACTGATAGCTTGCACGCCACCTCGACGCTTTCCGCCTCTGTCCACCGCGACGCAGCGCAACAGCGGCACTTGCATGTCGCCCACACGTCTCTCCTGGATCATGTCGGTGTATATGTACACAGAGTGCACGTCCCCGTAAACATCCATCGAGTAGGCGCCGGTAGTCGGCGACGCGAAACACGTCTTCTCTCCGAAGCCTAGAACGCATGCGAGATGCTGAGTCAGCAGGACAGCACAGTGTCTCGGCGGTTTGATGGTGACGCGTTTCGTCTTGGCGTCGTACGATAAGATCCGCATCGGTTTGAGCAAGAAGCTGGAGCCCTCTAGTCTGTCATCTCGCAACGTCTCACTCAAGCGCTCGATTAGGGTGTGGTTGCTTCCGGTGAAAATAGGAGGTATCTGGAATATGTTTGGCATGAAACTGCGCACTCCCATGTCTTTCTCCATCTTTTCGATCATCTGTCTTGCTTGATTGCTGATCGCCTTCTTCTTCACCGCCGGGGACAAGAACTGCTTGTATACGGCATTCGTCTGTCTCAAGTCGACCTCTCTTTTGAACCTTTTTGTTTCCGGTTTCAATCGCTGCTCTTCCGACGTGTCTGATATCTCTTCCACCGTTACATAGCTCGCTTCCTTCCAGCTCAGCGGGTATTTTGAGCTGAACGTTAGCTTGCTCAGACCGTTCGCGTTTTTCATTCCCCTCCAGTCTACCTGCGGTTTTCTTCCTTCGGCGAATATAGTGTCTTTTAAAACGTTGATCGCCTCCTCTAGCGAACCCTTGGTGCGCAGAGGAACAACGATGATCAAGTCATCGTCGTGCACGTTAGTCCATTCTGTAGGGAGGATGATCTCAGTCAGAGCCGCTTCGTACGCTTCGGGCAGAAGGAGCGGCGAGTCGAAGTGAGTCCGGAAAGACGTCAAGCTGTTCTCAGAATAATACTCCATAGAGCTGTTGCTAGGTAGGGTGATGTTCATTTTTTTTTTTTTTTTTTCCTACGTTATTTTTTTGACGGGGATCCACTCGTTGAACTTGTCGTCGTAACCTAACCAGCGTACGAAAGCTAACTCTTTACCGTCGACGGTCTTGCGGCGCAACACCTCGTCTATCAGGTAGTTGTTGTCGTAACGACTCTTGTACACCTTCTGAACCTCTTCCGGGTAGAAGACGCCTTTTATCTCCTCGCCCTTGTTGTCTTTCAGCTCGAACCCTCTGCTTCCCAACGTCTTAGCAATGTGGACCACTTCCTCGCGCCAGTTTCCCTCGTACCCTTTGTCGAAGGCGCCTTTAGTTCTCAACATCCTCACTCTGTCACCCGGAGCGATGACGTCGACGGCGGACGTCTTTGTTTTTTTCTTCTTTTTCCATATTTCGTCGATTTGTTTGTTTGGAGATCTTGTCGGTAGAAAACTGTTTCGCTGTTTTCCGAGCTGACTTGAGCCGGCGCCATTTTCAACGTCTTGTGGTGAGTGCGATTGTAAGAAGACACTACATGGTGCAGTACGTCTACGAAGCGATACGTGCGCTTGTGTGTGAAATAACGCCACAGCTTCTCCTTCAGACTGCGGTTCAAGCGCTCCACTAGACTAGCTTTGATGTCGTCGTTCTCGCCAGTGAAAAACTCTATGCCCTCGATCTTCAAGTGATCTTGAAAGATCTTGTTCAAAAACTCTTTCCCCTTGTCTGTCTGAACAGTGCGCGGTCGTCTCTCGCCAGTGTCTGTCATCTTTCGGAAGGCCTCGGTAACATCAGCGCCGCTCTTGGATTTAATGGGAACGGCCCACGCGTACCTAGAGAAAACGTCGATCGCCGTCACCACGTACCGGAAGCGGTCGTTGTGAGACGCCAAAGCCTGCATGTCCATCAGATCTATCTGCCACTGCTGATCGATTGCACCGGTTATAGTCTTGTTCCTTGCGAATTTTCTCCGAATGGGTTTATGTTTAGTGTAGGCGTCCAGCGACACTAAAGCATCTCGGATGACGGCCGGGTTTAGGTGGCGAAAATGATGTTTCTGGAGTTTAGTCACGCTAGTGAAACTGGAGGGCGCTTTGACGTCGGTATATCTAGCTACTACGCGCTTCTTTTCTTTTTCCTTCTTGGTCAGTCTCTTCACTGGTTTACCCATCGTCGGCCTGATGGAGGAGTAGCGCCAGGAGCGGGAGTGAACGACGCCGCCACCGCTAGGCGGTTGCGCCCTTTCCTTTTCTTACTCGCCGCGCTCCTATAGGTAGTCGGAGTTTGGAAAAGTTCACTGCCCTCCTCGTCGTCAGAGGATTGATCGTCCACCTGGAGAGAAGAGTCTGCTGCTGCTACTGCTGCTGCTGCTGCTTCTCCTTCTTCCGAGTCGAAGCTCCGTCGTTTCCGACCTCTGTCAGCAAGCCGTGTGTCCAAACTTTGGCCAGGTCCGCTCGCTTTATACAGATGGTTTCCGATCAGGGAGTCTGTGGGAACTGCTTCGCGCAGCGCTTTTGTGAACGGAGAGTAGCCCGCCGGTCTGGGCGCCGTCTTCCTGAACCTGGCGGCGTCGTTCAGTAAGTCCACTATGTTGATGCGATGCTCAGGTGGTATTCTCCGACCCGACATCTCGCGCATCGCACCGTCCTCGTTCCACTTGACCACACCGGATTTCTCCAATTGTTTGTACAGCGCCACGGTCCGGATGCGATTCCTCTTGGGAACTTGGTTCACCAACCGCTCAAGTAGGGACGCGCTGGCTTCTTCAGCAGACTGACGGAGGTGAGCCGGGGGCGAAGAAGTGTAGGACGAAGAGATGTTGCTGTTGTTGGGATTCGCGAGAAAAAATTGCAATCTATTCAACAACCTTCGGTATTTCAACATTTTCTCGCGCGATTCCAAAGTGGGATCGTTCAACACTAAGTCCAAGTCCCTGTAGATAAACTGTAGCACCTGGTGCAAGGCCGCGTCGGGATGAAGGGACTGTTCTGCCTGCTTGTGGTAATAGGCCATATCGGCAGGTAGGCGGGCGGCGGTGGCAGGGGCGGAACTCTCGTTCTTTTCAGTACGCTCATCAGGAAGAGGAGGAAGGTTTGGAGCAGTAGAAGTACTAGCAGCAGCGACTGCAGTAGTAGCAGCGCTAGTAGTAGCAGCAGCGGGCACATGATGAAGTAGACCTGCTCGTGATGATTTGTAGAGCGTCTCAGGATCCACGAGCGCTAAGCGTTTGTAGTGTTGTTGCTGCTCTGAGTCCGTCATGGGGACGACGGTGGCGATGACGCTGGCGGTGGCGGTAGTGGTGGTACTGTCGGCGAGTAGGTGTCGAATGAGGTGTCTCATATACGGAGAATGCTCTTTATAAGCGGTAAGGCCATCCCTATGAGAGCCGGAATGAGGAAACCTCCCTCTTGTACCAAGACGCGTCACTTTTTTTTGATGGGCGTAGATTTTTTGCCGACCTCCCTCAACACGTCAGCCGATTCTCGAAGCTTGTCCAGTTGTTTGTCGCTGAGCGGGATGTTCCCTACCAGTAAATTGTGACAGATCTCACTCAACGCTGCGATCAGATCGTCGCTTCCAGAGTCTATTAGATGCGAGCAGTCCTTTGGCGAGCACTTAGCTAAGTGCTTGAGAGTACCAAAGTGTCTTTCGAGTAGATGAGAAGACATTTTTGCTACTGCTTTCTCTTGTTCTTTTTTTTGTCTAGCGGTACGAATACTAGCTGAGAGTGTATGGACGTCAAAGAGGAGCGTATTCTCAGATCGTCAGGTGTTGACTGCTTGAAGTCCAGAAGGAGGTATGAGTGAGGTCGCTTGAGTTCATGGGTAAATATACTAGAGAGGGCCGCCGCGTTGGAGGGAAACACCTGGCGAGACAGACTAGCTATTTGCCCCATGTCGCGCGGGTTCTTGAAAACGATCATGTAGTGAGCGTTCAGACTCATAGTTCGAAAGTCGGGTGATTTCTGGAATAGGTTCTGAGTGATGTATATGACGCTCACGTTCCAGTGATGGGAGTATTTAGTAAAGATGTCGGCTACCACTTGCTGATTGGAACTGCTCATCAGATCGTCCAATATCAGTAGAGTGTGTGGTCGTAAAGCGTCTTCTGCTACTTCCACGTCTCCCGCTATAGTCTCTTTGCTAGGAAGACCTTCTCTGAATTCCACACCGTACTGATTTTGCATTTTTTCAAACAGAGGTTGCCACTTGCCGTAATGGTAAAAAGTCTTTTCCACCGGCGGCGTGACCAAATTGTTCACGTCGCTCAGAAATTGATCCACCAAGCGCGATTTTCCACAACCCGATGGACCGCTAATGATACAACTAAAGGGTCCTTGTAGTCGAGCGTCGAAATGAATTTCTGTGAAGAGTTTGCTTCTACTACTCGACATTTTTGTGTTTTTTTCAGCACGCGTGAGAGAGCAGTTGTGTGTCTGACTGTCCGCTGTGTTTCTCACTCGAACGGTCGGTAGTGAATGGTTGTGGAGAAAAGTCAGCCGACCTTTTTATTGATTCCGGCCGGTGTCACAGTAGCGGCGGCAGAAGTGTCTTTTTTTCTCTTTTTATTTTTGCGATAAAATTCTATTTTCACTCAATAGTCATAAATGTTTTGTATCAGACTCCAGAGGAGTCTGATACAAATTTTTTTTTTAAAAAGAAGAGGGGGAGGAAGAGGAGGAGGAGGAGGAGGAGGAGGAGGAGGGAGAAAAGCGCGGATTAATTTTTTTATTTTTTTTTCTTAGGCAAAGCTCGTTGCTTTGCCGCTTTCTTTTCTATTTCTGTGTTGTGACACGATCGTCTCGAAAAAGCAATAAGGCGTGTGAGCGCGACGGTGACAAATACATATTGGAGCGTATGGTTTAAAATAGTGCGTCCCTATCTTCTTCGATTCGGCTGCGTTGCAATATGCGGGATAACAAGTGACGACGTCGAAACGTTTAGATACCGTGTTCACGTCGGCCACAACGCGCGCCCACCGAGTGGGAGCTGCAGTCACTCCCAAGAAACCAATCGGCTTGTCGAATCGTTTCATAGCGCTTATTCTCACTTTATAAGAGGAGGCGGGGTGAGGAGAGTGGCAGCGCTCTTTCTTTTCATGAAACGCCCAACGAGTGGGGGCGCTGAGAGCGGCTATTATGCAATGGTAGAGTAAATACTGTTCTGAGAAGACGGCTCTCGGCCATGCCGCTACGTTTTCCTTTTCCGCTCTTGTATAACGACGCTTTCTTTGGCACTCTGCTTTGCTTTTCTCGAGAATTCGGTACGCTTCAAGAGAAGCGTGAACCTCAACTACGTGACGCTCTCTCCTTTGAGATAAAAAAATAGCCGGGCAGTTGAGGAGGAGGGCACTTTGTTCGCGTGACCGTCTTTTAAAAACTCGCGCCCTCTGCAGTGCCATAGTTCTTTCCTCCGAAACAAAAAAGACTGAGTGAAAATAAAAAATTTTAAAACAAAAAGCTCAAAGAAAAAAAATAAGCAATAAGCAGACTCAGCTCGAAATTCCCTGCCGGCGTGATGGCGGTGACTGCAGGCGGCGGCGGTCGGCTGGCCGGCGGTGGCGGTGTCGGCGGCGATGGTAGAAGGGCGTGTGGAAAGAGAGATGCATCTCAGTCTTTTATAGGAGCGGCGAGTCTGACATTTTCAGCTGTCGCATGCTGACCTGCTGCTATCATAAGAGAAACAAAAGCCCTAATCACGCTTTTCAGCTGGATCCTTCCACCCCGCCAGACATGGATCCAGATGGGAAGGTGGTTTAAAATTAAATCTGTGTACCGACTGTCATACAATAGTGTAATTAGTTGAACGCGTGTTACCTGTATAAAGGATTAGCAGGTCATGGGCTCAGAGTGTGTATAGAAAAACAACTACAGGTAGCGTGAACAGAGCGACCCCCTCCCTTTCTGTCACTCTGTCTGTGACTAGAGGGTGCGCGTGTGGTAAGCGGCTTAAATCTAAAGAAAAACAAATCACCCTCTCCTGTCGTCAGCAGTCAGCCGGCCGGCGGCTGGAAAATGCGATTAGAGGGATGATGAGCCACGTAGTAAGCGACTTAAGGCTAATCTAAAGACCTGCCGTGAGTGGGCAGCTGGCCGGTGGCTTGAAAAAAAAAGGGGGAGAGAAGAGAGAGGGGGGAGTAAGGGTATATAAGGGGGAGTGAAACCGTATTCGTCATCGTCATCATCATTCACTCTACTACTACTACTACTACTACTACTACTACTACTACTACTACTACCACCGCCAGCACCACGCCTCAATTTGCAGATCCCCATGATGGAAAGTTGCGACCGTGACATGAAGCGGAATGACGAAGCGGCGCGCGAATGTGAAGCTGATGCTGTAGCCTCTGCTACTGCTGCTGCTAGTGCCGCTCATCGTGCTACTGCTGCATTTACTGCGGCTGTTAGTGACGCTGGTTGTGATGACGTTGTTGTTGTTGCCGCTGCGGCTGTGACTGCTGCTGTTGCTGCCGCCGATGCAGCTACTCATGCCACCGATGCCGACGCTGCTGCTGCTGATGCTGTTGCGGCTGCCGATGTCGCCGCTGATAACGCTGCTAGTGCACGCTCTGCTGCCCTTGCTACTGTCGCTGCTGCTGTTGTTGCTAATGCTCACGCTACTGCTGCTGCCGCTGCTGCTGCTGCTGCTACCGCTGCTGCCGAGGCTGCTGCCACTGCTGCTGATGCTGCTGCTGATGCTGCTGATGCTGCTGATGTTAGCAGTCGCGTCGACAAAGAATCGTCATTTGTCACTCTTAAACCTCCAGTTGAACGCGCGACGGGTAGTAGGGCTACCAACGCGACGGCCGGATGGTGCAAATGGTGTCGTCGCTTCTGCTCGTGCTCTTGCTTTTCTTCCGGTCCTACCTGCTGCTGCTACAGTATAATAGTGTTATAGTGTTTGAATGAGAACGCACGTAGTTACACATAGACGCTGTAACAGATGTGCTTTTTTTTGAAAATATAATTTTAGCATAACATTGAACTTGTTGTGTTTATTTTCTATATATAAGTTACATAACTTCTTTGTTTGTTTGTTTACAAACAGTCACGTGTCACGTGGTGTTGTTTACAAACAAGAGAGCCACGTGGTGTTGTTTACAAACAAACCCTAAGTAGGTCACGTTACCCTAGTTACCAGAATGCCGGCTTCTGATTGGCTGAGCCTAAGTAGGTCACGTGACGTAAGTAGGTCACGTTACCATGGTTACCAGAATGCCGGCCTCTGATTGGCTGAGAGCTTTTAAGTAGGTCAGAAGGTCACCCAGAATGCTGGCTTCTGATTGGCTGAGAGTCCTAAGTAGGTCACGTTACCATGGCAACGGGTCACGTGACCAAATGGCGGCCTCTGATTGGCTGCATATCGATTGAGTAATAAACAGTAGTTAACCATAGTCCCGTTCCGATACATACTATACTACTGTCACGTTGAGAGGGACCCTGGACATGGAGCGAACGCCCCGAGAAGGTCCTTCCAGTCTGGTTAGCTGCTCCGCGGTTACGATCACCAGGCTGGCGTTAAAATCTTAACACCACCGTTGAGAAGGAAATTCTGACATAATTGTATAACGAAATCATGCTCTTTGTACTCTTGATAGCACAGGCGAGTGAACACTTTGATTTAATTTGGATATACCGACATCAAAGTGTACAGCGTAGTTTCACCCCAAATCGGCCACATCCCTCAAGCGGGCAAACCCCTGGCAACCCCTTCTTTTTTTAAAGTGTTTTATTGGGTAAAAGATGACAAATACAAAAGTAGATGTATCATCCTAGCTTAGGCGTATTGCCTTGCTTCCGCTAGGTCCCCTATCATTCACTAGTATATCACAGTAATTCATTTATGTTTGGTTATGGCGTAACAAATTGTATAAAAGTTTCATTATATGATGAGACATTGGGTGCTTCAATTATCACAGCCATTTTAGGACATGTTATAAGATGAGATGAGATGAGATGAGGGGGGATATTTTGTGTACAGAGTTGGGGGCATTCTTCAGATTACATGTTAAAAAAACGTTTTCTACATAAAACAGTGATAATAATATCTTTTTATAGCGATCTTATACTCAGCCAGGCTGTCTATAAGAGCGTAACAGGGTTTCAGCATGTTCCATCGTATGATGGCTCTATAAAAACAACTCCGCAACACAATTGGTTTTAAAGACCGAGGGACTTTTAGCCTTATGCCCTGGTTATGTCTCGTTGGTAAGTTTCTATTATCAACTATTTTGCGCTGTCTTTTGAGGGTAAAACCATAAAATAATAGATGAATGTCTCGTCTTACATTAAGATACATACATTTCCTATTTACATGCATTTGAATAGTGTTGTACAATGGGTTGGCCTCTAACTTAACTTTGTATACATTTCTTCCAGCCTTGTTCTGTAAAAACTGCAGCTCGTTGGTTTCTCCTATATTGCCCCTGTCCCATATATAATCCACATAATCAAAAGATGGTAGCGTCATAATTTTGTACATGGTCAAAGCAGTCAGAGTTTCAACATAAGCTTCAGGAAGGACAAAGGTCAGTATGATGTCAAATATACATGTATGGTTGAATATCATCGATTCAACTGGTTGGTATTGTTAGTTTAACGTAATTTTTATCCACCCTGGAGGGTAGGCCGACTTGAAGTATGTGGCCAACTTGGTGAACCTACCCTACATGAGAAGGTTGATACATGTAGTAAAATGCAACATGTGGATATTCGATTTCTTCATATGCGCCAAGCACGTCATGCACCTTAAATAATGGATCACGACACACGCCAGCTTCTATTCGTCACATCGAAGATGGAGAATGCATATAGCTCATACTGAAGTCAATGCCCTGTTATTTCAATATAGGCTTCACAGTTTAAAAATTTATTTTCTTCTAAACCAACAGAAATGGCGTTAAATTAGTTTCCGCTCTCTATAGGTCTGAAGGAAGCATTGGCATAAACGTGCCCGTCATTGGATGAATACTGACAGTTATCAGCAATGGGGAATGATTATAAAGCCGTACAAATGCATGACATCAAATAATCCAATACACTTCCATTGTGAATTTAATCATCACTAATAAGCAAAGCCAAACCTATTTAAACCTGATGAATTAATAAACACGCATATGGAATGTTGACTTTCAAACACCATTTCACTGAATGTGTGCTCGAACAGTACTTTATGGGCTGACGGGTGCCAAGACCAATTAGGTGAACAAAAAGGTGAATGTTAAGTCTTCAATCAATATCGCAGAAGTTTCCCTCCATTATCAAAGTGAGTGATTTATGTATAGACGATGCTCTCAGGGAAAGGAGAAAGACAATGAAAATCTATTTGATTGGAGTTAAATTGGTCACACAGCTATTGTGTAAAATAAATCGGTGGCATTTTTTTAAATGCTCACGCTCTAAACATGAATACCTGATGAATGACAATGGAGCAATATTGTTGCTGCTTGCGCTTTCATTGATATGGATTGGACACATACAATTTTGCTGGGTTGGGTAGAGTTAGGGAATAGGGTACGGCACATGGACATAGATCATGCCCAAGTCCATGGGCAAGTCCCCTATTCACGTTATGACACATACACAGTAATAACACCTTTTATCTGATGACAAAATGAGCATAATATAATTTGAAAACGCATGGCTGCAGTTGCTTGCTCAGACAAACCATATGTGAAATGTACCACTGTCAACCAGAGGCAGACAATTACCCAATCAAAGCAGGGCGCCACCCAATCAAAGCAGTGAAGTACCCAATCAAAGGAGGCAGACATCAGGTCGCCATCCACCAATTAGGCACTTCAAATTCGTCCTCTGCATATTGTAACTTGCTCACTAAATGAATGCAGTAAAACGTAAACAAGCATGGTCAAAAACGTAGTACATGTATGAAGCCGCAAAAAACGTGGATAACCACAGCATTAAAAGTAAACATGTTAGAAACGTGAATAAACACACCAAAAACATGAATAAACTTGCCCCAAACGTGATTAAACACTAGATATCTTTGAATCGATACTTGTTTGCCATCTTAAATTGATTCTTCACTGCTACTAGTGGTATATCCATCTAGATATACAACAGTGTCTAGCCACTCACCCCACAGTAGCTAAGAACGTCTCTGATTGGCCAATAGTGCCCATCACAGACTCTCATCCAATCAGAGATCAGCTCTGATTTTAATGTGTTGGCTAAATCGTAGCAAGTCGTGTTATAAAAAGCCTTATTTGCTACACCCGATTAAGATGTTAAACATTATACTCGCTTTTTGAAAATATAAACCTTGAGAAAAAGTCTATCCCCTAGGATGTCCATTCTAGTGTACATGAATAGTAAACTCTACTCTTAGTTTACAGTAGAAAAGATGGTATTTATGGGGGCGCTATAATTTACAGTGCATGCTAGCATGAAGGATGGATGGGATATATGCCATGTCATCAATAGTAGATATTATGTCATCTGCAAGATAGAGAAATGAATCAGAATACATACACACTGAAAACATTGTTGACTGGGGTGACACATGCCCGTAAGCCTAATGGTAGTGGCTGGGATTGGTAGCTGGGATTTTATCACAATCACAATAAGAAGATGACTTTAGATAGAGTAATGACTGTGTGGCTATAAACAAGAGAGTTCAGTGTGTAAGCTAAACCCAGTTCCAGCCCATGTGACACCCACGTTGACAACGCAACATAAGTTTTGTCATGGGTACATGTCCCTGGTTTTACTTAATAGAAAATAACACAATTGAGTATACAGTAAAGTATATAGCTAAAATGATATATTCCACTGCCAACAGATCGACGCAAGGGTGCGATTCCATCGCTTAGGCCACTAAAAAAAAAGAAGTTGTTTCTCATCACCGCGCGCATCATGAAAATCGTGATTCAGGGAAAACTTTTTCTTTTTTTTTAGATTTTTAATGAAAAATCTGTCACAAAATGGACAAATATAGGCATATATTTGGTATCAAATTAAAGCTTATAAATACAGTAAGTAACGCAGCGAGATAGGAATAGATTGCATTTTAACAATCTGTATGGATCAATAAACTGTTAACTGCTAAAATGTGAAAATGGTGCGCGGAAAGTCTTAATTTCCATACGTATTTTGGCCCCCAGTAAAAAGAAAAATTAAAATAAAAAACGCCCTCGTCATATTTTTCAGTGCCGGGTGATGAGAAACAACTTTTTTTTTTGAGTGGCCTTATGAGCATCCTTCGATTGACTTGTCAGCAGTGGTATTCACCATTAATTGACTGCTAAACAAGAAGTTTGTGGGCAATGCCCACCTGGCAGCCAATGCTAAGCCCATGGGAATCCTATTCCCTTGTAAGCCCAGTTTATAAAACAACGTATGATATCAATTAAAATATTAAAAATAGTTGATAAAAGCATGTTGAGAAATGAGCATGAATTAAAGCATTGAAAAGGGCTAAATTGTGTGTGTATAAATCATATCGATCTATATCATTACTAGTGTGTGCATGCCAACAGTTCTATTGCCCGACTGTTTAAGTCAGTATTATGTGTGAGTAATGACCCATTCAAACCAATGTTGAATACGCAGGTCATTCACCTAGCTTCCTGTTGTATAATTAATGTGTCGTTGCTACTTGATCGAGGATTTAAACTGCTTGGTTTTATACTGGTTATTGTCAAACATTATCTATAGCATTGTAAATGTGATTTTTGCCAAATAAAAATTTGTAAACTCAAACGCTAACTCATTTTCTTTGCAACCACCTACTATTTACATGGACCTCGCCTGGCAGCCCTAAAACTAAAAATCCGAGGTCTTTTCTAGCCCAGCCTATCCACATAATTCCCATCTGGGGCCCACTTTGGTGTCCTGGCTGTGTATAGCCAGATAAGATTAAGGGGAAGTGTACCTTATTCAAGTTGTGAGATCTGGGAATGGTTGATCTATATTTCATCTCGTGTGTTCAGTAGTCAGCTACCTTACACCGGCTTGACTGCGGCTTAGATTCAGCAGTACACCACTTAAACTACAGTAAAGGAGCTCTAACTTGCCTCTCTAACTACCCACGGCACCTAAGCCTGGGTTTTACATCTCATACACATGAAAGACGAGCCTGTTGAGATCCACCTCTGTAAAGCATCTAGAGATGTCACCTGTGTGGGGTAGCTGGGAGATGGAGGGGATTTAGACCGCTGCCTCCTCAAGGCTGTGGCAAAGATGTACATATACTGGTTTCGATGCGTGCAAAGTAGCCTACACCATGGTGTGTTGGATGTCTACTGTATCTATATCACGTTATATATTGTTTAACAACAGGGGGAGGTGGTAAACATGTTTGACCCCTGTGGGGGATGGGCAAAAATATTCAGCAATAAAGTTCATGCATTGACCCCCCCCCCCCCTGTTTTTCAAAAATGGTCACGCCCTTAGATGTCTGCTGTATGTACACCGTGGTGTATTAGATGTCTGCTGTATGTACACTGTGGTGTGTTAGATGTCTGCTGTATGTACACCATGGTGTGTTAGATGTCTGCTGTATGTACACCATGGTGTGTTAGATGTCTGCTGTATGTACACTGTGGTGTGTTAGATGTCTGCTGTATGTACACTGTGGTGTGTTAGATGTCTGCTGTATGTACACTGTGGTGTGTTAGATGTCTGCTGTATGTACACCATGGTGTGTTTGATGTCTGCTGTATGTACACCACGGTGTGTTAGAGAGATGTCTGCTGTATGTACACCATGGTGTGTTAGAGAGATGTCTGCTGTATGTACATCATGGTGTATTAGCTGCCTGCAGTATGTACACCACAGTGTGTTACAGAGATGTCTGCTGTATGTACACCACGGTGTGTTAGATATCTGCTGTATGTACACCATGGTGTATTAGCTGTCTGCAGTATGTACACCATGGTGTGTTAGAGAGATGTCTGTTGTATGTACACCACGGTGTGTTAGATATCTGCTGGTTACCGATACTGCATTCTAATGTACAAAGTATTGTCACACCGTAGGTATGGTACATGACACGGAGAAACTGTAGTCATATTTTGTCCTAGGGGGCAGATTTTTGTGTGGGTTTGCAAAAAGCTATTTTCATTTCTCCATGGTGTGCTTTTCTTTCTCGTATTTTCTTTATTACATTGGCTATATATAAGAAATACATTGCTCGGTAGACTTTCAAATATTCATAACCACCAATTGGCCCCAACTAGTGATGCTTCCGCCCTAGCCAAGACAAAGCGTTTTAGGAACTGCCTGAAATTATCTGTAACCCACAGGTTAAAACGTCCACCTCCTCTATAGTTTAAATGCCCAAAGTGCCTGTCCTTGCTCAACACTGAGTGTTACTGGACGGGTAGCAAAACATGGCTCTTTACGAATAGAAAAATGAACTTGAGCGTAGTGCCAGGCCTATTGTAGTCTATGTTGGACCAGTATAGACAGAAACTGAGTGTAGGGAGCATACTGGTATAGTGTGAGAGGAGACAGGATTGAGACTGTACGTCCACCTAGGGCTGCACAGTATAAATTATGATGAGTCTGTAGAGCATGCTATATACAGCAGTAATACGATTGGGGTGTTGAGGACACTAGCCACTCCATCTTTCTGCTGTCAAACAGTGAGAGCTGTCCTGATGACTGCAGACTACAGTAGCCCATGCTATGAATACCTCTAATAAACAGCAGTGGCACAGGCGGAGCAGGGGTGGCACTACTGTGGCTCTCAGATCCTTCTGAAAGAAGGCTCGTATAACAATCACTATGACCGTCAACTTGAATTTTGCTTGATTTGGGCGATCCCCGTTTGTAGCTAGGAGCCATTGAACAGGAACCAGTGTGTATGATGGGAGTGCTCCCATCCTACTTTCTGGTTCCAGTTCTGGTTCCAAGCTAACAATAAGGATTGCCTAAACCCAGCAATAATTCAAGTTGAAGGTTATAGTCGGGTGTGCAAGTGCCATTCTGTACCAGAATGGCGTGTGGGACAAGTGTAGGGTGACACCACTACGTGGAGGCCGGTATCCCTGGGTGGAATCTGCTGGACCCATACTGCAACCATTATAGCAGAGGCATCAATGACAGTATGGACTTTACTCAGCAGCATCAGTTACAGTATGGGGTTGACTCGGTAACATCAATTGTAGTATGGGGTTGCCTCTGCGGCATCAATTGTAATGATGGGGTTGACTTGGTAGCATCAATGATAGTATGGGCTTCACTCGGTCAATCCCTGAAAGGGGACAGCTAATTCGCGACACGATGCTCAACCTTGTTCCTCACCCCGACAGCCTGCTCCAGCATTGAAATAACTGTATAATGTGGCCCACATTGACTAGCTAATAAAGGTGCTTGTGTGCGTCACTCACCGCTTGAACATTTTCACCTCACCATCTCACACATTCATACTAATGGCTATAGTGGCTATAATGGCTATAGTGGCACCTCCATGGACAGAGCAATCAACTAAAGTATAAGGTGGCCTACAATGGCTTGCTAATAAAGGCGTTTCTGTGCGTCACAAGTTTACCACTTGAACACTATCACACACCATCTCACCCATAGACGGAGCAATAACCTGTTAGTTAATAACAACTTACCTCCCAGGTGGTTATCATAGATGCGAGGCCTGCTTTCATGGCGATATACAGGTGGGAAATGTAAATTAATGAATGAATCACAACCCACCATTGTTGTTAGAGAAGGGCTAATTGTGCCCCTTGGCAATGTTGACAATAATTATAATTACGTGCATGGGAGGTGCCAAACAGCTGTAGGCAAAATAAACTGATACGGCTTGACCAGGGACCTCCCTGGAAACAAATTCCTGTGAATCCCCCCCTGAATAGCACAGGTTGGCCTGGGGTCAGTCCCGGGAATAACTTGGGTTCTATTCCCGTGATATCACAGGATTCTGTGGGCAAAAGTTTCCGTTATATCATGGGATTCTGTTAAACAGGGGTGCATGGGTTTGAATCCTATACTAGTAGACCTGAATAGCTGTAGTTGACTTGTCTTATGTGATTTATCTAAATATTCTTACAAAAATAACCAGACACATTCATTTTGACCACTAACAATCTTACATATGCTTGTCCTGATCGGGAACTGGACCTGCTACCCATAGACCCATAGTCCCGTGCTCTAGCGACTGACCTACTGGGACATGTATTGGGAGAGATACATAATCTGTGACCAGTGGTGACTGTACCATAATATATTATGTATACATACAGTAGTTGTTGACAAAGAGGGAAGCAGGATAGACATAAGGATGTGGCTTCGAACCCCTGTGTCAATTCATTCATTGAACCCATGGGTAGAATTGTGGACACCATAGCATATGTGTATTTCTACCTTATTCAAGCATGAATTGATGATAAAAAACTTTAAAAACCTATTTTCTGGGTAAAACGGATGAAGGACTTCTTGTCCCTACTTTGCACAACCACTGAACCTATTTTCTACATGTTGGTGTGAAAGGAATGTTTTCTAAATGACTGATACAAAAAAAAAGATCACTAGGAATCGACCTATCCACCTTCAGATCTACAGTGCTAGGCTCTATAGACTGAGCTCTATAGACTTTTTATCATCAATTCATGCTTAAATAAGGTAAAAATACACATATATGCTATGGTGCACAATTCTACCCCATGGGTTCAATGAGTGAACTGACACAGGGGTTTGAAGCCACATCCTGCTGATTTGCTTGGGTAAATCCCGTGGTTCTACAAGATTCTACATGTAAAATCATGTCTTTTAATCCCATGATAACACGGGAAATTTGCTCACAGAATCCCCAAAACTTCCCGGGAATATCTCATGACTTGTTACCAGGGCTTACATCATTGATCCAAGAGGGCATTTTGACCAGCTTCACCTTATACAACGCTTCTGCCCCAAAGTGAAATGTTTTGTCACAACTTTCCGGTTTATTTTGTACACTAAGAAACGTTAAAGCAAGGTCTTTTTTATTCATTGAAATATGAGAATGAACAGATCCCAATTTTTGCCCTTATTTCGGACACCTACTGTTTCTCAGATTTCTCAAGTCCAATATATATGTGAAATCTTCCAATAGCACAACATAAGAAGGGCAAACATAATCGTCTTACATGCGGCTTACAGATATATCTATTATTTTCTGTTATTCCCGAAAGCATGGGAATGAATAGATCTCAAATTCTGGCCCTAATTCCTGATACTGGGCCCTAATTTCGGACACCTTTCAAAGTATCAGCCAGTTTCGGAACCAGGGCCACCATGCAAGCCAAATACTATATTTGTATTCTATACAAATATCCATATAATTCTACCGAAAGTGACACTTTGTGAGATGCTTTGTAGGAATATACTGGCAGAAAACATGCTTTACATTAACATTTTAACCTTTATATTCAGTGATTTAACCTGTATATCCAGTGATTTGCTTTATCTACATGATGGGTGATACTTGGGAACGTGCAGATTATGATTTGGTTTACTTTGCTATATATAATATAGAGAAAGGCACGCATGTACACTGATAATAAAACCTATAGTCAGTACTGACTATACCACCATATTTTGACCCCCGTAGTCAGATGATTACAGATGTTAGTCACATATTAGTCATAAAGATAGTCAGTAGTGACTATATGTGGATCACACAAATTGATGATGTCACAGGAATGTGTGCACAGGAAAAAGTTAGGATTCAAAATTGAATGCTCAACTGACTTTAGGTAGGCACATCTTATTCTATCTAAATCACTCCTTTACACATGTCCCTGTGCGTTAGCTCTTGTGTTAATGTTGAGTATGCTTACTTAAGGCATCATAGGACACATGCATTCATGATTTCGATTGAAGGTTTTGTTCAAATTCTGATCATGTAACTGTGAATCTCTAGGCTTCCAGACTAGAATATACAGAAGTTGACTGTGTCAAGGGTTATAGTGTGCCAGGCATATGGCCCATACCCATCTACTTCATCCAATGGTGCTAGAGCAGGTACCCCCGGACATCTACCCCCAGACATCTACCACCAGACATCTACCCCTGGACATCTACCACCTGAGTATCTACCCCCTAGGACATAAAAGTCCAGGGGATATATGTCTTGGTGGTAGAAGTCGTAAGGGGGTAAAAGTCCATGGGATGGATGTCCAAGGGGTAGATGTCCTAAGCATGCTAAACATTACCACAACATTAACACCCGGACTTCTACCCTTGGAAATCTACCCCCTAGGACTTCTCCCCCCAAGACTTTAATCCCCTTAGACATCTATCCCCTAGACTTTTACCTCCTTACAACTTCTACCCCCTAGGACATCAATCCCCTTGGACATCTACCCCCTTTACCCTCTAGGACTTCTACTCCTGGGGACATCAACCCCCTCCAAATGCCTATATTAAGTCATGTCATGTGGAAGGGGTAGATTTCTCCAGGGACATCCAACATCTATCTCTGGACATCTACCCCCTGGGAATCTACCACCTAGGGCATCTACCCCCAGGACTTTTATCCCCTTCGGCACCTATCCCCTTAGGAATCTACTCCCTAGGACATCCACCCGCTTGGATACCTAACCCCGGATATCTACCCCCTCAACATCTACCCCCTATGACATCTAACCCTATACTTGGACATCTACCCCCCCAGACTTTTACCCCTTAAAACTTCTACCCCCTAGGACATCCACCCGCTCGGACACCTACCCCCGGACATCTACTCCCTGGACATCTACCCCCTGGACATCTACCCCCTGGGACATCTAAGCCTATAATGGACATCTACCCCCTAGGCTTTTACCCCTTAAAACTTCTACCCCCTAGAATATCCATCCCTTTGGACATCTACCCCCTTTACCCTCTAGGAGTTCTACCCCATCCACAAGCCCATATGTTTGAGCCATATCATGTGGAGGGAGAAGATTTCTCAAGGGACATTGGGCATCTACCCCTGGACATCTACCCCTGGAAGTCTACCCCTTAAGACTTTTATCCCCTTGGACATTGATTCCCTGGACTTATACCCCCGTAGGACTTCTACCCCAGGACATCTACCCCCTAGACATTTAGCCCCTGGGACATCTACCCCTAGGACATCTACCCCCTAGGACTTCTACCCCTGGAGAAATCTACCCCATCCACATATGACTAAACGATATGGGCATGTCTAGGAGGTTGATGTCCCCAGGGTAGAAGTCCTAGAGGGTAAAGGTAGTAGACATCCAAGGGGACAGATGTCCAGGGGGTAGATGTCCTGAGGTAGGTGTCCAAAGGGGTGGATGTCCTGCGGGGTAGAGTCCTAAGGGGACAAAAGTCCAGGGAAAAAATTTCCAAGGGGATAAAATCCTAGGGTGTAGATGTCCAAGGGGGTAGATTCCCAGGGGGTAGATGTCCAGGGGTAGATGTATAAAATCCTAGGGTGTAGATGTCCAAGGGGGTAGATTCCCAGGGGGTAGATGTCCAGGAGTAGATGTCTGATGTCCCTGGAGAAATCTACCCCCTCCACATGATATGACTCAACCATATGGGTATGTGGGGGGTTGACGTTCCCAGGGGTAGACGTCCTAGAGTAAAGGGGGTAGATGTCACAGGGGGAAGATGTCACAGGGGGTAGATGTCCAGGGGGTAGATGTCTAGGGGCAGGTTCCAAGTCAGGGGATATCCTAAGGGGTAGAAGTCCTAGGGGGTAAAATTCCAATGGGTAGATGCCCATAGGAGTAAAAGTCCCAGGGGGTAGATGTCCTAGGTAGGGGTAGTTGGCCTGGGGTAGATGTCCTAGGGGGAAGATAATAGGCCCTAGGGTAGATGACTTCGGGGTAGATGCCAGGGGCGTACTTGTCCTGACTTATTGTCCTGCCATCTCATGATGGACTATATCTAATAGTCATAGTGACTACTTTAGAGCATTAAAGCATTAAATTCATAGTCACTTGACTATATATCCCAAATCAGCTCTTTTAATGCTTGACTATAGGTTGACTATATGACTAACTCACTATAGACATAGGTGACTAACTTGGTATAGTCGTTTTTGCTATATTCACGTGACTATAGAAGTGTAGTCAGTAGTGACTAACATTTCCAGGGCCATTATTATCAGTGTACACTTGTGGTTCAATATCTTCTCCATGCTACTAACGCAATACTATGGTCAAGCAGTGCTACCCAGAACTACTGGCCCTATAACACTGTACAGCCCACCACATACCCCCAACTCCCTATACCACAATACCACTGTACAGCCTGTCACATATCCCCAACTTTCTCTACTACTGCCCCTGTACCACTGTACAGCCTGTCACATATCCCCAACTTTCTCTACTACTGCCCCTGTACCACTGTACAGCCTGTCACATACCAACAACTCCATATACTACTGCCCCTGTACCACTGTACAGCCTGTCACATATCAAGAACTCCATATACTACTGCCCCTGTACCACTGTACAGCCTGTCACATACCAACAACTCCATATACTACTGCCCCTGTACCACTGTACAGCCTGTCACATACCAACAACTCCATATACTACTGCCCCTGTACCACTGTACAGCCTGTCACATATCAAGAACTCCATATACTACTACCTCTATCACTGTACAGTCTGCTTCATACCCACGACTCCCTCTACTACTGTCCCTATATCACTTTACAGCCTGTCACATACCCACAACTCCCTATACCACTACCCCTGTATCACTGTTGTGGGTATGAGGCAGACAACAGTCGTTTTATTTCAAAGTATTTGATGTCTTTGCACCACAGTGTAAGACAGCTAATGGATAATTCACCTTGACCCCAACATTAAACATACCCTCAGAACAGTTAAATATTTCAATCTGAAAGTCTGTGATGAGTGAGTTGGTAAAAGTTGTAATGTTTGTGACAGATATCTCTGAGGGAACTGGACTTTCTGCCAACCTGCTACTCACTAACCCTTTAAAGGCCGCATAGTCTACTTGATATGTGAATGCAGACCTGGTGAGGAATTCACCAGTGCTGCATTCTAGCATCGATACACTCCCATAAGTGGTGACTAGATTTTCCGGGACCCCATTCATGTGTTCATGACAATCATGGATATAACGCATTAAAGCAGTATGTGGTCATTAAAGGGCCAACCCCCTCCCTCTGCCCCCTCCCTTCCCCGGGGGGGGGGGGGGGTATCATCAACATGTTTGTGCAGCTACCACATGCCCTTCTTGCCGCAGGTGGCCGATGGATTATGGTTGGTGCCGGGTAAAGTTAAATATGAATTAAACATGGCCCTCTCCTTATATGGCCGGCACTCCTTCTTACCTAGGTGAATAGCCCCCCCCTCCCCCCGTCTCCACGTGCCCCATTCACATGCAGCAGGCCCTAGTGGTTATGGGGCGACAAATTAAAGGATTTCTTCAGGTTATTGAGCAATGGGCAATCTATTTCATCAGAGAAGCACAGAACCAGCCTTGTTTGATCAAGTGTGATTTTCGGCAAAAACAGTTAAAGATAATAAGATACGTTTTTAAAGTGTGGACCTTTATCCTTTGATAGGCGGTGGTGACTGCAATAACAGGAGTGGATGAAGCTGCTTTGCTGCTGGAAAGCCTGCTTCTCACATCATTCGAATTCTGTAAAAAAGGGTTTCCACCATGATGCAATTCAAAGATAATGAGTAATGACTTCTTGCTGATATCAAATCCTAAAGACGAGAAGGACAAAGCCATAGTGTATGAATTCAACGGGAAACATTCGACTTTCATTTCTTACATACATGCACTAACTTTTCCTGTACTTTCTGTTTTCAATCATTGCTGGAAGACGTCACTTGTAATGCGTACCTTCCAAATTATTTCAATAAACGCAAGAAACACAGACAACCAAGTAGTGTTATCCTTTTAATGTAACATACATAACGACAAATAAAATATAAAGGATGTGTATGTACAATATGTGATGGGGACTGTGTTGAATGTGCGTAGAGGGTCATAATACTGATAATTAGACAAATACTAAACTACACACCCACCTCTCATAACAATAGTCATGTACGGGAATGCACAGGCAATAGGCCACTCTGGCAGCAGAATAACTAAATAAATGTGTATTTCCTGGGGTCAGTCTATACCATCACAGCGTCCTCACTGTCCAAAATCTAGGCCTCATCCCGACCTCCTGTGATTGCTTGCTTAATATTTATTTTATTCTAACCTGAGGTAGGTACTTATCCTTGTACATATAATGTATTGTCGTCCTCCACAGGCCTGTCCCCGCCTTATCTGACCAGTCAATGGCCTTATCATTACAGCAGAGGTGAACGACGTCTTTGAGACCCCACCGAGGGTGGGGGGATTTCGCTGTGATAGTATATACTGAGGGTGAAATTTCCATTTCCTATCAAGAGTTCTTGATATCTGTATACCACCCTGTTGTGATGTGTCCACACTGGTACAGCCTCCCAGCTAACAAAAACACCTTATTTTACGTCAAAACAACGTGTTTAACGTTATACAACGTTTGCCCATAATAAGAATCCATAGAGAAACGTTCTGAAACGTTGTATAACGTTTTTTGTTTACTGGGCTAGCTGCCACTTAGCACAGTGGCGCTTTAAGATGTGTGTAATACTGTTTAACCCTGACTATTGGCACTCTCCTTTATTAAAGGCACCCACAGGAGGGGTACTACTAGGTAGGGGTGGTCATAAGTTGTGTCAGTTCGTCTTGGTCCAGCTGCTGTGGTACACTAATACAGTTAATGCCATTCATGGACTGTGAGAGCGGCGACTTATTGCCGTTAGTGAATCTCACCCTCAACCTAAACCCGTTAACATTCTCCTCGGTGATGATGTTGTCCTTGGAGCCCCCGGCGCCTCGTGAGGTCCCACCGCGGGTGTTGTTGTCACTGCCGTCCTTGCCTCCAGTGGCTGAGCTGTGGCTGTGGTGGCTGATGGTGTGGCTGTGGCTGGAGCTACTCGGCTCCTTAACACAGCGTCCCCCAAGGTGCTTAGTTAGGTCCACGCACGGGTTGTTCTCGGCCGCCACCGACATGCACTCGGTGACCCCCGTAGCCATGTCCCGGAACTGCTGCCGCTCCCGCAGCTTCACCTTATGGGGGCAGAACACCTCGAGCAGCCCGCGCTTGAGCTTGATGTTAAAACAGCCGTAGAGGATAGGGTTCAAGGCGCTGTTCAGCAGAGCAATGGTCTCAGCGAAGGCGTACACCATCTCAGGAATCTGGGCGTTGTACTCACTCCAAATGTGGATGAGGTGGACGACGAAGTAGGGCGTCCAGCACATGATGAAGCTGCAGATGATGCTGAGCGTCATCTTGATGGTCTTGACCTTGGCCCTGGGGATGGCCTTGTTGTCCCTGACGGTGCGTCTGAGCGCCACGCCGCCCGTGTTATTAGTGGTGTCCCGGCCCTGCCGCCAGACGACTTTGACGACGTTAAAGTAGCAGAAACAGATAAGGCAGGCGGGGATGACGAGGATGTAGGCCGTCATGAAGGTAAAGTAGAGCTTACGCTGCCACCAGGCCGTGTAGCCCTTACTCTGACACTTGTACTTGACGAACTGATCAGGGTAGATGCCCACCGCGTTCTGCTTGAAGATGAGCAGCTGCGGCGAGGCGAACACCAGGGCGAGGATCCACGAGATGATGATCATGCGGCGAGCGCGGGAGGTGGTGTTGCCGAAACTAAGCGGTTTGCAGATAGCCATGTAGCGGTCGGCGCTCATGGCGGTGAGAATGAAGGTGGTACTGGCCAGGGTAATCATCTGTATGTAGAGGAGGACCTTGCAGGCCACAGCCCCGAGTACCCAGGCGCCTTCAAACACTACAAACAGGATCTCCGTTGTCATGGTGAAGCAGCAGACGGTCAGGTCGCCAATGGCCAGGTTGACAATGAAGATGTTAACGCGCCGGTTGAGCTTCCTGTACTTACTACAGGTGAGGACGATGATGATGATGATGTTGCCGCAGAGTGTGAGCACCATGATCAGAGCCAGCATCACGATACGCTGTATGACGGCTGGCGTCCAGATCTCGCCGTACGGAACCAGCTTCAGCCCCGACGTAGGCCGCACGTCGCCCGCCGTCACCCCACCCTCCGTCACATCCACGCTGCAGTTAGGTACACTCACATTGCCACCACACACTGTCAACAATGGCGCCGACGTGTTAACGTCCACCAACGACGACGTAACAGCGTCGCTAAACGATCCCATGACGTCCAACAATGACGTGTTGCTCTCAGAAACCGTTTGTGACGTCACGTATGCAAAACCGGAAGTGACGTCCATGGTGTGGCCGGAAGTCTCTGCTGGCGGTCCTCGTCAGTTCCTACTCTACTTCCGGTGCAGTTGGGGCCCTGGCAGTAGGCTACCTGTAGTCACCGCATGGTGGCTCTGGTGTAGACGGGCGATCTGCAAACAGAAGGGATCGGGTCAGTATGAGCAGTTGCAAAAGGAGCAGCGATTTACAGACCAGATTAAAACAGTTATATACCATCACATCGGGATCCCCCTGGTTGATTTCAATTCTCGCACAACCTTGCTCTTATACTCCACCTGCATGTGTATCAATATATTGTTAGGATGAATTCTCGTGAGTCTTTCCATTAATAAATGCCATTCAAAGAGTTTTTTCATAGGTTAGTTGACGATGGCACAGTGTAGAAACATGCCATGGCGAAAGAGTTTCATAGATTGTCCATAACACATTTGCATTGTTGGTCTTTATATACTGTCAGCAGGCTTTATATAGAATGCTCCATCCTTAATATCTCCTGCATATGCTCTGAGAAAATTGTGCCCACAGAGACCCGATGGGCTACACTGATAGTCTAAATACTCCAGGTCATAGTCTGTAGTGCCTATCCCAAGTTACTTTAAGGGATATTGGTCAGAATGATAAACTGATATTCATGAATGACTAAGACAAAACTAAGGCCTTACTCTAAAAGACTTAGCCGTATAGGAATGGTATGACTAAGGTGGGTTAGTCACTACTGACTATACCTGATAGTATTAACTAACAATGGTTGGTCATTTAGGGAGCCAAAGAATTACTAATTAGGTTCGTCGCTACTGACTAAGTTCTGGAACTTCAAAATTATCTGTGTACTGCGACTCTAACAGACATGCTTTTCCATACCATAAAGTGAAATGTACAGAGTGAGCGAGGGGAGGGGCACACCGTAGCCAACTGAAGGTCAGTCACCCAGCAGATACATTGGCATTGTGTGACATAGCAATGGGCACTGTAGCATGCAGAAGTTGTGTTTGAAGAGCTATCAAGAGGATCCTATAGAAACGTGTGCTACATCGTAAATGTCACTTATTTATCATATGAAAAGGAATGATGAAGCGTAGGGAAATCCCAAACAATAGGAAGACGGCCGTAAAGGAGAATCGCTAGATGCAAGAGGGAGATAGATAGATAGATAAATAGAGAGAGAGCGAGAGAGCGAGAGCGAGAGCGAGAGCGAGAGAGAGAGAGAGAGAGAGAGAGAGAGAGAGAGAGAGAGAGAGAGAGATAGAGAGAGAGAGAGAGCGAGAGAGAGCGAGAGAGAGCGAGAGAGAGAGAGAGAGAGAGTGAGAGAGAGGTGGAGGAGAGAGAGGTGGAAGAGTGAGAGGTGCGGGAGAGAGAGGAGGTGAGAGGAGACAAGAGGTAGAGGAAAGTAACCTTGATATCAAAGGCAGATAATAATACGCCAAGAAGCAGTTGTGAAAAGGGAAGTCTCAGAACGTGAAAGATTTCCAACTTTCTAAGCAGTGCCTGAACAGATGCTGTTATACTAGTCCAATTGAAACGAATTGATTCATAACGAAGTTAGGGAGTCCGCTACAAGTCGGTTAGTTTTATACGTGTTACCCGAGAACTCGCTGGTATCTTGCCGTATTATCTCTTTAAGGGCCGCATATTACTTAAATATGCTATACCCTTTGACGTTATAATGCAGGAAAGCCGCCCTGGCGAGTCAACCAGGTCCGCATTCATGCCTCACAACCCTTCAGGAGTGCATTAAGCCCGTAGAGTCGGCATGATGTATGAATGCAGCGCAGGCGAGTTACTCGCCTGGGTTGCCTTCAAGCACCATGTTAACAGATGGCATACTGCATTAAAGCAATATGCGGTCCTTCAAGGTTTAAGACATCTTAAGATGCCGGATTTAATTAGGCGAACAGCCACTCCAGCCACTCCTACTCAGTCCACTTGGAGGGCCTCATTCAACATAAATACTATACTTCAATATACATAACGTTCAGACCATTATACCAGAATTCATTTCTGGTATAAAACCTACCATATCCAAGGGAACATAATCTGCATATAATCAATATCATTTTGAAGCAATTCAAAAATTTAATGTCGATAACTTGCTCTCTGTACTTTGCATGGCTATAGGTTCATTGTATCATATTGCACGTAATGGCAGTCGCTCCTGATGCAAAAGCTTCAGTGAAATAAAATTGTTTCTCACCGAATCTAACGGAGAAACCGAACAAAGGATCTTCCCCAGTTCCTTCATAAGTATCACTTATCCTCCTTTACGATGGCAGTTAGGCCAAAAGGTCAAAGGTGTGTTTCAGGTTACATGGTCTAAAAATCTAAAGAATTTAGCTTGAAAAGTACCCCGGAGTTGACTCGCAACCACTGCCTTGTCTAGTGGAGCATCAACCCGACTATTAAATAGCCAACCAAATGGCCAAAAGAATTGGATAAAAATGTCTAGGGTCGGCCCTGTTCTGCTAGGTAGGGTCAAGTAACCTGAAACAATCATTTTTAGTTCTTTTTTGGTCTTACCCCTGTTACATCCTTTATTCAAAGCACAGTTGAGAAAGCAATCAAAAGACCCATTAAACTCCAGACACGTAAAGTTCTTCTCTGAGCACACGTTCCGATGTAACTAAAGCAGGATCAATTAAGTGCTTATTTCATCATGTTGAATTAGTCTCATGGTCTCCCGCAAATAGAAAAATATTCATGTTCAGTTCTATAATGAGAACCACGGTCATGTCTGCTCGTATTGACAATGGGTCTTCACCGTGTCTCTTCATACAGGATACACGATAGAGAGGGGGATCTGTTTGCACATCTAACTACTTTGCTGACCGGCCATGAGGCTGAATAACGAATAACAATAAACCACGGTCTCAAACAGGATGTAGAAAGTTGAAGAATGGGGTAAGGGTTGGGGGATTAGAATTGCTGCAAATATTGAGGCCAGGACAGGTCGGCAGCTTCACTGTTTTTATCAGTGCCAACCCGGCACACCCATTATATACAATGGCTGAACCCACTAGCGATCGTGCAAACAGTAGTCAACCCTGATAAACAGGACCCGTACTACTGATGGGGGCCTACAGTTAAACACATACATAAGATGAAGTCTCAGAACTACATATCACAGATTCACACCCATGATATATATATACAGTACCAGAACTGTACCAATACTATAAATATGTAAGTCACGTCGGGCATTTAGTATATACCTGGCACCCAACAGTTGTATGAAAGCACTGGCCATGTATGACCAAGCAGAATCGGCCATTGGTATATATACAGACCCAGCATGCATGACCAGACACCAACGCTCGCCCTGGAGCGAAAAACCCGTTATGTTGAGTGCAGGCCAACAATTCTATTCGGAATTAACTCACCACGGCCCCGGACGACACGCCAGAGTATGTATAAGACATTGAAAGTTATAACATGGCCTAGGAAGAAGGGAAATGTGTGACGCCGCTCTAATGACCTGTTATAGATGCCATAACTCTATACTGTTATACTGTAGTTTTACAGTATATACTATTTGTATTAGTGTACATGGGCAGTAGAATTTACTGCTGGTTTACAATATAAAATTGCTATTCTTGGGTTTACTATTTACAGTGAACATGAACGTATTTTTCCATGGAAATCTCTCTGAAAAACAAAACTGTTAAAGCCTAAACATGTCGAAATACACTTGCGGGAAAGGCTATTTTGAAGTCCGGTTTGTAAGGCATACACTGTGAAAAGATTGCTTAGATTCTATATATATTACAATACTAAAGACAATCCTTCCCCATATCGTTCGTCAGCACATATTTTTCTAACGATGTTGAGGTCAATAAAGTGCCTAGCAAAGTGCTTGTATTTCTAAGTGCTTTAGTAGGTCTAAAATGTAGTTTTCTATGTATTCATATTAATTTGCTTGTTATATACATGATGTATACTCCAACCGGCAATTATAAATCCATGCTCTCATAATTATATATACACAGATTATGGCCTCAGGGTCTTGTACTGATGTAAATTCTGCTTCTACATTACTCGGCGTTGACTACACACTGGGGAGGGAGCATTGTATAATTTACTCCAGGCGTAAATTGGAAATATACTACAGGCGTAAATTGGAAATATCAGATTATATCATTATTATGATGTAGCCAGGAGATCAACTGGTCTGCAATGATTCTCCTTCAAATAGGCACCATTGTGTTTCCATGTTCCTTTTAGTAATGTAATTACAACAAGGTAATCAATAAGGGTTGTGGGCTACAGAGGGCTAGATAAACCACTCAGTATCTTCAGATACCATGCCCCGGAAGTAGTATAGTATGTATCGGAACGGGACTATAGTTAAGTACTGTTTATTACTCAATCGACATGCAGCCAATCAGAGGCTTCCATTTGGTCACGTGACCCGTTGCCATGGTAACGTGACCTACTTAGGGCTCTCAGCCAATCAGAAGCCAGCATTCTGGGTGACCTACTGACCTACTTAGAAGCTCTCAGCCAATCAGAGGCCGGCATTCTGGTAACCATGGTAACGTGACCTGCTTACGTCACGTGACCTACTTAGGCTCAGCCAATCAGAAGCCGGCATTCTGGTAACTAGGGTAACGTGACCTACTTAGGGTTTGTTTGTAAACAACACCACGTGGCTCTCTTGTTTGTAAACAACACCACGTGACACGTGACTGTTTGTAAACAAACAACTTATATATAGAAATTAAACACAACAAGTTCCATGTTATGTTAAAATTATATTTTCAAAAAAAAAGCACATCTGTTACAGCGTCTATGTGTAACTACGCGCGTTCTCATTCAAACACTATAACACTATCATACCGTAGCAGCAGCAGGTAGGACTGGAAGAAAAGCAAGCGCACGAGCAGAAGCGACGACACCAGTTGCACCATCCGGCCGTCGCGTTGGTAGCCCTACTACTCGTCGCGCGTTCAACTGGAGGTTTAAGAGTGACAAATGACGATTCTTTGTCGACGCGACTGCTAACATCAGCATCGGCAGCAGCATCGGCAGCATCGGCAGCAGCATCGGCAGCAGCGGCAGCAGCCTCGGCAGCAGCGGTAGCAGCAGTAGCAGCAGCTGTAGCAGCAGTAGCGTGAGCATTAGCAACAACAGCAGCAGCGACAGTAGCAAGGGCGGCAGAGCGGGCACTAGCAGCGTTATCAGCGGCGTCATCGGCAGCCGCAACAGCATCAGCAGCAGCAGCGTCGGCATCGGTGGCATGAGTAGCTGCATCGGCGGCAGCAACAGCAGCAGTCACAGCCGCAGCGGCAACAACAACAACGTCATCACAACCAGCGTCACTAACAGCCGCAGTAAATGCAGCAGTAGCATGCTGAGCAGCACTAGCAGCAGCAGTAGCAGAGGCTACAGCATCAGCTTCACATTCGCGCGCCGCTTCGTCATTCCGCTTCATGTCACGGTAGCAACTTTCCATCATGGGGATCTGCAAATTGAGGCGCGGTGCTGGTGGTGGTAGTAGTAGTAGTAGTAGTAGTAGTAGTAGTAGTAGCGTGAACGATGACGACGATGCCGAATACGGTTTCACTCCCCCTTATATACCCTTACTCCCCCCTTTTTTTCAAGCCACCGGCCAGCTGCCCCCTCACGGCAGGTCTTTAGATCAGCCTTAAGTCGCTTACTACGCGGCTCATCATCCCTCTAATCGCATTTTCCAGCCGCCGGCCGGCTGACTGCTGACGACAGGAGAGGGTGATTTGTTTTTCTTTAGATTTAAGCCGCTTACCACACGCGCACCCTCTAGTCACAGACAGAGTGACAGAAAGGGAGGGGGTCGCTTTGTTCACGCTACCTGTAGTTGTTTTTCTATACACACGCTGAGCCCATGACCCGCTAATCCTTTATACAGGTAACACGCGTTCAACTAATTACTCTATTGTATGACAGTCGGTACACGGATTTAATTTTAAACCACCTTCCCATCTGGATCCATGTCTGGCGGGGTGGAAGGATCCAGCTGAAAAGCGTGATTAGGGCTTTTGTTTCTCTTATGATAGCAGCAGGTCAGCATGCGACAGCTGAAAATGTCAGACTCGCCGCTCCTATAAAAGACTGAGATGCGTCTCTCTTTCCACACACCCTTCTACCATCGCCGCCGACACCGCCACCGCCGGCCAGCCGACCGCCGCCACCGCCTGCAGTCACCGCCATCACGCCAGCAGGGAATTTCGAGCTGAGTCTGCTTATTGCTTATTTTTTTTTGTTTGAGCTTTTTGTTTTCTAAAATTTTTTATTTCACTCAGTCTTTTTTGTTTCGGAGGAAAGAAATATGGCGCTGCAGAGGGCGCGAGTTTCTAAAAGACGGTCGCGCGAACAAAGTGCTCTCCTCAACTGCCCGGCTATTTTTTTATCTCAAAGGAGAGAGCGTCACGTAGTTGAGGTTCACGCTTCTCTTGAAGCGTACCGAATTCTCGAGAAATGCAAAGCTGAGTGCCATCGTCGTTATACAAGAGCGGAAAAGGAAAACGTAGCGACATGGCCGAGAGCCGTCTTCTCAGAACAGCATTTACTCTACTATTGCATAACAGCTGCTCTCAGCGCCCCCACTCGTTGGGCGTTTCATGAAAAGAAAGAGCGCCGCTACTCTCCTCACCCTGCCTCCTCTTATAAAGTGAGAATAAGTGCTATGAAACGATTCGACAAGCCGATCGGTTTCTTGGGAGCGACTGCAGCTCCCACTCGGTGGGCGCGCGTTGTGGCCGACGTGAACACGGTCTCTAAACGTTTCGACGTCGTCACTTGTTATCCCGCATATTGCAACGCAGCCGAATTGAAGAAGATAGGGACGCACTATTTTAAACCATACGCTCCAATATGTATTTGTCACCGCCGCGCTCACACGCCTTATTGCTTTTTCGAGACGATCGTGTCACAACACAGAAATAGAAAAAAAAACGGCAAAGCGACGAGCTTTGCCTAAATGATCAAAAAAAAAAAAAAAAAAAAAATTAATCTCCTCCTCCTCCTCCTCCTCCTCCTCCTCCTCCTCCTCTTCTTCTTTTAAAAAAAAAAAAATAAATATTTGTATCAGACTCCTCTGGAGTCTGATACAAACATTTATGACTATTGAGTGAAAATAGAATTTTATCGCAAAAAAAAAAGAAAAAAAAGTCACTTCTGCCGCCGCTACTGTGACACCGGCCGGTATCAATAAAAAGGTCGGCTGACTTTTCTCCACAACCATTCACTACCGACCGTTCGAGTGAGAAACACAGCAGACAGTCAGACACACAACCGCTCTCTGACGCGTCCTGAAAAAAAACAAAAAAAAATGTCCAGTAGTAAAAGCAAACTCTTCACAGAAATTCATTTCGACGCTCGACTACAAGGACCCTTTAGTTGTATCATTAGCGGTCCGTCGGGTTGTGGAAAATCGCGCTTGGTGGATCAATTTCTGAGCGACGTGAACAATTTGGTCACGCCGCCGGTGGAAAAGACTTTTTACCATTACGGCGAGTGGCAACCTCTGTTTGAAAAAATGCAAAATCAGTACGGTGTGGAATTCAGAGAAGGTCTTCCTAGCAAAGAGTCTATAGCGGGAGACGTGGAAGTAGCAGAAGACGCTTTACGACCCCACACTCTACTGATATTGGACGATCTGATGAGCAGTTCCAATCAGCAAGTGGTAGCCGACATCTTTACTAAATACTCGCATCACTGGAACGTGAGCGTCATATACATCACTCAGAACCTATTCCAGAAATCACCCGACTTTCGAACTATGAGTCTGAACGCTCACTACATGATCGTTTTCAAGAACCCGCGCGACATGGGGCAAATAGCTAGTCTGTCTCGCCAGGTGTTTCCGTCCAACGCGGCGGCCCTCTCTAGTATATTTACCCATGAACTCAAGCGACCTCACTCATACCTCCTTCTGGACTTCAAGCAGTCAACACCTGACGATCTGAGAATACGCTCCTCTTTGACGTCCATACACTCTCAGCTAGTGTTCGTACCGCTAGACAAAAAAAAGAACAAGAGAAAGCAGTAGCAAAAAAAATGTCTTCTCATCTACTCGAAAGACACTTTGGTACTCTCAAGCACTTAGCTAAGTGCTCGCCAAAGGACTGCTCGCATCTAATAGACTCTGGAAGCGACGATCTGATCGCAGCGTTAAGTGAGATCTGTCACAATTTACTGGTAGGGAACATCCCGCTCAGCGACAAACAACTGGACAAGCTTCGAGAATCGGCTGACCTGTTGAGGGAGGTCGGCAAAAAATCTACGCCCATCAAAAAAAAGAGACGCGTCTTGGTACAAGAGGGAGGTTTCCTCATTCCGGCTCTCATAGGGATGGCCTTACCGCTTATAAAGAGCATTCTCCGTATATGAGACACCTCATTCGACACCTACTCGCCGACAGCACCACCACCACCACCACCACTACCGCCACCACCAGCGTCATTGCCACCGTCGTCCCCATGACGGACTCAGAGCAGCAACAACACTACAAACGTTTAGCGCTCGTGGATCCTGAGACGCTCTACAAATCATCACGAGCAGGTCTACTTCATCATGTGCCCGCTGCTGCTGCTACTACTAGCGCTGCTACTACTGCAGTCGCTGCTGCTAGTACTTCTACTGCTCCAAACCTTCCTCCTCTTCCTGATGAGCGCACTGAAAAGAACGAGAGTTCCGCTCCTGCCACCGCCGCCCGCCTACCTGCCGACATGGCCTATTACCACAAGCAGGCAGAACAGTCCCTTCATCCCGACGCGGCCTTGCACCAGGTGCTACAGTTTATCTACAGGGACTTGGATTTAGTGTTGAACGACCCCACTTTGGAATCGCGCGAGAAAATGTTGAAATACCGAAGGTTGTTGAATAGATTGCAATTTTTTCTCGCGAATCCCCACAACAGCAACATCTCTTCGTCCTACTCTTCTTCGCCCCCGGCTCACCTCCGTCAGTCTGCTGAAGAGGCCAGCGCGTCCCTACTCGAGCGGTTGGTGAACCAAATTCCCAAGAGGAATCGCACTCGGACCGTGGCGCTGTACAAACAATTGGAGAAATCCGGTGTGATCAAGTGGAACGAGGACGGTGCGGTGCGCGAGATGTCGGGTCGGAGAATACCACCTGAGCATCGCATCAACATAGTGGACTTACTGAACGACGCTGCCAGGTTCAGGAAGACGGCGCCCAGACCGGCGGGCTACTCGCCGTTCACGAAAGCGCTGCGCGAAGCAGTTCCCACAGACTCCTTGATCGGAAACCATCTGTATAAAGCGAGCGGACCTGGCCGAAGTTTGGACACACGGCTTGCTGACAGAGGTCGGAAACGACCGAGCTTCGACTCGGAAGAAAGAGAAGCAGCAGCAGCAGCAGCAGCAGTAGCAGCAGCAGACTCTTCTCTCCAGGTGGACGATCAATCCTCTGACGACGAGGAGGACGACAGTGAACTTTTCCAAACTCCGACTTCCTATAGGAGCGTGGCGAGTAAGAAAAGGAGAGGGCGCAACCGCCTAGCGGCGAGCTCGTCGTTCACGCCCTCAACAGGCCCACCATGGGCAAACCAGTGAAGAGACTGACCAAGAAGGAAAAAGAAAAGAAGCGCGTAGTAGCTAGATATACCGACGTCAAAGCGCCCTCCAGTTTCACTAGCGTGACTAAACTCCAGAAACATCATTTTCGCCACCTGAACCCGGCCGTCATCCGAGATGCTTTAGTGTCGCTGGACGCCTACACTAAACATAAACCCATTCGGAGAAAATTCGCAAGGAACAAGACTATAACCGGCGCAATCGATCAGCAGTGGCAGATAGATCTGATGGACATGCAAGCTTTGGCGTCTCACAACGACCGCTTCCGGTACGTGGTGACGGCGATCGACGTTTTCTCTAGGTACGCGTGGGCCGTTCCCATTAAATCCAAGAGCGGCGCTGATGTCACCGAGGCCTTCCGAGAGATGACAGGCACTGGCGAGAGACGACCGCGCACTGTTCAGACAGACAAGGGGAAAGAGTTTTTGAACAAGATCTTTCAAGATCACTTGAAGAGCGAGGGCATAGAGTTCTTCACTGGCGAGAACGACGACATCAAAGCTAGTCTAGTGGAGCGCTTGAACCGCAGTCTGAAGGAGAAGCTGTGGCGTTATTTCACACACAAGCGCACGTATCGCTACGTAGACGTACTGCACCATGTAGTGTCTTCTTACAATCGCACTCACCACAAGACGTTGAAAATGGCGCCGGCTCAAGTCAGCTCGGAAAACAGCGAAACAGTTTTCTACCGACAAGATCTCCCAACTAACAAACAAATCGACGAAATATGGAAAAAGAAGAAAAAAACAAAGACGTCCGCCGTCGACGTCATCGCTCCGGGTGACAGAGTGAGGATGTTGAGAACTAAAGGCGCCTTCGACAAAGGGTACGAGGGAAACTGGCGCGAGGAAGTGGTCGACGTTGCTAAGACGTTGGGAAGCAGAGGGTTCGAGCTGAAAGACGACAAGGGCGAGGAGATAAAAGGCGTCTTCTACCCGGAAGAGGTTCAGAAGGTGTACAAGAGTCGTTACGACAACAACTACCTGATAGACGAGGTGTTGCGCCGCAAGACCGTCGACGGTAAAGAGTTAGCTTTCGTACGTTGGTTAGGTTACGACGACAAGTTCAACGAGTGGATCCCCGTCAAAAAAATAACGTAGAAAAAAAAAAAAAAAAAAAAAAATGAACATCACTCTACCTAGCAACAGCTCTATGGAGTATTATCCTGACAACAGCTTGACGTCTTTCCGAACTCACTTCGACTCGCCGCTCCTTCTGCCCGAAGCGTACGAAGCGGCTCTGACTGAGATCATCCTCCCTACAGAATGGACTAACGTGCACGACGACGACTTGATCATCGTTGTTCCTCTGCGCACCAAAGGTTCGCTAGAGGAGGCGATCCAGGTTTTAAAAGAAACTAAATTCTCCGAAGGAAAAAAACCACAGGTAGACTGGAAGAGAATGAAAAACGCGAACGGTCTGAGCAAGCTAACGTTCAGCTCAAAATTCCCGCTGAGCTGGAAGGAAGCGAGCTATGTAACGGTGGAAGAGATATCAGACACGTCGGAAGAGCAGCAATTGAAACCGGAAACAAAAAGGTTCAAGAGAGAGGTCGACTTGAGACAGACGAATGCCGTATACAAGCAGTTCTTGTCCCCGGCGGTGAAGAAGAAGACGATCAGCCATCAAGCAAGACAGATGATCGAAAAGATGGAGAAGGACATGGGAGTGCGCAGTTTCATGCCAAACATATTCGAGATACCTCCTATTTTCACCGGAAGCAACCACACCCTAATCGAGCGCTTGAGTGAGACGTTGCGAGATGACAGACTAGAGGGCGACAGCTTCTTGCTCAAACCGATGCGGATCTTATCGTACGACGCCAAGACGAAACGCGTCACCATCAAACCGCCGAGACACTGTGCTGTCCTGCTGAGTCAGCATCTCGCATGCGTTCTAGGCTTCGGAGAGAAGACGTGTTTCGCGTCGCCGACTACCGGCGCCTACTCGATGGATGTTTACGGGGACGTGCACTCTGTGTACATATACACCGACATGATCCAGGAGAGACGTGTGGGCGACATGCAAGTGCCGCTGTTGCGCTGCGTGGCGGTGGACAGAGGCGGAAAGCGTCGAGGTGGCGTGCAAGCTATCAGTTTTCCCCATTTGGATTATTTCCCCTTGAAATCCAAGAGGTTTACCGAGGTCGGCATCTATTTAAGAGACCGATCCGGTCATTCCATCCCATTCGGTAGAGGCGAGGTGACCGTGACACTTCATCTGAGACCTATTGAGCGCTGAAAGAGAGAAAAATGATGCGTCAACGCGTTCCGTACTTTCCACCCAGGCGCACAGTCGGCAGAGGGTACAGCGATTACTACAACGCGCAGCTGGGCAACGGCGTCAACGTGTACAGCGGGCGCTCTTTCCAGAGCGGGCACGGTTTAGGCGGCGCTCTGTTAGGTCTGATGCGCTCGGCTACCCCGCTATTGAAGTCGGTGGGAAAAACGCTGCTCCGCGCCGGTGTGGGCGTAGCTAAAGATGTGCTGGCGGGTCGGACTTTAAAGAGCAGCGTGAAAGACCGAGGCGCAGGCGCTCTGAAGAGACTGGCGAGTACTGCGTTCTCGGGAGGAAAGACGCCTGTCGCGTCTAAGAAAGGGTCGAAACGTCGCCGGCATTCTCCTCAGACGGGCGGTGGCTCTTGCAAGAGACGTAGAGGGGATGTATTCGACCGGTAAGCGCCTAGGCGTTCAGGTATAAATAAAAAGACTGGAGGCGGCCGGCGTCAGTCTGTCGGCCGCGTGAAGAGAGAACACAATGGCTTACGTACACGAGAGCAGTAACGAGTGCGCGCTCTCTGAGCTCGACCTGCACACCGTAGCGGCGACTCAGACTACTATCTTAAAGTCGTCTTTCCTGGGGATAGAAACAAAAAACTCTTTAGAGGATGGAGGTAACATAAATTTCACCATCAACAAGTCGCAAGAGTACACAGACCTGAACGAGAATTACCTTCATCTGGAATGTCAAGTGCTAAAGGACGGAGCGGCGATCGAGGACACCGACGCGGTAGCTCCGGTGAACAACTTGGCTCACTCGCTCTTCAAAGACGTCCAAGTCTCCATCGGCGGTTTCAAAGTGTCTGGCAACACCGAGACCTACCCTTACCGAGCTTACTTGGAAGGGTTACTCAACTACAACAAAGACGTGAAGGACGGCGTCATGAGCGCCCAGGGGTGGCATGAAGATACGCCCGGTCAGTTTGACACGTTGACTGACGCGAATGCGGGGTACAAAGCGCGCAAGAAGCTAATCTCCAACAAGCGCTTTTCGCTGATGGCGCGACTGCACTTTGACCTGGCTCATCAACCGAAGCTCATCGTTGGAGAGACAGAAATCAATCTCACTCTGAAACAAGCGGCGCCCTCTTTCTATCTGATGTGCGCCGCTGACGGAGGCTACAGCTTGAAGATCTACAAAGCAAAGCTCTACGTGCGACGCGTGCTGGTGGCGGACGCTGTAGCGGAAACGCACGAGAGAGCGGTGATAGAACACGGGCCCTTCGACTACCCGGTGAACAGAGTGGAGGTGACGACGTACGCCATCCCTCAAGGTAACAGAGATCACAGCTACACGCACTCCAACACAGGCCAGCTTCCCAAGTCGATGATGATTTGCTTCCTTGACCACGACGCCTTCAACGGTAGCTACACCAAGAACCCGTTCGAGATGAAGCATTACGACATCAGCTCGCTTCAAGTGATAGTGAACGATCAGAAAGTGCCGAACGACGCCTACGTGCCCGACTTTAAGACCAAAGCGGCCGTGAGAGAGTACTTGGCGCTACACACGGAAACGGGGATGTACGAGGGCGCGCGCTCCTGCGGTATTTCATACGATCAATTCCTGAACGGTTACACGGTGTTCCCCCTCGACTTAACCCCAGACAGATCGCACGACGGGTGTCGCGTGAACCTTATAAGAGCGGGTCAGCTGAGGGTGGAAGTCAGTTTCCGCTCGGGGCTACAAGCGACAACAACGGTGCTACTCTACTTGGTGTACGACAACGTCGTCGAGCTGACCCGAGATCGACACCCCGTCACCGACTACCACATGAACTGAAGACAAGACGGCGGTACTTGGCGTATCGTATGAACACGCTTGAAATAAGCAGAGTGTTGAAGGAAAACGTTCACACAAAACATCGTTTCCTGGGCGTTTTCTCTTGTGACACTATTCCGAAGCACCCTATCAAAGACACTTGTTTCGTGAGCAACACAGATCCGCAACATTTACCAGGTCAGCATTGGGTGGCGTTTTACGTGTCGAGCACGGGTGAAGTGTACTACTTTGATTCCTTCGGCTTACCACCGCTGAGTGCGGAGTTCTTGTCTTTCGTGGAACGCTCTGCTCCGTTCAAGTGGCAAAGAAACCGCATTCAACTACAAGACACTTCTGCTGACACCTGTGGACCTCATTGCGTTCATTTCCTAATTGAAGCATGTCGAACAAGAAACCCCAAGAAGTGCGTCATGCGCATGAGCAAAATCCCAAAGCTGAGCGACCGGGCCGTGAGTCAGAAGCTATCGATGATGCTGTTGTGACGGGTTGTTGCGATGGCGGCCGTTTCATGGAGGCAAAGATTCTCTGCCTTGCCGAAATGGTGTTGGATTTATCCAAAGTCGTGCAATGTCTATTGGAGAGAAGTCGTCCGGGGTGTGGTGGTGCGAGTGACGGCGGCGTGAGACTTTGCGGCCTGTTGAGGTGCTGCAAATCGAAGAAGCAAGCTAAAAAAGCATAAACTTGTGTGTTTTTTCTGATTGAAATGAAAATAAAGAATAAAATGAAAAGAAAAGAAATTATCTTGTTGTGTTTTTATTTCTATATATAAGTTACATAACTTTTTTTTGTTTGTTTGTTTACAAACAGTCACGTGTCACGTGGTGTTGTTTACAAACAAGAAAGCCACGTGGTGTTGTTTACAAACAAACCCTAAGTAGGTCACGTTACCCTAGTTACCAGAATGCCGGCTTCTGATTGGCTGAGCCTAAGTAGGTCACGTGACGTAAGTAGGTCACGTTACCATGGTTACCAGAATGCCAGCCTCTGATTGGCTGAGAGCTTCTAAGTAGGTCAGTAGGTCACCCAGAATGCTGGCTTCTGATTGGCTGAGAGCCCTAAGTAGGTCACGTTACCATGGCAACGGGTCACGTGACCAAATGGAGGCCTCTGATTGGCTGCAGGTCGATTGAGTAATAAACAGTACTTAACTATAGTCCCGTTCCGATACATACTATACTACTCCCGGAGTTATCGCTACTATCATCCCATTACCACTCCAGGAGTGGGCATGATAATGAAGCAGTTCTTCATGGTCTGACCGCAATAAGAAAACCCCATCAGTGGCTGGCTGCTCACTGTAGGCTGCCTTAGGGTGCTATTTAACGGTCTGTATCTTGGTGAATTATCCTTTATCAAGGTATATTTAAAAGAAAGTTTATTTTGTTGTCCTGATTTTTTGAACTTTTGCTCTAGAATCCCTAATAATTGTCTGTTTTACATACCCTTCAAACTTGCATGTAGCAACAAAGAGAGAGACTCCGCACTGTTTTGTTAGACCGAGGCGGTGACTTGAAATACTTTTTTTTTTAACCTGAGCCTAAAGCCTATACCAGCCACCGCAATTGGCCAATTAATTTGCTGAATGAGTCCTAAAATAGGGCTGGGTCAGCCAAGAGAGGTGTGTTAAAAATTGTGTGGACAGACTTTTAAAAGATTCTTGGAATTTTGGTGGCGTTAGGGAAGTCCAATGTTATAGTGTCATAGTGTTGAAGGCCATAGGGATAGACTTTGAAGTAGCGCTGTATGAGTAACTGTCAATGCTGTATGGAGCGTGTCAATGCTATATAGACGGTGTCTGATATGGCCATCGTCCACAGGCCTGTATGCAGCTGATTTATGGCCAGTCCATAGCTATGGGACGTGTATTGCTTAACCTGTCATATACAGCTCTATAAGTGTCAAGGGGGAGGAATAATATATTATGTTATATTACTATAATATATTAGAGATATAAATAATATTACTTCATGTAGGATAAAAATGCTCCGTGGGCTTATTAATTGATATACTGGATAGTCCACTTAACTAATATTAATCTACCGGTAATATATAAGTTATATTGATACAATGAATATTATGTTAACGGAAGACAAGATACATTAGTGTGGTGGAAATGTAGCACTAAACTCAGCCCTATAACGTTATTATCCCAGCAATAACAATTGCACTGAGTCAATAAATGCACTCATTTCTCATAGCTAACATATACCAAGGGTCACCAGGTCTATATTAAGTAACACATGCTCATAAAAAGGAGGAAAATCACCCATGCATCACAATAACACAAGACCAATTAGCGCCTAGACAGAGGAGAACTATACCAGGCGCCGCTGGCGCCTCCTAGAGGGGACAGCGAGCAACTCGCACCGGGTTGAATTGCTCCCTACTCAAGGGTTTATACGTGCATAGGTCTATGCTGGGTAGATATGATGGGCAAAAGATTGAGGCTTCTTACAAACCAGGCTCAATCTGTGCTCAATTTGTGCTCAACAGGCCGGTTTCAGCTGACTATAAACCAAATATATATTTGATCTAGTCGACCGTTATAAATTGGTGCCTTTGGTATACCGATTCGCAGTGTTTTCACATAATTTACTGATTAAAAATCTCATTTCAAAATCGAAATAATTTGCATTAACCTGCAACACCGCACTGTCAGCCGATTAAGACTATGAAGCTCTCGATACCTCATCAGCCGATTGAGGCCCTGTGGACGATAGGCTTATGGGCCTGCTTGTTCTATGTATATAGAAATTACTTTTTAAGGGTATCACGACATCCCAAAGGAAATGTAATTACATAGATATTGGATTTACAGTATGGGCAGATATGATTATGCTATAATATATCCCCCATTTGCAGAGAGAGGATCCTAGTCAAACCGGCCAAAGGCACACTTCCCTCAATATAGCTAGAGGGCTGCCTCATGCATATATTTACGGGTTGCCTATCACACGTCAAGACATTATCCCAGAGGGCATTTCAACAGCCACTAGTCATTGGGAGGAAAATTGAGTGTAGCTTGCCTATGGGCATTGTCTCCGGAAGAACTGTTTCCATGATCAGGCATTTTAACTAGAATCAGGCAGTGCTGGACTCTCCTTATTGATTGCTGGGCTATCCTCTTAGGGTCCAGCATTTCCAAATTGCAAGAGACTCTACCAATGTTGGACTCTTTTTCCTTGGTCTACACATGCTGGACTCAAAGCTAGATCATTCTGTACAGGCATAGCCTGACTTAACATATAATAGTCTGGGGTGCTACTATTTATACATATGTAAAATATCACACATTTTTTATAGTAACTGTAGTTTTGGAGACAATAATTATCAAAAGCCAGGCTGTCGCTCACTATCTTTCAAGATTAGGTGCAACTGTTCCACAGCATCATGAAAGAACAACATCTGAATATCAGGCACTATGTTTAGTAAGAAGGGCATCATTATTTATCATCATTATCAACCTGCTTGTTAATAGTGTTATCAAAACAAGTACGCAGAAGCCTATGAATAGCTGACAAGCATAACTCGCAGTGACGTCTTCATTATATCACTGATATCGGCACAAAATGGACACTTTGTGCACTGGACTGCAGTGTAGCTCAGTAGAATAGGGTTCCGGTGATCATAGCAAGAGTGGCCCCTCTGTCATTATGGGTTATCAGTTGTGACACCAACTTCCCCCTTTTATCTAGACCAAGAGCTCTCCAAGAATAGTTTCCCGGTTCACCGACCCACCATTGTGCCGCTATCTATAGACAGTTTGTCTGCCTGCTCTAGCACGGGGCTTGAGGCACGGTAGGATCTTATTTAACTTATCCTTATCATAACTGAGACGTGAACAATGGGAATGGCGATGTCCATAAATGGTTTAACGGCCATCACCACTGATTTATTTGACATGAAGCATTGTGTTCAGAAGAAGCCGTAATATCAATTGGTACTAAATTGATACACACCAGTGTCTATTCCATGAAGGAACATTTATTTGTACAACGCAGTATACCTAGTGTTTTTAAAGTGCACATTCTCAATCGATGTGAAATCTAAATTCACTATGGCCCCTGCTCCCAGTGTAGCTGTGAACAGTGATTGGTCTTGTGGAAATTTACCTTGGGAGACACTGATCACTTCATGTAAGATCACCAGTCAAAACATGCGTTCTCTTTATCGTGATAGTTCATAGAAAAGAAGCTTCAAGGCAGATCAGTGTCATTGTCCGCGCTAATTCAAATATCTTGTAGGTCTCAAAGTCGACCAACCTTAAAGACAGCAATAACATAAGTTACGGGTATTTCTTTCCTCACAATGGCTTGATGTAGGCGATGCTGAAATACATGTCGGATGTGTCTCTATAGACGTGCGCTGAGAGAGCTTATCAAAGCGGCATGTTAGTATTATAGATCACAGGGAGGATGCATCCACCCTGTTCTTAATGTTACCTTTCTGATAACATATCTAGCTTCTCTACTCCCCATCAATACCTGCGAGAGAGGGAACGAATAGAGACGAAGGAAAACACACAAGCAATTCGGTAAGGATAATAACAGTATTGATGTGAGGGAAGGGATGGCTGCAACTAAGTACCCTGGTTTTGTTTCACAGCTAAACACTAAGTTCCCTTTACTAACCAGTAATGTAATACGTGCTTGAAAACCCTTTCGTTGATTGTGGATATGGTGTCGTTTCCCTTGTGGACACGGATCTTTAGTGTAAAAGCTTCACAAATCTGAACAGATAATATTGTGTTTCCCTAAGCGTCCTACAGTCTGGTGTAATCTTTTTATTTAATTCCTTAACAAAACAACAGCCTTTAGTCTCCAAGGGCACTAGGAGGTGCCTAAAGGATGGTATTGTTAGTCGATGCTAAAAGAGGAATGGAGGGGGGGAGGGGTTAAAGCACAGCGGAGAAGGGCCTGGTTAGCTTTGGTCCAGGCTGTCAGAGGCAGACTGTGGATATGTACGGCGCCAATGGCATGCATTGGTCACTTTAAAATTTGCATAACAACCCTCACAACAGGCAGTCTGAGTGTGTTGTTATATCCCCCCCCCTTAAATCTCCCTTAAATCAGTCACCAGCTTAGACTCTATACATGACCCAATAAACTCTTAAAGTATGAATCCCTTGGAAGATAAAAAGGGAAACGATGTATTTAAAAAAGAAATTGTATTAAAATGTTATTATGCTTCGTGGTCTGTGGCTTACACAGTATCATTGAAATATAAAGTAGAGCACTAAATGCAAAAGCAACCTCACAGATCTGCTCTTCGACTAGCTCCAATCATGACGCTCTAGCTTAGGGATCAGTAACTGTGCGGTCCGCTCTGAGCGGCGCTCTCTAGTTGATGCTATTAAACATGGTGTAAGATGGGGCCAGCTTGGGCTGATTGATGACAGAACGTGACGACGCGAGCCGTTACAAACTTGCATTGTTACTGGTCCCTAAGTTGGTCGGGACTGGGATGAGTCTGCTTCTCTCCATGCAAATACAAACCGCTATTATTAGACTAGAGGACCTAAACGTGTGGACCCACCCTTCCCTCAGCCGCTAGTTTCCTGCACACGGGGGTTTTATAGGAGACGCTGGTAGTGTTCTAGTGCCTCTAGTGTGAGGCAGGTGGCGCTTCAGGCTGTCTCCACCTCAGTAATTTCCTCTTCCGGTTCTGTGGACCGTAAGGAGCTGACTTCCGGTTTGAGGCTAGACGCTGGAAGTAGCTCTGACGTCATGGGGCGGTAGCTACATTTATCGTGACATAAAAGACACAAATCTCCACGTCCTTCCATACAAAGGGTAGCGATCTTCCAGAATAAATACACCCGGTCTCTTGGACAAGCTAGAGATTTCTACGTGCTTGACTTTATCCACCTGGATGAGCACTGAAGCACCAATCCGCCAGCTGGCAATATGAAAGGCTAAAACAGATGACTGAAAAGGGTACTTCATCCCAGTTCCGAGGGGTTAAGTTCCCGAGGACCCTGCTTCCGGGAGGCCATAGATTTCATGGGGCCTTAGGCTCAATACAGAAAACCCTGGTTCAGAGGACCCAGGTTCGGGGGCCTAAATGCCTATAACCACTTGGTGTGGGCAGTAACGATGCGGGTGTGAAGTAAGGGTGTACATGGATGACAGTAAGGATGTGGTTGACAGTAAGGATGTAGGTGACAGTACATATGTGGGTGACAGTAAGGGTGTGGTTGACAGTAAGGGTGTGGTTGACAGTAAGGGTGTGGTTGACAGTAAGGGTGTGAGTGGCAGTAAGAATGTAGTACTGAAGTGCCTGACAATAAGTGCCAACCCTATGTACTACTTATCCTTGCAACGACTCCATTGGTTTCACGACGTTAGTACAACACAACACAATCTTGGAATATCTGCCGGATAGAATAACTTACTCATCCAGTGCCAAAGGTGGACCACACGTCTTTCTCATAGATACCCCCTGAAATATGGCCTTTGATGTAAGTGGCCGTACTAGATGGGTAGATTGGCGGGTGACGGTCCAATTTCCTTTAGCACTTCCCAATTCTCTGTGAGAAACTCCAACCCCTATACAGTGTGAGACGGGTGGGTGGGGTTGGGGGTTTTAGGGCGTGGGAGTCAATTTGTAGAAAGGGTCACTCCGGGTAGTGGTATGTAAATCAGGTGAGAAAGAAAACCAGGTCAGGCAGAAGCAGGTGGGTGGCTGTAACATCTCGCCACCCTAGTACTACTCTCCTATAAATCGGGTTTGACACCCTGTTCTATCTAATTAAAGGGTTCTCCGTGTCCTGCCCCCTCTTGGTATTCTATTATAGAATCAAGCGCGGATTTACCCGGGGCACACCCAGTATACGTCACCCCTCCCCACGTTTGACTCAAATTTGTTCTCCGTGTTCTGTCCTCTTGTCGGTATTCTATTAGTACTGTAGAACAGGCGCGGATTCAGGCGGGGCGGGCCTGGTTTACGACCCGCTTTTTTAAACCAAAATGTGTGTTCTTTTAAATACATGTTCCAGTGATCCGTTAAAGAGTACTTTCGTCTCCCCTATTGTAAAGATCCTGGATCCAGTCCTGCAATACCGTAACCCTTTAAGGCTATATAGTGCGTTAATGCATCATATACGTGGTCGTCATGATGCATGACTGCAGGCTTGGCATGCAGTTTAACCTGGCCCCTGGCCTCCCAGTAAGCCGACAGGGGTCGTGTTATCGCTCTGTAATGCCCAGTTAAACACCCTGAATAGTTCAAGATCACAATACGGGTTAATTAAACAGAAGCCTTTTGAAAGACGACCAACCATTTAAGGATTTAAAGAGTGAAGCCGATTGTGGGGGCGTACTTCCATCAGTTCATACTCAAAAGATTATTTCTCTGCAATATGGCAGTATGAAGATAATGATGTGAAAATGATATACTTTCTCTCTAAATGCGCTGAAATATATCCTGATACAAAATGGGCACTGGTCTCTTCTGTAGTATAGACCTCTATAGATAGTGGATAGGTTGGCATTGTAGCGGTATTGAACCTAATGACATTGATGCCCTGCTGGAGGAATAATCCTTTTCAAACCCTTCTAATCCAGGTCAACCAAAATCTGGTGTGTGTTTCTGGCATTGTGACAGCTACGATGGATGGGCTCCAGTGGGCTGAACTCCAGTAATGTCCTATTGAATCACATTAACCCATCACTCAGCCAAATCAATGGTAGAACGGCCAATTACTGAAACCATCCTCATTGTGGGAAGTAAAATGAACGATCTTCTGGGTGAAACACAATACCTCATTCAATAAAGGTTCTTTAATAAATCAGTTTTCTATTTCTTTTTACAACTGGCCGGCTTTGACAAACTTCAAATTGAGGTCCGACTGTTTGATTGACCTTCACAATCGTTCACAGTCAATGCATCCTTTATATGTGGAAGCACATCGTGAATGGATAGGAACTACACAACACTCGGAAACACTTCAGAGCAATTTGCTATCAGTTCTGTGGCTCAGTCTGTTTGGCTCCCATCTCTGTCGGTAGGCTATCTGTGTTTATACCTCAGCTGGCAGGAAGAACAAAAGAAACTGCTGGTCTGTATTACACGTACAAACCAATCACAAACCAATCACTGGGTATATTCATAAGTGTTATATAAGCTTTGGACAATGGTAATTATCCTCAGCTGGCGCCTTTAATAATTACCCTGTCTTTGGCTAATGACACATATACAGCGACTCACTTGTACCATATCTACTACGTGTGTTTTATGCATGTGTCCATGTCTGTGCCTATACTGTATGTTGCTCACGAGCTGCAAATCTACAAGCACTAAATAATCATCAGTCACCCCTGGTCACGACTCCAACCCCTGCCTGTGCTCCACCCCCACCTCGGCACCCTGGAGGGGACTTTAATGAAACCCCAGCGGCTTCCCCAGCCCCCACCCACACATATTGATAACTGTGCGTGGAGTGTGAACAGTGGCAGAGGTGAGGCTATTCGCACTGCATGGTCACTGAGGGTGGGGTGGGAGTACATGAAGAAAAACATGAATGTAAATATGCTGTCCAATCGGGTGTCCGCGGGGAAGGGGGTCGTGCAAGGAGATAGGGGTCGTCGAGGGACTGGCCGGCTCGGGCAGTACGTGCTGGGCATATATATACAGGGGGTGGGGAGGGGGAGGGAATGGTAGGGGCACTTGGTCTATGGGTCCACACTCTGTGGCCACTTGTTCCTATATAGTGTTTTACTCTCATTCCAAGATCCTTTCAAAGGAACGCTCTGGTAACTACCACTATGATATTGAACTTGGATCTGATGGGTTTCAGCCAATCCCTGCTGGTAGCTTAGAACCAGTGAACAGGAACCAGAATATAAGGTGGAAGTTCTCCCATCATACTCTCTGGTTCTAGTTCTAGTTAGCGTTATCTGGTTCCAAGCTAAGAACAGTGATTGACCAGACCCAGCAAAGGTTCAAGTTGATGGTCATAATGGGGTTCACAAGTGCCATTCTGTGCCAGAATGGCGCTTGGGACAAGTGTAATAGTGGCTAGGCTAGCGCTCTGATTCACACAGGGCAGACTCCTAGCCATGACCCCCATGGTGGACGGCCTGTAAAAGTAGGTTCCCACTTCACACTGTCCATACCAAACACATAGAAGTAACGGCTATGAACTGAAGACACGGGGCTAAGATGCATTTCATCATCACAGTTACACTATGCCTAGGTGCTAATACGTTTTCCTGAACAATACAAGTAAATAAATAACCTCTCCTCATTGATTGAATCGTTCTAGGGTGTGTTGAAAATGATATGATAAAGGTTGTATTGAGTTCTGTGGCGCTCGTTCTTCCAAACCAGCTACCATCTTGATGCACATGCCCTATAAAGGAGCTGCATAGGAGCTGGTATTCATTATACTTAGAACTCAGAACCCAATACTGGTACTTTAGCCTGCTTCCTCATACTTAGAACTTCCCAATACTGGTACCTTACCCTGATTCATACCCATACCCACACCTAATGATCACCACCGCTTGGGGCTGCTGTATTCACCATGAACTAAGGCCATCCAATGTTTCTCATCACCGCGGGTCATGAACATCGTGATCTGGGGATTTTCCCCCATTTTTCTAAAAGACTTTTAATGAAAGAGATGTAGAAGTAGGTAAATATTGGCATATTTGGTATCAAACTAAAGCTTATACTGGCAGTAAAAGTAATGCAGTGCGCTAAGAACAACTTCTGCAGACCAATAAACTACTAAAATGTGAAAAATGTGGCCTAAAGTCATGGCTTTAGCATAACATACAAATATCCATAACAGATATCCATAAAGTGCTTATCTCTCCGACCTCAGCAGCTACACTGTACCCACCCCTACACTTACACACTGGCTCGGCGCTCTTTCAATAGGTTCTGGGGCTACGTGTATAGGATAAGCCGGCAGTACTCACACCCTGGAGGATGGGTGCAGCACCTTGTTAGGGCAGGAGGAAGGAGGGCGGAGAGGTTTGTATGGACGGTAGCTTCAAAGAACCACGTGACACGGCTGTAGACGACCTGTAATTGGAGGCCCCCTACGTCTTAGCAATCAGTTCCCTGGGTGGCCGCTAGGTGGCTCACGGATAAAGTGTCGCCATTGTTCAGGTGTGGCTCTGTCCTAACCAGGTTTGGCACCATCAGAGGGAGGGGAGAGGAGGGGAGGGGAGGGGAGGGGAGGGGAGAGGAGGGGAGGGGAGGGGAGGGGAGGGCAGGGCAGGGCAGGGCAGGGCAGGGCAGGGCAGGGCAGGGCAGGGTAGGGCAGGGCAGGGCAGGGGGAGGGAGGGAGCGAGGGAGGACGGAAGGATACAGTGGGCAGAGGGAGGGAGGGAGGAAGGGGGGGGGGACATGCTGCATCACCACAGGGTGTGAGAGTGGTTGAGGTGTTTCAACACAGAGAGGCACTAACGTCACTAATAGGAGTAGAGACTGAGGGGCAGACATACCCCCGGCTGTCATTACCTAAAAGGTGCCACTGCTACTGACTGTGGTGTGCAGTGATTCACTGAGAGCCCACAGAGAATGGCGCAGTTGGGGGACAGCTGTAGGCAGGGCTTCTCAAGTGGGTCTCATCTCACTTTAGTCTCAGTCTCAATCCATGTATCTCCACAGACACCCTAACCTTGCAGGCACCCTAACCTTATATCTCTACAACTCTAATACACACCTCTCTGCCCTGGGGCTTTCCCCCAATGTCTGTGTCCGTAATAACGTCCTCACTGTCTCCCATGCTCCTACATCCAGAGCAGTCATGCCTATATATGGGCGGCAGGGACGTGTCCAGACAGATCTCAATAAATGGCAGAATTTAATATCAACAAAACATGCTGATGTGTGGATCATTAGTCTGTTTTTTCTTGTGCCTACTCATGTTAACAAATGTACACAATGAACTGCGTTTCGTCCGTGTTGTTTGTTCATAATTGAGTTCTTTGTAAGCTCATTGAAGCACAAAAGGACAAGTCTGCAGTCAGGATTGTATTGATTCAGATATTAATTTGGATATGCTTTCTTAGTGGGAAAACATGCTTAATGCTCACATCATCATTACATCTGAGCTTCCTTATAGCAGGGACCACGTCTTAAGGTTGAGGCCCTCCTTGAGTTTTCAGGTGTAAAGTCCTATTGAGTTTCGTCCATCTTTCAGAGATTGAATTGCTCCTTGTGCCTTAAGTACGTCGGCAGATGGTGGGGAGTTTTAGTGTCAGTACCATTATTGCTTCTGTTAAGGTATAATGGCTGACAGACGGTTTGGGCCGTTTACTTAAAGTACTGCTTTAGTCAACAGTTGTTAACGGCCTGTCAGCCAAGCAGCAGCCATCATCATAGTCAGTTAATCTCAGCCGTAATTCAAACTGATTTCGAACTGAGTTTGATAATTCTTTATTTGGAAATAATTCATGCACTAAATGTAATGTCTTTCGACTCAGACAAAAATAGATGAGAAAAGCAGAAGTGACGATTAGAACGCCATTCTTTTACATAAACATAATAATTATTACATGCAGATATATAATTACCTGATAACAACACCCGGGAATAAGTAACAAATATCGAATCACTTATTTATCACCACAACATGTGAACTACACACTCCTTATATTGCTGTCATAGCCCTGTACACCTTCACACCTTCTGTTGTTTTTTCTTATGTCGAAGGAACAAAGAAATCGTTGCGCCATTCTCATATCCTACTTTCTATATACTACTAGCACAGCAATTTGAATTCCATATTTACACATACATACACCGTTAACAGTATAGTGTATTGCAACATGTGATCAGTCTAAACCATGGCAATCATGATAATAAAAATAATGGTATATGGTATTGCATTTTAGGATATATCCAGATCCAGTCATGGTGTTTACCTATAGTCATATATATATATAAATTATATATACTCTTACCATTTCTACCCCTGACCCTTGGCTGCGAGACAAGCTTAAGCCAACTGACAATAGGGCTAAACATTGCTTCAACCTCTCAAAGTCACCAACTGTCAACATTATGTCCTTTGCTCTTTTTAGATACCATTGTATACATTTCAGAAAATACTCTGGCAATTACGCACATCACGCACCCATCACTATCGTCGCGTATCGACTTTCCACTGAAGAAGGGGATAGTTTGACAGCGCTGGATTCTCACGCAGGAGTGATGCCGTGAGAGACGTAGCGTTTCCCCGACACATCAGTACTGACGTACTGCCGTCATGACGTACGTACTGACGTCATAACAACTCGTCCTCAGCGCAGACTAAACTTAACAAGGCCGGAAGCAATGTCACCTCTGTCAGTGCTTGTGACATGTTATGACGTGTATGAGAGCTTAGAGGAGGTCGTTGTTATTGTCATTTTCTGGCATACTACGTCTGGGGTTCCCATGCAGTTGTGTTGTCGGGGGTATATATATAGAAAAGCAACATGGTGAGAAGGGAAAAAGATGATAGCAAGTATGTTATCAAAAAATCCATTCACGTCTGTGCTCTGTGCTAGAAATGGGCAGACTAACATACACACAGCTAGGTCCCAGTGTGGAACAGGGAGATGTAGGCAATTTAAAACGGTGGAATAATTCCCATGAAATGTGCTAGTACTAAACAACCACCATTATCACTATCACCTTGTTGGTATCATGTACCATAACTACAGCAAGGTCATCCCCCTTGCTGCCCCTTATGGACACAATACTATTCAGGAGTTATGGACTTGTGACTTCCTGTTATTGTGATTAGTGGGCGTGTTTTTGTCCTCTGAATACTCCCTTCTCACCAGGCTACGATCTAAGTACTGTAACTGATCACCAGCGTTGACAAGAGGATTAGAAGAGACTCAGTCTGCTCCCACATGACACGGCGGAAATTAACACATGTTTTGGACATTAAGTATTGTGTTGCCTTTGTGCTATATGATGTAGGAGCTAGCCTGGGGTAGAGATTTGATACATGCGAGGGAGTGCGGCCAACCCAGTACCGCCAACCCAGGTAACAAAAATAGGTCCTCGTTATTTTACGTCAAAATAACGTTTTTTTAAAGTAACGTTTGGCCATAATAAGGAGCCATACAGAAACGAGCATAACATATAACTGTAATACGACATACATGTGTCTTGAAGACAGTAGCCTCAGCTCGAATGGCATCGTGCATAACTTTGAATCCTATTTGCAACATTATGAGTTCAAGCTCCTAAACTAAGTGAAACGTTATGCATCCTGTGTTGGTGGGTCTCTAGTGGCCACAGTCCACTGGGCTCTAATCAACCCAAGTTATGTAAGAATGCTATGTGCTTAATTGGCTGAAGTTCCCCAGTGGACGGCAGAAATACATGTTCCGAGAACACACACAGGATTGTTCCACATGTTTATCACATAGATCCTTATCTCTTGTGCGCGCTGCTTGATAGATACCTTCTCATTGAGACTCTGACACTATCGTATGATATTATATATACCCCAATGACTGTTATATTATGACAAGAGTCTCTCTATTGACAAACAGCCATGACCAAGATGTACTTCGGCATTGTTAGTACAAGTATTTGTCACACCAACTACGTGACCAGAGAAACAATATGGCGGGCTTTGTACCAGTACATTCTCGTCTACTAGTAGTAGGCATCAGTGTCCATGTCTCACTATGTTGCGGATGGCATGCCTCTATGTCTAAATAGACATAGAGGCATGCCTCATGTTTGAAATATTAATCCAATTTACATGTATATCCAATTGCAAATGCAAAGGTTTGAATAGTTTTCTTGTCGATGGGAATGATTATTTTCATATTGTAAGACGCTCTGTATTAAATGGGCTGTTGTCCGCAGACCTGGGACTACCGTCCATGGGTAAAATTATGGGCTCTTTTTCAGGAGCTTTCGGGGCTGTTTGAATGCTGTCCAGCGATTCTGAAAACGACCAGCGTAAAATAAAATTAAAACCAATAAAATAACGTCCCTAATGCAATGCACTATTTTACCTTGCACGTCTTTAGCCTATTTGAATTAATGGCTCATGTAGGTACCAGCTTTTCTTTATTCAAGGTTTTGGCGTTTGTTAATGTGTTTAACTGGAAGTCACATTAACGCATTAACGCTGCATATTCCCAATGAGACAATGGGCGACAATAAGACAATCCCAACTTCAACAAACCAGCCCTTGGTTTCAGAGTGGCCACTCTGAGTTAGCGTTGTTAAGTTGAAATCAGATTTGCGATAGTTTTTGTGACGTAGCAAGGTACATAAATTGTTAGTAATCTGTGGAAGATCATATTAATTCATGGCAGCTAGCTAGCCATTATTAATAGCGCCTGAAAAAGATTGCATTACACCCGCAAATCCCCTAGGCCAGTGGGGCTTCCATCGCTCATGCGTGGGACATTTCCCAGATACTTGGTAATTTACTGAGCCCTTACCATCCATTGTTCTGTAGACTTATAGCTCCTTGCACGGTATCTCACGGCAATCAGACATGGTGTAAGACCAATCTTGTCTTTGACACGATTGTCCCATTGCCTGCAGTATACAGTCCTCTCCCCCACAAAACATGTTTGTTCTCCATCCTATTACACTGTGTACTAAGGATTGTTGCTATGACCTTTTTTAACTTGACGATGCTTTACATTAGAAGCCCCACCCTCTGTATATATACCTTGTGGTTATAACCTAGAAGGTACTGTATACATACGTAGGGTACTATCATCGTTTTTGTACGTGTAAAGAAGGTGACAGTGTCCTCTGTTGGGGAGCCTTATAATGAGGCTATATATCGAGGAGTTTAGTCTGTAGATGCCTCTTTTGTGTGGTAAATATTTTTTCGAACGGTATAGAATATCTATCATGAGTTCATTCCCACGCAGAAAACCACCACCCCCTCCCCCTAATGTCCACTCCCTAAGACGTCTATGGCCCCAGGGGACAGCACAATAAAGTAGTGCACCATGTATTGGAGTAATAACGTCTGTATAATGATATCTAAAATCTATTTTAACCTTCATAATATGACGATAAGCTGATATGCTTTCTTATACTCAGGGCCAACATGTAATAAACGAACGTTGTTTTTTGTTCGCCCTGATAGGCCCTATATCTAGTAAACAGGTACTGTATAGGCAAATATAATGAATATGACAGGCACACCCACAATTCCAAATCGATTTTCGTACCCCTGGGTAAAGAAACATCAGTCTGGGAAGCTGTAGAATTAGCAGAAGATTACCCTTGTTTGCAGCATTTACTAGGCCTACAGCTCTTTACAGCGGGAAGGTGTGATCTTAGAGAGAGTTTATAAATAGTTAACTCTTCTGAGATTAAACTGAGGAAAAATCAAATGTGACGTCATGTATATAATTATGTAGAAGAGTGATTTATTAGAATCTCCTCATCTATCTAATGATGTACATTTGTCTCCTGATTATGAAGCTAATCCGGATAAATATTCCTATGGAAAATAGTTATACCGGAACTTATTATGCAAAGTGAACCAAGTGGAAGTGTGTGGGTAGTAATATTCTATAGATGGGGGCTGAAACTGTAAGATTTAAACTCTTACGGGAATAAAATCCAGTTTATTCACTCCCCTACGAAGAATAGGACTTCCTATGCTGATAACTATAGCACTCCCGTTCCTACAGTGAAATAAAACAGGGTCAGTGCTGGACGACGTATGCAGTTTGGTCAGCTCTAGATAGACTATGACGGGGCTAGTTATGAATGATGTGTGCTATTTGCAGTTTGGTCAGCTGTAGGGCCTTTAAGCAGTCAGCTGCAGGAAGGGGCAGGTCTGTCCCGTGCTACATGCTGATCAATACCTAACATGGTTGTCTCCTCATCTGGCAGCATCTGCATATAGAGAGCAACCACTTGTTCCTTGGCTGCCTGCCTAAAGATGATTTGATACTCTCATCACATGCCAGGGATGTGCATTCCATTGTCTGCCCTGTTATGTACAGCCTTACAACGGAGTGGTTATCAGGATGTGGTGAGCGTCTTGTACAAACTATGACTAGATGTATTATACTCTTTTGTAACGAACATCATTCTACAGAAAAGCTGACGCACCATTTTCATTTGATTCATAATTTTGCGTTCACTTACACAATGTGGCTTATAAGGGGGTTCAACTGCCCACTGATTAAACCGAATTTAGGCACACACCTAATTCTAATAGTTCATCGACAATAATAATAGCACCTCACTTGTTGAACATTTAATGTGTTACAAGCATCAGGATGGAACAGTAACGCTCCTAACTCATCACCAGTAGTTGAGAGTCATCTCTGAAGGGAAATTGAAAACAGAGGTCACTAACCTTCACACGGGTGGGCGGAAATGTCACTGTTAAAATAGAGTATAAAAATGGAAATCACTGTTTACAAAGGATGCATCACTGTGCTTGGGTAGTGAAATTATACAATGAATGCTCCTAGCCCAGCACTGCTCTCAGTCTGCTCGGCAGTCTTATTCAAGTGTCTCCTCCATACAGTTTCAGCATTCAAGTGAAAAAGAATTTCTAGCAAAAATAAATGATTGTACGTATGAAATGATCAAATGATGTAGGCATCATGTGTACCTCCACTGGTTAGTTCATAGTTATGGCCTCCTGCTTCTGAGATGGTTCTAATGGTGTTAAAATGTGAAAACTGAAAGTCCTGTCCCAATATTACTGATACATTATCATTTCCAATGACACTTCTTTTTACAGTGTACCCTCAACAGTTTAATGTATGGCTTCTCATCAGCAGTATTTCTGCTGTAATCATTATCGGAGCAGTCAATCGGAAAATTGCAAAATGTAAAAATGGGAGCTTGACTAAGTAGTGTCTGGCACACAATCTGTAAAGGTCATCTGACAGTTGCACAACCCTAAATACATTATTCATTGGTGTTAGTTCTGCTTCCCCACTAAGAGCAGGGCAAGCCTCTCTAAGCGGTGTGTCTGTATTGGTTCCCTCTCCATGTGGTGTATCTGTACTGGTTTACTCTGGCACTCCCTCTCCATGTTGTATGTCTGTACTGGTTTACTCTGACACTCCCTCGCCACGCCTGTGATCTGTCTGCACTGGATTACTCTGGCACTGCCTATCATTGTGGTGTGTTTGTACTGGTTTACTCTGGTATTCCCTATCATTGCGGTGTGTCTGCACTGGTTTACTCTGGTATTCCCTATTATTGCGGTGTGTCTGCACTGGTTTACTCTGGTATTCCCTATCATTGCGGTGTGTCTGCACTGGTTTACTCTGGCACTCTCTCTCTATGCGGTGTGTCTATACTGGTTTACTCCTGCATTCCATCACCATGTGACATGTTTGTGCTGGTTTACTCTGACACTCCCTCTCAATGTAATATATCTGTACTGGTTTAATCTGGCACTGTGATATGTCTGCACTGGTTTGCTCTGACACTCCCTATCCATGTGGTGTGTCAGAACTGGTTTACCCTGGCACTCCCCTGCTCTTCTCTGTACAACACTTTCTGGTGGCCAGCAGGTGTCAGCTTGGGGATGTCCTGTTGGGTCCTCACACTGTGACAGACACCTAACCCTGTAGTGTGTGTAGGGAGAGCAGGGTGGTGGTGCAGGGCCCTGTCAGGAGACAGGACAGGGTAGGATGACAACATGTCCTGGGGGCCTCCATTGGCAGGTGTTTTAATGGTTTGACGTGTTCCGTGTCACTCAGTCCTCTTGGGGAACACAGCTTTTCTACCCCAGGCAAGGCATCAAGACTGCATATAAGGTTCGTGGATGTCCACATGCTGTGCTTGTCCCACTCCCACGCAAAAACCTATTGCAGTGTCCACTTATACACCTGAGGAAGATATCTCCTCAGGTATGATTTCAGTCTATAATTCAATGCACAAAGCATTAATAAACTGTTTTTAGATGACTTATCTATCCCATGATAAATCATTTCATTAAACCAGAATTGCCCTGTTTACTGCTGCTAATACCCAGTGGGTACAAAACATCGAATCAGCATTGGAAACTGATTGTCAATGTTGTTTCAATGTTGACTCAATGTTGAACTGAATTTTGTGTCTGTTAATAGGGCTGATGAGGGCTGATAAGGGCCCTCTCTCATTTCTTCCTCTTACCTTGATACTGCTAGATTCGCCACCAACAGGATCAGCAGTTACCATGCTGTTACCCTCATCTCATCTATTTTGTATCGTGTCTGCATTATCCTGGCACAATCCATATTGGGCCAGTTGCCCGCCAGCCTAACTCTAGTGGTTCATTTTATCTCCCAATCTAGAAAGCTGTGAAATCTAGTTTGGATGTCGAAAAAAATATTAGCAATCTTAGACATCAGAAGCTACAGGGTGCACTCCCTTCCTGGACAAGCATTGGACAGGTGTTTGTGCTGGCAGTGCACACAGGAGCCTGTATAAATGTCTCCCAACCATAAGCAAACCCTGCCTGACAGCTACTTACAAAGCATGGGTTCAGATGCCAAGGCTAGCCAGGCATAATTCATCTCCCAGCATCTGCTGGGCACATTAGGGCAATCCCTCACCTATTTAACAGGTTACATGTCTTACCCTCAGCCCCCAGCCACTACCTCCTATAATATCCACCTCTAATAGGTGACATCTGCACCAATAGATTTACAATCAATTCACTGGTGTAGCCCCATAATTAATCATGACGCACCAGGTGAAGTGCAGCCATCCCCATTCTGAAGGGAAGGGCATAACTTGTTATTTATAAGAGGCTCTTACCATTTTGTTTGGTTATGTTGCATGGTACTGTCAGTGGAAGTATACATATACACTAACCATATAGACATATACCATAATCATACACTTCTATATAACATGAAGCAGGTGCCAAGGGTCATTCACATCGCCTTTGGTATGCACAAGATGCAGCAGTTTCCTCCACTATTTTATAGCCAAACCATCTAGAATACCCCATAATATAGTTTTATCACATAGGATTGAAGCGTAGCTGCAGCTATTCATAAAGTAGTGCCTGTTTTATCTTTGAAAATCTTAGTTTTTGCCCTACAGTAAATGCTTAGTGTTTCCTGTAAGTTAAGATACATTATGCTATAAAGATTGATAGAAAAGAGTAATGCAAATGTCCATACCTCTATGACTTCTGATGTTTCAGAGTATACTGTTAACCTCCTGGTTCCAGACAGTGAAGCCCTAGTTCATACAATGAAGCAAAACTAGCTAACCAACATTTATATATACAGGGGCAGCGGAAGTTGCGGGGAAGAAGTCTCTCACGCATCTTGCCAACCTTTAAAATGTAAATTATGTGTTAATTGAGATTCGCCTCTCTTGTGTTGCTAGGGAAACACAGTCACTGGATGTGACATTGTGGGAGGTCTGACGAGAAGGGAACTACCAAATTCCGACTTACTGAGAAGAATAGTTTGAATCCAAGTCAAAGCTCCCAAAGCTGATCTAAAAGGATAAAATATATGTGACCCATTCTAACGAAGTAACACTTTTAAGAGCCTAGATATGGGCTCTTTCCGTAGTTTAGGGGGGAAATGTGATTTTTGAAAGTTTTTGACACTTTTCTAACATATGAATAGCTATGTTCTGGGATGCTAAGTTACAAACCAGATTTCAACCCCATTTTCCCCAAAATGATGGCCATAGGGTTTATAATTGTATTGTACAATATAGCTAATATCAAATTTAAGTGTTACTTATTTCATTTTAATTAATTTCCATTTGAATATAAAAAAAGTACCAAAAATATTACCCAAGGGTGAATATTCATTTAGTTAAACTGGGTCACATGTATGTTTTTTGGAACTATAATGTGAGAAGCTTGATCATGTTGTATGATGATTGCAATCTTATAGAAATAGAAAATATAGAACGCGCTTAATATCATGTTTAAACCTACTTAATGTCAGTTGACGTATGTGAGGATGTTCTCCTAACCAAGTGGCAGATCCAGGAACGTAAAAAGGGCAGGTGGGGATGGGGGTAGCTGTGGGGGGTAGACAAATCTTTCCTCCACAGTATTTCTTGCAAAATATTACATTAGAAAATATGAAATTTCCCAAAAAATGGGCACCGGGGTCCACAACCCCCCCTGCCACAGCAGCCCTTGTGTTACCTAATGTCTCCTAATGTTGACTTACCTACACATTACACATTGACCAGACATGTCCCACACCCAGTGGGCACAATATTCAGTTCAACATTGAATCAACGTTGAATCAATGTTGATTCAACATTTACAACCATTAGTCAATGTTGATTCAATGTTTTGTGCCCACTGGGCAACTGGCTTATGGAGAAAATACTTCTTTAACAGACTGACTCTCTGATTAGCTCTGACAGAAGGACCTCTTTGTACTGGTAATGTCAGGATATGGGAGTTGGGGACAGTACTATTCATACAGAAAAAATATTCCGAGAGGTAAGTCTAGCCTGCTGCCCGCCACTGTGTTATAAATATGTATGCTGATACTACCGCAAACAGACTTACGTGTCACTCAGCCTTACAGAGGCCCACACACATCCCAATGGGGTTAGAGCTGTCCAAACTGGTGCCCCATCTAGACATTGGCGCCAAAATCCACCCAGCCTTGCATGGTGACCTTATGAATACATTCAGTATATATATACATTATCATCATACGGAGGTACGGTAATATGAATATGTTTGTATGGTAAATCTGCACATTTGTATGATAGCAGTGCTCTCTCTGTCAGGTAGGAGAGTGATTTATTAGAATCTTCTCATCTATTTAATAATGTGCATTTGTTTTCTGATTATGAAGCCGATGCAGACGAATGTTCTTTATAGAAAATAGTCATACCGGTACCTTATTATGCAGAGTGGACCAAGCGGAAGTGTGCGACTCTGTGAGTGGCAATATTCTATCAATGGAGGGGGGGGGCGGCTGAAATCATAAATATCTGAACTCTCATGGGAACGAGATCCAGTTTCTTCATGCCCTATGAAGAATAGCGCTTCCTATGCTGATAACTAGAGAACCTCACATACCTACAGTGAAATAAAGTAGAGTCAGTGCTGAACAATATGTGCAGCTTGGTCAGCTGTAGACTATGACAGGGGTGGTGCTGGATGACATCTGTACTTTGCAGTTTGGTCAGCTGTAGAGCCTTTAAGCAGACAGCTGCAGGAAGGGGCAGGTCTGTCCCGTGCTACATGCTGATCAATACCAACTTTTGTAATTCAACCATGCAATTCTTACTTTCAAAGATGTCAGAGTGTGTCAATATATGATATTCATATCTATTTTGGGTCACATTAATACATCCATATATAAATTAAAGTGGCAGTCCCATGCAGATGGTTACTAATTGACAAGTGATGAATTGTGGTCTGATCATTGGTTATGTGTCAAAATAAGTGTGTGCTAATTTAATAACTGAGTAATAAACTCTGAATACTGGAAATATAACTATTGTGATAAAGATTGGCTAATAGAGGCTGATCTTACATAGTGAAGTTATAGTGAAGTCATTATGATTAGTAATAAGGCTTGGATGCCGGTCGTTAAGGTATGGCACTCTCAATGATCGATTTATGAAGGCTAGATATACATATAGCCTTGTAGAGTTATGATGTACTGGGGACTGATTTTCCACGGGTCCACATGTATGGAGCTTGTTGATTATTGAACCTGACTGTGTAATTATATGTATATCTCGAGACGGTTCTGCGAATACGTCAGTTCTGTGTGGCTATGGGCTTTAGTCTTTAGTGTTTGGGGCCTTGCATACGGTGTATAGTATGGCGGTAATTTATGTTGCTGCTATGTATACATGTGTAATGTGTGGTCTTTGATACAGAGTGGGGGAGCAAGGCTATCTACCTTACTACAGAGAGAGCCAGAAAGAACACACGTATATAGGTGTGCCACTTTAAGTGGCCAATATTATATAATTAGTTTAAGTCTTTACTTCTTTACACTGATACACACTATTGTTGTCTAGTACTGTGGCCAAATGTGTCACTGGTGAGACTGTATCGCTACTCAGAGAAACAACCGCATACCGTTCCTCTTGACTCAGGCCCTATAAAAGTTTAGCGCCTGAGGTTTATTGTCCTGCACTTTCTCATATGTTGTGGTTCTGTACATTTAATCTCATGATGATCAACCAGGGGGCTGGTGGTGAAAAGTGGAGCATCAGGGTGAGTTAATGGGCACTTTATATAAAAGCTTAGATGCTATAAGAGACACTAAGGGTCTCAAGTTATTAACAATGAACACCCAGAGTCTACCTGACAAACACAACTACCTGAAGGTGCCACTACCCGGTATGGATTATGTGACGATTGTTGAGAGTTGGCTAAGACCGGCTATCCCTGACTCATATGTACATATTAATGGGTATAAGATCTTCAGAAATGACAGAGTCTTCGGTAGGCGTGGTGGAGTGGCGTGCTATGTCAATATGAGATACGCAGATTACACCGAGATTTGTCCTGAATTTTCTATTTCTAGCCCGGACATAGAGTGTCTGTGTTTATTAACTAAATATCCCAACCAAAAGTACAGATATATTTTCAGTGTTTATAGACCACCTAGGGGCAGTGTGAAGGAATGTTATGATTTTTTTTAAAATTCCTTGAGGCATCGAACCATTGGGGGTAGGGAGGTCTGGATAATGGGAGATTTTAACATCGATGCAAGAAGCAGAAATAGTTTAAAATTTAGGCGGATGACTGCTTTTTTACGTAGTACAAGGTTATCACACTTGACGTCTGGACCGACATATTTCCACCGTTTTGGTAAATCAACCTTGGACCATATAATTATACACTAATTGTCCTCATGTATCAAGCTCGGGTTTAGTCAATGAATTAATTGGGGATCATGTGCCTGTGTTTGCTATTAAAAAGCAGGCCCGATCTAGTAAGAAAGCCTACCGGGAAGTGACGGGTAGATCATATAAAAACTATGATAGTCAAGCTTTTAAGGCATATTGGGGTGAGATTAATTTCGAATCACTAGTGGAATCGCAATTTAATGTCAAACTATGATGAGGTAGTGAATAAATTATGCACATATCTGGATGAGCATCATCCTGTTAGAACTTTCAAAATTCGTGACGGTGATGCCTTTTTTGACCCTGCAGTTAATAGGTTAATTATTTTTAAAAACCGCCGCCTGCGTAAGGAGGGTACGTGCAGGAGCGCCCAACGACCATCTACGCGAGGCCAAAAGGCTGATGGCTAGAATTAAAATTGCTCTGCTAAACAAGAAAAGAGCAACTGTGGCTACTAACATTAGGAAGTATAAAAATGACCCACGTCGGTTTTGGAAGGTTATCAATAATATTTGGAAAGGCGTGAAAATCAATGTTGATATGCATCTCATAGATGAACAAGGTGTAGCTATTGACACAGGCGATGCCGCGGAATATGTAAATAGATACTATGCAACTATAGGCCCAACTTTGGCTACCAAGTTTGACGAGGCTAATATGTTCAACTTTGAGGTTGATCAGCTGGACCGTGTGTTTAATTTTGATGAATGCAGCATTGAAATGGCTATAAAGGTATGCAAGTCAGTAAATTATGACAAGAGTACAGGTATTGATAACCTCCGTGGCAATGTTGTGTTTGACGCCCTGTCCGCCCGTCCTGCTATTTTAAAGGTACTACTAAATAACTCCATCCAAGATCGCAGTCTGCCTCGAGTCTTGAAGAGTGGCTGCATTGTACCCATTCCTAAAACAGGGACTTTGTCGAATGTCTCAAATTGGCGTCCAGTCAGTTTGTTAAATTTATTTAGTAAACTAATTGAAAAATTTGTTCACAGCCAGTTACTAGCCTATCTGCTGGATAATGGTATTATTACTAATAGACAGTTTGGATTCATGCCGGGTCGCTCAACTGGAGACGCCATCTTCAGTGTAGTACAGCTCCTATATGAAGCTCGTAATAGGAGTGAACTATCAGTGGTGGTGTTTTTAGACCTAAAAAAGGCGTTTGACACTGTAAATCATAATGTTCTTCTTAAAAAACTTAGTAAAATTGGGTGTAGTAATTTGGTAGTGTCCTGGTTTAAAGATTATTTAATGGGTCGAACTCAGAAAACTAAAGTCAATAATGTCACCTCATCAGTCTGTGATATTACCTGTGGTGTCCTACAGGGGTCTGTTTTAGGCCCCCTGCTGTTTATTATCTATATGAATGACATTGTTAAACATATACAAAACGCCACATATTTTTTATACGCCGATGATCTAGCAATTGTTATTAATGGTAAATCAGTACCAATCATGTTGACCCTTATGCAAGCAGATCTTGACTCTATAGGTAGCTGGTGCTACTCAAATAGGTTAACTGTTAATGCTAATAAAACCAAAGTTGTTTGGTGCTACCCGAGCAGGAGTCCTATTGAGCTGGTCGCTGGTGTTGACGACTTGAGTCTAGGTGGTGTCGTGCTTGGCGTCCTTAAGAGCTTTAATTATCTTGGGGTAATAATTGATCACGATCTGTCTTTCAAACTCCAGTGTCAGAAGGTCCACTCTATGTCAAACTCACGATTTATTCAGTTATGCTACATTAAAAAAGTGGTTGACCAAGTAACTGCCATTTCAATATATAAAACTATGATTTTGCCTATATTTGACTATGCAGACATTGTGATAGACGGTGGGCCTGCGCTAGCAATCGGTAGGCTGCAGACAGTTCAAAATAATTGCCTGCGCCTGTGTTTGGGTATAAGGAATCCCAGAGATATTAATACCACTGATTTACATGTATTGTGCTCATTGGATAAGCTCAAACTCCGTAGAAGGAAGCATATCCTGGTTCTAATGTACCGTTGGTCCAGAGATGCTGATCATATTGTAGCACCGAGGCGCCACCTACGTAATAATGTAAAACTGAAATTACTTGTTCATCGCCCCATACTTGAATCCTATAGAGTTAGCCCACTATATAGGGGCATGTTGCACTGGCAGTTATTAGGGGCTGATGTCCAGCACAGTTTAACAATATCTGCATTTAAGAGCCATTTGAAATGATGTAATACAGGCTTGGCCATGGTGCCCTGTGATCTGAGCTAGCATGTTCATTATTACGTTGTTGTATCTCTTCCCATGTGATCTCTACATACTGTTACAACTGGTGAATGATCTCATAGTACAACTGTTGCCTAAGACTATTACTCATGCTCGTGGAAACCATTTATTTACACACGAAATTGTCCGTACCTGGATTATGCTCATCGTGATTGATCTATGTATATTACGACAACTCAAATTCTGTATATGTACGTTGGTGATGGTATCGCTATGTAACATCTTGAAACGTCACCACTTGGCTTTATTGTGAAAAGCATCTGTATTGCAATGATTATTAAGCCAATAAAAATATTTAAACTTCAAACTTCAAACTTCAAACTTCAATACCTAACATGGTTGTCTCCTCATCTGGCAGCATCTGCATATAGAGAGCAACCACTTGCTCCTTGGCTGCCTGCCTAAAGATGATTTGATACTCTCATCACATGCCAGGGATGTGAATTCTGTTATCTGCCCCACTACAGTCATACAATGCAGTGGTTATCAGGATGTGGTGAGCGCCTTGTATAAACTATGACTAGGCATTGTACTCTTTTGAATGTATTCTACCCAAAGGCTGACATATGGTATTCATTTGATCCATCATTTTGTGTTCACTTACACAATGTGGCTAAAAAGGTGGTTCAACTGCAATTGATTAAGCCGTTTTAGGCACACACCTAATTGCAATAGTTCGTCAATGACAACTATAGCACCTCACTTGATGTACATTGTGTCAGGATAAAACATTAACCCTGGCTCATCACCAGGAGTTGAAAGTCATCTCTGAAGTTAAATTGAAAACAGAGGTCACCAACCTTCACACGGGTGGGCAGAAATGTCACTGATAAAAAATGGATAGGTGAATATGGAAATCCCTGTTAACAGAGAATGCATCACTGTGCTTGGATAGTGCAATTCTACAATGAATGCTCCTAGCCCAGCAGTGCTGTCATTTTACACTTGAAACCCTGGTAAGTGGTGTATTCCACCTTTTCACATGAGTTGGCAGTCTCATTCAAGTGTGCTGAAGTTACAATGATAATCAGGCTTCCATACAGTTTCAACATTCATGTAAAAAAAGAGAATTTTTAGCAATGATAAATGATTGTACATATCAAATGATGTAGGCATCATATCTGCCCCATTGGTTAGCTCATAGTTATGACCTCCTGCTTCTGAGATGGTTCTATTGCTGTTAAGATGTGAAAACTGAAAGTCCTGCCTCCATTCTAAATGATACATCTACAGCAGTCTAATATATTGTGGGGAGCGCGGGGAGCCTCGCTCCGCGAGCTCGCGGGGCGGAGGTTCCCCGCGGGGTGGCGAGGTGGCGCACCGATTATATAAGACTGCGCTCCACCCCGCGTCCGGCAGTATCCCATACTGTAGTCTAGGAGACGGTCTTGTCTCGGGATACTGTACAGTCTCAGTATCCTTATACTGGACTGTAATACTAATACTAAGTGATGGTATCTTTATACCTCCAGGTATCTCATACCTGTCTTAGCCTAGCTAATAGCTGTAGTGATTGTGGATATCCTTATATCTGCTCGTATTCGATATTGGTAACTAAATGTTGATAGTTCTCAGGGTTGATGGTATCTCTATACCTTCAGGTATCTCATACCTGTGCCTTGCATGTTAATAGTTCCAAGGGTCGTTGGCATCTTTAGGTATCTCATACCTGTGCCTCTAATGTTAATAGTCCTCCGGACTAGTGGTATCGTTATACCCCTGTGTAACCAGTTAGAAGTTTTAGTATCGCACCAGGGTTTTTACCTCCTGGGATCTTAGCTGTTCTATGTTAGGGTTTCTAACAGTAAGGCCTCATGCCTTCATGCTTTTTGCAACTCGCTTGTGTATTAGCTCTTAAGTCACCGCAATACAAGTTACTCGTATTACTATAAACAGCCTGTGTTCTCGTCCTCTCTGATACATACATTTCCCCGCCATCCCCATACATACATCTCCCCGTTACAATATGGCTGCTCATAAGCAGTATTTCTGCTGTAATCATTATCGGAGCAGTCAATCAAAAAATTGCAGTTTGGTTTGTAATTTTATTGAACATGCTAAATGTAAAAATGGGAACTTGACTAAATCTGTAAAAGTCATATGACAGTTGCACAGCCCTGAATACATAATTCATTGGTGTTAGTTCTGCTTTCCCCACGAAGAGCAGGGCAAGCCTCTCTAAGCTGTGTGTCACTCATTCGGTAGGTAATTGTTCACTCTCCATGTGGTGTATCTGTACTGGTTTAATCTGACAATCCCTCTCCATGTTGTATGTCTGTACTGGTTTACTCCCTCTCAGTCGGATCAAAGGTATTTGCAATCTAAAACATCACAGCCTACAGGGTGCACTCTCTCCCTGGAGAAGCCTTGTTCTGCATTAAATAGGTGTTTGTGCCTGCGCTGATCCCAGGAGCCTGTATATGTCCCACATCATCAAAAAACATTGCTTGACAGCCACTTACAAAGCATGGGTTAAGATGTCAAGGCTAGCAAGGCATAACTCGTCTCCCAGCCTCTGTTGGGTAATCCCTCACCTATTTAACAAGTTACAGGTTTGTCAATGGAAGTATACATAATGTTATACAAGAACCATACAGATATATACCATAATCATACAGTTCTATATAGCATGGAGCAGATGCCCAGGGTCATTCACATTGGCCTTGGTATGCACAAGACGCATCAGTTTCCTCCACTATTTTTATAGCCAAACCATCTAGAATACCCCTGAATATAGTTTTATCACATAAGATCGAAGTGTAGCTGCAGCTATTCACAACCTAGCACCTGTGTTGAATTGCAAAATCCTTGTTTTTGACCTACAGTAAATGCTGAGTGTGTTCTCTGGGTTAAGATACATTATGCTATAGGGCTCCTGGGGGTTAGGCCATGGGCGCAGCCATATTCGGGGGTTGGAAGTTCAAGCAGGTAACCCTAGGTGGTGACTTATAGACTCAGTACTGCCAAGTGACGTCATAAACCCCGGTTAGCTGCTCCACCTGCTGGCCAAGGGACTGTACTGAAGGTTCTTAACTTATCACAAGTGGTGCTACGATCGACGGCCAGGTGCCCTATAAAGATTGTTAGAAAACAGTAATGCAAACCCCCATACCTCTATGACCCTTGATGTTCCAAGAATACTGTTAACCTCCTGGTTCCAGACAGTGGAGCTCTAAAGATCTTCCCACCATTTATGGGACTCACCTACAATGTGTATTCACCAAAGGAAATTATGACTTTGACCAGTGATTTTTACCAATCATTTCTTTTTTGATCATATATGTTAGAAGCCCTGCACATAATTTCTAGCCATACCCAATGGAAAATATAGACAATTTCTAATTTTTACAGCTAAGTGGGTGATTGGAACAGCCTAAAATAGGGGGTATGTTGACTTAAATAGCCCCGTATGCTGTCGGATTTTCAACATTCGGAAGCATCATATCTGTCCAATACAAAATATTAGGACCATTAGCATCAGAAACAGAGTATGCAATTTTGATTCCTTGGCAAGCACCGTCTTTAAGGTGAGAAAATGGGCCAATAGAGCTTGAGATTTGAGACCTAATGGTCAGATACTCTATTGTTGAACACAGTGAAATGACCAGATTCTGGTAGAACTTTATTTTGGCTGCCATTATTGTGATAAAAAGACTAGGCTCGAATGTGGAAGAAGCAGACGACTCAATAGCTTGAAGTTAACGCTTGTTTATTTATAGGCACACACCCAGGCCTCTCATCTGGGAATCAACGTGGTTCGTCTTAATGCTCTGTCTTGTGAATATGAATGCTCATGCCAATGATTAATGCAGTTGTTCGCTCTCGGCTCAAGCCAACCCAGTGCTGGCCCACTGCTACCTCTGGTCTGATCTCTAGCTTGGCACCGACTGACTGTTGGGTACACTGGTCGCTTTTATAGACGTGCCGGTGGAGTATGATGTCACACCCCACCGCCGCGCCCCCACGCGGCGGACCAGGGTACCAGCGGCCCACCACCCGGTGGAGCCGGTGGAAATCCCTCCACCCCGTAGTCGTTACAATATATTCCCCTGACCTCTCCATTGGTCCACCTGCTTTTCTGGATTGTACTTCTAGCTGCTAGCTTTGACTTGCATTCACTCCAGGTGTCTAAGTGTCACATTTTAAGAGATAGATTGTAAAGTATTCTGTCAAATCACTGGCATAAGCATATTTGCCTCATTCTGAAAACCTGTTTAGAGGGTCATATTTTCCAAAGTCAAAGGTCTAGAGTTACCGAGATTTATATATAGATGTGCAGCTGAAGTTGCACAGCAGGAGTCTCTAATGCATCGCGTTACCAATTAAGTTGTAAATTGTGTGTTAATTGAGATCTCGGTGCATACTCTCTTGTGTTGCCAGGGAAACACGCTCACATGATGTAACACTGTGGGGGGTCTGAAGACCGGGAAAGTATCAAATTCCGACTTACTGAGGAGAATAGTCTGAATCAAACTCAATCCCAGTGAACAATGAACGTCTTTTAACGTTCTGAAACGTAACAAAGTATAACATTATTTTACGTTATATATAGAACGTTATTTAACGCTGTTATATGGTTCACCAAAAACGTTTGTATTCACAAAGTTATTATAACCTTATTAAATATTTTTATATGACTATGACTATGTTTTATCACACAAATGATGGACACCAAAACCATATTTCTAGGGAATAGATAGATAGTTCATGGAGTGATCTTTTTGTTTTTGCTTTTTGCGTCTGTGTCAAGGAATGTGGGCACCAGAAACAGATGAAAAATTATCCCAAAAATAGATATTTTATATCCATGGTCAAAAACGTCCTGAAGCAGACCTAACTTGGGTTTGAAACCAGGATCTTCTGCATTAGACACTAACCTGTTACCCCTTCTCCATTGAGGATGTGGTAGTATTCCTATTAGGCCCTATATAATCTTCAGAAACGTCCACACACCGAGTTTGTGTTCACTGGGACTTTCTTTAAAACAAATTTAAACTTTATTGCTTGGAAACATTACATGAGTTTGACGAGTTTTTGCTGTTACCGGTATATATGTGTATAATTATGTATCATCGGTCTTGAAGTCAAAGATATCTATACATAGGTATATAAATATGATACATAAAAGATGCGTCAAGCAACAAAGTAGTGATAGGCTCGTCAGTAAAACTGTTGTATGAGCCATACCACAGATAAAGTATGTTTGGCAAGGTGGACGGTATGTACGAGACAGTAGGGAGCTTTAGCTCATAAAACGTAGACATAACGTAGGTTTTAGCAGTACCACCAATGCACGTGAAAGAGCCTAGGTCTATGTTTAATGACCTACGTTATGTTTGCTGAAGGTCCCTACTATGTGGTCACTTTCACCAAATCGATGCAGGTCAAAACGTGACGTACATGATCAGTTGACATACATGATCGGTTGAAGTACATGATCGGTTGACATACATGATTGGTTGAAATACATACGCTATTCCCTTAGAATGTGTGTCTTGTGAATCTGTGCACACTGTACTTTCACATTAGGACACTCACTGTAGAAACGTACAGCCTCTCCCCCCATATAATCAAATACACCACAGGTGGCCTGGAGAAGAAAAGAAATGGCCTGACTGTATCTTAAATACATGGCTGTATGTGGATACGGTCTATTGAGCATACCCTCCAACTGTATGTGTAAGTAAGATATGATACATGTGACTAGTTGCATAAGTGTCATAAACCTTGGACAATGGTAATTATCCATGGCTGGTGCCTAGGGCAATTAGGCCTACCCTGTCCTTGACGTATAACACTTACATGTACATCTATATAGTGAGAGTTAGTCATGTACAGACTTCATGGCTGCATGGTCTAAGCACTGGTACATGAGTCCCACTATCACAGGTTCGAGTCTCATAAGATGCACCATTTTCAAGAATTAGTCCCCCAAATACCTAGGTGTTCCATCACTATTTTATAACGTAAAACAACTTCTTTTAAACGTTATTCATCAGTCAAAATCATTAATAAAAAAAAAACACGTTATAATAATGTTGTAAATTAAACATTTTTCTATAACGTTAATATACGTTAATTGGAGTCAACGAATTTGCGTTAAATAACGTTATATTTTCGTTTTTTTCAAACTTTTCCCACACCTCCAAGAAACGTTTTTTTAACATTATATAACGTGGTTTTGTTTTCTGGTACCTAGCTTCAAGGCCCTAGATAGTGATTCAGTACCTTGATGTGGTATTATTCATGCAGTACAGAAGCTGGTTTCCGTCTATCACTCAGCAAGTCATGATCATGCAATTTGTGAAGACTGATGAGGTAAATACACCATGTTCCAGGGTGTAGCCATACTACATTGTATACTACATTGTGGGGGGAGAGTGAGAGCGTCAAGTGGTGGAGATGATGGGTTATGATGGATGTACAGGGATGGTGGGGGGAGGGTGGAGGTCGTGCGGCTTATCTCTGCTGTAGGTCACCAGGTCCCAATCCTGACAGTAAATACTCCTGTAACACGCAGGAGGAAGAGGAATAGGTGGATGTAGAGGGTATACCATCTATCTCCAACTCACTACCACTCTCCCAGACACACTGATAATCTTTATGCTCTGAGGCCTAGTCTGTATCGGATATCCCAAGTTAGTTATAGGGATATTCGCCAGATGCTAATGCCTTACTCAAAAAGACTTATCAAAATACTCATTGGAATTGAAAGACTATGGTAGGTTAGTCAGTACTGACTAACCTGACAGGGTGAACTGACTATGGTTGGTCGTATAGGGAGCCAAATCACGACTTACTACGTTAATCACTAGTCACTGAGTTAGCCTGTACTAACTAAGTTCAATGTATCAGTGCAGACAGTAGTCCAACATAGATACATGCCAAAGTCAACACAAAGCAAACACGTTCACAATAGGGTTACTGTTCATGTTAATCTACAAAATTATACAGTTACATCATGAGACTGATGTTCTAATGACAGTGCAATCTTTCTGAGGGCGAAGCAGCACTATTTAGTACCTGGGGCTTGTTTACTGATCTCTCTCTCTCTCTCTCTCTCTCTCTCTCTCTCTCCCCCCGGCCCCTTCTTATAATAATTATAGCAATTATTGAGGTCCCATGTGAATTAAATATGGCCCCGAGCTCATTATAACTAGATCATTAAAATTAAATGATGAAGAGGGGGAAATCTACACCTCCCTGAAGGTATATGAAAGTAAATGTGTACAAATATAAACGGGTAACAATATATTCCATCTCTGATCACATGTTTTTTAGTGTTTGTTTAAATCCTAGCCATGGGAGTTTTTAACAAACCGGTCTGAATTGTCAGCCTCTTATTAGAGGTATCCCCTCCATCCTAGAGCTGCTCCCCACTCCAATCTCACTGCTTTTGCTTATTTCTGCAGGAGGATGGATGGGCTGTTGGGAACTTGTTAGGATCTGTGATGGTCAATCCCACCAGTGGCAGTGGTATGTTTATGCATTGGTATCAAGTTGAATGTACGGACATGCCACTGTGATGGTCGCTGGACAGTTGCTCGTACAAGTGCTAGACTTGTTGGGCCTTTAACGAACCGGGGGAAATACCGTTACCTGGACTTGGATTCCCGTTGGCGAGTCAATTAGACTATCCACAACTTATGCACCCCTCGCCATTATTTGAGGATTTAAACACCCAGACATCTAAATACAATGGTAATGTGAGTACAATTGGAATGTAAGCATCAATAGGGTCTACAATTTCTGTCGGAACTCCTCCGATTTTAACACGATTATGATCTAGACTAGTTTACAAACGTGGGACAAAATTCTGTTTAGGAATGTGTTCAGAAATTGTGTTTAGGAAGGAATGTGTTTACGATGTGTTTTGCGCAATATGCTTGTAGTGTAGGAGTAACACCATCCTTACTCTGAGTGACAGCTCCTTGCGTAGTGCCATGTTATCCCCCCAGGTGTCAGTCTGGGTTTATCACGCACAGCAATGGGAGTTGGAGGATGGTGACCCGGATATCAACATGTCAGAACCTCTGAGTTGCTCTTGGCGTTATCTACAAAGACTATCTCCCTAAAGCTTGCGTACGCCATCACTTACCGCATACTGCATTGCAGCTCTCTCAAATCATAACACAAGTTGGCTTTTCAGATTCTTTTGTTTTCAGGCCAAAACCATAATGAGAAAGGAAATGAATGATGCAGATGGGTTGGAGAGAAATGGCAATCAGAGACCAAATGAGGATGGTCTGGGTCCTAAAACAGATTCCCCCGCCCCCGATCGAGTGCCCACGGCTGTCTCCCTCATCCCGCATACATCACCAGAGGGCAGTCAGATAAAAAGAAGAGAGGTCCTGATTACTAGGCATTGCGTGTTCTAACCTCCCACACCACTGCTCCAGGACGTCCACGGCTTCTTTGCTAACTGCACATAAGCAAATACTGGCATTCCGCCCACTTCTGTTTGGAAGGACACAAAATAATGCATACTTTACAAAGTTTAGGAATTCTGGATTATTCACCAAAATATATAGAAATCTCAGATGATTTGTCGTAGACCAAATACAAGCTGTAAATGTTGCGAGGTACAGTTACACGTATCTGATTATTAATTCTCTATTCCCCTGATTAAAGTCAGCCCAGACGCCGTAAACATTACTCGACCCTTCAGGGATCAACTCATGTTGATATGATTTCATACATTATAGATTACATTGCAGCTTCATCTAATGGTTACTGCATGAAAGGTTCATGAGGAGTTCTGGTGACCATGTATTGGGTGTTAGTATTCGGTTTTAGTTGCTTTGCAAAGCTCTGGTTTAGAACGAAATGAAAGGTCGACTTCAGTCTAGATGGTTAGATAAGCAGCAAAGGTATAGACTTTGTTCGGGACATTATTTCAAATGCAAGGTGACTTGTCTCGTATTCCTTCCCCTCGCTTCCATATTGAACATACCGACTTAAAGATTAATAAGTAAAATCATCTTATACATGTATACATATACTATAAATCATTCGCCCGAGCTTGCCACCCACATACATCATTCAATGCAGACATTGGACTAGTTGTTTGAGGTAGTATGTATGGGGGACAGACACTCTTCAGTCCCCTGAAACCTGTTATTGATTGGTCTAGACCTTACTCTAATTACCCACTTGTTCATTTCACTTCAACCTATTGAGACCATATACAGGCACTAAGGACCTGTCTCCATTAGTCTAGACACCCCTAATTTTTGGTTAGTTGCTATGTACCAAATCAGGGGAAAACTACCACTGCATGTTTGTAACTTGCAGACAGCCCAGATCCCATCTGAGAGTTACAGCTGTAATTAACCACGGGGCATGGATTTTATTCTAAATCATTGCCTAGCATAACAAAACACTTTTTCAAACATTTGAAGAAACCCCCTTTTCATTCAAATCTATGAGAAAGCTGTTTTTCTTGTAGTGAGTGACAATTTGGAAGGTATTTGATAACTGAGATAATTAGCAGTTGGCGTCCATTAGAAGTGATCCATGCCATCCATAGTTGAGGGTGCCTGCCACGTTGACTGGCCCCCACCATGAGTGATAGCCGCAGTGCTGCAGTGTATAGTAACACACGTACTTACACACATACCGGCAGTACACCCCGCCTGCCACTAATTACCTCCTCACCTCCCTGAGCGGTCCCTGATCCAACCCCCTCCCCCACGAGTCTGCTACTATCAGATAACCAGGTGGGGGTTTGCCCTAACCCTATTACATGGTCCAGGCCGGGCCCTCCCCACCGGGAGCACCCCCTGCATGCCACCACAGGCAGGTTCAGAAAGGGCAAATTCAGAAAGGGCAAGTTCAATCCCACCATCCCTGTACACCCACCATAGCCCATCAATGAGGGCAAAAGAGAGGCGTTAAAATGTATCCCACTTATCATATCACTAATATACTGTGAAGTACCTGCACATTATACAGAGAAGGTACATTTGGGCAAGCTCATGGTGTAATAAGTGTTTATGTAACTGCCACCCTTTTAGCTCTAAATGATTGACGTTCCGTGCCGAAGGGCTCCCCTGTCACAATTACAGCCATGCATAGGTGAACATACCATACCAGGACCATTAACAGTTGGCTACAGAGTTGTCGCTTGTTGATATGGCAATCCCTCTCTATTGCATGGACAACTGGAATGGGTTACACCAAGGTTAGTCCCCTGGCGGTTGCAATAAGAGCTAAGCAGAGTGGGACTATTTTCTGGCGCGGACTGATGGAATGAGGTCGGATGGCAGCGTGTGTGTGATGTGTTTATCACGGTGGCGCTCAGGGTGCCCCCTGTCGGCAGGTCGTGTAAATGGAGATGGATGGAGTGACCAATGTTTACACGGACATAGTTACGTATAGCAGCACAGGACACCAGTGTGGAAATTGATCAAGATACTAGTACACAGGGGTCGCTACTTAAGAGGGTCGGGTCTTGGTAGCTGCCTGCAGGGTCGGGGCAGTCTCCACAGGACATGGCAGCTGCCTGCAGGGTCGGGGCAGTCTCCAGAGGACATGGCAGCTGCCTACACTGATCGAGGCAGTCTCCTCAGGATATGGCAGCTGCCTGCAGGGTCGGGGCAGTCTCCTCAGGACATGGCAGCTGCCTGCAGGGTCGGGGCAGTCTCCACAGGACATGGCAGCTACCTACAGGGTCGGGGCAGTCTCCAGAGGACATGGCAGCTGCCTACACTGATCGAGGCAGTCTCCTCAGGATATGGCAGCTGCCTGCAGGGTCGGGGCAGTCTCCTCAGGATATGACAGCTGCCTGCAGGGTCGGGGCAGTCTCCTCAGGACATGGCAGCTGCCTACAGGGTCGGGACAGTCTCCTCAGGATATGACAGCTGCCTGCAGGGTCGGGGCAGTCTCCTCAGGACATGGCAGCTGCCTGCAGGGTCGGGGCAGTCTCCACAGGACATGGCAGCTGCCTACAGGGTCGGGGCAGTCTCCAGAGGACATGGCAGCTGCCTACACTGATCGAGGCAGTCTCCTCAGGATATGGCAGCTGCCTGCAGGGTCGGGGCAGTCTCCTCAGGATATGGCAGCTGCCTACAGGGTCGGGACAGTCTCCACAGGACATGGCAGCTGCCTGCAGGGTCTGGGCAGTCTCCTCAGGATATGGCAGCTGCCTGCAGGGTCGGGGCAGTCTCCTCAGGATATGGCAGCTGCCTACAGGGTCGGGACAGTCTCCACAGGACATGGCAGCTGCCTGCAGGGTCTGGGCAGTCTCCTCAGGACATGACAGCTGCCTGCAGGGTCGGGGCAGTCTCCTCAGGACATGGCAGCTGCCTGCAGGGTCGGGGCAGTCTCCACAGGACATGACAGCTGCCTGCAGGGTCTGGGCAGTCTCCTCAGGACATGGCAGCTGCCTGCAGGGTCTGGGCAGTCTCCACAGGACACAACAGCCCTCATGGTATTCTGCCTATATGGGGTCTAGGACATCCTCCACACAGGAATATTCTCACTTTCTCTTTACCGACAAAGCATCTCTATTCGGTTCATATGACCCAGATGCTAGGGTTATTCATGAGCCCTATCAAGCCTGCATACATTTACCAACCCAGGGAAACCAGCACTGGGCAACAGACCATGCGATGACCCCGGGCAATAACATCTAGAGCCCTACACTTTACATTAAAGTTATCAACACACTATTTTTACATGTTATATTACCTCAACGATGAGAAAGGAGTATATCAGAATGTATTGTAATCGGACAACTTGGACCAATTGTGTCCCCTGGTTAATAAAAAAAAAAGAATTGAATTGACTTGAATTCATTGCACAATTATCATGTTCAATGCTGTTTTAATATCTTATTCATCAATTCAACCAGCTAGAAAATAGTTATCAGCAGAGTACACTTTCGGGGAAAACTCTCTCTTGATTTAATATTAACTTTCACCTCTCTAGTTATTTTTTAATCAGTCTAGGATTACATGTACCAGGGGTTGACGCAGGTAGCTGCCATTTCCATGACAACAGTGTCACTTTGGTGGGTTCCGTAACAGGTGTCGGGTACATTGTCCCCAATCAAGAGACAGGACATTTTACATGTAGGGCCTAGTGCCTAGTCCTAACATGATATCCCAATTGATAACACTGTTTGACCATTTCAAGCGCAATTAGACCTACATCTGACATATAGCATACTAATAAATTCCTCGACAACAGCTGTGGCATTATAGTAGTTTGTATTAATACGTGTTGTCTCATGTCAAACAGTTGTGAAGGTAAGAAGGGGAGGCTTTGCACTATCAGGTCGTTCAATATTTGTCTGTGTGTAGGGTTGGATTTCCATATTGGCAAACTGATGGCACCCAAACAGCCCACACAACGTTCGGTGCAGACACAGGAGGCTGCATATGTGTACCTCTATAGTATAACCCTTCAAGGGCCGCATAGCGCTTTAATTTGCTCTACACCTTGTCGTCATGATGCATAAATGCAGCCCTGGTAAGCCTAAACACCGGGGTTGCATTCATACATCATGCTGTTCCTTCGAGAGAGTATCAACCCCGTAAGGTTTGGACTCTTCATGGCTGCATCCATGCTCTGGGAGTGCATCAACCTCATAGCGTCGGCATGATGCTTGAATACAACAGTACCCCACGACAGGTCTGCATTTATGCATCATGACGATAAAATGCCATACTTCATCATTGCATTATGCACCCATTAAAGAGTTAACTTCCGCCGTATTAATATTGATACTCAGTCCTAGTATACACTGACATACCACATACAACAGGTGTCTAAAATGATGGAGGGGGGGGGGGGGAGGTTCTACATATCACACATAGTCCAAGCTCCCCAGTTCGAGGTGAGAGGGTAGGTGAGGGCAGGGTGTGAAGGTAAGTTTACCTGTAAAACCCCACATAACCATGTTATGTGGGATCGCGGGTGGCTTACATTGCCACATCTTGTTGTTATTAACCTATACACATGCCGACAGGCCCTGAGACTGACTGTAAACAGTCAAGGACAGCGCGTATCTGGGTATCCTTCCCCCTCTCCTCCTGACGTCAGTCGGACCATCAGGTCTGCTAACCAGAGTATAGGGTCACAGGCAATAGGGGTTACAAGCTTAGGCAATTTTCCATTAGCCGATTTGGAGGTGACCGGCAGGTAATAGGCAGGTAGAGCCATTACAAACCACTGGTAAGCCGATAATGCGTCGAAATCGGCTAATGGGTTCTGGCCCTTACTGCACTCTGTGTAGTGTTAAACCCGCAGATCTTACTGCACGTCCAGTAACAGTCAGAATGCAATCGGGATAGGTACTCAGCTCTATATATAGGGGCGCTGGGGGTTTAAGCTGGGACTCCACTACTCGATTTAATGGTTAATTCCCACAATCTGATCATGCCCGGTACCCTTAGCTATCGCTTTAGTCGACCATACATCAGGGAGACGATCAGATCAGTTGCTTTTTAAAGTTGTTTGAGTCCGATTTGTGAGACAAGCTCCTATCTTACGCCAAAATCGGGTAGTGGAGTTCCAGCATAATTGCTGTGGCTGTACCTACCGATTGTCTGCCGATCACCTCCAAATTGGCTAATGTAAAATGGCCCTGAGCTTGCTGGCCCTGAGGTATCTGGCCCAGCTGACGTGAGTGGAGGAAAACAGGGGTTGCTGGATTTTCTTTTTGCAAGCTCGCAGGAGGAATGCCCTACCTCTGAAATATTGTGAGCCCCCCTCCCTCCTCCCTTCGATAGGTATAAAAGAATCACCCCCCTTCCGAAAAAAAAGAAGAAGAAAGTCCCCCAACAATCCGATCTTGTTGAATAGTATTTTCTTCCCTATATCCTTAATTGCTGAAATGATGAAGTGTGTTGTTCCACAAGTGGCTCACTTTCTTTTTAGGGTGCTAGCCAATTATCCGTGTGCTTTTTAGAGGGGAGCAACAGGTTTCTGGAATGAGGAAAATATTCAGGCACCATTCTGTAAAAGGCGCATTTACTGCATATTGGGTGTGTGCGTGTGTGTGTATGGGGGTTGCTGGGCCCTCTCTTAGGGCCATAACCCATTACCCGAATTGGTGGCATTATCGGCCGATACATCCACAAAATTATACTACAAAGTACTGCATTGGGTCTGTTTGTTGAGGGTGTATCGGCCGATAATGCCTCCAAATCGGCTAGTGGGTTATGGCCCTTATACAGCTTTGGGCATTGACTTATGTGTCAGATACTTATAGGTTTGGGAATTCTGTTTCGCGTCTCAGTAATTTTTGTTTTGTTTGAAGAGGAGAGCCATGTGTCTGGAATGATGACTTAAAACATACATGTTTCTAAGAGTCAGATCCACAGCCATGTTATACTTTTTACGAGTTTGGTTGCAAAGTACATTACATTCATGTGCTTTTTGGTAAAGATGGCTATGGGCCAGTTAACGGGTTTTGACAATAAAGTGTTTTAATTATCTAATTATTTCCCTAATTCCTAACCCATAGTTTTATCAGATGTTGTCTCCCTTCGTTGTTGTTTAAAAAGGCGTTTATTGCGTTTTACCACGAAACCTGTAACTAATTATTTTGTCTCCCTTCATTGTTGTTTGAAATGCCGTTTACGTCTGAGGGGCTCCGTAGACATGGTATGGCATGGCGATGCATACACGCGATTTATAAGTCGTGTACACGATTTATAATTCGTGGACACGATTTATAAGTCGTGCACGCGATTTATAAGTCATACTAATGACTTACAGAATAATATTTTTTTGGCATGTCGTCTTAGAGGCTCCGTATTTATTGCATTTTACAAGGACACCTGCCACTTATTACAACCCCAATCCACATGGGACAAAACCCAACGAGTTCAGTGAGTGTGGTAGCTTTATGCATCCATGGGGGATAGCCTTGTAAATGCTACAGTTACTCCTGCTACGCGTATAGCGACACAGGCTATCTATCAGCCTATAGTACACCAAAACTTGGAGCAGCAGTGTGCTTGTGTATACTGTACCCTCAGACTCCCTGAGGTGCTGGTGGCAGTTATCAGCCTAGAAAACAGCCCTAGCTATGTGGTGGTTGGCAGCAGAGGGCACGGCCCACACCTGAAGGCTGTTGATAAGGCAGCCTGCTGAGTAGATACCATCTGGTGCTGGAGGAGGATGCACGTGTTATAGACAACACATGTCAGTCCCCACACATAGGAACTACCTGTACTACACTGCCAACTGAGTCATGAGAGTGGAACTAGATTTTCAGACAAAAATGTTCAGATTTATTAAAGGTATAACGGACATTTCCATTGCTCCCAAACTGCGCAAAGAGAGATCAGTAGACTGTGGCGGTGATACACATTCAGAAAAGTCAGCATCATTGTCGCTAAAACCAGCCTCACTTTCAAGGTTTTAGCCGCAATGACGCTGACTTTTCTGAGTGTGTAGAACTAATATTTACAAACCGTCTTCACCCTGTTCACTGTTCTACCAACATTATATCACATCTATATAGAACCAAACTTTGATATATCCCATTTAAAAAGTAACTATTTTCATCAGGCTCATTTCTGAATGGTTTGTACACCATCGATAAACTCGTCTGGTAAAAATAGTCGCATTTGGAACTCTGTGTATTATTTCATGGTGAATATGGCACTCCCATTGGCATTGACTTAACCGAGGAAGGCTGTATCTAACACCCCCCGTGAAATAATCCTTGCTCATGTTTCATGACCTGTCAAATCATCAAAATTGTTGATTTAACCACTATAAAATTTTCAGAGTGATAAAGTGGAATATTGACAAGTATTGTCAATAATGACATGAAATTAACACAAAGAAGCACTCATAAAGTTCCCCACTCTATTCGTGCACCTTTATCTATTCATACCTGGATAGCAGGTGTACCTAAAAGCAGCTATCCTCTAGACATGTGTTCTTGTTCGTTATACAAAGTCATGTTTCATGAATATAGAAATAGCCCTGGGATGAAGGCAGCTGCATTTATAGGAAGTTCAACATCCTCCCCAGCTTCCTGCCCTGTCCGCCCACAGTCAACTTCTACAGTTACATCCTCTCCACACCTGGCAATTTCTTACACACCTGCACCCTAAGGTTCTGTCACCTGCACCTCTCGACCCACGCAACTCTTTCAATCATAAACGCCTCCACCCCAATCACAACCATCCAAGACACCAACACTCATCATGATAAGTATTATCATTATCATCAATAACATTTAATATACCCTGTATCAAATGACACTCACCCCATAATCATCGAGATCATTATTAATTGTCATTTTACTGTATCTCTTATGTGCTTTATATATATATATATATATAACTACCTATATTGATTGGTGTGGACGTAAATAACTGCCAAACTGCACGGTAACTTTTTCCTTTAACGTTTTGACGCATAAATCTCTCGGGGAACAAACTCAAAATAAAACACAGGTGGTGAGGTACAGCATTAAGGTAACCCGACACTATGCCTTCCGGAAAACAGCAGCGACATTAGATCATCTTTGTTTGTTTTCTCCGGAATGCTTTTGGTTCGAAGTTTCGAAGTTCGAAGTTGAGCTCAGTCAATCAACACAAACGGAATGAATTTCCTCTGCTTAGTATAGCAGGTTCTCTTCAATATATCAACATTTCTGACAGCAACCATTTTGGAAAAAAGTGAGATTAAAATTACAATAATATTTCCCCCGAGAGTACATACCGTATGCTATGCTACTACATAGCAGCATAATACTCCTACCTACAGGTAAAATGATCAATCAGTGGACTGGTATCTCCCTAGTGGGTCTTCTAACTTACAGTTCCTGACAGACAATATACAACGTTGTCAATTAGAGCGCACCCTGGGGATGGTGTAAATGTCCAGTGTATATGCTCTCACACTCATTAGAAGTTGGTCTAATGCACATTAACCTTCTGAGCACGAGGAATGGTGTTCCAATTTGACAAATACATAGGTATAGGTCTCAGGCTCTTCCAGTTCTCTTTTAATGTTCAGTATATATGCAACAATAAATGGAAAAGACAATTATGTACCACCAGTTGATGCTACCCCGAACTAATATATATATATTTTATAGAATGTTATAAAATGCTATGTAAGCACCTTCAATCCCGCTGGAAAGATGCATACTAGTGTAGGCATAATTGTAAGTATGGGTATATAAGTCTGAATAAACTGCCTCAGATATGATTTGGCACTTTATCATGAGCATATATAATGAACTGCTCATGGGATAAAACAAAGCTAGGGGCCCCCTCGAAATATGTCTGTAAATATTCAACTCACTAGCTTGCTCCCCATTCGCAGTGGGGACTGGTTAAGGATCATTGCTGGTCGTGAAGGGTATTAGCCCTTTAAGGGCAGCAGAATGCATTAATGCATCATGCCTTGGTTGTCATGATACATGAATGCAGGCTTGATGAGAAACTCACCAGAGCTGCAATTAAGCATCAAGCCAGCCGTACTCCCGAAGGGGTCGGCATGATGTACGAATGCAACACAGGTGAGTTACCTGCCGGAGCTGCATTAGTGCATGAAGAAGACAACTGTCACCTTTTAGCAGCATGCTGTGCTTAAAGGGTTAGATAGAGGTGATGGGAGGCCATCAGACAGCTGTGTGTAGCAGGAGGGCACTGACCAGCCGTGCTTCATGTGTAGGTAGGGTTTCTGGTGGTATAGGCTGACCACTAAGTAGGTGGATGGGGATGCGGCTGCTGTCCAGTTACAAAAAGTCTACAGGATAGAGCCTAGCTAAGGGGGTGTTAGGTGTAAAGACATCAAGTAGGCACTCAGAGGCTCACCTCAGATAGCCCTGCAGTGTTAGCTTTCGTTAGTAGCCATCTGACTGCACTTACCAGTGCTCTAGGCTGATTTAAATAAGATTCTTTCTTTTTTTGTCACTGTGGAAGTGGATATATCATACTTATGGTAGTTGGCCACCTACCAATACTGTAGAGTGCTCACGGAAAGATAAAACATTCAAAGTAATTAAGAAACTTCAAATACTAATTTTCAGAATTCACTTCTAGTGAGCTCAATATACCCATTATTTACATTTATATATAATGTGCAACGGCCGCTTCTATATTCATGGGTCCCTTTAAGCTGAGCTTTTCCTTCTGGGCTGTTGGTGTACAGGTGCCATGGGCAGGCCCACTCTGCATCAAAGGCACCCCTTAATACGTCTATTGATGGGTGAAGTGTCGGTTGGGACTAAACCTAGAGCTCCCATGTCTGCCAGACCTTCCCCTCATAGATCAGTCTTACAGGAGATTAGATCCCCTGCTATGGCTCTATTACATTTACAGGTATCTACTGACACCTACAAACTCCAGGCTGAGGCATATTTTCTCTAGCATACATTACTTACTGGTAGACCTCATGGAGCTTACAATGTATCTAGTATCTCCTAAATTTATGTAAATATGTGATTGTCAGAAAATAAACAAATTTTCAAACATAATATTAATCCATTTTTACAAACTGTACTTGTAGCTTCTATTTCAGAACCCACCACGTCGCTCACCATACATCTCCTCCACCTCCAGTATGCATCTCCTCCACAGCCGGCTATAGGCTGCAGGTGGCAGGGCCCTACTCCAAGATATTCTATAGGTACTCTGGAAGTGACAGAGGTCAACAAATTGCAGCTTCTGCCTCTACCTGGTACATTATTCATTTGCTCAACCGGTGCCACTATTGGAGGTTATAGCCCCATCATTTACTTAAGGTATATAGACATATCCCAGCTCACTCATGGACCCATCCCTGTGGTAAGAACCACGACAGCAGAAATAACTGGAATCAGAAATTTAATTATATTGCTGTGGGGTTTGCCTCAGATCTAGCACTTTTCCAATATAATGATCTATCTTGGACATCGGGTGCAAGGATATTCTTATGAAAGCTCTAAGGAGTATGTTATGAATACAGTATAAAATCAGGGTAAACAGGCTTCCATTCTGATGTCTATACATTCAGTTCTTTGCATCCCACATTCCTGTGTTACTTTTAGTGTAGCATATCAAGCCTTAGATGTAACCTAGATTGAAACACTGAGTATACATCTACAGCTCAAGATATAGATCATGTTTGATATGGTAGATATAGATCATGTTTGATACATGGTACCATTATGTATATATATATATATATATATATATATATATATATATATGGCATAAACTCCCCACTTATGTTGTTTTGGCTATTTCTGGCCCTTTTCAGGCTTATACCCCTACAGAATAACCAGTTTTGCACCAATTTATTCAAATTTTTGGTATATGTGAAAAAACATCCTAATCATTCAGGAAATCTCTATTTTTTTGTGTATTGGCCCAGTATTTTCCGTTTTCTGGCCCTCCAAAGGCCCAAAAAACCCTAAAAACCTCAAAAACGCTAAAAATGACATGTTTTACATGCCTCCCATGTGTACTGAGGCAGTAACTGCTTATTCCTAATATCATTTTCTATTAGGTCCATGGTATAGTCAATTGATTCACGAGGATTTGACTAGATATGTTCCGTATTTTTTTCTCCACAGTCATTTAAGTGTGTTTTGTGAGCGAAATATTCAAATGTCATTTCAGGTTGATACCTCTATAAAGTAAATAAAGAAGATCCACACAGTCTCTATTGTATCCCAGATTGTGAGGTAACTCTTGTGAGTAGTATAGTATGTATCGGAACGGGACTATAGTTAAGTACTGTTTATTACTCAATCGACATGCAGCCAATCAGAGGCCTCCATTTGGTCACGTGACCCGTTGCCATGGTAACGTGACCTACTTAGGGCTCTCAGCCAATCAGAAGCCAGCATTCTGGGTGACCTACTGACCTACTTAGAAGCTCTCAGCCAATGAGAGGCTGGCATTCTGGTAACTATGGTAACGTGACCTACTTACGTCACGTGACCTACTTAGGCTCAGCCAATCAGAAGCCGGCATTCTGGTAACTAGGGTAACGTGACCTACTTAGGGTTTGTTTGTAAACAACACCACGTGGCTCTCTTGTTTGTAAACAACACCACGTGACACGTGCCTGTTTGTAAACAAACAACGTATATATAGAAAAAAACACAACAAGTTCCATCTTATGTTAAAATTATATTTTCGAATAAAAAAGCACATCTGTAACAGCGTCTATGTGTAACTACGCGCGTTCTCATTCAAAACACTATAACACTATCATACCGTAGCAGCAGCAGGTAGGACCGGAAGAAAAGCAAGCGCACGAGCAGAAGCGACGACACCATTTGCACCATCCGGCCGTCGCGTTGGTAGCCCTACTACCCGTCGCGCGTTCCACTGGAGCGGCTTTAAGAGTGACAAATGACGATTCTTTGTCGACGCGACTGCTAACATCAGCATCGGCAGCAGCATCGGCAGCATCGGCAGCAGCATCGGCAGCAGCGGCAGCAGCCTCGGCAGCAGCGGTAGCAGCAGTAGCAGCAGCGGCAGCAGCAGTAGCGTGAGCATTAGCAACAACAGCAGCAGCGACAGTAGCAAGGGCGGCAGAGCGGGCACTAGTAGCGTTATCAGCGGCGTCATCGGCAGCCGCAACAGCATCAGCAGCAGCAGCGTCGGCATCGGTGGCATGAGTAGCTGCATCGGCGGCAGCAACAGCAGCAGTCACAGCCGCAGCGGCAACAACAACAACGTCATCACGACCCGCGTCACTAACAGCCGCAGTAAATGCAGCAGTAGCACGCTGAGCAGCACTAGCAGCAGCAGTAGCAGAGGCTACAGCATCAGCTTCACATTCGCGCGCCGCTTCGTCATTCCGCTTCATGTCACGGTAGCAACTTTCCATCACGAGGATCTGCAAATTGAGGCGCGGTGCTGGTGGTGGTAGTAGTAGTAGTAGTAGCGTGAACGATGATGACGATGCTGAATGTGGTTTCACTCCCCTTATATACCCTTACGCCCCGCCTTTTTTCAAGCCACCGGCCAGCTGCCCCTTCACGGCAGGTCTTTAGATCAGCCTTAAGTCGCTTACTACGTGGCTCATCATCCCTCTAATCGCATTTTCCAGCCGCCGGCCGGCTGTCTGCTGATGACAGGCGAGGGTGATTTGTTTTTTTCTTTAGATATAAGCCGCTTACCACACGCGCACCCTCTAGTCACAGACAGAGTGACAGAAAGGGAGGGGGTCGCTTTGTTCACGCTACCTGTAGTTGTTTTTCTATACACACGCTGAGCCCATGACCCGTTAATCCTTTATACAGGTAACACGCGTTCAACTAATTACCCTATTGTATGACAGTCGGTACACGGATTTAATTTTAAACCGCCTTCCCATCTGGGATCCATGTCTGGCGGGGTGGAAGGATCCAGCTGAAAAGTGTGATTAGGGCTTTTGTTTCTCTTATGCTAGCAGCAGGTCAGCATGCGACAGCTGAAAATGTCAGACTCGCCGCTCCTATAAAAGACTGAGATGCGTCTCTCTTTCCACACACCCTTCTACCATCGCCGCCGACACCGCCACCGCCGGCCGGCCAGCCGACCGCCGCCACCGCCTGCAGTCACCGCCATCACGCCAGCAGGGAATTTCGAGCTGAGTCTGCTTATTGCTTATTTTTTTTCTTTGAGCTTTTTGTTTTCTTAAATTTGTATTTTCACTCAGGCTTTTTTGTTTCGGAGGAAAGAAATATGGCGCTGCAGAGGGCGCGAGTTTCTAAAAGACGGTCGCGCGAACAAAGCGCTCTCCTCAACTGCCCGGCTATTTTTTTATCTCAAAGGAGAGAGCGTCACGTAGTTGAGGTTCACGCTTCTCTTGAGGCGTACCGAATTCTCGAGAAATGCAAAGCTGAGCGCCATCGTCGTTATACAAGAGCGGAAAAGGAAAACGTAGCGACATGGCCGAGAGCCGTCTTCTCAGAACAGCATTTACTCTACTATTGCATAACAGCTGCTCTCAGCGCCCCCACTCGTTGGGCGTTTCATGAAAAGAAAGAGCGCCGCTACTCTCCTCACCCTGCCTCCTCTTATAAAGTGAGAATAAGTGCTATGAAACGATTCGACAAGCCGATCGGTTTCTTGGGAGCGACTGCAGCTCCCACTCGGTGGGCGCGCGTTGTGGCTGACGTGAACACGGTCTCTAAACGTTTCGACGTCGTCACTTGTTATCCCGCATATTGCAACGCAGCCGAATTGAAGAAGATAGGGACGCACTATTTTAAACCATACGCTCCAATATGTATTTGTCACCGCCGCGCTCACACGCCTTATTGCTTTTTCGAGACGATCGTGTCACAACACAGAAATAGAAAAAAAAACGGCAAAGCGACGAGCTTTGCCTAAATGATCAAAAAAAAAACAAAAAAAAAACAAAAAAAAACTAATCTCCTCCTCCTCTTCCTCCTCCTCCTCCTCCTCCTCCTCCTCCTCCTCTTCTTCTTTTTAAAAAAAAAAATAAATATTTGTATCAGACTCCTCTGGAGTCTGATACAAACATTTATGACTATTGAGTGAAAATAGAATTTTATCGCAAAAAAAAGTCACTTCTGCCGCTGCTACTGTGACACCGGCCGGAATCAATAAAAAGGTCGGCGGACTTTTCTCCACAACCATTCACCACCGACCGTTCGAGTGAGAAACACAGCAGACAGTCAGACACACAACCGCTCTCTGACGCGTCCTGAAAAAAAAACAAAAAAAAAATGTCCAGTAGTAAAAGCAAACTCTTCACAGAAATTCATTTCGACGCTCGACTACAAGGACCCTTTAGTTGTATCATTAGCGGTCCGTCGGGTTGTGGAAAATCGCGCTTGGTGGATCAATTTCTGAGCGACGTGAACAATTTGGTCACGCCGCCGGTGGAAAAGACTTTTTACCATTACGGCGAGTGGCAACCTCTGTTTGAAAAAATGGCAAATCGGTACGGTGTGGAATTCAGAGAAGGTCTTCCTAGCAAAGAGTCTATAGCGGGAGACGTGGAAGTAGCAGAAGACGCTGTACGACCCCACACTCTACTGATATTGGACGATCTGATGAGCAGTTCCAATCAGCAAGTGGTAGCCGACATCTTTACTAAATACTCGCATCACTGGAACGTGAGCGTCATATACATCACTCAGAACCTCTTCCAGAAATCACCCGACTTTCGAACTATGAGTCTGAACGCTCACTACATGATCGTTTTCAAGAACCCGCGCGACATGGGGCAAATAGCTAGTCTGTCTCGCCAGGTGTTTCCGTCCAACGCGGCGGCCCTCTCTAGTATATTTACCCATGAACTCAAGCGACCTCACTCATACCTCCTCCTGGACTTCAAGCAGTCAACACCTGACGATCTGAGAATACGCTCCTCTTTGACGGCCATACACTCTCAGCTAGTGTTCGTACCGCTAGACAAAAAAAAGAACAACAGAAAGCAGTAGCAAAAAAAAAAATGTCTTCTCATCTACTCGAAAGACACTTTGGTACTCTCAAGCACTTAGCTAAGTGCTCGCCAAAGGACTGCTCGCATCTAATAGACTCTGGAAGCGACGAGCTGATCGCAGCGTTGAGTGAGATCTGTCACAATTTACTGGTAGGGAACATCCCGCTCAGCGACAAACAACTGGACAAGCTTCGAGAATCGGCTGACGTGTTGAGGGAGGTCGGCAAAAAATCTACGCCCATCAAAAAAAAGAGACGCGTCTTGGTACAAGAGGGAGGTTTCCTCATTCCGGCTCTCATAGGGATGGCCTTACCGCTTATAAAGAGCATTCTCCGTATATGAGACACGTCATTCGACACCTACTCGCCGACAGCACCACCACCACCACCACCACCACCACTACCGCCACCACCAGCGTCATTGCCACCGGCGTCCCCATGACGGACTCAGAGCAGCAACAACACTACAAACGTTTAGCGCTCGTGGATCCTGAGACGCTCTACAAATCATCACGAGCAGGTCTACTTCATCATGTGCCCGCTGCTGCTGCTACTACTAGCGCTGCTACTACTGCAGTCGCTGCTGCTAGTACTTCTACTGCTCCAAACCTTCCTCCTCTTCCTGATGAGCGCACTGAAAAGAACGAGAGTTCCGCTCCTGCCACCGCCGCCCGCCTACCCGCCGACATGGCCTATTACCACAAGCAGGCAGAGCAGTCCCTTCATCCCGACGCGGCCTTGCACCAGGTGCTACAGTTTATCTACAGGGACTTGGATTTAGTGTTGAACGACCCCACTTTGGAATCGCGCGAGAAAATGTTGAAATACCGAAGGTTGTTGAATAGATTGCAATTTTTTCTCGCGAATCCCCACAACAGCAACATCTCTTCGTCCTACTCTTCTTCGCCCCCGGCTCACCTCCGTCAGTCTGCTGAAGAGGCCAGCGCGTCCCTACTCGAGCGGTTGGCGAACCAAGTTCCCAAGAGGAGTCGCCGCCGGACCGTGGAGCTGTACAAACAATTGGAGAAATCCGGAGTGATCAAGTGGAACGAGGACGGGGCGGTGCGCGAGATGTCGGGTCGGAGAATACCACCTGAGCAGCGCATCAACATAGTGGACTTACTGAACGACGCCGCCAGGTTCAGGAAGACGGCGCCCAGACCGGCGGGCTACTCGCCGTTCACGAAAGCGCTGCGCGAAGCGGTTCCCACCACAGACGCCTTGATCGGAAACCATCTGTATAAAGCGAGCGGACCTGGCCAAAGTTTGGACACACGGCTTGCTGACAGAGGTCGGAAACGACCGAGCTTCGAATCGGAAGAAGGAGAAGCAGCAGCAGCAGCAGCAGCAGTAGCAGCAGCAGACTCTTCTCTGCAGGTGGTGGACGATCAATCCTCTGACGACGAGGAGGACGACCGTGAACTTTTCCAAACTCCGACTTCCTATAGGAGCGCGCCGCGTAGTAAGAAAAGGAAAGCGCGCAACCGCCTAGCGGCGAGCTCGTCTTTCACGCCCTCAAGAGACCCGCGATGGGCAAACCAGTGAAGAGACTGACCAAGAAGGAAAAAGAAAAGAAGCGCGTAGTAGCTAGATATACCGACGTCAAAGCGCCCTCCAGTTTCACTAGCGTGACTAAACTCCAGAAACAGCATTTTCGCCACCTGAACCCGGCCGTCATCCGAGACGCTTTAGTGTCGCTGGACGCCTACACTAAACATAAACCCATTCGGAGAAAATTCGCGAGGAACAAGACTATAACCGGCGCAATCGATCAGCAGTGGCAGATAGATCTGATGGACATGCAAGCTTTGGCGTCTCACAACGACCGCTTCCGGTACGTGGTGACGGCGATCGACGTTTTCTCTAGGTACGCGTGGGCCGTTCCCATTAAATCCAAGAGCGGCGCTGATGTCACCGAGGCCTTCCGAGAGATGACAGGCCCTGGCGAGAGACGACCGCGCACTGTTCAGACAGACAAGGGGAAAGAGTTTTTGAACAAGATCTTTCAAGATCACTTGAAGAGCGAGGGCATAGAGTTCTTCACTGGCGAGAACGACGACATCAAAGCTAGTCTAGTGGAGCGCTTGAACCGCAGTCTGAAGGAGAAGCTGTGGCGTTATTTCACACACAAGCGCACGTATCGCTACGTAGACGTGCTGCACCATGTAGTGTCTTCTTACAATCGCACTCACCACAAGACGTTGAAAATGGCGCCGGCTCAAGTCAGCTCGGAAAACAGCGAAACAGTTTTCTACCGACAAGATCTCCCAACTAACAAACAAATCGACGAAATATGGAAAAAGAAGAAAAAAACAAAGACGTCCGCCGTCGACGTCATCGCTCCGGGTGACAGAGTGAGGATGTTGAGAACCAAAGGCGCCTTCGACAAAGGGTACGAGGGAAACTGGCGCGAGGAAGTGGTGGACGTTGCTAACACGTTGGGAAGCAGAGGGTTCGAGCTGAAAGACGACAAGGGCGAGGAGATAAAAGGCGTCTTCTACCCGGAAGAGGTTCAGAAGGTGTACAAGAGTCGTTACGACAAGAACTACCTGATAGACGAGGTGTTGCGCCGCAAGACCGTCGACGGTAAAGAGTTAGCTTTCGTACGTTGGTTAGGTTACGACGACAAGTTCAACGAGTGGATCCCCGTCAAAAAAATAACGTAACAAAATGAACATCACTCTACCTAGCAACAGCTCTATGGAGTATTATCCTGACAACAGCTTGACGTCTTTCCGAACTCACTTCGACTCGCCGCTCCTTCTGCCCGAAGCGTACGAAGCGGCTCTGACTGAGATCATCCTCCCTACAGAATGGACTAACGTGCACGACGACGACTTGATCATCGTTGTTCCTCTGCGCACCAAAGGTTCGCTAGAGGAGGCGATCCAGGTTTTAAAAGAAACTAATTTCTCCGAAGGAAAAAAACCACAGGTAGACTGGAAGAGAATGAAAAACGCGAACGGTCTGAGCAAGCTAACGTTCAGCTCAAAATTCCCGCTGAACTGGAAGGAAGCGAGCTATGTAACGGTGGAAGAGATATCAGACACGTCGGAAGAGCAGCAATTGAAACCGGAAACAAAAAGGTTCAAGAGAGAGGTCGACTTGAGACAGACGAATGCCGTATACAAGCAGTTCTTGTCCCCAGCGGTGAAGAAGAAGACGATCAGCCATCAAGCAAGACAGATGATCGAAAAGATGGAGAAGGACATGGGAGTGCGCAGTTTCATGCCAAACATATTCGAGATACCTCCTATTTTCACCGGAAGCAACCACACCCTAGTCGAGCGCTTGAGTGAGACGTTGCGAGATGACAGACTAGAGGGCGACAGCTTCTTGCTCAAACCGATGCGGATCTTATCGTACGACGCCAAGACGAAACGCGTCACCATCAAACCGCCGAGACACTGTGCTGTCCTGCTGAGTCAGCATCTCGCATGCGTTCTAGGCTTCGGAGAGAAGACGTGTTTCGCGTCGCCGACTACCGGCGCCTACTCGATGGATGTTTACGGGGACGTGCACTCTGTGTACATATACACCGACATGATCCAGGAGAGACGTGTGGGCGACATGCAAGTGCCGCTGTTGCGCTGCGTGGCGGTGGACAGAGGCGGAAAGCGTCGAGGTGGCGTGCAAGCTATCAGTTTTCCCCATTTGGATTATTTCCCCTTGAAATCCAAGAGGTTTACCGAGGTCGGCATCTATTTAAGAGACCGATCCGGTCATTCCATCCCATTCGGTAGAGGCGAGGTGACCGTGACACTTCATCTGAGACCTATTGAGCGCTGAAAGAGAGAAAAATGATGCGTCAACGCGTTCCGTACTTTCCACCCAGGCGCACCGACTTCGGCAGAGGGTACAGCGATTACTACAACGCGCAGCTGGGCAACGGCGTGACCGTGTACAGCGGGCGCTCTTTCCAGAGCGGGCACGGTTTGGGCGGCGCTCTGTTAGGTCTGATGCGCTCGGCTACCCCGCTATTGAAGTCGGTGGGAAAAACGCTGCTCCGCGCCGGTGTGGGCGTAGCTAAAGATGTGCTGGCGGGTCGGACTTTAAAGAGCAGCGTGAAAGACCGAGGCGCAGGCGCTCTGAAGAGACTGGCGAGTACGGCGTTCTCGGGAGGAAAGACGTCTGTCGCGTCTAAGAAAGGGTCGAAACGTCGTCGCGGGCATTCCCCTCAGACGGGCGGTGGCTCTTGCAAGAGACGTAGAGGGGATGTATTCGACCGGTAAGCGCCTAGGCGTTCAGGTATAAATAAAAAGACTGGAGGGGGCCGGCGTCAGTCTGTCGGCCGCGTGAAGAGAGAACACAATGGCTTACGTACACGAGAGCAGTAACGAGTGCGCGCTCTCTGAGCTCGACCTGCACACCGTAGCGCCGACTCAGACTACTATCTTAAAGTCGTCTTTCCTGGGGATAGAAACAAAAAACTCTTTAGAGGATGGAGGTAACATAAATTTCACCATCAACAAGTCGCAAGAGTACACAGACCTGAACGAGAATTACCTTCATCTGGAATGTCAAGTGCTAAAGGACGGAGCGGCGATCGAGGCCACCGACGCGGTAGCTCCGGTGAACAACTTGGCTCACTCGCTCTTCAAAGACGTCCAAGTCTCCATCGGCGGTTTCAAAGTGTCTGGCAACACCGAGACCTACCCTTACCGAGCTTACTTGGAAGGGTTACTCAACTACAACAAAGACGTGAAGGACGGCGTCATGAGCGCCCAGGGGTGGCATGAAGATACGCCCGGTCAGTTTGACACGTTGACTGACGCGAATGCGGGGTACAAAGCGCGCAAGAAGCTAATCTCCAACAAGCGCTTTTCGCTGATGGCGCGACTGCACTTTGACCTGGCTCATCAACCGAAGCTCATCGTTGGAGAGACAGAAATCAATCTCACTCTGAAACAAGCGGCGCCCTCTTTCTATCTGATGTGCGCCGCTGACGGAGGCTACAGCTTGAAGATCTACAAAGCAAAGCTCTACGTGCGACGCGTGCTGGTGGCGGACGCTGTAGCGGAAACGCACGAGAGAGCGGTGATAGAACACGGGCCCTTCGACTACCCGGTGAACAGAGTGGAGGTGACGACCTACGCCATCCCTCAAGGTAACAGAGATCACAGCTACACGCACTCCAACACAGGCCAGCTTCCCAAGTCGATGATGATTTGCTTCCTTGACCACGACGCCTTCAACGGTAGCTACACCAAGAACCCGTTCGAGATGAAGCATTACGACATCAGCTCGCTTCAAGTGATAGTGAACGATCAGAAAGTGCCGAACGACGCCTACGTGCCCGACTTTAAGACCAAAGCGGCCGTGAGAGAGTACTTGGCGCTACACACGGAAACGGGGATGTACGAGGGCGCGCGCTCCTGCGGTATTTCATACGAACAATTCCTGAACGGTTACACGGTGTTCCCCCTCGACTTAACCCCAGACAGATCGCACGACGGGTGTCGCGTGAACCTTATAAGAGCGGGTCAGCTGAGGGTGGAAGTCAGTTTCCGCTCGGCGCTACAAGCGACAACAACGGTGCTACTCTACTTGGTGTACGACAACGTCGTCGAGCTGACCCGAGATCGACACCCCGTCACCGACTACCACATGAACTGAAGACAAGACGGCGGTACTTGGCGTATCGTATGAACACGCTTGAAATAAGCAGAGTGTTGAAGGAAAACGTTCACACAAAACATCGTTTCCTGGGCGTTTTCTCTTGTGACACTATTCCGAAGCACCCTATCAAAGACACTTGTTTCGTGAGCAACACAGATCCGCAACATTTACCAGGTCAGCATTGGGTGGCGTTTTACGTGTCGAGCACGGGTGAAGTGTACTACTTTGATTCCTTCGGCTTACCGCCGCTGAGTGCGGAGTTCTTGTCTTTCGTGGAACGCTCTGCTCCGTTCAAGTGGCAAAGAAACCGCATTCAACTACAAGACACTTCTGCTGACACCTGTGGACCTCATTGCGTTCATTTCCTAATTGAAGCATGTCGAACAAGAAACCCCAAGAAGTGCGTCATGCGCATGAGCAAAATCCCAAAGCTGAGCGACCGGGTCGTGAGTCAGAAGCTATCGATGATGCTGTTGTGACGGGTTGTTGCGATGGCGGCCGTTTCATGGAGGCAAAGATTCTCTGCCTTGCCGAAATGGTGTTGGATTTATCCAAAGTCGTGCAATGTCTATTGGAGAAAAGTCGTCCGGGGTGTGGTGGTGCGAGTGACGGCGGCGTGAGACTTTGCGGCCTGTTGAGTTGCTGCAAATCGAAGAAGCGAGCTAAAAAAGCATAAACTTGTGTGTTTTTTCTGATTGAAAATGAAAAAATAAAGAATAAAATGAAAAGAAAAGAAATTATCTTGTTGTGTTTTTATTTCTATATATAAGTTACATAACTTTTTTTTGTTTGTTTGTTTACAAACAGTCACGTGTCACGTGGTGTTGTTTACAAACAAGAAAGCCACGTGGTGTTGTTTACAAACAAACCCTAAGTAGGTCACGTTACCCTAGTTACCAGAATGCCGACTTCTGATTGGCTGAGCCTAAGTAGGTCACGTGACGTAATTAGGTCACGTTACCATGGTTACCAGAATGCCGGCCTCTGATTGGCTGAGAGCTTCTAAGTAGGTCAGTAGGTCACCCAGAATGCTGGCTTCTGATTGGCTGAGAGCCCTAAGTAGGTCACGTTACCATGGCAACGGGTCACGTGACCAAATGGAGGCCTCTGATTGGCTGCATGTCGATTGAGTAATAAACAGTACTTAACTATAGTCCCGTTCCGATACATACTATACTACTCTTGTGAGTTCTGCTGGAAAAAAGAAATTTTGAAAAATATCCAATAATCTTGCCTCCAGGAGCATATGTCTATCGGGATACATATTTTCCGTCACGGAGTCACCCGGAATATTCGTCACGGAGTCACCAGCCACCCTGATGAAAATTTAAACCTCCATAAAATTGTTAATACCCAATATATTTAAGTTATCTCTGGTTTTCCTGTGTCCTACCCACTCCCTCTAATGTTCTAATGCAAAAATCCACCATTTTTATGCTCATTTATACAAGAAATAATTTCCATCACGGAGTCACGCGGGTGACTCCGTGACGTAAAATAGGTTAATAGGGGTACTTTAGGCCTATACTGTGCAAATTTGGTCTGACCAGATATCATGATGCTTCATATTTCTTAAAGTACACATGATCAGGACACTGTAGAGTGAATTTAACCAATAATGGGACCATTTTGAGGAAACTAGGGTAAAGTTGAGAGTATGTAGTTGAAATGTTCATATTTCTGATAAATGTTCAAAATTCATCGGGCTGTATCTCAAAAACTATTACTCAGAGGATATCCATTCTTGGTATGCTTCAAGATATATGTTGGCTCAGCTTGTAAACAAAATTATTAGTTGCTGTGATGTATTTAAAACATAATGTTCATGATCATGGATTTTTGGTCACGGAGTCACCTGAAAAAAGGACAATAAACTTCATGAGGCGATAATAACTGAACCGCTAGGGTTAGAAATGTATCAAAATGTGTTCCAAGGAGCCAAGATATATACCTTTCAATATATTAAACTTGTTTAAACATATTAAGAACTTTCTGATTTGTCCTTCCTCTATCCTAAAACAACATAAGTCAGGAGTTTGAGCCATATATATATATATATATGTATAGGCACAGGACAGGACCAATAGCCGAGAATAGAGACTGATCAGTGTGAAAATCCCAGCCATTACACCACCACCTGATACTAAATCACCAAAACCAGAGTAGAGTACCCTGCACTCATCCATATTCCTAAGCTTTATTCTGCCTGTTAATTACAGTTGATAAGCTCTTGAAGGGCCAGATCATGCTTTAATGTACTATACTCTTGGTAGGCCTGATGCATATATGCAGCCCTGACAAGTCTACTCCCCAGGGCTACATTCCGGCATCATTCAGGAGTGGATCAGCCAGATATAAGGTTGGCATTATGTTTGAATGCAGCACTGGTGAATTCCTTGCCAGGGCTGCATGTAGGCCTATGCAGCATGACGACAAATGTCCATGATGAAAAGCACTATGTGACCATTGAAGTGTTAGACTTGTATTGGTTACGTCTGATAATGAGCATGAAGGGTGGTGTCACAAGTTAATGAAGAAGACTCTCAGGTTGCATTGGTTTCCACAGATGTTAGCCGCACCATATGCAGTATCCATTGAAGGGACTACAACCAACTGATACCACCACAAGCAAAAAACAAACGCAAGATATAAACATGATGTCTGGAGATGACAATATCTTCTAATTATGTTGGGAGTGTACATTATCATGTAAATTGAATTCCGAATTCTGTGGATACAACCGATTGAGATTCCCTCCATTTTTGCTCTTTGATTCCAGCTCTGCTTGTCAGTCTTCCTATTTATGAAAAAAAAAACACATAAAAGGCATATACAATTATATTTACCCACATAGCCTATACCTAATTATGGACCTGTCCCCCTAAAAGAAGACATAAAAAAGAAATAACCTAAACCTAAATTATGTTCCAGCTGCCTCGAAAACTGTCTGAAATGTGGCAGGTATATGATCCATCATACATAATGAGCTGCAAGGGACACAAAACCGCGAGTCTAGTTCTACTGATAATGATGCTAGAATAAATGTAAACCAGAAAGGGCTATGGGGCTTCCTAGAAATATTCCGTTCATCTAAATAATATGTGTTGTAGTGCACATGTATACTGAGTAGCCCTTCAGAAGCTTGAAGCATACTTTCCGGCATAAACTGGGTATTCCTCATGGGATAATGGGCGGTCATCAGAGATCTGGTAGGTAGGGTTTCTTGTTGGGTGAGGATGTCCCCCACAGCAGGTGTGGATGGCCATTAGGTATGTCAGGCCGGCTGGAGGGCAAGAGCTGTGAGGTGTCAGGTATCAAAACACAAATTAGGCATCTTCTAGCAGGCTCATCCCCGATGGCCCTCCAGTATCCGCCTCAGGTAGAAGACGTATGACTTCACCTTTCAATGTTGCAGGTCAACAATAAACTAACTGAAGCTGTTGTATGTTTGAAGCAGGAGGTTATATAATCAACCCAGTAGAGGGGGACATGGAACAGAAATGTCCAATACCACTGTATTGTAAACATTCTGATATAGCACTTACTTTCACCAAATTACCCCTAACAAATTACCCCCGGAGATTTCAAAAGTGTTTTTAGATTGGATGGCATTCCCTCAAATGTTCTATCTGAGATGTTCCTCTTGGGGCTGGAGATGTATGGTCATGTTCAGCAGGTGCCAATGACAGTCCATCTGGGGACCTGCCGTCTCAATTTGAACCCTTAGTAGGTAGGCATTATAGAGGGTACAAGGTATCTCCTGGTGGCAATAAACCCTCAATGACCCTCTCAGAAACGCCAAACTCTACCATTCGGGTCGGCAGTTTGCAACTTTTGGTGATCATAACAGTGGTAAGACACCAACAGTGCAATCTTTTAAGTTTTTTTATTTAAGCAGATTTTGGCGCGATTTTGTGGGACTGTCACCCTGAGTTTCACCCTGATTCACGTATTGACCCAAACAAAGGATTTGAAAGGTTGCCATTCTTTGCAGCTTCCTGTTCTGCATTAGTGGAGTCTTGGCTATTGGCAAACTGCGTTTCATGTGCAGGTAGGTCTTCTGGTGAGGATATCTCTGCAGCTGGTGTCCGCTGGCCACTGTATGTGAGGCTGTTGCCTCCCAGTAAGAGCCAAGTTATAGGGTAAGAGGAAGGATATAAAGATGTTAAGTAGACACTAAGGGGCTCACCTTAGATGGCCCTCCTGTGTTTGCTTTAGATAGCAGATATTTGACCAGCTGACTACACTCCCAAAAGACTGGTCTTAAACAAGATAGGCTTCTGTTATATAGTGAAAGTGAATAATACCTAGCTAGAATTTTCTTGACACAGATAGGGGTTGGGTGGTCAGCCTCCGTATGTTATTGACGCAGATAGTGGTTATGATACAGATACTGGATGTACAAGGGTTCCTTCAAGCTGAGAGATTTATTCTGGGCCATAGACAGGCCCATTCTGGGGGACTACTGTCTCAAAGGAACCCCTTACTATGCCAAAGGGTCAACAAGTTGGTACCCCAACAGCAGCAGTTGGAGTGAAGCGTCTCTCAGCATCGATCTCCTCCTCCACATGCTGCTACTGGCTGAAGGTGGCACGGCACAACTATAAGACATTATGGTACTCTTGAAACGACAGAGGTCAACAAGTTACAGCTTCGGACTCTTGACCTGGTTCATATGTGACACGATCTGTGAAAAAGGCCCTTAGTGCAGGGTGCACTATAAAGGTCCCTTTTCCTTGTACAGGTCACATATATCTATTTTTTAACCACTGCCTGTGTCGGAGGGTTTGCCAATTAGGCTTCTAATTATAAATGCTGCCACAGGAGTTGCCTGAGATCTGGCACTTTGCAAACATTATGATCTATCATTGACATAATATTATATTAAACAAAAGAAGAGGGCACGCAACATATTTTCTATGCGAGCTATTCTATATTTATAATTATCGATATGTCGCATGGAAAAACATTTGAATATCTGGTGAGATAATCAATACCTGACCTCTAGTGGGCTCAATATTATTTTTTCACTTTCACCTCTGTGTGACTAGCAAAGTAGTCATAGATTGGGGAAAACGCCCTTTTTGGTGAGAGGTTCCTCCTTCGCCTGTGGCCCGCTGTGGCTGTACACATATTGGTACAGGACTAACAGCTGGTACTGACAGGCTAGCACTGAAGACCTGCAGAAATGGGACCCTTAATAGACAGGCATAGCCCCTGGATTGGACTAAACCATCAGCTACCCTGGCAAGGACAATATAACTCACCTATGCCCCTGAACAGACATGTGGCCTTTAGTGTATGAGACCGAGTAGAACCTTTATGGTATTGACAGATTGATAATAGAGCTTGATCAGTGCGAAAATCCCAACCATTACACTACGGCTAGACACGGTAACATCAAAACTACAATATACTCCCATACACATTTTCCAATGTTCGTATGTTTTATTCTACCCATTAATTACAGTTGATTAGACCTTTAAAGGCTGTATCATTCTTTGATGTGCTATGCCCTTGGTTGGTATGGTGCATGAATGCAGCCCTGGCGATCGAGTCTACTTGCCAGGGCTGCATGATGCATCATGGTGGCAAATGAGCATGATCCATTAAAACTATGTGACCCTTGATGTCTAATAAGCTGCTTTGGTTTACTTAAATACCAACGGCACCATAGGGTAGTTTCACTCCAACTATAAAAATCAATATGATGTTAAACTAACAGTTCCAACTACAATGGTTGAATCATGTTATTGAACTATACATAAATGATATTTCAACATAAAACAGATTTTTATCTTTCCTGAAGGGTATATAGGCCGACTTGAGGTATGTGGCTGACTTGGGGTGAGCCTCCCCTATACAGGAGGAGTGAAGGACTACAACAAATTGATACTACCCCCAAACAACAAATCTAAATGCAGGATACCTATAGACATGATGTCTGAGAATGACAATCATTTTCTGAATACGTTGGGAGTGTACATTATCATGTAAATGAAATTCCAAATTCTGCAGAGCCCGTTTGAATGAGATTCTCTCCAATATTGTTGCTTCTGGATCCTAGCTACGCTTGTTAGACTTCCTGTTAATAATAACAAAACATATAGACATTTATATTTACCCACATAGTCTGTGATACCTACGCATGGACCTGTCCTTCTAGAAAAATATATATGTAGAAAGAAATAACTTAAACACAATTCTATTTAAGCGGCCCTCTGAAGCTGTCCCAGAACTGGCACTCTCCTTCTATAATCCCTCATAATGAGCTGCTCAAGGGACACAAAACCTCGGGTCTAGTTCTAATGATAATGATACCAAAATTAATAGATGTTTACCAGGGTGTAGGGGCTAAGGGGCCTCCTAGAAGTATTCCATTCATCTAAATAATAAATAGAAATGAGTGGCCATCAGGCAATTGGGAGGTAGGGTTTCTTGTTGTCTGAGGAGATCCCCCACAGCAGGTGTGGATGGCCATCGGGTATGTCAGGCCGGCAAGAGCTGTGAGGTGTCAGGTATAAAAACAAAAATTAGGCTCGAAGAGGTTCACCTCACATGGCCCTTCAATATCAGCTTCATGTAACAGGCATCTGACTGCACCTTTCAATATAACATGCGGACCTCAGAGCAAAACCTTTATTTAATTGGCATATGAACCTTCTAAAAGCTTGCTACTAACTGTATAGTGCTTAATATGATTTAATGTCTAGGAAACGAACATGAAGTGAAATGATATTCCCAACTTTACCTGCGTCTGGAACAATATTTGTCAATTGCATATATCTCAATACTTGACAATCTTAGAATTAATATCGGCATTGCCTTTTAAGGCCGATTCAATTTCAGTCTCCTCATTTGAAGCTATTAAAAAATCACAAGAAGTGAAAAAGCCAAGCATATTAGATCCAGACAGTTCGAGTTAATTGTGCTAATTGAAGCCGTTCTATTTGAAGTAGAGTGTTACATGATTACCTCTGTTGGGGAGGTGGGAGGGGGGAGGGGGAAACTATAGGAAACTCCGACACCAATTTGTCCTATACAGTCTTCTCCCATAGTGAGCTGAATATACCACTTACTTTCACTGAACTAGTCTAATGTGTGCCTTAGAGGCTTCAAAGTAATTGTAGATTGGATGAGAGTGCCTTTAATGCTTAATCTGAGAGTTTCCTCTTGGGGCTTGGGATGTATATCTACATACAGGAGGTGCCAATGACAGTCCCCCTGGGAGACCTACAGACTCAATATGAACACACAATAGGAATATCAGACGGTGAAGTGTCTGCAATTGGGGCTGTAAGTGGTAAGACACTGGTAAGACATGTTATATGGTAAGGAGAAAGAGTATTATAAAGACGTCAAGTAGACACTAAGGGGCTCATCTTGGATAGTCAATCTGTGTTTGATTTATGTAGGAGATATCTGACTACAGGTGGCTGCGTCTCACGACCTTGAGCCAATGTTTTTGTCTCTGACTGGGTGCCGTCTCTGACCAGGTGCCGTCTCTGACCGGGTGCCGTCTCTGACCGGATGTCACTTTGGGAGTTTAGTTATGTTCTACCAACAGCAGGAGGCTAATAGTAATTACAAAAGAGCTGCCATAACGTTTTTACATATCCTTATATATATGAGTATAGGTTAACATTTAAAAAACACGTTTTTCTGACACCAGGTCAGAGACGGCACCCGGTCAGAGACGGCACCTGGTCAGAGACGGCACCCGGTCAGAGACAAAAACATTGGCTCAAGGTCGTGAGACACAGCCAGGTACATATCTATGTTCCAGACTGATCTTAAAAAAGATATTCTATTTTATTGACATAGCACTTGAAAGTAAATAAAACACTGAAAGCTGGCCGCTAAAGCCCCCACCCCACTATTTCTAGTCAGTGCGCATGTTGCTTTTGGGAATTAAAGCACTAACAGGAGGTAAGACATTTCTAAAAAGAAAATGTCAAGAGCTCCGATACCACTTTCCCCTAAACATTTCCGTCCTCCAGTTAGGTCAATATACACCCTACCTTGACTAAAATGGTCTAATGTGTACCCAGGAGGTCCTTAATATATTTAAAGTAATTGTAAGTTGGGGGAGGGTCCCCTTAAGCAAAGAGGTTTCTACTGGGTCTGTAGCTATACATATAGCCATGGACAGGCCCACCCTGGGGACCTGAAGCCTCAATGGCACCCCTTAATAGGCAAGCATCTCAGTAGCTTAAGTGTATGTCTCCGGGTTGGAATACACTGTAAGCTCTAGCGTCACCCACACTTGACCTTGTTAGTCTCTAGGCCCAAGAGGAAACGAGTGAAGAAATATTCCACTTGAAGCTATTCTTTGTATATATTTTATTATTATTGACTGATTATACCGGTAGTAAAACAGTAATTTAAAGGTTGTTTTTTTTATAGCTATTTCCACTATTGTCACAGTGGAAAACTTGTGCGCGGAAACAAGACTCAGTTTTTCCATTGTTTTTTTTATAGCTATTTCCACTATTGTCACAGTGGAAAACTTGTGCGCGGAAACAAGACTCAGTTTTTCCATGCCCTTCTGAAGAACCAGCCTAGCTAGTGAGCAACTATGTTCTTGCTCCTGGCGTGAAATAAGATTTATGAAATATGTATGTACACCCTGGTCCCCTGTTCCTCTGTGAAACCAGGGAGAGGGGAGGCTTTAAGTAAAGGCTGCGTGGTAGGTCTCCCCCTATTAAACCAGGGTGCACATCTCATTAAGGGAGTGGTCATTTGGACCCCTTCTAGCGGAAAAGCCAGGGCGTTACTATAGCTCAAAGGCGTCGGCCGCGCTCAATTTCAACCTGCCTGGAGGGGGGGGGACCAAAAAAATTTCGGCCTGTCTCGCTGGGGGGACAAGAAAAATTCCGACCAGCTCGCGCAAAAATCCACTGACCCCCCTGTTGTTAAAATATTACCACTCCCTAAGCAATCCTTACTGAGATAGTTTGACCCATCTCTCTGCTGCAGGGTCAAGCGAGCTACAACGCACCCTTATATTCACAACAGCTTGTAGTTGTGGGAGCAGTTATTCTTTCACTGTGCTTTAATCAAGACACTGTTTCATAAAGATTTCAATAGCCCGGGCCTAAGTAATGAAGGACTCGCATTAGTATCAAGCTGAACATCGATCCTGTTCCTGCCTATCTCCTCCTCCCCCATACCCGTCCACAGGCTACATGTGGTAGAGTGCAATGTTAAAGGACACCATATCACATTCAGCTAAAATCTAATAGCCCGGGCCGGAGAAAGGAAGGACCCACATTAGCAGCAAGCCAAGCTGAACATCGATCCTTTTCCTGTCCGTCTCCTCCTCCAATAGACCCAGACACAAACTGTAGGTAGTAGGTTGCACCGTTAAAGCACACCATATCACATTTAGCTAAAATCTAATAGCCCGGGGCTGGAGGAAGGAAGCTCTCACATTAGCATCAAGCTAAACACCGATCTTTTTCCTGTCCATCTCCTCCACCGCCACACCTGGAAATAGACTACAGGTGGTGGGGTGCAACATTAAGACATTTAAAGCACATTTACCGTAAAACCTTGCATAGTTATAGGCTGCTAATACGCAAGTCAGATCACCAGTGTGGCTTAGTTTTTAGATTACAACCTCTAGTTACACGACATTAACAAATGCAGCGTGGGGCTTGGAGATGGCACAATTCCCTGACTTGTCACCTACACTGCAAAAAAGGTGCTTAGGTTTTAAACATGTTTAGGTCTAAACATGTTTAAAGTCTAAACATTTTACTAGGTTTGTGTTTTTAAATCCTTCTATTTAGGAATTAAACACTTCTATTCTAAACACCTAAACATTTATGTTGAATATGTTTAGATGTTTAGTATTTAAACAGTATGGAGAATTGGTGTTTAGGATGTAAACATGTAGTGTTTAGATCATAGTATATTAAACACATACCAGATGGCAGCTCTGTGGTTGACTGTAGATTCTGCCACCACAACCAACATTATTGCTGTTCTAAAAGTGTTTAAATCTGAGTAACTTAATTCAAATTTCATGGGATACAAAAGGATAATAATACACATTGTAGGATTCAAGGATAGAATGCTTCTTCACGATGATCACAATGCAATAAAGCTACATCTGCTACATAGACACCTCTTTTAAGAACTCTAAGAATGGATAAAGCATTATTTTCCCTAAAGGTCTGTTGTATTGACTCAAGGTTGTGTCTATGTTAAAGTAGAGGCCGATGTGAAATAGTGATGCATTGGCTCATGGGGGAGGGGGACTGCTAGAAGTCTCTTCGAGACACTATATATAAATGGAAATAAAATAAATTAGGAATTTATTCAAATATCTCTATCTAAACATAATAATAATGAGCTACCTGTCTCTCGCCACACCACTTTCATCCTTAAACTTTTGACATATAAACACAATAATATGCTAAACTCTTGAATTCTATACACTTCATTCTGCTAAACACATTGATTTAAACACATAAACTTCTAAGCACTGAGCTAAACATATTATTGATCTAAACATGTTTAGGAACATATTGTGTGGACAAATACGGGGCAGGATTGTGTTAAGGATTGTGTTTAGGATCTAAACACCTTTTTTGCAGTGTAAGCTCTTGAGAGATTTGCTCTGAGGCGGCCATCAGCAGAGACAGCAATTACTTTCTTAAAAAGTGTCAGTATGTTTGTCCTATATGTGCAATTTAATTCGTAAAGCTTAGCTGCAGGCCTGGGATCATGTCTGTCTGTATAGGCCTAAGTCCACGGCGGCAGGAACAGGCTATATCCTGCGTTAAAACGGTATCGCCCATCTGCTGCCTCTATTTCGCTTCTATTTTACCGGCGTCCACAGCGAAAAAGAAGCGAAATGGGGGTGGCAGAGGTGCGACACCGTTTTTAATACAGGATCCTGTCGCCGTGGATTTTGGGCTTATGCCTGTCATATATAAACTAAATTCCAATCTACCTAATCTATGAATACAATACACAAAAACTGTTCATTGTTAATTGTTGGTGCACATCTCCTTACTAACTATGTAAGCCTACCCTGCAGTCCCTCATATATCTGAGAATCAGGCACACACGCACACATTCACCATATAGCTGGAGACGCCCTCTTATATAAATGGATGCTGTTTCATGTACAGCTTCTGCACGTTCTGCAGTTTATTGTACAAGGTTCCCAGTGTATTTCTCTGTGTGAAGTCTATTTCCATCCCGATTTTCTCAGCTAAATTAAAGCGTTGAGATAGAAGGGAGGTATTCATCAATAGGACACAGTCATTTACATCCATTAACACAAAGTAAAGAAAGCGCTGGGAACCTGATACAAAGAGGGGCGATATTGCGAGAGTACGTATACTACAGCCATAAGAGTGTGTACATACACTCTTCATATTAACAAAAGGCAATTATGCCCATTAATCACAGTTGGCTGGTTATTCTGTTAAAGAACATGCAGACCATGCATGCTCAGAACTTGATGAAAGAGACTCCTCCAGGCTCTCTTTGATTAGTTTTAACCCCAGCAAATGCAGAATGCAATGAAGGGTCCGGTTACCATCAAACATGGAAAGAAACAATATTACCATCGCAGTAGTATGGTATTATGGCATTACAGAGCTGTGACATGTTGGGTCCAGCAGCTTTATGCTGTTTTGCCCGGTGGTAAATACAAGAACTCTGCATGGTATATCTGGTTTAAGCATATTTATGTACAGTTTACCTTGGAGGACTGTTACTCAAATAACATTCGGATATCTTCTATGAGCCATATATAAAATACACGTGTAAGTATAGTTTAAACAGAATGAATAGTTGGGACAGTGATGTATTTGGGCGTGGGGTAAGCCCTAGTCTTAGTCATGCATTAATTGTGATAATGTTCCCAATTCCGTTTCGTATTAATGTTTTATATCTCAGATCTGATTCTGTCATGCCTTATGTATGGCCAGGAACAGTTCGGCTCTGGGGCCTGGAAACAGAAAAACAACTGTGATGTCTCGTGGATTTCCTAATGGCTTTGTAGACCCTCTAGGGATTTAAACATAGGGACTGGGATGAGGTACAATCCTGCATGACTGATCTCCGACCTCACATGACATGCTTAGTCTTTGTCGGCTCTGTATCGACTAACTGTAACAGCCCATAATGGTCTATTATGTTTATAGAGGGAACCGGAACTAGAAGGGCAATTCATAAAGTATTGGCCAAGAAAGAGAATCGTGGTTTTGATATCATTGTATAATTGTAAAATACCTACACCATTCATTCTACAAAATCCATCGCCAAAGCTGGTCTCTTCTTTTGATTACAAGTACGCGCTACAGCAGGAATATTAGTTAATAATCGGTATGTCCACACCTATATCATGTTAAATTTGTGACATAAATTAGATGTATTTAGTACAGAAAAGGATAATAATACTTTTCTAGTTTGTAATAATCAAAACATTGATAATAATCATTCTTTTGAAATTGATATTATGAAAAGAACACGAAACTATATCGTGCATCAACCCCTATAAACAGTCATTAATGTTGTTTCTATAATGATCGTTCAAACTAACTAGCCTCGTCAAACTTTATGAACTACCCTCCAAAGGAGACGACAACAACACATTTGCTCATGAAATAAGCTCTTTTAGAAAGGAAGAAGTTTGCTGTCTTGGGGGCTAAGAGCCTGGGCTAAGAGGAGAATCCCCTTTCGGTGTCTGTATGCTCGGCACACCACTGCAGTAACCTCCCACTGTGAGGCCATTTCGCCCAAACTAAACATCTGCAAGTAAAGACTGAGATCAATGTAAGCACGGATGCAATTCCCGGCGTTGACATTGTGGAACCTAAGCAGGATGGAAAAGCGTCACTCAATTTTTGGAGAGTATTTTTCCTTGCCGCGCTCTGTGCACTAAAGCCCAATCTGAAATAGAAAGTATTGAGCGTTTCAGAGATGTGCCTTGGTGGGACCTATAGGAGGAGGACTCTCTGGGGAGGTGAGGAGCGTTTCCCATGGATGGGTCCCCCGTGTGCTGACACAGTCATCATTTCTACATCCGGGGATCTACGTCCATGAGCTACCTCCAGACAGTTTGTAATAATGTTACACTAAACTAGTGCTACAGACATTGGCAGTGCAGGAGGGTCTTTCAGAACGGACTTGTCAGTCGTCATAATTGGATTTTCGTCAACAGGGCAATATTTGCAATTGAAGAGGGTATTGTAGCTGGCAAAATGTGGTATTTACATTTATTTTCTATAGATTTCAACAGGAAATCATGTGAAACAAATCTCACTGGTGGTCGCAAAGCAGGTTTTGTCATGTCACCATTTGCCTACGACCATGTCAGTTGTTCTGAAAGACCCTCCTGGTCTACTGGCCACTGGGCGGTGACAGCAATCCTGACTATCCCCATGACAACAGACCCTGGCACTGAGAGCCACTGCCCCTTGGACGATAATTGCCGGGACTCTATTTTCAGCGGCATTGTCTATGATAGTAATTCAGCATTTGTAAGGTTAAAACACGTGTGAAGTCAATGGCCAGAAGTCATGGATAGTAATTCTTTTCTCACAACCACTGACTCCCTCTTTCAGATCCAGATTTCCTGGTTGTTAATAATTATATTGACCCTGTTCATCATCACTACTTTGCACTGATGGATCTTGCATGTAGGCCTACAGTATCATAAGAGTCCCAAGTAGTACAGCCATTTTCATCAGACGAGTTTTCTGAATGGTCTATCATAGCAGAGCCTATATATGGCCAGGCCATTAATGAATGATTCTGATAAAACTAGATTTACGACAATGAGTTGGGCCTTTTATGATATTATCTTTATGGTGTGACGATAGACAAGATGAATACAACTACTGTTATCACCACAGTACTGTATTGTTTTTCTTTGTTTCATGTAGGCCTTTTCAGCTTGTATCAAGTGATGACAAATGTATACTGTACACGATAAAAACCTATATTAATAATTCACCATTATGGCAGAAGTCTCCAGAAATAATTATACAGATAACTTCTATTTGTTTTATGTTTTGCAGTTTGGGAAACATGCAGATCTATGTATGTGTATAAATATGCTTTGTATAGCCCATTTATGTTTTCCAACATATGCTATAGTCAGAATCCTACTCATATACCTGTATGTTTCAGGGGATGTCCAGTATAAGAAACTATGAATACAATGTACATTTCTGGGTGCCTTCAGCATATGAATGAGCCTGACCAAATAGGATCTAGGACCAGTATGGCAGAGGATTTATCATGGTTCGGCTCCAATGCCATCTCTTTTTTCTGACAGTGGACAGAATGAATACGAGTATTATTTCCACCACAGTGTACTGTTTTCTCTTTGTTTAATCAAAATTGACAAGCGCTGATAAATGCAAACCCTACATGCAAAGCTATACATACTATGTACATTCTAATTGGCTGGCAATAGTATATACTTAGGAACATGGTGGACTAATCTTTCCCAAAGAATATTTGGGCCCCATCTTGTATTAAAAACGCAAAATCTGCCACTGTGTTTGCCGATCCTGATATCACCCATTTTGCATTGCCCGTGTCTCATCTGAGGGGCAGGCAAAGTCTATAGACCCATACAGCAGTAGGGCGACTTTCCATTATAAGGGTTGTGTATACATACAGAAGCTTTTGCTGAATGCTAATATTTAAACATTATCTAAAATGGAAAAAATCTGAGGATTTATTTATATGGCATTTCTCCATCTCACATTGAACATGTTAGATTGCAGGGTCATTTGTAAATCGGAAAAATACAAATACTGTATCAGCTACTTCTCTGAAAATTGCCCTTATTTCTTGCTGCATTGGGCCATGGGCATCTTCTAGACGTGTTTAACTGTAGTTTTTGAGGGGAATGGTTATTTCAGCTTCGAGCTTTACACTGCATCCATGTTTGCCCTTAAAATCAATCGTGGCGCAAACTTAAACCGTGCTGGAATTTTGGAAGCAAACACTCCACACGTGGTGTTCTGTTCAGTTCTAGTTAAAAAAGAGAGATACGATTTCATGTGCTCTTCCCGGGGAAATTCAACTTGTATAGCAGTTTTAATGCGTTGTTCTAAATATGATAGGCCTACAGTAATATCCACATTCCTTTTCAAACACTGAAATATAAAATAAAAGGGGTACAACCCTCCCATAGGCCTACACCTTTATGCACTACTATAGTGTAAGAACATCACATGAGACGTGACATAAATGCCCATTAGGGTACCACGTGGGGGTGGGCAGGGTGCAGAGCCTATCAATCCCCACCAACCAAGGTATACAGATATGATTTGGGAGTTTGGTACAGGCAGACAGGATGGGTCTGCCATCACACCCTTGCTGTAACCCACTTACAGCCCCCTAAACACCCCCTGTCTGCCGGCCACTGGCACACCTATCAAGCTGCTCACTGATAACTCAATTATCCAGCCTTATCCTACATGCTGCCCAGCTAACAGCCTGCCCACATGGACAACCACTGACGCTGTTCATTCTATGTATACCACCACCAACGTCATCACTAACATAGAGAGCCTAATCGGCGTACTAACTATCTATCCACAGACAAGGACACGCATTTACTAAAAGCAGTGTTTGAAATACAGATTGATCCAAGCCTTTTGTCTCCAGAGTAGATTAGATCAACTGTAACATTATTTTAGTAAAGGTATAGGCCAATACAAATAATTCAATTTCGAGAAACCATTAGAGCAGTAGACTTGATGCAGCGATGATTATTGGTTCTTGGTTTGGGGCGCATAGCGGTCTTAAACGTGTTAGGGCCCCTTAAACCATAGTAGTGAAAGTCCTAGATGTGATAACACTATTTTAGTACATTTAAGGCCTATACAAAATAGTTCAATTTCGAGAAACCATCAGATTTAATTCATCACATTTCCACGATGATGTTGGCTCTTGGTTTGGGGCGTAAGACCACCCTAAACGTGTTAAAACCCCTTTAAGCCTTGGCAGTGGAAGTGGTAGGTTAACATAAAGGCTACAGAGAGTGACAGCCATGACTTAGAGGCACCCATTTCTCTGCCCCAGGTTATTACCATAAAGCATTTACAAGCAGGTAAACTGAAAGTGTCGGCACCAGGACATGGCCATACTGAGGGAGATGATGCCCAGAGCAGCGTCTAAGGCACCTTTATGCCACTTATACACTGATGGACGGCCAAGGGTCAGATGCCAGATAACCTGACCACTACCGGACACTAAGGTCAGTAGCATGACTGTAAGCTAGGTATTAAGATATCAGTTGAACCCGGATCTTGGGTGTTGCTCTGATGCTCTGCATAGGTTAGTTATACCTAGGGACTACCTCATATATACTTTGGGTCGAATGCCTGCATCTGTATAGTTATTCATGCGTGATAAGCTCTCTAATTTTGCTTTGTTGGCTAGAGTACCGCTTAACATTTAAGATCATTCACAAAATAGGGGCCTATCATGCGAGAGTAAATACAAACTTAGGTGTCATACTCAAACTATGTGTTAGACCCTAGGCGAATCTGTCCTTTACATTTGTGAAAAACCTAGGAGTGGTATATTGTACTTACAAAAACATGTTTACAGTTTACACAATACAAAGCGTGTTCATTGAAATAATCAGTTCATTGAGATAATCCTGTATATCAGGGGGTATTTTAATCCCACTAGTATACACTATTGTGACATTTTCAACATGAGAACCATTAAAAACTAACCGTTTGGTAAAGTCGAGGTAAATGTTGTTTATGACCATTAATTTTGAAAATAATATTGAGTGCCCCTCTGTGTATATCTTATGTAGATATACAGGAGGCCATATTTTTCAGAATTAAGCTCCAAGTAATTAGACACTAAGGATTGGCCCTTAAGGCTTAGAAGTGTAGGATTTAGAGGAGCATGTCCCCTTTCGCAATAATGAGGTCTCACTTGTCTAAAACATCTCAAATAAAGAAGTTCTACACTAACGAGTCTAGCTAACATTCGACCACAGAAAGAAACTGTTCCCCAATGAGAAAAAAGACGAGCAAAAAACAACAACAGACAACTGAGAAGTTGGATGCTTGGTAACCCACTCAGGTGGCTGAAGCTCCAAGCAGCAATGAATGGGTAATGGCGTACTCTCATTCCCAGATCATTCTACCGGAAGGCTCTATTAACTACCACTATGACCTTGAACTTGGATTTTGCTGAGATTTGACAATCACTGCTGGTACTAGCTTGGAACCAGTGAACAGGAACTGGAGTTCTTCCATCATACTTTCTAGTTGAAGTTCGCCGGTTCCAAGCTACGACAAGGGAGTGCCCAGACCCAGCAAAAGTCCAAGTTCAAGGTCATGGTAGTATTTACAAGCACCATTCTGTCCCAAAATGGAACATGGAACAAGTCTAGTGATGCCATCGTTACAACAGTCCGAAACCAACCACACCACATCTACAGGACAGGTAGTAAACAATAGTATCTACTAGAACGTCATGCTAACGATTACCCCTTTGCTCTGATAATATGTCCTGACAATGTTTTGTACATTCATGTCCTATCCATTTCTCTATAGAGTTATGAATTTAAATCTAAATTTATGCCAGGTCCACCTTACTTATAGCTTTCCCTCGTTGACTCTACACGCTCCCTCTTATTCTATTGTTTGTAGGCCCTGTATGCTGGAATGTAGTTAACAAATAGACACCTCTCCCTACCAGGTGCTTTACACTGTTTACTTACCCCGTCTGGAGGCTCTTTCAGAACAGACTCGTCAGTCGTCATATTGCGATTTTTGTCAATATTGCAATATTTGCAATTGACGTGGGTATTTGTAGCTGGCAAAATGTGGTATTTACATCAATTTTCTATAGATTTGTATAGGAAATCTTGTGAAAGAAATTTTTCTAGTGGTCGTCAAATAGGTTTCGTCACGTCACCAGTTCCCTACGACCATAGTCTGGAAGCCACAGGGGTTGACCCCAACTTTTCTGATGGCATTGTCAATATTGTCCTAAATTCTCCAGGTCGCTTTTATTATTGCCTTAGGTCGAAAGTCGCCTCCAAAACAGCCCAGGTCGCCAGGTCGCCTTTGACCCATCTGCAGCCACTATATTTACAGATGATACTCAGAGAGACACATTGGTCCATTATCATGCTGAATGCTTAGATGGCCACCCGGGAGAATTTCCCAGTGTTGATCCAACATAAATGGACTCACCCTGCTGTTACCTGTCACCTGATAACAGCACAGGTAGGCACAGGAACACACCCATGTAGACCTCATGTTGGATCAGTGTAGATGGAAAATTCCAGGCCTCCCAAACACCCAATCAAACTTTCCCAGTAAGACTGTCCCAAACTTTCCAGACTCATTTTCTGAATCCTTACAACCTACAGTGTGGTATGGTTCATATAAAAGATATGTTGAAGATATGTTGCCCATAATAGACAGCACTGACGTTTTGTAGAAGCCTTATACCATTAATGAAAACATAGTCAACAAACAGTGCCTGAGGTGCCATGTCTCACCTGTCTCATGACACCTAAGAGCAGAACTTTATTGCACTTATCATGAGGTGAGGACAATAATAAAGTGGATTGTCAAAAGGCACCTGTATCTTCTGCTCATGTCTGGGAACTGCCAGCTGGTTCAATGGTCGGTGAGCGGTTGTTCTACCAGTTAGAAGCACTGCCATCTTGACTATAACACTTTAAAAATATTTGTTAACTTAACACACTTTTTTGTTTATTTTGTCTTGTTTTTCTAATGGATCATTAACTGCAGTTATTTATGCTCATCATCAACTTTGGCAAACAAGCACAAGTTAAATAAAGTATTTTTTTCTTACATAAAGCAGTCTTTGTAGTATTTTTCAATTTCTAATTTAAAAGCTGAGAGGTCCTCTATCACGGTATATTGAGCTTTTAAGCCACGAGTGACCTAAATTCAAAATTCAAAATGGCTGCCACACTCATTCTATGATATGGCAGAATGGTTCCTTGTCCTCCAAAGTGTCCATTTTAAATGCAAAATGGTAACAATGTAATGATTAGAATCTATGATCGTCATTTCCCCAGTTTTCCATCAAAATAAGGCATATTTTAGGAATAATTCCATTAAAAATTCAAAATGGCTGCCGTATTTATTTTCGAAAATGAAAGGGCCGTATTCCTTGACTTTATAAATATACTTTTTGCATTTTCATTTGTGTTTGATTAGAAGCCAAGATAGGCACGTCTCCAGTTTTCAACAGCTTTCTGGCGGCCATCTTGAATATCTCAAATTGCCCAAGGGTGAGAGCTCCACATGCACCCTGATTATTCTACCTAGACCCTATACATCAATGCTCAGCAGAGAAAAAAACTATATCAGAGAAGTTGGGGTTGGGCTACAAATGGGAGTTCTACCACCAGACTACCACATCAGTTGTTCTGAATGAGCCTCCAGACTACACACAAACCACCCCAACACAGGCGGTTTGCAGCAATGTTTTGAGCTATAACCATAAGCTATCTTAAAGTGTATGTTTTGAGTTTTGGGAACTCTAAATTGCAGTTTGCAGTTGATCAGTTTACCACAAATGTTTATGATGGTATTTAGGTTTGTAAGAGAAAAACATTATTGCCACAGTTTCCTAGGGGCAAACTGGGATGTGTGATTATGAGCCTGAATACCTTGATACACAATAATTATGTAGTAACACTATCCATATAGGTAGGCATCCTTATTAATGTAAATATAGTTATCTTTCTTAACAGATTGCTATTATCTATCATACATATTTGAGCTATATGGCAGGCAAATTGAGCCTTCTGATGGATATTGAGTGGTCTACTAACCCATGATCTGCAACGACCGGTCTGAGGCTATCGCAGTGGGGCCGATGTTCAGCTTTCTGTGCACCTGGGATACACTTCCAGCAGTGTACCTCAGATACACAACAATCTGACCAATCAGGAACCAGCACCTGCTGCAACAGATGCATCTGCTACTTTCCAAGATGGCTGACCGGAAGTATATTTGGGACACACTATGGGAGGAAGTGTATCTGAGATACAGTAGGGGATGGAAGTGTATCTGGGATGTACCCCCCGGGGCACCTTTTGTCATGGACTCTTTCTGTGGCCATACTAAGCGGCCTGCCTGCTGGACACCCGGTCTGCACTGACTGCAGTGCAGCTCTGACAGTCCGTTACCCTGATTGATTAACCATTAAGGGGCGCATAATGCTGTAATGCCATATGGTCGTTGTCATCATGATGCATGAATGCAGCCATGGCTAGTGACTTCCTAATGCTGCATTCAAGCATCATGTCGACCATGATACACTCCTGAAGGATAGGCACGATGCATTCATGCCTCGTGACGTGCAAGGATACAACACCTTGAAGCAACATGCAACCATTAAAAGGTTAACTCGCTTGCTCATTGTGAATAGGTGCCGTGGTGAATAAAACTTACTTAACCCACTAAGGACGGCATGTCGCTAAAAGATTATATTTACCATCATGATGCACCAATGCAACCCTAGCGACTAACGCTTAAATGCTGTACTGGCTAGTTAATCACCAAGGTTGCATTCATGCATCCTGACGACCAAGGCATGGTGCATTGATGCATTATGCCATCCTTAAAGGGGTTAATGGTCAATGTGTAGCTGTGGTCGCAGTGGACAGACACAGCGAGAGGCAAGACAACAACTGATAAAGGCTCTAAGATACTTATAGCACTTTTACCGGATATTACACAGAGGTATCAGGCTGGAGCCAATATCCTGCCACTGACTCTAACAATGGAACAAATGTGTTAATCATCCCAACCTCCTGTTCTACCTGCTGTAATTAATTCATATCGTATACTGTGAATTGTGAGCAGGAAGTTGTCTGATTGGTGTGAAAGTTTTTTGTGTTAGTTTTACCAAATGCAATGGATGTATATTATGTAGACCTGGGTACGGACCCCCAGTAGTGAATTCGAAGAAGACCCCTGCGGTCCCAACTATCACGACATAACTGTAATTGTGGCAGAATTATGGCGCCGGAAGGGAATCTCTTCCGGCCGTTCTTCTGTTTAACGGTAAATAAATCGCGTCTAGGCTGTCCAACTACCGTAAATTCCCTCGTATAACCCGCATCTCGCGTATAACCCGCACCCCCAACTCTGGATAATCCTATAATCCGTTTTGGGATCTGAAAATTGCCATTTTAATACTGTTTTATAGTAATATAAACGCTCGTATAACCCGCACCCTATGTAGGCATGTTTGGTATCAAATGAAAGCTGAGTTTGGTTCGTGTACAACCCGCGGGTAGTACGCGGAAATTTACGGGTAGATGTTGTTCTCAGGAGTTGGAGTTCTCATCTGCACTGGTTGTATGAAGATATTGACTTATAAATTCTCTTATCAATTTGACAATGGTGAGACAAAGACGTGGACAGGGAGGCGCCTTTCTGATTCGGATATTGATTGATTTGGACAATTTTTATTGGCATAAATTACGTTTTACAAGGCAAGTCTTTCAAATATTGGCCAAGGTGGGCAACGAGTTCTGTTGGAATATAATATTGCTGCTACTAACCCTTCCAGAAAAGTAAAATGCATTATTGCATCATGCCCTTGGTGGTCATGCTGTATGAATGCAGCCCTGGCAAGTAATTCACCAGTGCTGCATTCGAGTATCATGCTGAGCCTACGTGGTTGAGACATTCCCAAAGGGTCGGCATGATGCACCAATGCAGCGCCCACGTGTCACTCTCCGAGGTTGCATTGCTGCATCATGACGGCAAATGCCCTCCTTTAGTGACGTGCCGTTCCTAATGATAGGTGTATCAGGGTCATTTTGACCAACCTTTGAAGTCAACATGACTAACCCTAGTTAGTCAACATGCACATCATGTGCAGTATATGGCGCTAATGCATACCCCAGTCAGTGTTGTGGACACTACCTGCTCGTAGAGTCTATTGGGAGGTCACTGAGATGACTGTGGACTTTTGGTTGCACCCCGTTCCATAGTACTCGATTATCTACTCAGTCACCACACTGAGATCTTGTCAAAGGGGCAGTGTCCCTGCCAGAGTGCATTCATCTTGTGCCCTATGCTATGGTTGGCAGACAGGTTGTGTTATGCACCTCCCACTCCACCCTCCTATGCAGTGGGTAATCACAACAAACACTCAAAGATGATTACTCTCTGCCCCAGCCACCCGATTACGACCAAATTCGTCCATATTCATACTCATGTTTACCTCCGTTAATGCATCATTATTAATAATCATTTTCTCCCTTAGCCTATGCATTTCCATCTGTTGTTACCATATGTCATCTCAGAGACATGTATATTTACAGTACAATGTTTCTAAGGTTGTGCTTCCCCAAGGAAATAGTCCAGGGTCAGTACACCACCCTGTGCTATTTGCATTACCAAAGCAAGAGTGAACACTGTAATCTGGAGGGGGGGGGCACTGCCTATCGTTTCTATAAAAACTATGTGTGAAATCACCTCACATTCAGGACCCTTATCACGGGATGCAAATAAACGGAATTACAACCTTTTCACAGAATACCAAGGGAAAATATAAAACCATAACAGGTGTATCAGGAAGAAATACCTGTATCAAGGGTGATCAATAAGAATATGGATAATCATCCACCAAAGATAGGCTTAACCTCACCTTAATATTTCTCACTTTGAAACAATATCTCGTTAATGTTGTGAAAAGCTAGGTCTTTGTGTTACCAATGCTCAGGGAGTGCCATCCCCCCCCCCTCTGAACTGCAGTGCTTGCTTGTGTACACAAATTGCTGGGGTCAGCAAGTGTGACAACCGAACTACTCCTGTGACGTACCTGGCCTGTGACAGAGGTAATCCTTTTGAGGGTTTGTTGTGATAATCTCTGCACTGGAGATTGCTCCCACCCACGAAACTCATTACCTTTACAACCTGAGAGTCGGACCCAGCTCCCACCTTATGTACAACTAACCTGAGTGTGAGGACAAGTCTAACCCCTGCCAGCCTGCCCAGGCCACCACAAGGGTTGTTTTCTCACCCATAGAGCCTACCACCTTATGTACAATTAACCTGAGGTTAGGGCGACTTTGGAGAATGATCATTTTTTAATAACTGGAGGGGGGGGGGCGGAGCTAAAGAAGTTCGACCCCTTGAATGAGAACGGGTGTGTGTAAAAAACCTTATTTAGAATTAACCTGAGTGTCAGGACCTATGCCCTTATATGCTAACCGTTGCCAAAGGGGGAGGGGTAGCTGGTCCTTATCTACAGTAGTCCCCCTTAGTGTCCAAAAGGTATACCCTGTAAACGAAAAAAACGTTATACAACATGTACAACATTTTATAACGTTATTTAACGTTATATAACCTTCCTCTAAGGCTCCTTGCTATGGCATAACGTTATAGTTTTTAAACGTTATTTTGACGTAAAATAAAGTGTTTTTTTGTTAGCTGGGATATATGGCTCAAACTCCTGACTCATGTTGTTTTAGGATAAAGGAAGGACAAATCAGAAAGTTCTTAATATGTTTAAACAAGTTTAGTTTATTGAAAGGTATATATCTTGCTCCTTGGAACACTTTTTGATACATTTCTAACCCTAGTGGTTCAGTTTTATGGCCTCATGAAGTTTATTGTCCTTTTTTCAGGTGACTCCGTGACCAAAAATCCATGATCATGAACATCATGTTTTAAATACATCACAGCAACTAATAATTTTGTTTACAAGCTGAGCCAACATATATCTTGAAGCATACCAAAAATGGATATCCTCTGAGTAATAGTTTTTGAGATACAGCCCAATGAATTTTGAACATTTATCAGAAATATGAAAATTTCAACTACATACTCTCAACTTTACCCTAGTTTCCTCAAAATGGTCCCATTATTGGTTAAATTCACTCTACAGTGTCCTGATCATGTGTACTTTAAGAAATATGAAGCATCATGATATCTGGTTTGACCAAATTTGCACAGTATAGGCCTAAAGTACCCCTATTAACCTATTTTCCGTCACGGAGTCACCCGGGTGACTCCGTGACGGAAATAATTTCTTGTATAAATGAGCATAAAAATGGTGGATTTTTGCATTAGAACATTAGAGGGAGTGGAAAACCAGAGATAACTTTAATATATTGGGTATTAACAGTTCTATGAAGGTTTAAATTTTCATCAGGGTGGCTGGTGACTCCGTGACGAATATTCCGGGTGACTCCGTGACGGAAAATATGTATCCCAATAGACATATGCGCCTGGAGGCAAGATTATTGGATATTTTTCAAAATTTCTTTTTTCCAGCAGAAGACACAAGAGTTACCTGACAATCTGGGATACAATAGAGACTGTGTGGATCTTCTTAATTTACTATACAGAGGTATCAACCTGAAATGACATTTAAATATTTTGCTGACAAAACACACTTAAATGACTGTGGAGAAAAAAATACGGAACATATCTAGTGAAATCTTCGTGAATCAATTGACTATACCATAGACCTAATAGAAAATGATATTAGGAATAAGCTGTGACTACCTCAGTACACATGGGAGACATGTAAAACATGTCATTTTTAGCGTTTTTGACGTTTTTAGGTTTTTTTTGGGCCTTTGGAGGGCCAGAAAACGGAAAATATTGGGCCAATACACAAAAAATAGAAATTTCCTGAATTATTAGGATGTTCTTTCACATATACCAACAATTTGAATAAATTGGTGCGAAACTGGTTATTCTGTAGGGGTATAAGCCTGAAAAGGGCCAAAAATAGCCGAAACAACATAAGTGGGGAGTTTATGCCATATACTGCTAGTTTTAAACATGTGTCCCTTATAAACTTGATAGAGTACCAGCATGTGTGTGATGAGTGAGATTTTGTGTACACTATGGTCTACTAGGGGGCCTTCCATAAAGTATGTACACAAATTTTCTCCAGAAATTGAACCCCCACCCCACCCCCCTAAAGTTCTTTTACGCATTAAAACAAAGGGTTTATGTACGCAAAATTGTCCAGAAAATAGACCCCCCCCCCTTGGTGCGTACATACTTTATGGAAGGCCCCCAGTATATAGTGTGGTCTACTCACTACCTGCCAAGCTGCCTACTAAAAATGCTTTTTATCGTAAGTGTCTGCGGGTTTAGTGTTTCCTAAAGCAACACATATACCATGTAACAGGAACAGGCTGTCCAGGCTGTTAGTGCCATGGTAACTGACTAATCAGGTGTGAAGGCTACATCCACTATACCTTTACACTGCATACAGCAAAAGCTGATTCATACATACTGGGACACAACAGTCAATGTAACAACTCTGCGCCACCACTATCAGCCTCCAGATAACTACCTTGAGATGAAGATTGCCAATTTAGGCCCATTTTCCATCAGCTGATTTGGAGGTGCTGTTGGCCACTAGATCATCCAATGGCCAGGTAATCGGCAGGTAGAGCCATGGCAAACCACTGGTATGTGCACTCTACACACAGAAAAGAAATAGAATCACGGCGACTCCCAAATGGGAGTCTGGACTCGATCACTGAGGTAACTCTCCCCACGACTCTAAAGTGACTCCTCATTGTTAAGGAATCTTAGAATAGGAGTCATTATAGAGTTATTAGCGTTCTGCTAATGTTAGGGAGTCACTTTAGAGTTCTGGGGAGAGTTACCTCAGTGATCAAGTTTGGAGTCACAGTGATTCTACTTCTTTTCTCTGTGTGATGGAAAATGCACCTAAGTCAATCACATTTCATTTCATAAGAACCAGAATGATTGTGTGATCAAATACTACAAACAGAAACTCCATGCATTATCCTACAAGGGTTTAAAGAGTCAAAAAACAACAGATCAAATTGAATTATTACTCTAGCGAGTGCTGAGGCTTGGGAGAGGTTGAATTATGGTGATAGTTTCAATTGCGTAGGTGGGGCATGGATTTATCTTCCTGAAGCCAAGAACTTTTTACAGCCACGTACCCAACCTCCCTCATAAACAGGGTCGACCTCTCTTTAAAAGAGAAAGTCATAGGTGAAATTAAATAACCCCGTATACATTACCAGCATGCAACATTCGATATGCCTCGTCATATAACGGTATTCTGATCTAAGTGATTATGAAGTGCTCTAGCTGTATAGGATAGAACACAGCCTGAGATGTCTATAGGAATATATAGGGCAATTTGGATGAGAATTGCCTTTTAATCACCTCACATGAAATGCGATACACTCTGGGATTTAGACGCCACCAGATCCAATCCTGTCATTGGACAATTCAAGATACCGTGTTCTAAAGAGTGAGAGAGGTATAGGTAGATAGATAAATAGATATATATAGAGGACAGATATACATGCAGAGATAGAAACAGATGGACAAACAGAGAGCAGGAAGGAAGTGAAGATAAGGATGATTCAGCCTGTAGGTTGGAGGTATATAATTATGGTGTAAGTATGGTAGCTGGTAGGAGGTGTTATTGGATGGCAGCCCTGCCCGGGGGGTACAGGTGAGAGGCATCCAGGACAGGTAAGATGTAAGGTAGTGGAGGGCAGCCTGCTATCTGCCACCTGTGAGGGGGTAATCAGCCTCTATTACCACAGCTGGTTCTAATGTGTTCACAGGTAGCACACTGCGGGGTGCAGGGGTACAGGGCTGGGGATGATTGTCTTTACTATATAACATATAAATCAACATACTTTAGATGTATGTCTGTTATTATTGGTGGGGATATAATAATTAGAGGGGAAAAAAAAAAAATACATGTTACCATTGCAAATGATTTCCCACTGGTGTTTTCAACTGTGCCTTTTAAAAAAGAACAAAACAAATAAAAAACGTTATGGAGAGGAGAAATGACAATCAAATCTACTTCTTTACAGTGGGGAGCCCTCAATTTTACAGAACCGTCATGTACGTAGTATGCACTGAAAAAGTAAACTTGTCTCCAGACTCGTTTAAGTGATTGTCATAAAATAAACAAGTCAAAAGTTGTCTAACCTATCAGGTTACCATTCCACAAATAGAATCTGAAGCTGCAAATGCCAGGTCTTGGGCTGGCACATGCCAAGTGGGTCTTCTATCTCCAGCTAGAAGACCCGCTTTTTTGTCACTTAGACGAGTTTTTTACTCGTTTATTTCATGACAGTCACTTGGAAGAGTCTGCATGGAGATAAGTTTACTTTTTCAGTGTGTGGCACTCCAGCTGAAACGACCGCTACACCAAAAGGAAAAAAAGAGGTACAAGTTGTGACCTATTGAGTTTGAAATTTGAGTTGTGTTCGACATGAGTGAAGTGGTGTGCGTTGATGTATAAGACAGTAAGACTGATAGGGAGGGGATGTGAATGGTAGGATTGAGTAGGTAAGGGGGTACACTATGATTACTCCCTCCCCCTAAGGCCCTCCTCCAGGGTTGAGCCAGGTGACGGCCAGGCGCCTTGTACTAAGCAGCACACCCTATACCTGCTCCTGGGACCCATACACTAAGGTATGCCTCAGTGGTGCAAGTCCCAGGGTCAAATAAAAGAACTTGGCTTCCGGTAGCATGGTTTGAAAGACTGCGTTTAGTAGTTTGAGTCAAGCTTAGACATTTGAGTCAAGCTTAGACATCTTATTTGGGGAAATATTTACATCCACAGGGCACTTTTCATGCACTTTTCAGCATAACCAAAGAGCACAAATTGAGCAAAAGTTGTTCTAGAGTGCATAACCTTGATATACAGTCTGTCATATTCAGTTGTACTATATACACCGTTATAAAACGGTTGGCCGTGCGTTATGTGGTAGATATGATACAAGTGACTTGCTGTATGAGTGATATAAGGACAGGGTAATTGTCCAAGGCGTCAGCCTGGATAATTACCATTACCCAAGGCTTATAACACTCATGCAGCTAGTCACACCTATCATATCTGACTTACACCCACAGTAGGGGAGTGCTCAGTGGACCGCGTCAACATACAGTCATGTTCGTAAAATACAGTGAGGCCATTTCTTTTGTTCTGTCAGCCAACTGTAAAGCTGTGTAAAGCTCTAGAGAGGTCACGTGCCGTTCGTTTTAGAGTGACAGTGCATACTGAGCATGTAGCCACAGCATATGTAACTGGATCAAGGGTAATTGGTAATGTGACATGCATGGAGGCATTGTAATGTATACATGTATCATTTAACATTGTTCATATAGCAGGTTTATCACAGGATGTGTATGGAAACACTGGGCTCTATGCACCAAGGTGCTAAATGCATTGTTAGGGGCATGGCTTTATCTCACACCTCTTTGCTGATTAACCACATCCAGTCCCCCCCTCTTCACAGCCCCTCGAAATTGAAGAACGAAAAAATGAAATAGCAGAGTGAGGGAGAGAGACAAAGAGACAGAGAGAGGGAGGAGGGAGGGGCGGAGAAACAGATAAAATAAAAACACGAAGAAAAACGGAAGAAGGTGCGGAAATTGATACGGAAATAGAGAGAATGAGAGAAGGACAGGAAGAAAAAAAGAGAGAACGGTGGGAAAATGCGCGTTCACTAAATAAGTCTGATATTGGAGATGAGGAGTTGTTGAGTGGCGCGTTACTCACCTGAGTCTTATCCTGGTGTGTTGGGGAGGTACTCCGTGATACTAGGTAAAGTCCTGTCTATAATAGTGTCCGTTAGTTACACGTCCTGGTGGTGTACTAAGTAGACCCCACCCAGACCCCACACATGGCCTGCTGCTCCTCCTGCTGCTCCTGGCTTTTAGTTTTGTCTTCGCTACATGCCCCCGCCTGTGGTGGTGTTTTAACACTGGGAGTATACAGCAGCAGTAGGGCGCAGTTAGGGTGTGGAGCGGCGCCCGACGTGACGCCAACTTCTGACGGAAGTCTAGCCTCCAGCCGCCGCCGCCGCCTGCAGTTCGTGCCTCTACATCCAGGGGGCGCGTTGGGGCGCGGCGACCAATCAGTCGCTCAGCAGTGGCAGTGTGGTGTTTGAGCGTGGACTCCTCACGACGAGCAGCTCTGGGCTACTCTACAGGGACCTACAGCTACCCTGTAGGCACTCCTCAGATAGCCGCCGGTCAAAGCTAACCAGCACAGCCGAGTATAGAGCCCAATCAGTTCACGTTCTATTGCCATCATGGCCCACTCCGTTCTTTGATATGTCTGTGTGTTATTATAACCTCGGGTAGTCCTTTTACAGTGCTCACCCCTCCACCACCTCCTCCCAATTACCCTGCTCCCCCCTCCCACACTCCATTGTAAAATCGGGGTTTCTACTTGTCTGTGTGTTATAACCACCTCATATATCCCCCTATTCTGTATCAGTTTACTTAAGCATAGGGGGGCGGCGGCGGGGGCTGTGTAAACTAGACTTTGGTATTACATTTTATAGTAGCAGCAACATCGATTCAGCTGATTGGTAGAAGCAGAGACACTGACCACCGACCAACAAAAACAACAAAAACAACAACAACGGCAAATACAACAACAGCCACAGTAGCAGTAATAGCAACAGCAAGGACAGTCATAGCAAAACGATGAAAGACAATTTTCAGAGCAATATACGATGTGTTTGGGCTTGGAGAGGGGGGGGGGCGGTCGCAACCAGGCTACATTAGTAACAATATGGCACCACCAACAACAGTAGTAGCAACATGCATACATGATTTAAAACAGACAGACGAATAAGTCTGAGAGACAACATCCTGAGGATGCTTTTCACATTTCACCCCCAGACATCTGGTGTGGTGTGGGACTCTACACTGTATAGGGGGATGGTGGATTAATTGATAGGGCTACTGACATGGGGTAAGGCTGACACAACTGGGCCAGAGGCCAGATTAGTAGGGAGGGTGAGTGAGGGGTAGATATGGGGAGCCCCACCACCATCTTATCTAAACATACAATCAGTGGCCGGTCGTTGAGGGTCGCCGTTCCCCCGTACTTGTGCGCCTATCTGAAAAGAAGCAGCAACAGCTGCAACAGCAACACGGCAGAACAACAACACCCCTTTCCTGTCACCTATATACTGGTAATGCATGCAACCTGATGGATCAGTGACTTCCGGACCTCTTATATGACCCCATATGACCTCATAATATGATCCTGGATGACCTGTCCTAAGGTCAGCAAACTGCAGCTCATTGCGCTATGGCTGCTGCATTGGTAACACAGTGGGGAATTAGGGTCGGGGTTCTGGAGGTGGGGCGGGGTGAGGGGCGTGGTGAGGTGGGAAGGGGTTACAGTCACCTGCCTGTGGGGCAGTCATGATCAGAGAGACCAGGGAGGGTTTGATGTCTGGTATCCTGGGATGAGCTGTACGGTACCTCGGGGCTCTTCAGGGGTTTTAATCTTTGTCTCCTGACACTAGCTCTTTGATATTTTGGGTACTTCAAACCCTTTTAAGATTATCAGGGGGTAGGTGGGAATTCACCCAGTGGGTGGAAGTAGATGCTTAGATTCTAGGCACAAGTCGTACTGCTTAGCCGATGTATATGTGGGAATGGAATCCTATTCAGGAGAATAAAAATCAGTCGGGCCATTATCTTGAAGGATTTGGCAGATCATGTTAACCTACTAATTCTGAAGGTAGATTCTCAGGATATAGACTTATCAATGTGAGAAAGGAAATGCATGCGGAATAGTCCATAATTATTATGTGCACATGATTCATATTGGTATATTCTATGAGGGTATACGAGATACAAATTAGGCATGTCGGAAGCAACTTGACTTTGGGGGCCAAACCAGAACCGAATGTACTGCAGTGGGGTGATCTTTGGGCATTTTGAGACTTTCTCGCAGTTTTGAGACTATCTAGCCACACAGCCGTCCCCTCACATTCCAGCATTGCCTGACTCACCTTGAAGGGGAGTCAGGTAATGCTAGACTCCCTCCAAAGGTGTCAATTTGGCAAAATGACATATAGTTACACTCCTTTTTTCCCCTCTGTATACATCCTATGCCTTATGGCTGGGTGTCACGAGGTCAACCCACTATCACCGTCCACTCGACACTCAGAAACCAAAACGAGGCTTATCATCGATTTGTATGAATTCTGATTGGAGAGGCGATGCATCATGGGAAGGGTGATCCATCATGTGGTTCCTAGTTCTGCCACTAGGGTAGGGCGGGGAACCCTATGTAGCTGTGTAGGAGGTTATAGTGCTTAGACTCCCCCTACATGCACTGCATATGTATATACTGGGTCTGTACTGTCAACGATGTGGCATAACGATGCTGATATCAACATAGGTCTATCATGAACGAGGTGGGGCCAGCCTGTAGCAAGGGCTTTCGCCTTCTAGAGTTCCACGGGGTAGATGAGAACAGACCCACAGTAGGGCATGTGGCACCCCCTGATGAATGGAGGAGAGAACCAGTAAGGTAGGCAGGGTATAGGCCTGGTACTATGAGAGGTGACATCGCTATAGCCATGTCCGTGATGTCCTGCTCTGTCTCACAATGATAAAGTGCACACGACCTTAAAAGATTATTACCATGTGCACCCTCTCCCATGGCCTGGCATTTCCTTCTAGTCCAGATTCTCATCACTACCTAGGTCCATGCCTTGTGTAATCATGAGTCCTCCCTCATAAAATTGGGTTGTTTAACGTCAAGTTGTATATATATATATAGGCTATTAGGATTGCATTGGGATTAGTAAGCAGCCCACCCAGAGAATTAATTTTTTAACAAAACAGCCCACTCAGAGAATTAATTTCTTTGAGCAAGGCATTCTTCTCAGAGAATCAATTTTATGAGGGGAGTGACACTATCATATCTTGCATGGATGGTTGGTTGTCCAGGGGTAGGGGAAGCAACGAGGGAAGGATGCCAAACCCCAGTGAGCCAATACATGCATTGGTACATGTGCTCCAATTAGAGGGTAGGATTGATATGATGCATGGAAGATGCACATGCCACAGATACAATAGACTCTCTGCAAACATTACCCTGATTTACTCACTAGTCCTACTGCAACGGGTAACACATTTATGATAACATTTTCAAATCAAGGATTGGCACCTACGTAATGATAGCTAATAGTGAGGAATCAGTACAAAACTACGATGAGTTTTATTGCCCCCGCCCTCTGCATGAAGTGTAAAGTAAATATGTGTTCGATACTCAGGTTCGGTTTGTACGAGCCCGCTGGATCCGCTAACCAGCCTTCAGCTGTGTTGGTTTACAACTATATCATCATCATAATACTGACATCCCAGGGTAAACATACAGAACCTGAGAAAAATGAGAAGAATGATTTTTCAGGGGTAAATGCATCTGAAAATAGGTATTGACATTTCTAAAATTAAGCAGAAGGCTGTTCTATAGAGAAGCCATTATTCACCTACACCTAGTTGTATCATTAGCAGTCTGCATTGCTGCTCATCAATTGCCTGCGGGTATTAACAACTCACTTTCTAATTTACAGCACACGGTGACATGTGTCCTTGGGACAGTTTAAGCGAATCCCATCCAATTGGCCCCCCACTCTCCCACTCTGTTTGCCAGAATCCAAGATTTACCCTAAACTTTATATACTAGGGAGGGGGGGGGGTAGATTACACTGCCTCCGTGATTTAATAACCAATATCAGCAGTTACTGTAGGTTTACATACATGTAGACTATGATGCAAAAGCCCTTTTCAGGTTAGCTTATATCCCCAAGGATAACAGCTAGTTCCAAGATGCATAATTCTATATTTACACAAAAGTTGACTGAGAGAACAAAAGAAATGATTTGACTGTATATAACATGTCTGGATGTGGATGCAATCCATTCAGCATCCTTTCCTAATGTGAGTGTACGTCCGATATGATGTATGTACACGTGAGTATAGCTGCATGTTATAAGCCTTATCCTCGGCTGGCGCTGTTGCAGTAACGAAAAGCGCCGTGGTCAGATAGCGCCATGTCAAAAAGTGCCTTAACCTGGCTTCCAAACTTTAAAAAATCATTGCTTTCAACACAGGAAAGAGGGATCCGGTGACAAATTGGACATATGTATGTGTATCAGAATAGGAGTAGGGGGTTAGAAAGATGTGACTAAACAGGTATTTTATACATTATACAAAGATACACTGTCCTGGAAGTGTTCAGGAATGAGACGTGTTTAGCATCTTCATGTGTTTAGAATGTGTTTCATTTCTAATCACATGGCATTTTTTGTGTTTAAAACCTAAGCACATAGGGGTCCTAAACACAATGATGGAGTTTTTCTAGCTTCTAAACACCTTAGTGTTTAGATTTATCCCCTCCAACCACTGTTGCCTACTCCCATCTAAGTGGTAACTTAGGTAACCAATGAGCTTAATGTTGTTGTTTCATTTCTGGGTGTCACTTCCTGAGGCCTGTCAGGGATAATCCCATTGGGGACATTGGGGTCAGGCTGAATTATCTTTATCCACTGGTGTAAGGTAACATACATGCATCATGTTGATCTCCACCTGCCACATGTGCTAACATTCTGGTCACTCTTGGTGAAGACTTCAAACAGACAAGAAGGGAAGCTTCCTTGCATTGGACTTTGCAAATTCCATAGGAGCTGTCATGAATTAGGTAAGGTTCTATGGAAGATCTTATTCTGTACTGAAGGCACAGAATCTAGTAAGATACATGTAGTACTAATTGTCTGATTGTAGCTGTAAGTATTCTCATCTAGCACTGGAGTATGATTTAATGATTAACAACCACATCAAAATAGCAGTTGTCTGACTTTGGTCTATTGTAGATAACCACACTGTATAACAGCTTAAAGATTCAATATCTTACTTCTCTTCCCCAGGTTGCTGTTGGTGAGATGAACCTTAAACTACAGAGGACAAACTGCACTACTCTATAACAACCTTAGCATAGAAGGATCTAAGGAAGAGGAATGTATTATCATTAATTGATGCTAGCCCAAGCCCCAAATAAAGTTGAAAGACCTAAACACATGATATCTAAACACAATAAATATTCTAAACACTTTGGAACCTAAACACTAGCTTTTTTCTAAACACTTTGTGTCTAAACACCTGGATTTCTAAACATGTTTAGCCCCTAAATACGTTTCCAAAAGTGGGACAGCGAAAGGCTTAGGAAAGTGTTTAGAATCTAAACACTTGCCCTGAGAGTGTATGCCTACTTGAAAAAGGCACCTTCCATGAAGTATCCAGAGATTGCCCCCCCCCTGAAGCTCTGTCCCTGGCTTATAGCACTTATACAGCAACTCACGTGTACCATATCTACCGCGTAATATTTAAGCTGATGCTGGATTTAAAGTCGTAAAATGTGTGTAAGTTTATACGATTTTTATTCATATTACGGTTCACAATACGATTTCCATAAGCTAAAGGATCGAACAATATTTACAAGCAGTTATTATTGCATCATAAGTTGATTTGTAAAGAATCTGGGAAAACAGTTTTACATGAAATATCTCCCCGATAGCGGTGTGTAGCAATAACAAAAAATGATATATAGTGTTGTTAACTCAAATGGAGTCATAGATCTACAGTGAACGTGCGCAGATGTGGGTTGCAGTTAAATCCAGCCAAACAGCCAGACAGTATAGGATTACATCTCAATGCGAAATCACCTTTCACTGAGGTAAGCCACACAACAATATCAATTGTCCTTATTCATGAATAGAACAACGCTATTCATTTGCTGTGGCATTATTTAATGGTAATAGCTTATTCGAAGACCATGTAAATACCTGGTATATTTTTGATTTGGAAGCATGGATAGTGAGCAACCTTTTTGAAATGAACAAAGCATTCTGAATGTGCAAAGTGAAGCACGCAAATCGATATCAAGCTTCATATTATCGTAAAGATGGTCATTTGTTTTGGATCCGAGGACGGTGGCTTATTTGAAAAAAACAAATAAAGTTCTAGATAAAGGTGCAGTGTATAGAGCTGAAAAAGAGAATTTCTTGCTCTTTGAGAAAGCTTCACACTCTTTTTTAAATCATCATTCTATCCACTGCATACATGTCCCTCTGAGCTTGCAAATAATTCAAGCCACAAACTCATGTATCAAAGGGACCGATTGGCAATGTGCAAAAAGTGAGTGCATCAATTTCGCTATTATAGATACAGAGACCATGCCGGTTTTCTTCCTATGCTGATCAAATATATTTAGATTTTAAATGCTATAATATTTCCTTGCTTTGTAAGAGTAATAATTATGGTTCCTTTATCAGCTTGTAGGGTTTACCTTCATGGTGCTGCTTTATCTATATCATTCATGATATCCTGCTGTTATCCACAATGAAGTGCATCATCTATCCTGTATGTTTTCCTTAGAATCAGGGATTGATTTTCAAACATATTCAATGTTTGATGTTTTAAATGAACTAACCTATCCATAATAAGGCATGATCATTGCGGTAGCTCTTACAATGCAATTACAATGTTATTATACATGGTAAGTCTTTATGCATCCTAAGTAGATATTGGCCATTACAGTGAAGGGTATTATCAAGAGTAGTCTTAAACCACATTCAACGAAGGGTAGTATCATGAAGTGCAGTGTCCTTGGGATGTCATTCCTATACATGGTGAGTAATTAGCTGTGTATGTAGATATGAAGGCCTGAGGGTTGGTGTATGGGGCATGGGAAGAACTGATAAGCCCCCCATCATGTCTGGTGGAATCTGTACCCTTGAGCAGCTTTATATGTGGAGTCTAATTACCGATATCAGCACGCTATTCCTTTAAATACACACTAATAATCTCTAGGTGTAAGCCGTTAGTCAGCAGTGCGTAAGCAAGGTTAGCCATAGGGATATTTGTTAATACATGAGTCAAAATGGCCGACTGATATTCATAAAAGACCAATTCCAGAAAATATTGGGAACCAAAAATTACTAAGTTAGTCACTACTGCCTTATGACTTGTTATTCACTACTGATTAAGTTCTGAAGAGTAAAGAGTATCAGTGCATGCATGTGCGCCTAGCTGTTGCAAATAAAGGTTGATATATGACAAGCCATACATTACAGTAATACATTTAACTATATTAGCTGTATGTAACCTGAAACACAAATTGGCAGATGTAGCTGAGAAGTATCCAGGCACCCTGAGTAGTACATGGAAAAGTATGTTTCAGGAAGGCAACCGCCAACCCCCCCCCCCCCCCCCCCCCCCCATTCCCCAGTAGTACATGCCTACAAAATGTATAATCATGCATGTACATATTTGTCCTGCTGATTTCCTAGTGTTATACCACCTATCATTTTGGTGGATGTAAGTATCTTTAAAACTATTTAGATTGTCCCCATATACTTTTTTCTCGCAATCTCACATTTTCCTAACTTTTACATGGAAATAAACTCTTTCAGTTGAAGAAGTAGTTCTCGTCACACCAACGTACTGTATAGTAAGGTGTTGAACTTAATATCGCTATCCAGAAACTAAAAGACAAAGAAGCATTCAAAACTACAGTTGAGAGGGTGGATTATACACCAGTCTATACGAAAACCTGCTGGCCCCAGCTATAGCCGGCAAAACGTCTGCTGGTCCGGCAGAAAGAGGGCTACTGGCAGCCCGAATAACCGGCTGCATTTTACAGTTTCCCACCTACATGCCAGTTTTAAATTGGACCATTATTAAGGTTTCTACAGCATAAAACAGCTTAAATATTAAATTAAAAAAAATTGATTTAGATAACCCTGTTTATCATCAATGTCAGTACAAACACATGCTTTGTATTTTATTTTTAAATAGCAAGATTGTACTCCCATATCCAGGCCTGTAAAAATTAAACTGGGCCTGCAAAATAAAGTATCACGATCTGCAGGTCCGAATGTCCTGCATGGTGAAAATGTCTTCATATAGACTGGTACACTCATGTTGGCAATAGAAGAGCCTACGCTAAAACAGATAATGCAACCCGGAGACCCCAGGCTCCTAGAACTGAACACAACCTAGAAATAATCCCAAGCTGGATACTAACCATAGTCATATTTGGATGCTTCAAACTCATTTAGTTATGTACTCTCTTTTTGAAACATAAAGCCATCATGTCTACATAAATGTAAATGACATTGAATTTTTGATGGCATAATTATACTCCATTTATAATGGAAGCGTAATTTCAGAAGCCTTTATATTGAGAATCTCCTAGGCAGGATTTGACGAGGCTGACAATGGACCAGCAAATTGGTAAAACTCCTGAGGGTTACGAAAGCAACGTGATACAGTTAGTAGGGAGGGATAATAAAAGTCCTGGAGTCAGCAATGTTAGCCCAGGGCCATGTACCTCTCATAAATGACCACTCAAGGCCGTGTCTCACGACCTTGGGCCAATGTTTTCATCTCTGACCGAGTGCCAGCTCTGACCGGGTGCCAGCTCTGACCGGCCTGAATAAAAACGGGTTATTTAGGGCAGATGATGATAGAATTTGGCTGAAAAGGTTAATGGATGTTATAACTCTTTAAACTAGTAATTATTTGCCAATTTTTATCATCATCTGCCCTAAATTACCCGTTTTTATTCAGGCCCGTCAGAGCTGGCACCCGGTCAGAGCTGGCACCCAGTCAGAGCTGGCACCCGGTCAGAGACAAAAACATTGGCTCAAGGTCGTGAGACACAGCCTCAAACATCAGAAAATATTATCCTAATGGTGTCTGATGACTGGTGTGATGTGATGATATCTGTTGCTCATGGAACAACAACTATCAAGGGGTATTGGTACCTTCCAGCAGGGGGGCTCTGTGGGGCCTTCAGCTCACAAAATTGCCTTGAGCCCACAAAAGAGTACCATTTTGTGAGCTGAAGGCTAACAAAGATGCCTTCAGCCCACAAAAACATATGTACATACTGGTCTCACCTACCAATCTAGCTTTTTATATAACCAGCCTTCAGCTCACAAAACCTATATACTGGTTTCACATACCAACTTGCCTTCAGCTGACAAAACCCACACATTTACCATTCTCACATACTAATAGTGCTTCTCATATCAACTTGCCTTCAGCTTAAAAAATATATGCATATTAATTTGGCCTCTTAAAATAACTTGCCTTCAGCCCACAACACCTCTATGCTAGTCTCACATACCAATCTAGCTTTTCATATCAACTTGCCTTGAGCTCACAAAACCTGTATAATGGTCGCATATACCAATCTAGACTATCAGAGCAACTGGCATTCAGCGCACTTAACCTAGATACTAATTGTGTTTCTCATATCACCTTGCCTTCAGCTCCAGGGGCCGTCCCCAGCCTCCAGGGGACTTCCCTGGCCTCCAGGGGGCGGTCCCTGCCTCCAGAAGGCGGCCCAAGCCTCCAGGGGGCGGCCCAAGCCTATAGGTTTTGTGAGCTGAAGGCAAGTTGATTTGAGAGGCTAGATTGGTATGTAAAATCAGTACATAGGCTTGTATGTCAGATCAGTACATAAGTTTTGTGAGCTGAAGGTCAGTATTTAGGTTTTGTGAGCTGAAGGCAAGTTGGTATGAGAAGCTAGATTGGTATATGAGATCAGTATATATAGGTTTTTTGAGCTGAAGGCAAGTTGATCTTTTCATATGTGAGATCAGTATATAGGTTTTGTGAGCTGAAGGCAAGTTGATATATCCTTCTGTGAGAGCAGTACATACGTTTTGTGAGCTGAAGGCAAGTTGATTTGAGAGGCTAGATTGGTATGTAAGATCAGTACATAGGCTTGTATGTCAGATCAATACATAAGTTTTGTGAGCTGAAGGTCAGTATATATAGGTTTTGTGAGCTGAAGGCAAGTTGATATGAGAAGCTAGATTGGTATATGAGATCAGCATAATTATATAGGTTTTGTGAGCTGAAGGCAAGTTGATATGAGAGGCTAGATTGGTATGTAAGATCAGTTCATAGGCTTGTAGTTGAGATCAACTTGCCTTCAGCTCACAAATCCTATGTACTGGCTTTGTGAGCTGAAGGCAAGTTGATATGAAAAGCTAGATTGGTATAGATCAGGATGAAATGTTTCTTGGCTGAAGGCAAGTTGGTGCTAGAGGCTAGATTCTTATGTGAGATTAGTATATAGGTTTTGTGAGTTGAAGGCAGGTGGATATAAGATGTACAATTGGTGTTCGACCTGAATGGCAATTGCTCTGTGAGACCAGTACATATGGTATGTATATATCTTTTTGTGGGCTGAAGGCATCTTTGTTTTGTGGCCTGAAGGCTTTTGTGGGCTGAAGGCTTTGGTGCTTTAAAGCCACTTTTGTGGGCTGAAGGCCCGGTGTTAGCCTTCAGCTAACAAAATGGTACTCCTTTGTGGGCTCAAGGCAATTTTGTGGGCTCAAGGCCCCACAGGCTCGCCTTTAGTCTGACAGTAGAAGCCTTTTATAGTAAAAAGTATGCATGTATTATGTTGCTGAAATATATATGAACTTGCCGGCATAGGTTTTTTGTGCTGACATAAACTCTTATGCTCTGTCTTTGAGATGTTAATGTAAATATCATAGCTACCCATATTGATCTGTGATATGCACTGTAACTAGCTTCCACATAGTAGAGTCTGGTGCCATCTAGAGAAAATGATCTGCGTTTGTTTCCTATATTAGTGTGTCATATCATCACAGCATAGATTATAGTATTAGAATGTACACCAGGGCAACTGACACATATGAAGCCAGCTAGTAAGTTGACTCTTGATAAGTTCCTCATGGCCCTTTGGGGATTAAATTAAGAAAAAAACATAAGGGTGTAGAGCATATTGTACGTGCTCCAATCAAAAGGGTGGTCTGGCAATGCCTGACCTGCAAAGTATACTGACATTTTTAAACATAAATTGGGTTGAAGGGATGCAGGGACCCTTCTGTGATTTGATTGTATACAGAACTTTGATTGTATACAGAACTTCACAAACTTGTACAGACATCAATGTTCAGAAAAGCACGGGGGTATTGTAAACCTGTCCTCTGTACCCAGCAAAGGTTCTCCTCATATTTAATCACTAGTCAAAGGAAAATTAATGGTCAAAAAGCTTTGTGCGTGCAAAATTGAAGGATACAGCCCTTGTCTCATTCATGTTGTCTTCGTCCTCTATGCAACAAAATAAAAATGGAATGAGCGTGAACAATACACTATGTAACCTTTTCAAAAATAAAGTAGAGCATGGCTCTTTATCATAAAAGAAAACAAGAAACTTGCCATTTCCCGCCGTCAATTTTTAATGCAAAATCATCACAGTCAGTAAGTAGTACCTTTATTGCCTAGCTCTTCCCTACTCCAAATATATATGCTAGTGGAAACTTTTTATACATTTTTCGCCCTAACCTATGTGGTTATTCCAATGTAATTCTATCAATATATGTGTTATTAGGTCCTCCGAAATGTTCAGATTAAACTCCCCAAATCATGATGCATCCCGAGCATCCCTGCCAAAAAGTAAAGGTTCCACATCTTGTGTTTAGGATGTGGTAGTTTCAAAGCTGCTCACAGGAAACAAAAACGCTCTTCCCCCACCTCATCATGGCTGCTGCTGTATTTTGGCTGGCTTATCTGCCGGCTCCATTACTCAATCAGAACTTCTTTGTGCAATCCATCCATGTGTGCCCTTTGAAAGCTAAGAACAACTACGGAAAACAATATTATTTGTGTTTGAGTGTGGAGACCTCTCCTATCCAGTCTGTACAATGGATGAACACTATGTGTGCCATCATCAGAGGGATAGTTGCCTTCAGAACAGGCTCATGGGCTGATTTTCATTCCGATTCCCAACTCATTTCTTTTAATCCCCACCCTGCAGTGAAGCCCTACAACATTGTGCCATGTCACATTGCAGGCTTCAGCCAGCAATTATCTCCTACTCAGTGGCAATATTAATGTGCAGCCCAGCTTGCATGAAGTATAACTTAATACTTAATTAAGTGCCTACAAGTAATTAGGCTAAGTGAAGATGCGTTGCGACTGGCTTGATATTGGTCGGTACCATTACCAAAGGACTAGGATTAATAAGAGAGTCCACTGGCCGATTTCCTATTCCCTAAAAGCCCATTGCACCTGGTGAGTGGAGTGTACAGCCCACGCAAAACCTATATTCTGAACCCCAGATGAAAACATTTCTGACTTGCTATCCATGTTACATCTGGAGCAAATATAATGGGAATTAGTCCTTAAAGGTGCTATCTAATTTAACCTAGAGTTGAGTGAGAACATTGGACTGTACACTCCACCAGAGGGCACACGAGGCCATTCAGGACCAGACATCTGATGCGCTCCAAGGACCCTTTTTTAATATATTGGGCTATTTTAATTGCTAACCTATCTAGGAGAACACCTAAAGTGGACTCCCTTATCATTATTTGCTCTTTGGTACCACTAAACATTTCCTGAAGCTGATGTCTATTTGAATTTCTTTAGCAGCTCACCTACCCTAAAGGTGTGCACTTGTGAGGAGCCAATCCTCCTGCTAAAATGAAAGACGTACTGCTGCTGGATGATGGATTTAGTCAGATATGAGATGCCCGTATTTAGTGTCATGTTTAATGGTTAGGCATTTTATGTTGTACCTGCAATTTGTGAATGAAGTGTATTTAGATACCTCCCTTGAGAGCTACCGTGCGAGTTACAACAGAGATTTGGTATTTTTGTTCAAGATTGAGATTTCCCCTACACATATCCCCGGTGTTAAAAAAATGTTGTGTGATGCTTCTAGTTCGAATGATACCTTATTGTAAAATCATTCGTGAATGTATGTTATAATGGAGGCATTTGTCGTTCCATGTTGCAGGAGAAATATTTAATTAGGATCAAAGGCGGACAGTGAGTTGATGTGAAAAACCAGGGGATTTCAGTCGAAAAAAAGGGTGATGATTTTGCTATGATACTTATAGGGCCCCTCATTATTTAAAGAAAGCAGATTAATACAGCGGAAGCTCCTCAAACTGTTATACTTTACTGCGTGTGCATGCGCCGGTTAGCCCTTTTCACAGTTTAGGTCTCCTTGCTCATTTTCAGGCAAACTGATTCCAGTGTACGTGAGTGGCATGCTGAGATGCACATCTCTGACTTGTGAGCAGCACTTCTTTTACCACATAACAGAAGAGGGAATAATATCAGATTGAGGATATCAAGCAGTTCATAGAATAGAAAATGTATTTGTATTCATGATTTTGAAGGGAGTTGACATTCACTATGTTTGATGATGCTCTTTTCGGAATTCGCATTATGATTAGAATAGGTGCCAAACCAATCCCACATTTTAGTACATATCATATCTTGCAGTGATAGTATGCATACACCACCTCAAAGATATTCACAGAGAGTTTCTAAACAGACTTGACTTCATGGTCTGTGTGTAAGTGTGTCTGTAACCAGGCTGGCTTTGGTGAGCACCTCACACGTCCCAGGGGAGCGGCTCAGTATGGCAGTCTGTGCCTGTGTGTCAGTGATGTATAACATGTCTGGTGTTCTCCTGACCCTCTCTCCCAGACTGTTAAGCATTCAGCATTGCTATCATGTTGGCACAGTGGGCGGGGGATAGACACTGTAAATGGTGCAGCTTTGTGCAGTAGATAATTGATAGGTATAGCCTATACTGAGGGTCAGACACGGACAGAGCCCCATGGGGGCCTAGACAAAGAGGTGTATTTCAGGTTACATCTAGATCTTTTGTATTGGTAGCGAAGTAGTTAGCCTATAGACATTCATCATTGAAAACCACCAAGGGGCAGAGCGTTAGAGAAGGGTCCTTATAATGCTGACGGACATTTCTCTTACATCTGGCTGGGAACACATATTCACCATAACATATATCAGGGGTAAATTAATGTACACTCTTTATTTGAAATAGGCATCTGAAATCATTGATATCATAATTATGTCTAACACACTATTAATATGAACATCAATTTAATTGTTCATAATGTTTGATGTTATTTGATTGCCATGGCTTCTTTGATGATGATCTGGATAGGTTGCAGTGGCTGTTCCCTTTCCGACAAGAAATGAGCAGTGCAGAGCAGTATTGTAGTATTGGACAGGTTAATCATTTGCTGTTATGTGAAACCACCAAGCCATCTTTGCCATTCTATCACCATGTGTAAAGGCCCCTTTGAGTGAACTAAGAAACCAAGCCAGAACTTGACATTCACAAGTCAAAATGCAGTAAATTAATGTTCAGAGTTAATTTTGGTGAGCCATATAACGTTCAATCAGTATCTACAATTGATTTCAATGCTGATTCAATGTCCTGTGATTATTGGTATATGATACAATGCATAACGACTGTGTCAATATTTTTTTTTTACAAAGCGAACTTAATTCATGTTGATTTATCTATACAGATTTGTCAGCAAAGTTAAATGGTTCTTGAAGATTGTTCTTTAGACATATCCAATTTAATTGGGGTGCAATTGTCGGAATGGATTTTCCCGTATTTTCATGAATTGAATGAAATGTCAATTGATAAACGAAATTCCTCCTGTGTGTGATCTTTAACATTGTGCAAAATCTTTAGAAGAGTAGATGCTGCAAAATCGGTGTACAATTTAATGGTCTGATGACAAATAAAGCTGGCTAGTAGGTTTATATGGGTGGATGAGTCTCCTTAAGTTACAAATGGCTCTTGCAAGGCTTAAAACAGCCCAAGGCACCACCCTGGCCTATCTTGCCCATCTCTTACATCAACCTGTTACACAACCTACACTGGGCTCCTGGACCTCTCATTTTCTCATTCTCCTCAGACACTCTGGGTGTCAGGTTCCACGTCCCAGGCTGGGACACTCTGGGTGGGAGGTGCGTCTCACTGAAAAGAAACGTTACAACATTTCCTGCGGCCAGTTTTTAACACAAAGTCATCACAGTGAGCATGTTTTTACTGCCTGGCTCTATCTTCTTTGCGCTAATGTCAAAATATGTGCCAGGGATAATTTACTGTACACTTCTCCTCAACTGAGTTCCTCCTCCAGCATATGAATGGAAGTGTGCATGAAAAGCGCTGGGACACAGAAGACGGGGAGTAAGGACGAAACTAGAATGAGTTTAGCATTTGGGTCTCCAAAATATATGACTGTGATTAAATAGGCAAGCGTAATGTCCAGATTAAATCACCAAACTCATAATGGACCCTGAATCATCCTTGTCCAATAATTGAAATTTCATCATTTTGTGTTAGAGACATAGGAGATTTAAAGCTGTTGGCAGGAAACACAACTCTCTGCCCACCTCCTCATTCCTGCTGCTGTATTTTAGTCGGCTTATCCTCCGAGTCCATTACCCAATCAGAACCTTTTTGTGAAATCCGTCCATGTTCACCCTTCTAAAGCTAAGAACAATCATGGAAAACAATATTATTTGTGGTTGGCCATGGAGACCTCTCCTAACTAGTCTGTAAATTGGATGGACACTATATATGCTAGCATTCAGAACAGGATCAAGTGGTGGGCTGTTGGCTTTTATTCTGACTCCAACCTATTTTATCCCCACATGGCATCGATTCCCCACAGCTTTGTGTCATGACGCATCACACTTTTGAGCAAGCAATTATCTGGTAATCAGTGGCGATGTAGCCGAGCCTGACAGTTCAGGCTGGAATAGAACTTGACTTAATGAGTTGTCTACATATGGACAGGTAATTAGGCTAAGTGAAGATTCAAGGCCATGGGTCTGATATTGGTTTTTGCCATCGAACAATGCCTGAAGCGTATGTCTACATGGATGATATGGTAAGTATGATGTAGAAGGTATATGGTTTAATTTTGATATTTCTTTGTAAAATGGAATAACAAAACTGCTTACTGCTCAGTGGACATTTTCATTGTACCTCAAAGGATGAAGTATACTGTATGTAATATTTCTATTTCTATTCTTTAGAGCAAGTGCAGACTGTCCTATGAAGTTAAAAATGAAGATTTAAAATATATCAATATTGCGATGTGTGTTATTCAGAGGGTGGAGTCGGTTTGAGAAGGACAAACTGCAAACTTGCAAAAGAAGAGATTAATTTATGTAGCTAATTCACGTGGTAGAATGAATGATGTTCTGGTGTTGGATGCTGTGTTTAAACTAAATATGAGATAAGTGTATTCAGATGCCTACTTTGGGGGCGTTTATGCGGGTTTCAATATATATCAGGTTGATTGGTAATTGGGATGGCCTGTGGTCAATGGGTGATGTGCAGTTTGAATATTTTCTTTGGTAGTTTGAGTGTCATTGGAATGCAGTATTAATGTGGAAGTATTGTACCCTGTACACACAGAAAAGTAAAGGAGTCACCACGACTCTGAGAGCAAGAGTCACAGTTTGTCTCCCACGTGACACCTGTAGGGGAGAGTCAAATGAGTTTGACTCTCCGTTCCTGAAGAGTCATCAGCAGTTGACCCATCAAAAGAGGGGGAGTCAAAATCGAATACATGAGTGCATGCAGGTCAGGTGGATTGTGTATTTATACCAGGGTAGAGTGGGGGCAACAGGTGTATATAATTAGTGGACAGGCCAGGTGAGGCCTGTGAGGGAAGTGAGGTTATTGCCCAAGACAGGTCAATAACAAGACATTTTGTAATGTCTACCACTTCCCCCTGTGTGAAAGGGCTATGTTATATCTGACTGACACTACATTCTACAGACCATTGGCCATACACATTTTAGATGCTAATATCAGATCTATATGAAGTAGTAAGCAGTGCCACACATTATATCTCACACAGTTAGTGCCCAGCCTTATCTTCATTTCCCATACCCACACATATGGTGACTAAGCTCTATACTGTGGATGTTCTTGGAATGTATTGTACAGTTTGTCATCATATTTGATTCAGGTAAGTTAACTGGAAAGCTTATCCATTGACATCCCTTAATCACACTCTTTAGACATAGTGGACCTATCTATAAAGAATCAAAACTGTGTGGCATGTAACAATTATCTAATATATAGATAGTGGCTCTGCCTTGTGGTTGCCACTGGTACCAAATTAGAGTTGGTTGCCCCACCAGGTGGTTTCATATGTAACTACTATCAGAGTCAACACATCTTTTATTTGACTCTTCATGAAGGGTCAAACTACAAATGACTCTGCTGTGGGCAGAGTCAACTGCACTTGACTCTGCACTGATAGAGTCAAGAGGGAGAGTCAATTTGTACAAGGATCAAGGGGTATGACTGGAGTAGCTGTGACCCCTCCACCAGAGTACTCATGACTCTGCTACCAGAGTCAACTAGAGTTGACTATGGTAAAAGAGTCATGGCGACGCCTTTACTTCTCTCTGTGTATCAGCTGGAGCTGTGCAGTGTGGTGTGACTCCATTGTAATGTATCTTACTCTGATAATGCTCAATTTATGGGAATGCTTTTCATTTGCATTAGTACAAGTTTGTGTATGTTAAGAGAAATTTATATTCGATGGGGAAAATGCTAAAATGAGATAAAATGATTGCCCAATACCACTATGGTTGGATATATTTTTAATGTATTATGTGCAGAAGGCTGTAATAAGATCGACGTTAACAAAACACTAAAATTAATGAATTCACAAATAATGAAGTACTGCCAATAAAGCAATGCATAGGATTCTGCCTGCAGCTTTGAAGATGAGGCCAGCACCCCAGGCAGGTTGCTAGGTTTTCTAATAATTCAATTATGTTGAGGAGGGAAGATGCAGCAATGTGCAGTTGCTATGATCGAGGAGTGGCAAATAGTATGTGTTTCTTCACAGAGCCTCCAGCTTTATGTTAAAAAGAGATCTAACTTCACTGATGAAAATGCAAATTTGGCTTCATCTGATATCTCATTGCACTTAATAACTCATAAGTGTAGATCGATCGGTACTTACTTTGTGGTGTTAGCAATGTCCCATTGCAACATATGAATATAAGGACACCCAAAGCAGAAAGGGCCTCTTCTTCAACAGTTATTTCTGTATGATTTGATTGTGCCTCAGTGTCACAAGAGTAGTGCAGGTCTGATGTGCCATGTGTCTGACCGGTACGTTTCTGATCTGTTATAGTGTGGTAAACATGTGCTAGTGGATAATACTGCATTGCTTTTTCTCCTAAATATATAAATTCCTCCAATGATGATGACACAACTGGTACGCCATCATGTTTCTGACCTGTGAACATCAATCCTATTCGGAATTTCTATATCTTACTCAAATAGAGAATTCACCATGAGGAAATCGGACCAAACATACATACCTTCAGTGAATCATAATAATCAATTAACCCTCATAAATATATGCCTATATTACCCTCTCAAAGGGTTTGAGGTGATCGACTTGTGCTGGACAGAGTTGCTTTTCTATGTATGTACAAATTCCATGTTAGCATCAACAAGATCCTGCTTAACTTACCGGATAACATTCTCCTTAGAATGGTAGGCAGGGCACAGAGCATTTTGCTTACAGTTGCCTACTCCCTATTCTGAGGCGACAACTCAATTTGCATGTAGGTGTTATTTAATTACTGACCTCAGGAAATAATGTTAGCTGGGAGCCTCCTCCCCTACTTCTAGTATGTCAGAATAGAGCTATTAGCTAGTCTAACTTTCACCCGGTATGGTAGTTTACAGCCAGGGTGCACACATCAACACCTAAAGTGCTGTAGTAAAGATAATACCCCCATTTATACCAGCATCCAGTGAAGGTCTTATATTATTATCGTACTAACACTTTGAAATCACCTCCTTCATTATATTCAACATTCTGCAATGCAATTATGGGTTGGAGATAATTCAAACCCACCTCATTCTACAAAAGTGAAGCAGAGATAATTTGCGGTGGTCTTATTTAACTGCAGTAGCTTATTTGAATACTACAAATTAACAGTCTCCATGAAAATTTTCTGCTATGCAGGGAATTCGGTCCTGTGATCTTTTATTTCGCAGGACCGGCTTTAATTTTGCTGGCCCGGATACCTGAGGGCACTTTGTGTATCTCATTAAAATATGTATAAAGCAAGAATTTACATTAAATCAATACAGATTTCCTCTATATTCCTATTGAAACATTGTAATATGTACACTTTAGAGTAATGATTTTCAAAATATTTATGTAAAATGCTTTTCTTGCTGTAAACCTTGATAATGGTCTGATTTACAAGCCGTAAAAACTGTAGGCAAAGATCCAGCCAGTCGCTTGGCCTGGCAGTAGGGCCAGTCCAGCCAGTCCAGTAGCCTTTTAGACGGCTATAGCTGGTGTCCGGCACCTTTTCATGGAGACAACATAATAATGTCTCTTCATTTGTTGATTTTGGTTCTGGTAATATCAGCAATAGTGGGCCGTAATATAGTAGTATCCCTTGGCCTGGCAGTGTGGACGGGCGTTCTTTGTAATACAGAGATTGATAATGATCTGACTCCTGTTTTGTCACATGACATGATATTTTCAATAAATGTTGTATGGAATTTTTACCAAAACTAGTTACATATGTTTTGGGAAAATATCCCTCCTCTATTACAATGGCTGAGTGATTTGTCATAGTATTTCCTTTTGGCAAATGTATATCCAAACATTCTCCCAAATACAGCCTAAAACAGGTCATGGACCAATGACTATATCACCATGAGGCCTTACAGGTCTACAATTGACTGAGTAGCTCAGTTGGCGGCAAGCTCACCTCTAAATCTGAGGGCTGAAGGCTAAAGTCTCTTGGAAATGCCTACTAAAATGTTCTCTAAAATAACCCTGTACCGACACACACCAGGATGAACTTCTAGATCTTCTGAAAATATCCACAGTGTAGCACACCCAGATCCTCAGGTTGGTTGGAGATTCAAACCGAGCTTATTCTACCAAAGTGCATACCCACTATGCTAATTATGGGGTGTTGCATAGCACATTTCAACAATAGTGTTCAGCCAACATTTGTTTTATAGTGGTCTCAAAAATGTACACATCCAATGCAAGAAAGCAGCATAAGTAGAAAACCCCTGTTGATAGTCATGGAATGGTGATAATGCGATGACTATTTTACCATGACTGGTATATTATACATGACCTATAAGACAAATGGCCCTATTTGATTGCAATAGGTTATTTGAATACCATAGATAAATATTTGGAGTGCCGTATCAGCAGTGGTGGGCAGTAATGTGGTATTGAGCAGGGTAATCACCTGCTGTTATGTGAAAGCTCCATGCTCGTTAATAATACATGCAGCTGGTTGTGATAGCTGTCAGACACACACATTGTATCCCATCGACTGACAGTGTGGGCGGATGAGGCAGTAGATTCGATGTTATCATTTAGTCTGGATATCCTCACGATCTTAAAGGCGCAGATCTCGGTACCCCTCCAGCAGCAGTCGGAGTGGAGCCGGGACAGGTACTCAGCCCTATATAATTATAGGGGCGCTGGGGTTTAAATGTGGCATTCTAATCATGTTATCGCACACACATGAACAGAGATACACGTAGTTGTTGTACACATTGAGATGCCTGCTAATAAAAGGTGAATATGGTTGTAACAGCAATCCCGGTCGGTGTATTGTGTATGGTGTACTTTGCCTGTGACAGCAGTAAGATCAATTGACATTATTGATATAGATCTATCAGGGACGGACAGGTTTAGCTTGTAAGTGGATTTCCTATCATTTGAAAATGCTGTTAGGTAGAGAAGGACAGACATAATTATTATGTGGAGCTCTCTGTCTGGTGTAAGAGAGAACCAATGAACCCAGGCCGAGACATTACTATAATGCCCTGATCCATCACACAATAGGCCTGTGTCCACTTGCATATATAAGGCCGTTTGTCGTCCGTCAAAACGTGAATTTGAATACAAATATGAAATATATGTTTTGTCTCCCTGTGGACACAGCTGGACGACAAAATTCACAAATACAAAAGTGAAATAGCAATCTGCAGGAGTCAAAAATGGATGACAAAACTGGGCATTTGAATATCTAACGTGTTTGATTTCTAGTGCAGAAATTGGGCGATATGTTCTTTATTCTATTATAATAACTCGTCCATGTTTGCCCTGGGCAGTCTGGGCAGCAATTTATAATGCCTAGTGGACACAGCATACGTGCAGTCATAGTTGAATTTATCTACAAAATATATATTCCCAGATATCTACATATTGCTGGACGTCAAAACGGCCATATATTCCACTTTCCTTGTCGTATAGTGGACACAGGCCTATTGATAGAGTACACATGACTCTAACACATTGTTGCCATGTGTATGAACCCCCTCAGTGCCTGGCAATTCTTCACCCTTGAAATTTAATTCGAAATTAATACCTGCAATATTAAGGATTCGAGAGCTATAGTGCTATGTACTTCTATGTTCTTGTTCCTCAAGAAACTCACCCTGATCCCAAGCAGTGACGTGCTGATTGATCAGTGAAACCTAGACACTGCTGCCACAGGCAGGTAAAGTCGGGGCAAAGCACATTGATAACAGTGGCAGGTGTAAGACTGCTAGGGACCATGCTTCTAGATCAAAGTCAAGGTAAAGGTCCAGGTAGCACATTCTACTTCCCCTTTGAGAAGGAGAAAGAGGGAACAGAAAACTATTTTAATGAGGCCAAGAAAATATTTTATACCATTACAATCACACAATCTCCATGTTATCTATCTAAGGTCTGTCTGTCTGTCTTTCTGTCTGGCCTTGTCTGTCTGTCCCTGGCTGTCTGTCTTTCACAACGACTATCTCATATCCCTCTTTTGCTTTAGTTCTTCCTCATTCCTCTTCAGCAGTTGAGAGTCCACTTAGCTGGGTCCTTTTTAGTTGTGTCACAAACTTTAAAGTATGAAATATTCAAAGAGGAAGCAGCAGTCTCCATCCAGTCTAGCAGAGGAGGTGTGCCGGTTGAAGGCTGTTTAAGCAGGCTATGTAGCAAACAGTAAGGGATGTGAGTGTGTCTGTAACCAGGGGAGGCTTGGTGAGCATTTAACATCCCAGGGGAGCAGCTCTGTAGGACAGTCTGTGTCTGTGTGTCAGTGATGTATAACATGTCTGGTGTCCTCCTCACCCTGACTCCCGGACTCTCTAAGACTCAGCATTACTATCATGGTGATGTGGTGGGTGGCAAGTAGACACTACAACTGGTGTAGCTGTGTCCAGTAAGTAATTGCTGTTCAGGTATAGACACACTGACATAATATATTTTATTCGTTAAACCCTCTCTGCTCCACACGATTAACTGCATAGTTGGATGACCATTATTTTATAAATGCTTAGATTAAAATCTACAGTATCTTACAATAGTGATACTAAATATTAAAAGCTTGCTCTTGTGAGTTCACAGGTTTACAGTATTAACATTTGATAACGTCCAAGACAAAAGCTTCTCTAATAGTAAATTCACAAATCAGCAAAATCATCATCATAATCCAAGGGGAGCTGATTCAGCCAAATTGGCCAGACAATTTCCGCAACTAACTCAAAAGATGCTATCGATTACAAATGACAAGAACCAGGCATGTAACCCCTCTCTCATCATATCCGTATCATAGCACGTCATGACAGCACTGCACACTCATGCATTTGATTGCAAAATCGGACATAATTCCAATTTCCACAACAAAGAAAGAAACAGACTGTAATATTGTGTTTAGTTTGCCTCTTTGAAGGTGACATCATGCCCAAGAGCATGCTGTGTGTGTTCCCAATGAGCAGCTACCCTGCAGCACTTGATGAATGATGAGTGGTTGTATATAAACATACTAAACCAAAGAAGTAGAACTGACTTCCTGATTTACTAGCTATATACATGGGGAAAGAATGCTGATGGGATTTATTACAAAATTATTGTTACTATTGTCATTGGCAAGAAAACCATGTATTATGAAGACATTGTTTTAGTGAGCATGATTATTTATTATGATAATGGTTTCACTGTCACTCTATCCTATCTCTTAACGCAGTATAACCAAAGACTCGAGACATAATTAGGCATTTCACATATACTATATACCCGTATACCTTACAACTACTGTGTCTAGCCACTCTATGCCTAATCATTTGATAATTAAACCCTTTGTTAAAAGAACATGTCTCTACTAGACCTATTCTGCTTTTGGTGTCCCTTAGAATACACCAGCAATGAAAGTGACATGGCCACATCAAACAGGGAATACCAAATCTGAGATTCGTGACCCCTCCCATACTCATGATCAGACCTACATGTGAGAAGCTTTGAGAAGGAGTTTCTGTAGACAATGTTAGTTCCAGCTGATAGCAGTGACCTGCTAATACTGAGAGGCCATTGCATGACAATGAGAGGTATGTATGTATTGGGGACATTGGTCACCAAGTAATTCCTCAGTTTATTCTTTCCTTTCTAGACTAGTATGATAAATGTTAGAATTATCCACGTTATATGCATAATCCTGATTAAAAGATCAAGGAAATCTCATGGACAAGGTGGAGTAGGTGAAAAATGGAGTGCTATATGACTAATCTGATATAGGGATGGAATTCATGTTTTTAATTACATATAGGCTTGGTTCCACATTAAGACCTCCCGCCATATAGCAATAGGCACCAGAGCCTCTCACTGGCATCTGACCAGCATCCCATGACACTAATAAGAGCTATTATCCTTCTGGGAGAAACCCCTGAGGGTAATACATCCACAGTAAAACTCAGACATATATGCCATAAATACCATTAGGGTACCATTAGTGTAATAACGTGGTCACTGACCCTGCCTGCACTGAGAACCTTATGGCCTAGGTTCTCACTGGGTTCTCACGGTGAAGATGACCAGGTGCTCCCAAGGGTGATCATATGTAATCACCCAGGGGGATGATTACATTTCTGGTCTAAACATTTTAGTGGATTGATTATTGTAGTATAATTTTTACTGGATAACAAGATATCATTTAAGAATAACTTGTGCCCCCTTCTTCCATCATCAAGCTGCATCTGAGAGCACATCAAACCCCTCATTGTACATAGGTCTAATAAAACCTATGTGTACGTATAGCTGGAATAACTCTTTAACAGGTTGAGGACATGCCCACTATTCCAGTACGCCCTAAACAGGTGGAGGACTAGTATAGGAGAACAGGATGGTCTGCATTAATAGGCAGCCTGTACTTTCAGGTCGCCCAGTCTGTACTTTCAGGCCGCCCCTATACACTCTCCAATCACAGCAGGCTGATGTACCATGCAGGCAGCCTGGTATAGCAGGCTGCAGCTCAGGCTTTCACACCTTGTCCAACCAGAGACTCTGCTACATGTGTCTCACATTAGATAAAATACTGATTTAAACTCATAATAACTCAGAAATGCAATGGACCATGCACATAATGCATCTAAAAGTTGGTAGCTGTTATACTCATCTACATACTAGATAGGTGTAAATATTTCGCAAATATCATATAAAAATCGCAAATATGGTTATATAAAAGCTGTAGTAAAATTACAGTGGTGTACTAGAATGGCCCATAATACAGGGCTGAGCGACCTGTGAAACCAGCCTGGGTGGGTTATCCAGTCTGTATTGTTAATCCAGGCAGTCTTCCACCTGCTAAATGAGCTGCACCTATACTCACCATCTAGGGCGTACTAGTATAATGGCCTGCATACCAGCATCAGTATATCAGTGCATTTATATAAGATTTCTCTTTTAGTCCCAATGTATTATATGTCATGTATGGTACCATTGGAAAGAGGACATCTGAATCTATACACTAGTCGATTTACAAACTGCAATCATTAATATTCATTCAAATATCATGCATTGAACATGGCACATCATAAAATATTCTTATAGAGAGCCAGCAAAATCCATTTCCGAATTTTCTGTTAGATTTGCTGATAAAATTTAACATACAGAGTAGTAGCCAAGACACTGTTCTATCACTCTGCGCTTTGGTTTTATCTCCTGATGGAATGGTAAGGTCACAAATAAGGAAAATCATGAGAAAAAGTTGGATTTTCTGCCTAATCCATACCCTCAGTGTTGGTATAGATAATACCCATTGTTCTGGGATTACAGATAAGGTACTGAGGGGGCTGCACACCTTGCCATGGCCTTATGGTCATGGTCTAATGATCACACCATATGTACCAATTAAATGGTACGCCCCAGTATCATGCATAGTACCGGAATACTGGTATGGTCCAATTCACAGGACTGTAGGGGAGCCCTGGGAGAATTGGGACACCAAATTAAAATCATAACATGTTTGCTTGTGATTTCTACAATGCCAATAATAACCAAATGCCTTTGTTTCATGAAGAAAGGCTACTAATAAACCTTTCATTTGGACTATTTAGATTTATCCTAGCCTGCCTTGATTCCCGTCTAGGGCCTTTTGAAATTTTAGGAAATTCCAGGGAGAACTGGGACACTTCGAGGAGAACTGGGACACTACCTGGGGAGAACTGGGACACACCAGGGAGAACTGGGACAGTGTAAATAGTGTGACTATTAACCAATGAAACATCATTTTGCTTTGCTTTAAGTTCAATATGATCATATGTAACATATTAGCTTCAGTCATAGGTCTGAGAGAAAAATAATTAAAGCACAATAAATCTTCACCTGGAGTGTCCCAGTTCTCCCCAATAGCCAAAAGTGTCCCAGTTCTCCCTGCAATGAGTGTCCCAGTTCTCCCCAGGTTGAGATTTTTAAGCAAAATGTTAATACAGTTCAAAATATGCTTAACTGTGTTTTTGTAAGTAGCTGGTCATTTTGCCATCTATCAATGCTACATAATGCAACACGAAAATATTTCCTCATCAAAAGGTAACACTATGTAAATTGAATTGCCCGAGACCTGAAAAAAAAACTTTTTTTCCTAAAAATGTTATAATCTGTTATAGGTCTAAGTATAATAACATCACAGAATTTCTTTTTTATCATCAAAAACTTAAATATTATTGGCCCAAAAAATAGCATCTGTGGTTATGCATTAAAGTTATTGGTTATGGGCAGAATACACAGTGTCCCAGTTCTCCTTTGTCCCAATTCTCCCAGGCCTCCCCTACCACAATAGCAGTACGTACCTACAAGCTCTTCCTGTCCCCTACCTGTTTAAGCACGGCATGATGCCTTAAATGCATCATAATTTTGGTCGTCATGATGCATGAATGCAGCTGGAGTAGGTGCTGCATATTACAAAATTGTATAGTAAATCTTGTCCATAAAGTCAAGTCAACAACTGGCCATGATCACCTTAGCTCATCAATAGTGAACACCTTTCTGTGGGCCTAGTTTTCAGTGCATGGATCCATACTGGATATTGCACATGGGACTCATCACAGAGGGCCCTATTCTCCATCTCCCTGTGCCGCTTATTCAAAGCAGCTTACCCTAGCTCTGGGACACATACCTTGGCAAGTAATCAACAGTGAACTAAAAAGATGTGTGTGGGAGTCTTGCAGATTGAAAAGAAAATTAGAAATAATATATATCTTAATCTGAGAGATTATGGCCTAGAAATGAGCAAGCCCATAATCCATTATACTGTTTCTGTTCAGCAAATACTGTGGGCAACTTTGTTTCCGATAGATTGTGATGTAGACAGCAAGTCAGCTTACGTATCTTAATCGCACTATGGACTGTAATCTTACTGGTATGTGTATAAGTCTTACTGCAACATCTTTCATAACCGTATGGCATGTATATAACAATAGGAAGAATTGAAGGCTGTGGAGAGGCCAAAGACCAAACCCACAACATCAGGCTAGAAATCCTGCACTAATCCAATGTGTGACAGGCACTGCTATATATTACTGTTTCTCTCGGGAACTAATATCTGAACTGCCTTTCAATTTATAGACCATAAGTAGCAAAATTTAGCACACCTGATGTAACCAATCAAACAAAGACACACCCCATATCTTTAGCACTGCTACGTGAGGTTCACTCTCTTTTTATCTTAGAGGGATAATAATAATAGGCCACAACCGCAGTGTGAAATATCTACATGAACACATGCGCCACAGAGCCTTGGGCATATTGGGAACTACCTCTAGACTACCTTAAAGCCCCAGTGCCCCTATAAATACGGCTGACTACCTGTCCCGACTCCACTCCTACTGGCGCTGGAGGGGTACCGAGAGCTGCGCCTTCAAGTAGTACAGTAGGACTAGCATGGCACTTCAAATGTACAGTTTGTCTTCAGTCCTGATGAATTGTATTTGTAGGGTCACCAGCCCAGTTAGCACAGCAGAAAGATCATGTACACTGAAAACCTCAGGGTCGTCATTCTGACAATGCCAAAACTGACAACTTTAGGTAGTCAAAGTGACCATCTTAGGTCGTCATTGTGACTACCCATCTGAGCCATTTAGACCAAAGTTGTCATAATGACGACCTTAGGTAGTCACAATAATTAGGTAGTCAGAATGACTACCTTAATGTTGTTAATTTAGGTATTGTCCATTTGAAGACCTAAAGTCATCAGCATTGACAACTTTCAAGTCCTAGGTTGTCCCAATGACTACCCTATGGTACATAATTCTATTCCTCACTTGCTACTTATGGTACACTACTGCCACCTGGTTTTAATATTTGCATTTACTATATCTGTCGTGAGATATACACTGGTGACATGGAGCAGAGTGGTCTCTATACCTTTGGGGCCATCATTCTCACCCATTGGCAACTTATTTATAACAAGTAATGCTACTTAGTTCAATCAAGACTACACCAAATATGTGAAAAGGATGTCTGTCATTAAGAAGTGAACTAATTAGAGACTATATTCACACACCATTCTCCACTCCATCTGCCATTATTCATTATGACTAACTAGGTCGTGATAATGACTAGGCTCCTTGCTCTGGGTTTTCAGTGTAGCAGAATAACTGTATAGCTACAACACATTTTGCTGTTCGGGAACAACAACTTTTTACTTTATCTACAGTATAGATGTCAATCCCTAATGCCAAAGTCACTGCCTTCTCTTTCTGGCTCACATATCATGTATTCCCTTAATTGTCAATCAGATCAGCACATAGCTATCACCAAATAGATCCGTACACCCAACTATCCAAAAGTCATCACTGTCATTAAATGCTGGAGTTGTCAGGTTGTGCAGGAACTTATTGATTTGAGGTGTTCAGAGGAGCATAGGAGATGTTATTTGCTGCTTACATAGAAGCTCCACCCCCTTTACCGCTCCATCAGCCTGCATTCATGAGCATGCAGATGGCCATGATAGCTGTCAGCTACACATGTTTTATCGCACAACCTGCCCGTGTGTAAGTATAGAGCAAGGAAGTGAATGGCACTAGGAAGCTGCTAATGGTGCATGCTAGATAATAAAATGTTATCACTAACCTGAAAGTATCAGTCGAAAATGCATGGTGTGAAAAAAAAGAGAAAAAAGTTATGATTTAGGATTGAGGTCGAACTGCTTTTTTTTGAGCTATTTGCTATTCCTAGATCAAAGATATAAATCAACTATACTCATCACATAGCATCTCCAAAAACGGTATAAATCCTTTTCTCTGAAAATTAAACAGCAAGCACTGAGTCTGAGCACCCTAACCACTGCCTAATGACAATATTGTTGATTCTCGCCTACCTGCCAGCAGGTAAATGTTGTTCCTCGGTCCATACAAAGTTGAGAAATAGTGCCAAAGCACCACATATTCTCAGATTAGAAGAACGTTCTCAATCTTCTTGAACACCATGGATCCTGTCCTGCACTTTCTGTGTACTCATGCTACTTACAGGTGCAGAGTCATTGCCCAGTCATTGGTTTAAGCTTTAACTCCAACAGGACCCGGCACTTAAACTCTTATGGGATGCCTTGGTGTGATTAACTAGGGTGGGACTTATTCAATTTCCCCTGACATCCTGGCTGCTGTAGAGGAGCTGGAGAGGGTCTGTGTGTCTGTCTAAGAGCCTGGAGGAGAGTCTGCACCACCATCGAGGAGGTCCTCAGTCACAACTCTACAAGGCTATCAGTTCCCAAGGTCCATGGTCAGAATGTACTTCATTGCATCAATGTAAGGTTTATACCAACCAATAGATGGGATCCTGGCCTTCAACAAATTACAGGTGGGTTTGTAAGTATCTTAAAATAATTTTGCTGTAAGTTTTACCATGCTTTGAGATATTAACAAGCACATGACATTGGGATCCAGGAAATCTATGTGGTTCATTGATGTCATGTCAATATAGGCTATGTTACATGAATTGCTATGGCAAAATGAAATCTCACCTTTGAGCCTGCAGTCTGAACTGTTATGTTGATATAATTTGTAAGCATTGTTTTATAGAGCCTTTCCACAAAACTGAATTTACAATAAATTATGCAGATAGATACCCCAGGTCTGAATATCTATAATAAATTATCTGCATTATTACACAATCTGCAAAAAAGGCCCTTAGTGCAGGGCGCATCAAGGTCGCTTTTCCCAGTACACGTCATATATAATAGAACATCACTTATCTTATTTTCCTGGTTGCACATGGAATATAGACCTCCGGCCTAAAGCTCAATGGCAGCTCATGACTACCACCCTTGACAACTGAAAGTTAGACCATGCATTTTGCAATGATACATGTCTATGGACCTCAAAAATCACATCTGGGCGGGGTGCTAAGGTAGAGAAGTTTTGACAGAGCTTAAAATCTCATTTGTCTTTCTGCGATACGGCAAATGTACCTCTTTGAATATAATGTTGTTGTTACCCAAAAAATATGAAATAAAAAAATGCTCAAACCTTCACTCATTGTCTAATCATATGTGGCTCAACACATGAGAAGGTACCTTCGCGGGTTTTTTTAAGTTCTGGTTTTGGCCACCAGGGGACACCAGAATGGCAAAATAGTGAAAGATATGCCCAAAAATGCTTTAGGGTACTTTTTTTATGGAGAAAACAGTAGTCTTCTTAGTATCATTCTATCTTTAGTGCTAACATTCTATATTTGGAATGTAAATGGAACGTTTTTTATAGGAAATTGGCACATATCGCACTTCTTAGCTGCCATGGAAACCATTCCATGGTTTTCTAAATGGAACATTTTGGTCCTAGTCTCTCGAGAATTCCATCAGTGACTCATAGCTGAAAACAGATCCTGGAAATTCCCCCTAGAACCAAATCTACATTAGATTTTCACATTTATTTAGCATATTTTTTAGGAAATCTGACATTTTCATCACTTTTAGTGGTTATTATGGGATACAGTGCATTTAGAGCCTATCTATCATTTTCAGTTATGAGCTACAATGCATGTTCAAGATGTAATTCCCACAAAACTACTAGGAGTATCTTGCCTTATGATATCTCATTTTAAAGATAATGACATAAACTCTAATCATCATGCCTGGTCACATATCCTCGTCATACAGTGAACCGTTTCCTGTGTATATGTAGATATAAAGTGATATAAAACAGGATGGAGTGCTTCATTCCCCCAAAACAGCTCTATATTCCATTCAGAAAAAGAGAAGTAGGAAGTTATCGGTGTTGACATTTGAGGCCCTCTTTCAGTATAAGCAATTTAATACTCCATAACTGCCTGATTCACTGTGAAAGACATAATAGGATAAATGTCACCCTTAAAACAACCAGGTACCTCCCACAAAATGTCATGCGTCTGTATTTTATGATAACAACCATCAGCTACCACCTTTTGTAGTTTGATTCTGCAAACATGGTTAGGATCATTATTCGTGTTTCTATCATTGTTTCACTTTACTATATTAAGCAGAGCAGACTCCCTTGTCATTTGTGCAATGATGAGCCCTCGTTTAGAAGACTTCCTTTAACACACATCTGACCGGGGATTGGGTGCATGTGGGTGTGTCCTTGGGGGAGAGGGGTTGTGTCTGCATAGACAGTGTTATGGTCATAGATTCCTAAATTTGACATAAGAACAAGACCTTTAGATGGGTTTTTTTCGCCAAAGCTGGAATAAAATAACATAAAACTGTAAACTTCAGGAATGGATAAGCTAAACTTGAGGCTTAAGCTGGCAGAATTCCCCAAACCTCCTGTGTATGCTTCATTGAAAAAGATAAAGAAAAAGATTGAGAAATAGTCCAAAATGGCTGTGAAATCCCATATTTCAAAGTTTGGAGAAATGCATTAGTGTCACTGCTAAGTCACTTTTAATTATCTTTTATTTATACACAGAACAATCAGGCCAACAGTTTATCAAACAATGTTTCTGAACTTCCGTTTTATTTGAAGTAGTTCTGCATATAATAATTCATTTCCTCAGTGTAATGAGATCCCCATACCTCCCTATCCCCTCAACCCACACCAGCAACTAAATGTATATGTTTATGCTTTGATATCTGATCAGTCAACCAAAGAAAAATACACTTTGTGTAATTGCTTGCGTTATGTTGATATACATAGAATAGCTATACCAAGGACATACAAACAGTCTGGCTCTCTCATCTCAATATCATATTATGACAGCACTGAAAACACACACACGTTGGTGCATTCAATTTCCCAATCTCATACTTCAGCAAATGAATTTAAAAACAGTAATGTCACCAAAGAAAGATATAGGATTCTGTCTGCACCTTTGAAGATGAAGCCAAGCCCTGGGGCATTGGTTTTCCTAATCAATTATGTTAAAGTGTAATGACAATCATGAGTAGGTGCAGAAGTAGGTCTCAATCTTCATACAACAAGCCCCAGGTTGTGAAGGCCCTGTGGTGAAACCTGATTCATGCCCTGCTCCTGATGCATACTGTGGCCGATATACTATAGGAACATTCATAGCGTTTGACATCCCACATGGGAATGCGTTCAACCGGTGCCACGGTACACGTCACTGGTCACTGAAAGGCCTATAACATAATCATGATTGTGATATCATATTGGTCAAGGTCATGTGTTATGTATTCTTACAGATTTTCTTTTTTTTTAATACCGACAGACAGCAAATGGCATAAACAGATCCTTCCAGTTTTCAAGCCTCACTTTTATATGATCAATCTGTCACCAATATGGGTGATGCTTATTTGGTCATCCTCACAAGGTACCACAACAACCACATCCTATATTATCTTAAACCAAGCACATCCCAATTAATCCTTCTCTGGTGGCAACCCGCAGGTTTGTAGGAGTACAGCCACACTGACAGACCCAGCTTGGTTTGGGTTACTTTCCGTCTCATTACAAACTAGTTTCTTTTAAATGATTCACATTGTCTTACAATGTCATACTCATGTCTAGTTGGTAGTATTACCCTATATATCGTGGGCTCAGTCCCCAATCCAATTATCATTTATAAATCGTTACCAAACACATTAAATAGCATATTCCGGAGTGTCTTTGACCTATACAGACTTTTGGTGCATCAACCTTCACCTGTTCCACTTATATCTGGATATTTACTGATGCTGGAAAGAGCAGTTTGCAGTTCCCCCAATATGGTAGGCAATGCACTCAGTGTTTCAGTTACAGTTGCCACACCCCTATTCAGAAGTGACAACTCAATTTGTGTAGGTGTTATTTCATTACTGACTCCAGGAATAGAATACGCTTTAAACCTCCTGCCCTACTTCTACTCAGTCAGGATAGAGATACCATCTAGTGTGACTCTCACGTAATATTAGTATGTTATCTAACCCTAACCCTCAAACCTAATCTCATTCAATCTAAACCACTTCCCTGGCTGGCAGTTGTTTGCCACAGAGAAATCAAAAGAAATTCTTGGAATCAATCAATTCAGTCAATTCTGTTTCAATTTGTCATCAGTTTTTCTGTAATTTTGAAAAAAATAAAAGTACAATAAAATCATATTGAATCACAGAAGAGGTTGATACTTAGGGAGTGATCATTTTAAGAATGGGGGAGCTGGTGGGTTTCTGCGCGGAGTGCCCAAAATTTGTTACACCCCCCGGCCAAGGGGTCAACATTTTTTACCCCCCCTTATGGGTTGAAAATCAGCGCGCCTGGGCCCTTTGAGGCATAGTAACATGAGGGCTTTTTGATTCAAAACAGGTTCCATTTTTTTACCCCCCCCCCCAAGAGGTGTCCAATTTTTTTTCACACCCTCGGTCAAGGGGTCCAAATCCTATAAAGCTATAAAGTGGCGTAATAGAGGACAGATGGCTACACATACTCTACACCATAGATCAGCTCTGCTCATGTGTGGAAGAAGACCTAATGAGAAGTTATGGCTGTTATCTAAGATGACATTTGGGGCCCCCTTTGGATAAAAACACTTTATTACTCCACACACCATTATTGCACCTGGGTGCTTGCCCATGCCCCCAAATGAAGGCATCAGTGGGCCATTGATGGCCAGAGTTAACCCTTAAACCACTAAGTGCCACCCTAACCTACAAACAATGCCCTACAATAATTTTTACGATAGCAAAGTTCCACTATCACATTTTTGCTATTTTATGAAGAACACAGGCCTGATGTAGCAAGGAAGGGAATACCCATATTAATGGGTATTCCCTATTGTCTATTGATGTAGCCAGTTTAATGTAATTTTCTTGGTACAGGAATGGATAGGTTTCAGGGGCCAGGGTGCCTTTTGAGCTCTCGTGCCCCTGCCCCTTTACTACCAGCTTTCATGGGTGCTGCTGGGGTCGGCTAGGGTGGCCTTGGGGAGGATACTGCCCCCAAAGTAATAGAAATGTTTGATTGCTCATCATGGGAATTGATGGAGTAGCGATCTGGTATACGGAACCAAAGTCAGATCACAATAGGATGCACCCAATACCCTGAGGACAGGGCAGTAATAGGCCTTTAACTTGGACCGAGAGCGGTCATAAGAAGCACTTTAGGAGTCCCTGCCTTTGTGAGGCATGATACAGATGCAACATGGCATTGCATGCCAAATATATATATATATAATATGGCCTACAATCAGCATTTATTATGACCATTGACATATTGTGCAGAGACTGCCTGGTATTCATCAAATCTTTGTCTTCTATTATCCATATAGAAGTATCAAAATTGAGCTATCTCATCTTTTGGAAATTTTGAATTGTCGCTTCTTTTATTCACAACATACAGTGTTGAACCATACTGTAAGCCAACAAACTGTTAGCTAAACCCCTTCCCTGTTAAAAATTACTGTTAATTAAACACTAAACTCTGTTAAATTTTAATGGTGCATCACGTTTACATATTATTACAGGGAGGCAGCTTCAAACAAATTGGCATAACATTGAACCTCCTTAAAACAATAGGGAAAATTACATTACTCCTCATGTATCGAAGTTCTTTCATGTGGGTAGTGGACATGTTTTCCAACTAGGTGGCATCCTTGGTTAAAAGGAGTCTTTTCTGAAACTTCTACTTACTAAAGTGGGCTAAATGTATTAAAAATCATCTCCCATTACTTCATTCATTAAAGCAACAACACTCTAGTCTACATCTAAGTTTGATGAAATATGCAGACCACTGTATTTATTGTTTTGTAACAATCCTAGCAAAACCTTTTCTTATTGATTGTAATCATATATTGAGGTGAGACACTATCTCTGCCTCTCAGTGGTTAATTCATAATCTAGTCACTCAGATGCTTACAAAGGAAGGCTCTATAAGGCCCACCACCTTGACATGACCTTGACATTTTGCTGTGTTTGGGTAATACTACTTGTCATGCATGCAGGAACCAAAAGGTATGATCAGTAGGAGAGGTCCCAGGGACCTTCCAACATATTTTGGTTCCTGCTTGCTGGTTTCTACAGGATAATATGCATTGACCAACCCAGTAAAATTTCAAGGCCAGGTCACGATAGCACTTGCAATAGCCATTAGGGCCTATATGACAAGTATAAAGCCATCCTGGCTATGTGGGTTCAAATCCCCCTAATGACGAATATTTGATTCGAGTAAATGCTACTTAAATGCTGTTATAAGCATCAGGTGACATTTACATGGTATTGCTGAACTAAATGACGCTTAAAGTGTTCATATCCAGATTCGACCAACAATCAGTGGGGGGTTAAGCAACCAGTACAAACAACCCTACCAATAAGGCCTTTCTAATGCATTTATTAGATGTTATTGGAAACATATTTTGAAGCATAATTATGCTGACCAACATTGATGCAATATGCTGATGTCTGATATGATTCCAGGCTGCTCCTCGCGAACTAGACATCTCATCCAATAATCTTGGACAGATGGACAAAAACAATTGACTTTGTGTCAACACCATTTTGAAAATAATGGCAAGATTTAAGAGGTGTGTGTGGCTGCATCCTACAGTTTACCGTACATGTTTTCTAATGGCCAGAGAGCTACCGCTTTGTAGAGTGTACTCCCACATGTTTAAGGCTCTGTACAGTCTCAGTCCATAGTTGGTTATTGACCCCCCCCCCTCCCTCCCCTGCCACTACCACACCATCAACAGCAGGCCACCATGGAGACAGGGGTCCCTTCTCCATGACTATTTAAACCTGTCTCACTACTCTGGGCTGGAAGCCTGGAGAGGCTAAACTATCCCAAGCCACATTAACCCTTTAAGAACGGTATGTCGCTAAAGATGAATTTGTCGTCATGATGCACCAATGATGACCCAGAGAGTAGGTAGTCCGTGCTGCATTGACGACCAATGACGAGATGCTTAGTACCGACTTGAGAAATTGCCAAAACAATGTAAAATATAAATATGATACGTGTATCCTGTTGACCAGTGTAAAGATTCCTCTCAAGTCTCATACTTGATATGCCGATGTATTCAACTTATTACTACACTAGACACTATAGGAAAACAGTTTTCTTCAACATACATACACGTAGCTCTAAGGTTTACTGCATTCCATAGACTTAGCATTGACTCCCTCCAGTGCAGCCACCTCTCCAATGCGGCCATTTTTGGATAGTCCCAAGGGTGGCCGTATTAGAGGGAGTTGACTAGGAGGTACTACTATGTGCTTGTTCTATAGGAGACCCATCCTCAGCTCCAGCAGTGGCGTGCTGACTGATAGGTGAAACCTGGACACTGCCAACACAGGCAGGTTAGGTCGATGGGAAGCATATTGCTCACAGTGACAGGTGTCAGACTACTAGAGACTATGCTTCTAGTTGGAAATGAAATCCCGGTACCACACTCTAATTCCTCTATCAGAAGCAGAAAGAGAGAACAGAATTTATTTTTAATGAGGACAAAAAAAAATAATTAAATACCACTACAATCCCACATTTGGCCCTCAAAATACATAGTTTCCACTTTGTCTATTGAAGTTCTGCTTGCTGGCTTTAACTCTATCTGTATGGCCCTTGCTCTGTCTAAAACCCTCTCTCCTAGCTGCCTTTTGTTTTCTCTCTCTCTCCCTCCTTCCTCTTCAGCAATTAAGAGACAACCCACTCTGAACATATTATATTCGCTGGTACAGATCCACTAAAAAATATGTACAGTGCAGAATAAAACATCTTTACAGTAGTCGTTTCTAATTGTGTCACAAACTTTAAAGTATGAAATATTTAAAGAGGAAGTAGAAGTTGCCATCCAGTCTAGCAGAGGGGATGAGCCGGGTGAAGGCTGTGTTAGCAGCCTATGTTGGCAGTGGTAAGGGATGCGGAGTGTCTGTAACCAGGCGGGTTTTGGTGAGCACCTCACACGTCCCAGGGGAGCAGCTCAGTAAGGCAGTCTGTGTCTGTGTGTCAGTGATGTATAACATGTCTGGTGTCCTCCTCACCCTGACTCCCAGACTCTCTAAGACTCAGCATTACTATCATGGTGATGTGGTGGGTGGGAAGTAGACCCTATAACTGGTGTAGTTGTGTCCAGTAGGTGAGTGCGGCTCAGGTATAGAGAGTTAGACACAGACAGCGCCTCACAGGGGCATAGAATGCTTATGTTTGATAAACATTTTTTTGGGTAATAGAGAATACTCCAGGATAGTGTTAGTTATTCAGACATGTCTCTACATTTCATTCATATTCAAGACACTCGTGATTTATATGGAGAAGTAACAAATCAGGAAAATCACTATAAAGCATAAGGTCGACAGTACAACTAATTCTGATCTCTCCCTAGCCTTGATCCAGCAATACAAGCTGCCTATGGGGTTTGTATTTGATACATTGGGCTACAACACAGAATCAGCAAGGAAACCCAATTCCTATCCAATCAAAATCTTCTTTTGGGTAGCCTTCAATGGTTTAAGTTACATGCTACAAACCCGTGTTCCTCGGTCAAATGTAACAATAGACCTTCAAGGATAAAGAATAAGCTGATAAGCTTCAGTATTAAATTTTGTATCTTACATTTGTGGATATTTATGAAAATATGGATGACGGTGGATATAGATTTTTTTAAAATAAATAATGATGAAGTTGCACATGTGTTCATATGTTTGTTTCATTGAAAATAAAACCAAAGTCGGTCCCACTGGACTTGATCTCAATAGTTAAAATGGGATGTTAAGTCGACAAAGAGCTGCATCATTGATGCAAGGTAGGAACCCTTTACGAGGTTCATTACCTATGTTTCACACATGCCAGTGTATAGATGTGTGAAGAGTTGTGAAAATATATATGTACAAGCAAAATCTGAATTATGACCTTTAGGTTCGACACTGGAAATATAGTTGGAACAGAGTACTTGTAGACTAGGTTGTGCATTTGGTGAAAATTTCTCTCCCCCCCCCCCGACGGTACCGAGGGTGACATTCCCCAAACATAATTATTTCGGTGGACCTTTTATTACAGTTGGGGTGTCTGTATGGAGAGTGACTGGGAAACAGGGAAATTAAATTAACCTAATTATGCTATGTACCCATTAAAGCAGATGATATCTTTTAAGTTGGAAGTCAGCCCGCACAGGGTTTTGAAATACATGCTGATGTAAGATGAGTGAAATAAGCCATCAACAGACCTAGACAGGGATTCTGTTCATTTTTTTGTCTCTATCAAACCATACAAAACAGCCTTTTCAATGCCATACAAATGTCAAGCAACTTCCACACCTTACTAATTGTCATGACAACACTGAGGTGTGGACTACTAATGTGGGTTATTAAATTGGTAGCCAAAACACTGTTCAACTTGCATTTATCAATGACGTCAGTATCGTATCTGATAAAAACAATCAGCTCTTTTAGGAAAAATTCAAGATCTATCGGATCTTTTTCATCTGTGTACAGGAGTCCCAAAAACCCAGACGTGTAACCCCTCTCTCATCATATCCATATCATATCACTTCATGACAGCACTGCACACCCAAACATTGGATTTCTGAATCCTATATACTTCAGATGTTTGGACAATAAAAAACTGTGGGTTGTATTCAGTTTGCCCCTTTAAAGATGACAGAGCTACCCTGCAGTGAGGACTGATGAACGATGAGTGGTCACTTAAACACGCTAAACCAAAGAAACCAGTAGACGTGCCTTCCTTATTTGCAATTTATTGCGGAAGCATGGTGTTGTGAATTATTGTTATCATTACCCTCAGCAAAAAATACCCATACCTTTGTGGAAATCTGCTTTTGGTGCCTTTTAGAATACCCAAGCAATGAAAGTAACATAGCCACACACAACAGGGAACAGGTGGAGGACTGGTATAGCAGGAGAGGGCAGCCTGCATTAACAGGCAGCCTGTACTTTCAGGCCGTCCAGCCTGTGCATTCAGGCTGCCCCTATACACTTTCCAATCACAGCAGGCTGGTGTATGAGGCTGGGAGCCTGGTATAGCAGGCTGGGACTGAGGCTTTCACACCTTCTCCAAGCAGGAACTCTGCTACATGTGTGTCACATTAGATAAAATACTGATTTAAACTCATAATAATTCAGATGTGCAATGGACTATGCACATAATACATCCAAAAGTGGGTAGCTGATATACTCATCTATATACTAGATAGGTTTATAAATTTCACAAATATCATATGAAATCGCAAATATGATTATAATAAAAGCTATACAGTGCTGTAGTAGAACGGCCCTAAATACCAGGCTAAGTGACCTGTAAAACCAGCCTGGGTGGCTTGTCTGAACAAAATGTTAGCTCCAGCTAATACTAGTGACTTGACAATGCTGAGAGGCCAGTGCATGTCCATGAGAACAATTTATAAAAGATTAAGGAATTGTCATGGACCTAGAGAAGGGGATGATTGGAGCACTGTCAGACTAATCTGATATGGAATTTATGTTTTTAATTATATATAGGCTTAATTCTATCATTAAATTGATTAATACCCCCCACCATGTAACAATAAGCACCAGAGCCTCTCATTAACATCTAACCAACCCCCCATGACATGAGCTAAGAAGATAAGAACTATACTCCTTCTGGGACAACTAGCCCCAGGGTAATACTTCTACAGTAAGGCTCAGACATATATACAGTAAATACCATTAGGGGAATAATGTGGTCACTGACCCGGCATGCACTGAAAACCTTATGGCCTAGGTTCTCACTTGTGAATACCCTTGGGTGATCATGGTGATGGTTTCCAGGGGCTCCACAAGGCTGATCACATAAGAATCGCCTTCCTGACATAGACATTTCTTTTGTGGACCAATTATTGTCATATATGTTTCTGTATAACATGCCATATAATTATATCATTTGGGCCACCACAAATAATATACTTGGTTTTCATCACCGCACCTATGATCATAACCGTGTTTTAAAGTGCCTTTCTTCCAGATTTTAATGAAAAAACATGACAATTAAAAGAATATGGGTACATTGAAACTCACATAGCTGAAAAGGTGATCCCAACAAAATAGGGCGAGCGTGTTATTGTATTCAGGATGCCCCAGTCAACCCTGTTGGATTGACTTGGGTATGCCCTAGGCCAGCACAACCCCGCACTATGTACTGGGATGGGACAGAGAAAACATGCATATTCACAACTTGCATCTAAAGATGATTTACATCTTAATTACTGATACATGAATTTAGTTTGCTGAAAGCCTAAGTTCCCCTGCCCATTTACCTCTCTGCAAAAAAAAAAAGGAAAAAAGGGGGGGAAAGCGCCCATGTCATATTGCTCATGGCTTGGTGATGAGAAACAAGTATATTATTTATAGTGGCCTTAAGAAAGATTTCATAATTACCCCTCCTGCCATTATCAAACTGCATCAAAACAACATCAAAGCCCTTATCATAGGCCTTATAAGACGCAATATTATGTGGGTGTGCCATGAGTCTCATTTTTGCATTTTAGAAATACCTATAGGGGCACAAAGTCACCAGGTGTGTCCCGAACCCAGCAGGGGGATGCCATAACCAGCTGTCATCATGCATCATGCTCTATATGTCCAAAGGATTTGTCAATGCAATCCAGTATTAGCGGACAGTAATCAGACAAAGGTTAGTAGTGTACCAGTTAGCATGCTTGTCACACGTGCGAATGACTCCAATGACTAAGCTTTCTGCGGCCTTTACACAGCTATGATGAGGATAATTGTAAGTACTTTGAAGCTAGATCACCTGGACTAGGTGCTGCATATTACATTGTAGGGCTGCTACTTGCAAGGTTAGGTCCTCAAAATGACCCGTTTAGGACATCACAATGATAACTTCAGGTCATCAAGTGGCCATGATCACCCTAGGTCATCAGTAGTGAGCACCTTTCCGTGTGGGGAGGTCTTCGGTGCATGGATCCATAAGTACCAGATACTGCACATGGGACTCATCACAGAGGGCTCTATTCTCCATCTCCCTGTGCCGCTTATTCAAAGCAGCTTACCCTAGCTCTGAGACATACCTTGGCAAGTAATCAACACTGAACTAGGAAGATGTGTGTGGGGGTCTAGCAGTTGGAAAACAAATTTAAATGATATATATTTTAAACTAAGAGTTTATGGCCGGAACTGATGTGTTCAGAGGAGCATAAGAGATGTTATTTGTTGGTCATATAGAAGCTCCACTCCTTATATCGTTCTATCACCATGCATTCATGAGTGTGCAAATGGCCTGATAGCTGTCAGCCACACATGTGGCATCCCATAACTTGCCTGTGTGTATTTGTAGAGCAGGGAAGTGTATAGCACTAGGAAGCTGCTAATGGTGTATGGTCATGCTACATAATAAAATGCTAGCACTGACCTGAAAGTATTATTCAAAAAATGCCTTGTGTGAGAAAATGAAAATAAAATGTTTATTTGGGGATGAGGTCTTACTTGTTCTTGAGCTATCTGTTATCCCTAGACCATAATCTATATAAATAATTCACCACATAGCATCTTCAATAATGGTCCATACATTTCTTGGCAGTATCTTCCATTTCCGTCTGCTCTTGATTCTATTCACTGACAGATACTGCTTACTGGACCTCCTGCATGGAATAAGGGAATGGCTGCTACTGAACCTCCCTCCTGCCTACAAACTCAGCTTTGTGCATTGTCTGGACTATTTAGAAATGGAAGACCACAAGGTCAGAAATAGTGCTAAAACACCACATTATTATTAAGTTAGAAGAACGTTCTCAATCATCTTGAACACCATGGATCCTGTCTCACACTTTCAATATACTCAGAATGTTACTTTCAGGTGCAGAGTCATTGACTAGCCAGGGGTTTAAGACTTAACTCCCACAGGACCCTGCACTTGAGGCTTGCCATGATTAACTAGGTCGGGACTTATTTAATTTCCACTGACATCCTGGCTGCTGTATAGGACCTGGAGAGAGTCTGTGTGTCTGTTTAAGAGCCTGGAGGAGAGTCTGCACCACCACTGAGGAGGTCCTCAGTCACAGCTCTACAAGGCTATCAGTACCCAATGACCATGGTCAGAATGTACTTCACGGTATCAACGTAAGGTTCATGCCTACCGGTAAGTGGGATACTAGCCTTTGACAAATTACCAGTCCTTAAGTGTCTAAAGGAAAACTGATGTAAGTTGATACAATGGTGATTCATTGTTGAAGCAAATATTTTGTGCCCACTGGGATGCACCTCAAATCACATCTAGGGAAGCCAGCTAAGGTTCGGAAGTTTTGACGGGGCTAAAAATCTCATTTGTCTTTCTGTGATCAGGGCAAATGTGAATCTCTGAATATAATGCTGTCGTTACCAAATAATATTTTATTGTAATATAGACTAATCTAATTGGTTAATGATGATTAGTTGATAATTAATAGTGATACATATTATTATGATTGTGATTGTGAGAGCATAGAGGAAACAGTTAATTGTGTCTATATAGATATTTAAGTGATATAAAACAGGATGCAGTGCGACATTTCCCAAAGCAACCCAATATTTCCTACAGAAAAGGAGTAGTAGGAGACCTAATGAGAAGCTATGGCTGTTGACATTTGAGGCTCCCTTTCTGTAAAGGCAATTTATTACACCATATAACAACTGGCTGACTCGCTGTGAAAGACATAATAGGACAAATTAGGTGCCTCAAACAGAAGCTCAACAATGCCATGAGGTTTGGTACTGCATACATGGTGAGAAGCATGAATGGTGTTCTCATAATTTGTTTCATTATTCTACATGAAGCAGAACAGGACCTCATGTGTGTAGTGATGAGCCAAGTGATGAGTGATGTTTTGATGAAGGAAATAGGTAGATACCATTATGATGGCTTACAAATGGAACTTTACAGCTTGGAAATTGGAACAGAAATAATATTTTCAGAACTAATTCTTCTAAAAAGGGAGGGCGTAATGATAAGGTCCCTGTTCAAACATGTTGTGTAACACTGAAATGTCACTGATAAGTCACTCTCATTACTATAACTCACACTGTCACGTTGTTGCTCTTAAACCACTTATGATGAAGAGTGACAATCATTCAAGAGCAACACTGAAACAGAATGCCCTTACAGTGCCATGCAGATGAAAGACTTTTTAAATATTGGTTTAAATAGCTCTCTTCAAACACACCATGATGAGTCTACACAGAAAAAATCAGGTCAACAGTTCATCTTTGAAATAGTTCGGAATGTCAGAATTAGTTTCTTCAATGTAATGTGATCTCTGAAGCAGGCATACCTCCTTCTGCCCTCACCCAGCTCCAACAACTGAATATATGCCTTGATGGCTGAACATTCCACCAAAGGAAAATATGCTTCGTGTAATTGCTTGCCTTGCATTTATTTACATAGAATTCAATAGCTAAACAGAGGGCATACATACAGTCTGGCTCTGTCATCTCCTTATCATATCACCTCATGACAGCACTGAACACACACACACCCCGGTGCATTCAATTTCCCAATCCCACATACTTCAGCAAATCAATTTACAAACAGTAAAGTCACCAAAGAAACATCTAGGATTCCATCTGATGCCAGACCCTGGGGCGTTGGTTTTCCAAATCAATTACCCTAAAGTGCAGTGATGATCATGAGTAGGTGCAGTAGTAGGTCTAAATCTTCATACTGCTAGATCCCAGGCCCAAGGCCCTGTGATCAAACTTGATTTATACTCTGCTGCTCTTGATGCATACTGAGGCAGATATACTGGGAACCAGTCATAGCATTGGACAAACCATATATGGGATTGTCAACACCCAGTGTCACGGTACACATTACTGGTCACTGATGGCTAACTCTATCACATTACCACGTCATATCACACTGGTCAAGTTCATGTTGGAGTATATGAACTATGGAATAGCTTAGTGTTATGGATTCTTACAGATTTTATTGTTTTTTTAATAACTATAACTATATAACTATACTGACAGACATTATGTGCTAATACCAAATGGCATAAACAGATTCTTCCAATTTTCAAGCCCCCTTTTATATGATTAATCTGTCACCTTTGTAATCTTTCAGGTATAGCAACACTGACAGACCCATTTTGGCTAATTTTCACACCATATCAAACTGGTTTCTTTAAGAAAAAAGATTTCACATAATCTAACAATGTTGAAACTCTGTCTAGCTGGTAAACCTACCATGATATCATTATATATTGGGCTCTGCCCCCGAGCCTTCATTTTTCCTTTCTGATGGTATTACTTCCACCATGTTTGTCATCTATCATTACCAAACACATTTGAATCATTTCCAAGCATTGTTAAGGTATTCAGACTTTTATTGCATCAACCTTCATATGTTTCATTTATATCTGAGTATTTATTTTCACTGAAAGCCAATTTAGTCAAAATACATCAATCAATTGTAATTCAAACTACATGTAGAAGCAGGTATATAGCTTACTGTAATTGTCAGGGCAGAATATGCCTAGCCATGGTAGGCATGTTTGAACTACTCTGTTATGGAGCATCCATGTTCCCTCAACAGGGTAAGCAATGCACTGAGTGTTCCAGTTCCAACTGCCCCTTCCCTATTCTGAGGTGACAACTCAATTTGCATAGGTGTTATTTCATTACTGTCCCCAGGATCAAAATAAGCTATAAACCCCCTCCCCTACTTCTACTCAATCAGGATAGGGTTATCATCTAGCCTGACTCTTATCTAGTATTGGTATCTTTAGCAGCCAGCCCTGACCCTGAATCCTAACCTCATCTATGAAAAGGCTGGCAGCAATTTGGAGTTGTTTGAACTGGAGAGTTTGACAAGAGAAATTATTGTTTTACATCCGATGAAAGCTATCCACATTTTCTCAACCCATGAATGTCTCAAGTTCCTCTCAAGGTTTGTTTAAGGGAATAAACACATTATGATTTCAGGCACCATTGTTCTTGTTTGAACAAGCTCAATCCCTGGGTCAATTTGCTAACTTAGGCTACTTCACTGTACGTGATAGTAATTATAATTATGCTTCTAATTAGGAGCACATACCCCTGATATAGTTATTGGGAGGTGGGAAGCGGGGATCTGCTTACCTTATTTCTGAATATCCACAACCCTATGATTAGTATCAAACAGTGAAATGTCTCATAATTGATGTTTGACAGCATAGCGGACGCTGGTTAACTGTGTCTAGTATTTAAGGTTTAACTCTGCATTATAATTACAGCACCTCTATTTTAATATGATGACTTATAGAAAAAGTCATTATATTGGGTAATAGTAGTTCTAATCAACATAGAAAACTTCTATACTAAGATATGTTATCCTTCTGTTACAGTAGTTCTGTATATACAGTTGTTTTTGAAATAGCTCTAAGGGAGTGGTCATTTTTTAACAAGGGCGGGGGGTGGTGGATTTTTTTTTTGGGGGGGGGGGGAAACCAAAAGAATTTGGACCCCATAAAGGGGGAACAAAAAAAATTAAAACCCCTCTTGTCAAAAAAAATGCAAATCTTTTTAGCAATAGGGGGGGGGACCAAAAGAATTTCGACTTGCTGGTGTGAAAATCCACCGACCCCACTCCCTAAAGTAATATTCTGTTTTGCTTTTCCACAGCACCTCTTATCAATGTTAATGTATCTATATAGCTATAAACTGATGTTATATGGGAAAGATTGCTACATGCTATACACCATACATCAGGTCTAGTTATGTGCGGAAGAAGACCTAATGAGAAGTTATGGCTGTTATTTAAGATGACATTAGGGGGCCCCTTAGGATAAAAGCACTTTATTACTCCACAGGCCATCATTACACCTGGGTGCTTCCCCATGTCCTCCATAGGAAGACATCTGTAGGCCATCAATGGCTGAAATTATCCCTTAAACAACTAAGTGTCTCCCATGCACACATATAAACAATGCCCTACAATAGTTTTTAGGATGGCATAGTTTCACTTTTTGCTATTTGATGAAGAGCACATGTATGACTGATGTGCTGGGAGGAGGTGACTACCCGTATTGATAAGGTATCTGATGTAGCCAGTTTAATTTGGTTTTCTTGCTACAGAGATGTATGAGTTTCAGGGGCCAAAGTGCCTTTTGAGCTCCTATGCCCCTGCCCCTTTCCTGCCGGCCTTCATGGGTGCTACTGGGGTCAGCTAAGGGTGACCTTGGGGGGGATACTGCCCCCAAAGTAATAGAAATGTTTGATTGCTCATCATGGGAATTGATGGAGTAGCGATCGCTATATGGAACCTAAGAGCCCGATAGGATGCAACCAATACCTTGAGGACAGGACAGTAATATTTAGGCCTTCGTAACTTTGACTGTGAGCACTCATATATTTAAGAAAAGGCACTTTGGCTGCCTTTGTTAGGGAATGACACAGACACCACATGGCATTGCATGGGGTATGGTCTACAATCAATATTTTATTCTGACCATTGACATAGCCTGCAGAGCCTGTCTTACTTGTATTCCTCACATCTTTGTCATTTTACTATCCATATACAAATATCAAAACTGAGCGACCTCACCTTTTGGAAAACTCTATTGTTTAACGAATTTTCCATTCCTCATACCATCTGTGACCAAATATACTCTAGTTCATCAAAACCCTACCAATAGGTCCTTTCTAATGCATGTATTAGCTGATCAGATTTTATTGGAAACATATTCCAAGCTTTAAACGATTGCCATTGGTGCTGACCAACATTGATGCAATGTGTTGATGTCTGACACAATTTCACGCTATCCCTCACTAAGTAGAGCCTGTCTTTCATCCAATATTCTTTTACCGATGACAAAAAAATCAACACCATTATAAAATAATGGCATGATTTACGAGGTGTGTGTGGCCGTACCCACAGTGTACCCTGTTGTAATACAGTGAGAGGGACAGAGAGCTACCCCATTGTACACATAGAGTGTACTCCCACACGTTTAAGGCTCTGCACAGTGTCAGTCCATAATTGGTTATTGACCTGTCCTGGTTACTGACTCCTTCTCCCCCCACACCACACCACATGTACCTCCAGCAGCAGCCCGGCCTGCTGATTGAGCAGTCATAGATATGGACCATGGAGACAGGGTTCCCTCCTTCCTGACTATTAAAACCTGTCTCGTAACTCTGCAATGACAGCTGGGGGAGGCTAAACCAACCCCGGGCACATTAACGTCTTACCATTACTAGTGGCTCAGTGGATGCACTCAAGAACATCATGTTAAGGTTACCAGAAAATACCTGACCAAGAATTCACTTGAGCTGGCCATAGGAGGCTATTTTCCAGTAACAGTGCTAAATAATTTCTAGAGTTTTAAACAATGATACTCGGGTTTTTGTGGCACAAAGGTACTTTGTGAGGGGCAAAACCAAAGGAGCAGAAAGAACAAAAACTCGGGACCTCAATTTGTGGAGACCTCACAGGAGAACATCTACCACCCACCCAACCTCTTGTTTAACACATTAGTACTTTCTAAAATCTATGAAGACAATTTTTGTATTCGTACTGGACTTCCAGGTTATGAAGAAAATTGTTACCTTGCACTGGCCCTTCTGAGTGAGGTGATGGGAAGAGTCCTGGATAAACTGATGGATGGTTGATGTAATTCAACAAAGTACTTATACTCTAGAATTATGACACAAGGTTTATCATTAACCTTTATTTCAGTCATACAGAAGTCAGTATAGAAAATATGCTCCATAAATTGGTATATATTGCACTCCTAGAATGGGAATAAATCAACAGAGACATCATGTATCTAGAGACCAGCATGAAACCCTGGGTACTACAAACTAGGTCACAAGGTGCAAGACAAACTAATTTGCTGACTCAAACAACCATTATTTCTTTGGTAAATTTCAATAACGTGGATTTGACTCTAGAAATGTAATGCTCAGACATACACGTGGTTAAGACATTAAATGTTGGTCAACGTTTGTACAACTATGACCAAGCTCAGACTTAACTGTAATGTGACCTGCATCCTTATTCTAACTATCTTGATTCCCTTCCATTAGCTAATTGAAACTTACCTAATGCGCACATCTGCTCTATCCCACAAAAGCTGAGGAGCTGCTGCGATCAAATCCCTCATGTATATGCTAGTCTTACCTCAGGGAAATGGTCAATTTTACATCGAATCTGATTTATCGCTCAAAGCCACTCAAAGGTCATCAGTGGCTACCATGACTACAAAATGAGTGCATAAAAAGTTTTCTGTAAGAGGAAGAAGTCACCTTTTCGCAAAATGCAAGGGCCAATATCTTAAATCTGCATATCTTCTAAAAAATACTTTTTCTTAGTATGAGATGAAGTGTGAAAAATCATTCCTTTTATGTCTTTGTCCCTTTATACTGTGTGGTTAGAGAGCTAATTTATTCCTCTGAGTCAAACATACAGAAATACTTTTTAAATTTATCAATTTCATAAGAAACAGAACTTAGCACCTTCTTTCCTCAACCGCCTTCTGCTTGAATTCCAGTCAAATGCGTCTGTTTGCATTCTAAGAAAAGCATTAATACATTTAGGGAAATCCATCATCATATCCTATAGTTACCAAGGATACATACGGCTTCAAAGCAGGATGATTTAATGGCACATTAGCATCGGTAACATATAATGAATTAGTTGATTTAAGTTATTTAATGGCAATGCTGGCAGTAACAAGGTAATCAACCGTTGATACAGGGTTGTAATATGTGTGATATCTATGGGATCTCAACATTCATCAATGTAGAAACAGGTGCCGGTTGACAACATTGAAATGGTCAACTTTGTAAACCAATATCAACCAGCTTTCAACGTTGAATCACGATGTGTGCCCACTGGACTGTAGGACATAGGGTGAGAGTGAAGGTGTTAGGGTCGTATAGGAGACCACCCAGGCACCACCGCCAGCAGTGTAAGCCCCACTAGAGGTGACAGATTGCCACATACAGACACACATTCATACTCCTGGTCCGAGGGAAGCTTGGGGAGGCTGTGAGCCAGAAACGAGATAGGACAAGGCATTGCCGACCTGCAGCCCCAGTGGACGATTGACTGCCGTGTTTACAGTAACATGGCCAACTGGCAACAATAATACATTGTGGACCCCATAGGGGCTACTTTTGGAGCCCAAAGTAGCTGATTTATCCCCAGAGAAGGAGAAAAGCGTACGTACAGTGTTAACTTGGGGGACTATACTGCTATTCTCATGAAACCATTGTTAAGGGGGCAACAGCCTGTTTCAACCTTAAACATCGGCCAATAGTTTCCTCTGTATCCCCTAACAGTTAGCTATGTGTACTGTAAATATAATCAGCATACCTTTCAAATCCATGCCTCAGCTGTCTTATTGCATCATAATGAAACACATTGACTGTGACAATTCCCTCAGGTATGTCTCATATAACTGCTGACATGACTATTGAGCTTGTTACATAGAAAATGGCTGATTCCTGACTAATCTGTAAGAAGGAAACCGACTAATTTTAGCTTTCTGTCATTAGAGTGCTTCAGGGAGAAACCTGATACATGTATTGGAATTTACCCCATTTCCCCACCTAGGGCGAGAAAGTAACTGTATTATAATCAGGGTAACTGACTTGTATATGCCTGAAATGTTATCTAGACATTATCACATTTTGATATCATTCTATTTCAAAATCTATAGCCTCAAATATTGTAATGTATGGTATGTATCTTAATACATACCCATAACTGCCTGTACCCCTACCATTATCCCGGACACCCAGTTTCATCAAAACCCAATTAAGGAACACTTATGCGTCCGATACTAAGCTGTTGCTACTTTTATTCAAACTCTTTTACGCCCACCCTACCACTATGCACCAACTTATGTATTTCAGGTAAAGCATTGATTCTAGCCAAAGCATTCCAGAATTGTCAGAATCTAAATGCAGTCTCGTGTCATATCATAAATCTGGTCAAAACAGCAGAAGCAAATAGGAACTAATCTGAAGCGATCTGAAAACTTGGCAAACAGTCTACATGTAGAAATGGGCACACAATTGTTTTCTCATTGCTCACTCCAACTATCTGATTGTGTGGATAATAAGGACGAATTTCATACAATCCTATAAAATGGTATTGAGAAAACCCAATTTGCTGTAGGCTAACCATTATTTGCTCCACAAAATGAATGTCTACAGTGATGTATCATGTTATCAGCTAGGTACATCTGAATGGGCTTCTATAGCAAAGTTATATTTCATGAGAAATAATTATTAAACAAGCTAAAATGTTGTATTCCCTATAATTCTATGTGCTAGAAATAGCAGCAATGTGGTTTCCAACAGGGGGTGAAATCTCACAGCACTGTGTGATAACCCCCTAATTTAGCAGTGAGATCTCACGTTGCTGTGATTTCTCACTGCAACCTGAGAAACCCATGATTGTCCCAGCCTTGTTTGCAATTGAGGGAAATCCTTGGAAAATGTGAAAATGTGAAAATATAAAATATGGGTGTGGTTTCTAACAGGGGGGTGAGATCTCACAGCGCTGTATGAAAACCCCTCAATTTAGCAGTGAGATATCACAGTGTTGTGCTTTCTCACTGCGACCTGAGAAGCCCATGGTTTTCCTAGCCTGGTCTAGGCCTATACGAAAAGCTGCCGGCCCCCCAGCTATAGCCGGCAAAAAGTCTACTGGTTCGGCAGAAAGCTGCATTGTATGCCTTGCCTACATGCCAGTTTTTACGGCTTGTAAATAGGTCCTTTAACAGTAATTTTTATTTTAAAATGATTTAGATAATCCTGTTTATCATCATTGTCAGTACAAACATATGCTTTGTATTTTTTTTTTAAATAGCAAGATTGTACTCCAATCTCCGGGCCGGCAAAAAGAAATATCGTATAGACTGGATAAGCGTGCTGAACCATTGGTGTGCTCAATGACCATGCTGGGTTGTTAGACTGGACCTATCTGAATGCAGCAGTAAAAGAGCATCCTCCTGGGAGTTCACCCTACCGTCCTGCCTGCCATAACTTCTTCATGCCCTTGCCATATCGACAAGGCCTCATCATGTGCTACCTGGGTGTAATTAGTTCATAAGCTGCCTGATTAACTTGATCAGCTATCATCGATTCTCTAGATGTAACCGCACCCTCCCCCTCCCTAGGGGAGAATAACAGCTAATAATATGTAGAATAATCAAACTGCCATAATTACAGATTAGTATAATCATATCCATTTAGACCTATAGCTCTGATCTTACCAGACACACATGTCTGCAAGTACAATCCCAGCTAACAAAAAAAAAGTTATATAACGTTATGCCATAGTACGGAGCCGTAGAGAAACGTTTTATAACGTTATAAAATGTTGTATAACGTTTTTTTCGTTTACTGGAAATGTTCTTTTGCCGGATTAAGCATAATTATATTGTTGGAATGATGCTGGGCATCTAAATTTGGATGGGATTTGATAATTTCTAATGTGTTTTTAATTTTCAAGGCAGATATTATGAAAAATAGCAAGCAATATATTTTTTTGAGATGAAATATGGGGAGAAGGATTACGTCTATTGGAATACATTATGGCCAAATAACAAATTTCCTATGTCAATGTTCTCCATTAAATCTGATTAATTCTTTCAAAAAGCCAAAATGTGAAAACCTATTTCTATTAAGAAGTTTTTCCAATTTTAACATCTAGATACTGTATTTAGGTTTTATATCTCTAATTAATACACACAGGGGGGTATTATATTACCTCCGTGTTATTCAGTACTGTTTATTTTGTCAGAGATGCGCTTCTATTTTGAATATTTATACAACTCTTACCATTTCTAAAAGGTGATGTCATCTCCTTCAACTCAATAACCCATTTAGATTTATTCTAAAACAACTCTCTGTATCTCTGTTTTAAATAGGTAACCTTAGCACATCAGTATTCACCAACGATATAACCTGTGTGTAATCGGATGGTACACCCACTTGTGTGTATAGTTCCCTTGGAATTGGTACCCCTACTCCATCCTGAGAGAGGCGGCCACCAGGCTATCACAGACAAAGCAGTAGCAGTGCAGGAAACGGCACATAGCTACCTGTGGGGCAGTTCTGACACAGTTGAGTGATTGGCACAGCCATCTGCAAGCTGGTCAATGTAGGGCTCAACACTCACATCGGGACAGGAAGGGGCAGTTCTGTTATGATCAGCCAGGCATTAGGCATTCAAAAACCCCAGAAGTATCCAACTGATCATGACAAATAAGCCTGCAATTCATCCTGAATAATACAGCAAAACTTGGGTCAGACCCATGCTAGATGCAGATAACTTTTATTTTCGAGCTTTTTCATCCCATTCCCCATTATGTCAGAATAAAAGGTCCAGGTCATAAGCATGGTAGGGGTCAGGTCATAAGCAAATGTACAATGTTGAGTGCCCAAAGTCACCAAATTAACAAAGTCACATTTTGGTTAAAATATACCGGGTTATCTCCAGCGGCTCAGTTTGGCCTCACCATGTGTAATTAGTTCATAAGCCGCCTGATCAGCTTTATCGACTATCATGGATCCGCTAGGTGTAACCTTACCTTACCCTTTCCATGGGAGAGTGTAGAAACGACCAGGTAATTTAGGTGAATACACAGGTTTTCATACTTACATACTAGTAACTGTGGATTTACTTCTTAGATAATTACAATACGATATGCCCTTAAATTCCAATTTACGCAGATGCCTGGATGCTACAAACGAGGCTTGATGTTTCTAATTGGTATACATTGGGTATCTAACTTTCTGGTCATTCAATACTGTTTATTTTGCAGTTATGAGTTTATAAGAAGAGCCGCCTTTGGCTCCGAGCACAACTGGGTGTACCTTTGACAAGGAAATTTTAAATCCCCACCTCCTCTATAAAGGCCCAGAATGCTGGTCAATGCTATAACTCGCCTGCTACTGGATGGGTAGCAAGTATTGGGCCATTAAGCTTTGTATATAATTATATTTGATCTGTGTGTCATATCAAAAGAGCAAAGCACACCATAATCCCACCCAAAAATGACATTAAGCAGCCTAATGATATTCTGTCCTGCTTCCGTCCAGTGTCTTCTATACCCACATCATCCTGAGACGTATTCATGACAGCTCCATGCCTGAGTTCATCAGGGACCAGTTCTGTGCTTAATGGAGCTGTATGACATGAGAAAAGACTATTTATATTCCTCACACTCAGCCAAAGGGTAACCTCCTAGAGGCAACAAAAGTGACCTCGTTCATGCTGGGGAATAGCCTCACATCCCCAGTTATGCGTATGGGACAACCTCTATAATAGGCAGAAATATAGAGAGATGGAGAGAGAGAGAGAGAGAGAGAGCCTTTAGGGTGTGAATTAAGAGAATTAACATCATATAAACTCCCAATTAAATGGGTCTTTTTTGTATATCTGATGATAATCCTTCGATTTATGACGCTTGAATACTAAAGTTAAAGTGGAACTTTCCTTTATCTACGTCGACTTTTCCCTGGCTCTAGCAGCAAACTATGAAAAACCTACAGACCTTCACTGTCCTAGTCACGCCCCGCATGTTCCTCTCTCCTGTGTGCAGTGGTCTGTATCTAAGTATAGGCCGATATATAATGTCCTATATCAGCTGCATCGCAATGACAATTGAGATGAAACTCTGTTAAAAACTATTCTAAATTTACTTTGATCAATAAGTTAAACAAAATGCTCCACAACTAAAATGATATTCTCATGTTTATTCTGTTCTTCAGAACATGCAACATATTTGATACCCAACTTATCAAATCCACTGTATTTCGCCCTTAATTTTTCTAGTCTGTTTTATAAATATTGGAAGAGCTAGTACCTCTTCAAATTTAGACTTTATTCTATGCTGTATTCCCCGGATGATGAATACAGACATAAAGTAACATGTCAAATAGCAAATGTTACTGGTTCTTTCATCCTTTTCGAGTGAGACACTTTTACAGATGGGGATTTATAGAGAACCTAGATACATGTAACTTATCCACGGTATAGTAACTGCAATCCTTAGACAGCCATCACTCGCCAAGGACGTATCAGTTCCAAGTGTGTCGGCAATTCGGAGGCCGGTGTAAAGAGATCTAGAGAGATCAGAGAAATACAGGGATAGAGAGACAGCTATAATGAGAAGAGTACAATGTATTTCCTATATTTTAAACTCGTCTACACCAGATTCTAGCTTCCCCTAGTAGAGTGAAGCACACTGCCCTAACAATGAGGGCTTCCAGACAGTGCCACTTACTTAGAATGTGTATTTCCCGCGGCACTTCTTCAGATATGTCACATTTACTGATTGCAATCAAATTAGTATATATATGTCTCATTTGGGATTCCGACCATATACAAATGTGATTACATGTATACATAGAAGGACCCCAGAGCATTGAAATATAGTAATTTGCTAATAAATTTATTTGTTGCCTTTTTTTCTTTTTTCTACCTATCATGCAACATGATATTATGTCTTCAACTCTGCATCTCTCAAGGCCTTTAGCCTGCACACTATATGGTTATTGTAGGAAAAAGGATGGATCCAGAAGAAAAGGCGAGGGTCACTTAGGCTCTCCCTATGTCACAAAATATAAATTCATTCCAGAATCTCTATGGCTTTTCATTGCAATCATCCATCATTGCAAGCGTTCTTTTGGGAATCTGCGATGACTAGAAACTCTACTGAGGAGAGCTTGACACCATTTTAACGTCCAATGGACCAACCGGACACTATACGTGACACACTCTGCGAAAAAGGCCCTTAGAACAGGGTGCACTAAGGTCCCTTTCCCAGTACACATCACATATAAAGTCACACTATAGCAGTATAAGCCCCACTTTAGGTGACAAATTGCCACGTTGAGGCACACACTCATATCTATATATAGACAGAAGGAGGGGTCTAGGAAGGATGTGGGCCAGAAGTAAGATAGGACAAGGCAGCCCGAACAGTAACCACATCGAGCAATTGGCTCCTATGTTTACACAACAAGGCCCAACAATAGTATTGTGAAACCCACTGTGTTCCTAATAATTGGTGGCCTGTGTACTGGGTCTCTTACGAAGCCACAGTTAATTGGGACGCCATCTAGCTTTAGCCACATGCCTGTTTCGGACATAAATAAAAGCAATGGAATAGTTGTGAACTATGTGGGTGTGAGCGTTTCTGATTGGATCCTGATTGGACATAGCTCCCCTGCACCAGGAACAATCCATGCCTGCACCCCCCCCCCCCCCTATGTGACATCATTCTCTTCTATAAAAGCTAGCCTCGTATATGTATTATGTTCCTTGTGAGTATCCCTTAGGATAACTGTTACTCGGTACAATTATATACCAGTATATAACAATACAATGTTCTATAGTAGCTCCCCTGGATACTTCCCAATATGTCTGGCTTTATTATAGTGAAAGTTGGATATCAAAAGTTGGTGAACCAGAACTCTAATTTTCCAGATACTACTTATATTGACCCATGGAGGCCTTCAGATGGCATGAGCAAAATTTACCGAGGCCACTCACCCTTAGCAAGATATTGGGGGAATTGTGCACATGGTTATAGAAGCATGACATCTAATACGCAGTCTATACGATGAATATCAGAGTTTGAGCCACCCATATGATCCAGTGGCAGCCACTTTGCTTTTGCATCAGACAAACACACACTTCCTTTGATTACTCTATAACCATGATTATGGACATATGGACCTAAGGCATGCCAATGATCTCTTTGTCGCAGTTATATGTATCTCTTTATAGGATAATTGAAAAAAAAGTGTGTTTTTTGTGAAGCCAAAATGACAGCCACTCCAGAAATAATGGATTATCTGGGTGGCTTCAACTTTTAAAATGGACATGGATTTTAGGCATATCTCATTTCATGCTTTATGAAGATGTATGTACAGCAGCGTGTATAGTTAAAGAGTTGTTAAAAGCTTTTGGATCATTGTTTGGCCACCTATCCCTATCAGTATAAGACCATTGATAATGAGGCTTTAGGTATCCTACTCTCTCCTAATGCATATAATCACAGTATCCAGAACCATAGCACTGGAGGTATTAAGCAACCTGCTGCTCTCAGTCCAGCAACCTGCTACACCCATAACACTCTTATCCATGCCATTTCTATGCCTGAGACTGGCAAGCCTCAGTTCTGTGTACAATGGACCTGTATGACTACATTCCTCACACAAAAGGTAGCCTCCGGTGGAGGCACCGGTAATGACATTGCTGATATCAGAGGATGGCCTCTGACCTACTTCAGACGGATACAGTGCAGAGTAGTCCAGCACAGGCTTCTTGGGTGAGCCTACCATACTGTTACTATAATCAAGCTCCAACTGCAGTTTTCAGCTGTGCGCTGGGGAACATAAAACATGGGGAATTCTTCTTATTACAACGTGGTCACATCAGCCAACCACAGATGATGAAATACTGCTTCATGAAGCATGGCTGGATAAAACTACCTCCGAGGGGTCCTTCTGAGGCGGTTCTGATAGTTCTGGATGATTTGAGCTGTGTGGAATCAACAGTCAGTGTAGGGGGTGGGGTTGGGTGGGTTCAGGAGTCATTTGCCAAAGGAAAACGTGAAGTAAGATATGTACAAACAGACAACTGGATGTGGTAGAGCCTTTGGTCATCGGCCTTAATTACTACTTTCAGTATAAATTAGATAGATTACAATGCAAGATACAATACACAGAGAAATGACATTTTGAAGGCACATCATACTTGGTGGGACCCTTTGGGGTATATACATCTTGAGATGAGAATATGTCATCAATGCCATTGCTTCAGATGAAAATGTGCTTGGGTTATGATCTGTTAGACCGCATGAACTCTCTCGGGGGATGTTAAATGGTTTTACATTGCAAACCTCCTGATCACAAAGTGTTATTTTCATTCAATGGCTTGATACAGCTATTGAGGTACTTTCAAAAGTCTTTATGAATACATTTTCTATCTGGCAATGGCTTTACAGAAAATCTAAATGAATATCTTCCCCAGGATATGAAATATAAAACGAGTAATTAGATAATCTATGGTTTTCCATACATCCCCACTGCAATATTTAAACCTAATCCTGAAGACCTTAAGCGTGATGAAAAGGTCAGAGAGATATTGTGCTGGAAAGCTGAAGAGAAACATAACCTACACTGTGCCCCAAATCCTTTAGATCTGCATGGATGCAGTAAAATTGTATATAGAGGCTGTTGGAGTCAATGCACTCTGTCTAGATATTGCTGAAACTTTGAGTATCTAACAATGAGAGATAAATAAAGAAGTACTCATAAAATCCATAGTCAACTCTGCTGTGCATACTGACAGCTTACCTGTCATCAATAATAACATGATATAGTACGATTGTAATCTAATCCAATAGTGTTTTAATAATGAGACTATAGCAAAGTATGGCTCCATTTAAATAAGATCGAAACTACAAAACAGATTCTTGTAATTTGGGAATTGGCAATAAAATACTTTCAGCCATGGCATTAGACCTAAATGATCATTCGACACATTCTTTACCCAACTATGAAGGAATCATTATGCAGCATTCCCTGGAGCTCGTGGTCAAGACAATTACATTAATGAAGACTGGACGGGTCTGGTAATACCATAATATCCCCTTGGAACATCTGTTGACCTATGACTTGTCAGCTTTGGGCATCGGCTTTGGGCATCGGCGGATATCATCAGCTTAATAACTAGTCCAGATATGTAAACATATTTGTAAAAAAAACACTATATCAAAGCGTCACAATCAGATTGTATGCCATTCAGGTTTCTAGAAATGTTCTAATCTACTACGTGGTGAAGTATAAGTAGTGATTGTAGAGCATTAAGGGCTTGCTTAATGTGGTTGGATATATCTATTAATTTAACACATTTAGATACGTTTTCAAGTGATGGCTTCCACTAAAATCTCCCTATCAACCAAACCACCACCTGGTGGACAGATAGTTAATGTGCCATTCTCCGTAAATGAAAAAAAAACCACCATTATTTCACTGTACTGGTTTAAAGATGTTCAATGTTAAAGTGATGAGTTTTACACATTCTCACTGAAAATCACAGTGACGGTGATGCACCATCAAATTTAACAATGATTCTCCATAATTTCATGGAATATTTATACAGTGTGTCCACCATTCTATAACTCTATTTATACATCATTTCCAAGTCTACTCCCCCAGAGAAAAACATCTCCTGTCTCTATTTACATTCTTTCCAAGAAAGGTGTGAGATACATTGCACTGTATCAAAAAGACTAGTTTTCTCTTGACAGTAGCCAATCAGATGTCAGCTTACCTTTCACCAGCCAATCAGTATTGCTCTCCGAAGGTCACATGACATGACACTATACACACAGCAGTGATAGCCTCCTGCCACTCTCCGACTAATGGATTTATATGTGTTCAGCCGAAACAATTCCAGCTCTGTCAACTAAGACGTTGAATTGAGAATAAAAAGGAGTAATAGTAGAAGATATACCTTACCATGGCCTTGCAGTGTTGATACAATGTGGTGTTAGGAACAATTGCTAAACTTGATTTTGCCCTGTAGAATTGGAATTTATATGATTGAATCGTAATGCTCTTTTCTATACCAACCTGCTCAGGGGAAAAACACTAAGAGAACCACTATTAAAGACCATAAGAAAAGAAGTAGAATCACTGTGACTGCCACATGGGAGTCTGAAATCGATCACCGAGGTAACTCTCCCCACGACTATTAACATGACTCCCAATCATTAGGGAGTCTTAGAATAGGAGTAATTATAGAGTTATTGTAGAGTCCAGCTAATGTTAGGGAGTCACTTTAGAGTCCCGGGGAGTCAGTGATCGGAGTCCTGGGCAGTGGTTCTACCTTTTTTTCTCTGTATTGCCATGTGCACTTTTGACAAGTTACTTTTATAAATTAATGAAAGCTGTTAAAGTACCATACAGATGTCCTACTGGCAAAGAAAATAACACTTTGGCCTGGATGGGTTTTGTCACTTGAATAGTATAATATATAGACAAAGGTGCATGAGTAGAGTTCCTCACTGAGGGTATTTCACGAGGCGAAGCTGAGTCAAAAAACCCTCAGTGGGGAACTCTAAAAGTGTTCCTTTATGTTTATTTCATGTTTATATTAACAATATTCATCAAACTTCCACTTAGTTGCTCTACAAAAGCAAATTTATTATAGTTAGATCAAAATTTTTGGTGATTTGACAGGTCGTGAAATATGGGGGGGGGGGGGTATTTCACGGGGGGTGTTAAATACAACGTTCCTTGGTTAAGTCAATGGGGGTGCCGTATTCATCATGAAATAAATTATATAGAAATAAACAAAGCCCTCTACACTGAAAACCCAGAGGAAGGAGCCTAGTCATTATGATGACCTAGGTTGTCATAATGACTACCTAAAGTTGTCAATTTTGGTATTGTCGAAATGACGACCCTGAGATTTTCAGTGTACCACTCTACGGTGATTTGTATGATGTATGCATCTTCCTGATCTGGTAAATCATTAATCAAATCACGCAAATGCCATGAAATGAGCCTGAAGGCAGGGTCATTTCATTCCGCACCTCCCTCCACATTCCCCCACAATGTGTGAACGCTCAAGGCAGGTTCATTTTTGGGGATGCCCTCCGGATCCGCCTCTGCCTGTAAGGTAATTCTGTTAAATACACATCCCTCTCTACTTTATCAGTTGACCTAGATCCAGTTTCTCCAGCCATGTAATGGCCTTCCGATATTTAGGAAAAGAAGACATATTTAATAGTTGAAAATTCCGTTTCCTAACCTTCTATACTTCTTGTACCACAGTCATTGTTTAGAAATGAAGACAATATCTGAAGTATTGATAGGAAAAATGCATTTTCTATATCTTAAACGGCAGGGTCATTTCCAACAATTCTTCATAAATCACCCTTCTATGGAGGAGACAGAGAGAAAAGCCAGGGTGAAAAATGACTACGGATTCAAAAGTCACTGGCAGGGTCATTTCAAGGGGTTTCCAGAACCTACGTGTATTGGAATTGGTGATAGAGAAGTCTTATCTGATAAATGGAATGGACAAAGACCTGGAGCCAATGTTAAACGAATGTCAAACAATGTTAAACCGCTATCGAAAGAGAAAGGGGAAAGATTTCCCATAACCTTGAGCTCCAACTTGCACTGCTAAATTGGTGGTGGTAGGTAGGTAGGCTGTTCACTACCAGCTCTGGTAGCCCTGCCTTTTCTGATTGGAGCATTGAGATAGCTTCATCAGCAGCTACTAATGAGGTAGGCTGACTATCTTGGCAGCTCTATATCCCCTACCATCCGGCTTACATAACCTCCCAGCCCGGCCTTACCGATAACGCCTGACTGTATACTGTGGTGGTGCTAACAGTATAATTAGTTCATAAGCTGCCTGATTGGTTTGATCAGCCATCATTGATCCTCTAAGTGTAACCTCACCTTCTCGTTCCCGCAGGGCTAATAACGATTACCCAATGCCCCGGTCCCAAGGCTATTAAGGTGACCATAATTACATAGATGATGATCATAATCGGATATATTTATTGATCACAGTTTTGACATTGATGATAAGCTATGCATTATGAGATTTACATGGGATACATTTGTTACAATAGATAAGGAGAATTCTCTATGGATGAACATTTAGCATTGTGTATGTACACACATCTTTCTACTGCAGCTATCATAGTTGTGTCTATGACTAGTTGTGTAACCGTTGCATTAGGATGATCTACATAACTCAGGATCCCCAAAGTTATATTTCGTATCCAATGATGGTTCATCAGAAAAAAAATCGAAATAGATTTAAATAGATATCTTTAAAAAATAGATCACACACCAGATTCATGTAACTAAAACAACATCATGTCATTAAACCCCCATCCGGGTCAATCATGCTAAAAATGCAGTTGAGAAAAGGCCAATACTATAATATCATTGGGTTTATCTTTGTTCAAGTTGTTCACACATATCATACATAAGTGTCTATATATTGACATTTATCCATTACAGGATCCACCACAGTGACATCACTAATCAATCTAGGGTAGATTCACCATGAGTCAGACACATACCTTGAGACGGACAGTGAAATTTGAGGGTATTCATGTAAACTACGACTTTCAGTGTATGAAGAGCTTAAAATGCTTAAATAACCACAAAATCAAGTGTCCGTCTCAAGGTATGTGTCCGACTTCAGCCTACTGCAATGGACATGAGACCCTCGCACTAAAGAAGGGAGCTCAGCTGCACGATGGTCATACTGTCCCAATGCTATTACATTATGGCTTAATTATAGAAACATCTAAACTGATAAGGGTTTCTATTGCTGCTCTCTCAGCACTTCTCGGTCACCATAGGGGTTAACCTCCTATTCTCATTGACAATGTTCAAGTACCCTTCTTTGGGAGAAGGACAAGTAGATCTGCATGCCAGATCTCAAACATGTTGAGTTTACGCTGCAATTCTTCTCTACCCCTATTTAAATCCATTAAATTGATTCCCGTTTCCCCTTTTGTACATCCGGAGTCAAAAGTCATAAACCTCAATTTTATATCATGATGTAAGTCATTTATGTTCTTCATAGTGTAGAATTCAACTACTGACCAGAAGCCTGATGCGCCATACACTGAAAAAGTAAACTTGTCTCCAGACTCATCTCAGTGACGGTCATGAAATAAACAAGTCAAACGTTGTCTAACCTATCAGGTTACCATCCCACAAATAGAATCTGGAGCTTGCAAATGTCGCGTTTTGGGCTGGCACCTGCCAGGTGGGTCTTCTATCTCTAGCTAGAAGACCCGCTTCCTTGTCACTTAGACAAGATTTTAACTCGTTTATTTTATGACCATCACTTAGACGAGTTTGGAGACAAGTTTACTTTTTGAGTGTACACCTTAATTCTCCTCAGCAGGCACTCCCTTGGGAAGGCCGATCGTTTTATCCAGAAGCTAGATGCATCTGTGGCTTTAATAAAAGAGGAAATAACGCATAAGTAAACGGAAACCTCCACTTCATCCTCATTTCAATATTTTAACAGTTATCAGCCCATTCATATATGTCAGAAAAAGTCACTGGGCACATTGCTTGAAGTAGACATTTATGGGTAGAGCTACAGTAAGATTCATAATTCATTTGGTGGTTTGCGAGCAACATATTGTATCTCTGCCACCATGAGTCATGGTAGTAATATTAGAACGGTCTACCGATAACAGAGTTAATACCACTGCTAGTCTCTGTTATCACATACTTAGAGACTAATAATGTATGTACTGATAGGTTTCGGCTTATTGCATGATTCCATCAAAGCAACTTCACCCGGGAGAAGACAAAACGCCTGTCTCCCGAAAGAGGAATAGTATCCTCTTGTAAGTAACTTGTGAACATAACTGTGACTATAACAATACCAGCTGTTTTTGTATAAGCAGCCTAGTGTATTCTAGGTGTTAGACCTACGTAAATGGTATAATATGTATACAGATTAATAAGCTTATCTATATAATCATAAGGGGATAAACGTGCATGCAGTCCACCCTAGGGAATTATAGCTCCAGCCCAAGCTATACTAAGTCTTAGTGAGCAAAACGTTAGGGATCTCCAGGTTGGCTAGGAGAAGGTGGTACAGGGAAGGAAACAGTTCTTTGGATTCTTCAGATAGTGGGGAGGATCCCTGGTGAAATTTACCCACTCGGTACACTACTTACAGTGTGAAGAAACAATGCATAGTCGGGGGACTCATGCAGAATTGTCTTAAGACAATGCTGCATGAGTTCCCCGATTTACGCAACTATCAGCAACAATAACAGTTGATGGCCTTCTTTCCGTAGATTGGGATTTGGGCAATCCTAACCTAAAGCAAATTAAATCTGAAAAAACAAATCTAAGTTGCTTGAAGCTGCTGTATGAAATGAAACCTGGGGCACAGTGGAACGTGCCCATGGTGTCCCATAGTGTAGTTGTTCAATTGTAAAAGGAACTGTTGTATGTTTTTGAAATGTAGGACACTTGGTACAGGCTCAGGAGGATTTGTAAGAAGTGTCAATCATTGGAATTCAACATAATTTTCACATGTGGTTTATTATGAATCGACAAACATTTCTCAATAATTCAACTCAATCTATAATAATTTGTTCTCACTTATACCTGGGATATACATGAATAAACTGCCAATACAATTAGTTTATCTTTCTGAAAAGGTAAATCATTATGTTACAATTATATTGGTATTGCCCGGGCTCCCTCACAGGTCACCTCATATTTGCAAAGTCACTTACACTATGATAATGTGATGTGTGGTCTTTACAGAGTCGAATAGTTATGATGGATTGCCATAAGCGCCCACTAATATCCCAGTAAATTACCGCATACTTTAATACCGTAAATTTAGCATACTCTGAAACGTATGATAAACCTATAGTGAAATTATATGATGAAGTTGAGTAAAGGTAGTCTCATTAACTAATATCCCCGATACCCTGTTAGTGGCAGTATTAAGTATAGCTCAATGCTGTTCTGTCCTGCTGCCGTTGAGCAGCCTACTAGTCCACATCAGCAGGAGACTAATTGGTGACAGCTCAGTGCCTAAGACCATCAGAGCCCTGGGCTGTGCGAGACCTGTATGAGATGTGAACCCGCTATTTACATTCACTCCACACAGGGCTTGCACCAGTAATGACAGGGTGGTTAGTTCCGACCTAGTTCTACCACTAGGTTTTTGCACAACCTCTAGAATTCTCGTGAAAGGTGGACGAACATACAGGTAACAATCAGAACAATCTTGTTGAAGGGGTGATAGATAGAAGGGAATATAGAACTATTGCAGAAAGCCTATGATCTATTGTAGAATAATGTATATTATGAGTAACAAGGACATCAGTCTATTGCCAAATAGCTACCCGTTCTACAATAGATCGTATTCATTCCTGATCCTTTATCTGCTTTGCCAAACACCAGTGATGGCCGACACTTTTCATAGTGTGTTGCAGAACCTTCTGTTTATACTGACATGACTGTGTGTATACTACTAACTAATATTAAATTGAAATGATGATCAGTAACGATCTGAGATATATTAAATCATTTTTTAAGTAGATTTTCACACTAATAATTACTTGCATCATCAAAGTTACCGTGCTATGTGATGTGTTAGTATTGCATATTTAGAAAACACGTTTGGACATTTTGAGCTCTTACTAAATAGCATTTAGCAAAGACCAATATGAACTCAACAAGCACTAGTTACTGGTCATTGGCCTCATTGAAATATTTCACCCCCAAGATGCAGCTAGAACACTTAGCAATGTTTACATTTTTGTTACCCACGATTAGCAAACATAGTAAAATCATGAGGGGCGCTGAAGGAGAAGCCGCTGTACATATACAATGTTTATTCCATGTATGTTACTAAATTTAAGTGGTTCTCTTGAGATTGACTTTTCTAATATCATTCGTTTGGCAATATACTTCAACTATTAGTAATAAATAGTCGTGAAATCATGTTGCTAAAGGGATAATCGGGATAATTTGGTTATGAAAAAGACCACAGAGGTACAAACTGCAAATACATGTCACTCCAGTAACCTATGATGGCACTGACCAATCTCCAGAGGAAGCCCTGATTACAGCGGTGTACTGCAATTACCAGTGGGTCAGTGGGCCAGTGGGGGAGTTTTGATACCATCAGTCAGGTACCTGGCATTTACTACAGATATAGCTAGCAGAGAAAAACAACAACATTACAACCCAAATAAATACTCTAATAGTTATGAGAGAATTGCTCTTGGCCAACTTTTTCTGATGATTCTGATTATGGCTGTGTCTCACGATCTTGGGCTAATGTTTTCGTCTCTGACGGGGTGCCATCTCTGACGGGGTGCCATCTGTGACTGGGTGCCATCTCTGACCGGCCTGAATAGAAACGATTTATTTAGGGCAGATGTAGATAGAATTTGACTGAAAGGTTAATGGATGTTATAACTCTTTAAAGTAGTAATTAGTTGCCCATTTTTATCATCATCTGCCCGTAATTAACAGTTTTTATTCCGGACAGTCAGAGATGGCACCCAGTCAGAGATGGCACCCATTCAGAGACGAAAACATTGGCCAAAGTTCGTGAGAAACCGCCCTATGCCATCATAAAGATTTCATTTTCATTTTGAAAAGAGGTCTTTGGCAAGGCCACTCTCCTGCCCATTAGACCTCTTCTTGACACAATAATTGTGGTTCTGCCAAAAGCTAGTATGTAACAGTATCTTTGAACGTTGCCGCCAAAATGTTAACCTTAACAGGCTTTTGTCATTCCCAATACATCCCAAAAGCTATACTTGCCTGACATACAGGGCAGGGTCCCATGATTAGGACTCAAAAATCAATTTAGTCAAAAACGAAATGTTCAATATGGCCATACATCATGTCCTACCTACTTTATCAAACATTGTAAAAGACCTGGACCTGTACTCATGGGACCCTCTAAATTAGGTCCTATTGCCCATCAAGGATATCTTATTGCCCATCAAGGATATTGTGCCCCATCCTCCAAATATACTAAAATTACAGTAGGATTTGAAATATGAAAACGATCGGACCATGATTAAGCCATTTACATCCTTGCAGCGGCATGTAATATGCTCATGTGAAAATATTTTGGGATTCTATAGACATCAGGGTATATCAGGCTGTATGCGTATCACCGAGCAATGTAGCCCATCAGTGCTTTTGTTATAATGGATACAGGTGTTGTGCATAACAAATGGCTCCATGTACTTTTACATTTATGTTTTATATCGTCCCATCAGATAGGATCAGGCTTGCTCAGAGACCTCAGGATGTAGTGTTGGGAGAGTCAGCTCACATCCACCCTGAGTTTGCACTGCAATCAAAATTACACAATGATGCTTGGTTTACTGTGCAAACAACACTTTATTACATCTGCAAACTTCTGTAAACCCTCACATAAGATATTTTCTATTCTGTTTGCGTAGAATGTAGGTCTACAGAAACAAACACTTAAAGTAGTTTCTTTCATATAAACTGCACATCTTTTCATTGATCAATATCCAAAGTATCTTGAGAGTCGCACTATGCGTAGTCCCTTTCAGGCATACTAGTGTGGCCACGGTTGGAATTCGAAACACACAGAATGATGATTAAATCAATGGGTATCTAGTATGCTGTGAAATAGATGTGAATCATCCTAACAGTGAACTACCTATCAGATGGATGTAACTAAAACTATTTTAAAGTTTATGCATAACAACAATGGAAGCTATGCTTGTTGATTTAAGGTTAGTGCACCTGTAATAAGGTCATCTTTTGCAGATCATGATTCTGTTGTCACATGTATATGTATTGGAAAGTGTTCATATTGATACTTTAGGCCTGTTGCTATATAAAACCATGCCAACATAGAACATAAGCAGTTCCCCAAGGATAAAGCTGATTTTAAGAATATATGTTGGTCGACACCTTTTTGATGCCAGGTTTGCATCCCTATCCTGCCTAAAACTGAATTTTTTGTCGGCCCCACTCAGTTATGTCTGGTGAGTTTGCAGCCTCTGCATATAATGAATAACACACATACAAGTGAACAGGCATAAAGGAGGATGCGACGAGGTTTTAATGTAAGTCTGTCAAACAATGTGCTCCCTGGAGCCTACCCTATAGTGCAGTGTAAAAAGAGGCACTTGAAGATACTGGGCAGTCAGGGACCCTCCACACCAATCTACAACTGTATGTTAAGGCATAACAGGATTGATGGTGTTGCATCCTTCTGGTGTGTGCTCTTATGGGTTAGATTATCAAGCCAACATATATCCTCATATATTATACCATCCTAAGTACCACCCTATTCTACCCACTCTCATTCCCGCTGTTGGCATAATCTATGCTATTTCTCGTCCGCTCCTTCATATTGTGTCCCTGGTGTAGTCCATGATATCGCTCTTCATGGCTCTTTCATACCACCCTGTGTATTATAGCAGGTCTCAGCATCTACACCCTTTGCTCATGGAATGCATTAGAGTGTTGTGTTCACTACATCCTACCCTGAATCACCTTTACCCCCAATTTACCAATCATCAGCTAAAAGTGGTTCCTGCCTCTGTGGGTTGTAGCACCTCATTTCCGTTCAAAAGGAGCAGCACAGAGTTTAATTTTCCCTATAGAATAATATGTGCTATAGATGTCAGATATTCGCTGAGTGCCTCTATACAGACTTATTATGGCAATGTATCAGTCTATAGGTCTATGCTTCCTACAGAATGACAAATTTCTTTCTGTTCTCAATTACTGCCAGCTATACTTTGAGGCTGAGGTGTGGGATAGATGCCTGCAAGTGCTGCTTTGTAGTCATTCAACAAGAAGCTACTGTCTGCAGGATGCATCCTGGGCAGTGCTCCCCTCTAGTCTCACAACGAAGAAGCTGTTGCCTACAGGATGTCTCCCAGTACTCGGCGAGTACTGGGAAACATCCTGCAGACAGCAGCTTTTTGTTGTAGGACTAGACAGGAGTCAGATTCCCTTCTAGTCCTACAACAAGAAGCTGCTGTCTGAAGGATTCCTCCCAGTACTCCCCTGTGTAGTCTCACAACAAGATGCTGCTGTTTACAGGAGACCTTCCAGTGGTCCCCTGTAGTCCCAGCACAAGTAACTGCTATATGAAAAGACTCTGTGGAGAGAGATGTGCCTGTGAGGGGTCAGGACAACTAGAATAGTTCCTGACCTTGTCTATATTTGGCTGTAGGGTGGACAGGCAGATCAGATGGTGCTTTGGGTTGAGTTGCCTGAGATGTCCTCTGACAGGCAGGAAGACCGATGATTGCCATGACAGGGTCGAGCACCCCTAGGGAGCTGTAGAAGAGGAGGCTCTGACCAATACATGTATAGAGTGAGTGACTTAGCCCCACCAGCTGTGTTACTTATAGGTCAGATAGTGGGTACACTTTCTTGGTGAAATTTTACGCACCCTCAACCAGCCTAATGTCTGACTCTCCGGGACGGTGACTAGGTCACCCGGGGAGTCATGCATCTAGCCGAGAGTGTGAGGGGAGTGGTTTTCCGCAAATTTTTTTTTTTTTTTTTTATAGGTCAGATAGGGCTGTCTGTGTTGTCACAAGTCCAGGTTACACTTACAGGAATCAGCTTTGACTAGCAGCACTGTAGAGTGCCATTAATAGTTGTGCCTTGGTCAGGTGCTCTTATTTGCTTATGTATAAGACACCTGGAAATGTAGAAACTGCCTGTGCCTATCGGAATAGCTTGCAGATCAGGGTTGCCAGTGTCCCAAGACGTCTACATTACCCTTCTCTTTAACCCTGCCTCTCTATAAAAGCCCAGCGGCGCATGGTCCTTGTTCATATCCGACTGTTATGGGAGGGGCAGCAAGTATTTTGCCTTTAAGACCACTTGTAGTCCAATCCATGTATGTTAACCTGCTGAAATGTTCAAGTTGCCCTGTACATTGTGCATACATTGCACATATTCTTACATGCCCTTCGGTGTACCCCCTACATAATTATATTGGATATTAACCTGACAATTGCACCGGTGCATACATTGTATTGAAGTAAACAGGTCAGAAAATATAAAGTGGAGGAAGGGATTCATGGAAGCGTTAAATTGACTGATTCTACAAAATAAGAAATATAAGGCTGTGATTATGGACAATGTACAGGTATACTATCTAATGGCCAGGGACACCTTGCTAATACAAACACATTGCAAACGCATGCTGGGTATCTCTAATTGTAATATGCAGCAATGCATTATGACAACATCAATGTCAATGCTTGTCTCACGCTGCAATTACTGCTGTAGTCTCCCGTATATATGTGATAATGATGTGTGAGAGGAGTATTTATAGTAGTGTTATTTTGCCGCCAGCGGATAACCAAAAGAGTCACCAACACACTGCTGCGTCCTGTTACCCTCTACAGTTACCACTGTGGACATTAGAGAAGACCAGGGCACATTGATCCGCGTTGGCACGTTTATTTTTTCCTGATCTTGTTAAAGGGATCTAAACTTTGATTTTGTATCAAGCAGTTACCTTGTATCATTGCGATATAAGAGAACCTATCACAAATGTGGTCTTTTCTTGTATTTTTCTTGAATGTTTGAAAATAAAATCTTAGGGTGGTTCAATGTGCCCCATGCCCGGGGTAGGTTGATCCACCCACTGGAGTACATTGAACCACATACGTTGAATGATCCAAATTATCACCAATATAGATCAATAATTGAAATTTCTGTCCCATGATGGATGTAATGCACAATCTGTTTTATTGAAATATCCAACCAAATAAAAGGAACATTTAGTCAAAATTTGGTTCTACAGGGATTTTTTGTGATCTGTTTTAAGTTTTGAGTAACTTATCGGATTTCTAAGAAATTACGACAATTATCTCCCATTTCAAACAATGGAATGGTTTCCATGGCAACGAGAAATAAACACTATGTCTATATAATATTGCCTTTTACACTGAAGAACGATATAAACAGACTCCATCGTCATGTGGTGTTGTATGTAAACTCCATATCTTTTGATTTATACAATTAGACTTGTACTGCATTCAATTCAATTAGGAAACATGATAATTCTCAGTCCAAATGGCCTGGTTGTGTATAATTATTGCTATCAAAGTTTCATTGAAATTTATATTTGGATACAAGAGTGTTGCCATTTCAAAAGAATAGTTAACCGTCTTACTGTACTTAGAGACTGTCCCGATATGCAGGGTTTATTAATCCATTTACTACCTTATACTTGCACTAATGATAAGCTTGATAGATTAATATGGGTATATGGCTAAATATTGAACCTGCAATATATTACGCGCTGATGTATTAATCGAATTAAACTATCAATATCCTTCCGTGGATGTCAGACAGTTGATTAGGAACCCCATTTTAATGTTGATATATTGGACGCTCAGTATTTATGTGAATGTTATTCAGAACCAAAGATATTGATCAATCAAACCTTGAATACAATTAGAAGAGATATATGACATGACAACATTAACCCCTTTAGATAATCAGTATCCCTCTAAATGTCACTATGTGGGTTGACGTGCAATGATAATCTCATCATTTGCCTGCATCAATTTAATATCATTATATCAGTGTATACCAGGCTACAATTGCATCACTGAGCAATGTGGCTTTTCAGTGTTTTTATTATAATATAGGTGGTGTGCATTAAGAATAGATTATGCACTTTTACACTCATGTTGCACATTGAGCTGTCATCTCTAAGATCATATGGCAGCAGGCGTTTCATAAGTTAATCTGAGATCTTAGAATGTAGTGTTGGGAGAGTCAATGCCACATCCATCTTGAGTTTGCATTGCGATCATGACTTATGCAAACAGCACAAATAATACATCTGCCAACATTCTGTCAACCCTGATGTCAGATATTTCCTATTCTGTCTACATGTGCAGAATCTATAGGTTTATCAAAACACACATCGCGTGAAGTAGTTCTATAATAAACTTCACATTTTATAAAAGATTATATTATTATATTGATTAATTTGCCAAGTGTGGACAAACGAGGAGAAAGGGTCATCCAAGGTTAAATGTCATGTTAAAAAATTAAAGTCATAAGCTTTCCAACAAGGTATTGCAGATGAAGGTGAACCTCTTAGTTTTTGAGAAATTATTTCATAGACATGGGATGATGTTGCTCTCCTCCAGGCCAGTGGCTAATAAGCTCTATCTCTTTTTGTTTAAATTGTATCTAGGCCTATGTTTGATTAGCATAATCATGTGAAAATAAAATTCCTAAATGGTCAAACCTTTTCATACTTTTGGTCATACAATTTTGAATACAGAAATGATATTCATATTCCAGTGTAGTAATGCTCCTGAGTCCTTCTATCAACTGACATTAGATTTTCGTTTTACGGCAAACTTATGTTGCCATGGCAACACCCTTAGATAATGACTCCTAATCATGCCTTATTTTTGCTTTAAAACGTTCCTTTTACGTCCCGAAAAAGAGAAAAATGCCACCAGAATAGAATGCTTTGATGGAATATATTCTGAGATACACACCAGTGAACAACCATGGTGGGGGATGCCCCAAGCATCTGATACTAGTGTATCTAACAATGTGCTCCCTGAAGTGCACCCCATAGTGCAGCGTAAAAAGAGGCACTTGAAGAGACTAGGCCCGTAGGGACCCTCCACACCAATCTACAACTGTAAGTCAGTCCATAACAGGATTGATGGTGTTGCATCCTTCCGATGTGTGCTCTTATTGGTTAGATTATCAAGCTACTATATACCCTCCTATGTATCACCCATAGTATCTCCCTATGTCAACCCCTGTTGGAATATCTATGTTATGTCTAATCTACTCTATATTATTTTGCTTGTTGCAGTCAATGATATCGCTCTTCATGGCCCTTTCATACCATCCTGTTTATTACTGGTCCAAACATCTCCACCCTTTGCTCATGGACTGCATTAGAGTTTTGCGTTTACTATATCCTACCCTGCATCACCTTTACCCCCAATTTACCATTCTGCAGCTAAAAGAGATTCCTGTCTCTGTGGGTTGTAGCACCCCATTTCCCATCAAAAGGAGCAGCACAGATTGTATCCCACCCTATGAGATATATGATATAGATGTCAGATATTCGCTGAGTGCCTCTACTTGTATTTTGGCAATGTATCACTTTATATGTCTATGCCTCCTACAGAAAGACAAACTCCTTTCCCTTCTTGGTTAAGGCTTGGCTGAGTGTCAGAGAGTTGCTGAATGGGAAGAACTATATGTCTATTTCCTTTCCTGTCAAAGTGCCTCTTGATTCATAGATTAAGTCTCTATTTCCCAGTCTCATATGTCTCCAGTCCTTACTTCCAAAATGTGTCCTCATGATGTGAAAGGGTAGGCTTTGTAAATTATGGCAGAGCATAAGTGGTGGGAAGAGTCTGCTGGGAGAGTTGTGCTTATGAAGGATCAGGGCCACTAGATTAGTTCCCGAATCTGTCTACAGTGGGAAGTAGGTTGGACAGTCAGTCAGATGGTGCTGTAGGTTGAGTTGCCTGAGATGCCCTCTGACAGGCAGAAGACCGATGACTGCCATGACAGGGTCGAGCACCTCCTCCTCCCTAGGGAGTTGTAGAAGAGGAGGCTTCGACCAATACATGTATAGAGTTGAGATAGCCCCTACCAGCCTGACTTAACTCTATCAGCTATGTAACCTACAGGTCAGGGTAGTCTGTTTTGTCACAAGTCCTCATGGGACTTGTATTTGATTCCTTCAGGTTTGAATGGCAGCACTGTATAATTTCATTAACTTTGGTGTCTAGATGTTCTTTCATATAAGATACCTGGAGACGTAGAAACTACCAGAAAATGTTGCATATATAGATGATAAATCTTTCATGAACATCTGGCAACCTTTATAGAAGGGCAGTCTACCTTCCCTATTGGTTAATAAACTAATTTTATATTCACATGGATCAGATGTCAGCTTGAAGCTGCTATACCACCTCATACACTCAAACCTATATTTTCCTCATTCGATTCTTAGATGATTGCATAATATTTTCCCTCTTATAATCTGTCATTTATTCTGAAAAGAAAGAAAGTCTTATCATGTTGTTGAACAGGACTCCAATCTCAACTACTATTTATATTCTGGAAGGGTTTGGTCATATAGTGTTGACAAAAACCATCAAGTGGCAGTAGTGAGTGGAGAGGAGCCTGGATGTTTTCTATTGCTCAATGCACAGACACAATCTACTAGTACCTGGTGTATCCCTGAAGATGGCACTACCTTGTTGATGTAATTAAGTGATCATTGGCAGATCCAGGGGGGGCCCGACGGGCCTTGCCCCCCCCCCCCCGAAAAAAAAGAAAGAAAAAAAAAGAGGAAGAAGAGAAGAGAAAAGAAAAGAAAAGAAAAGAGAAGAGAAGAGGTAAACAGATTGTGGAGTATGATTCAAATGGCCTGACTGAGGGCTCCTGATTAGGAGGGGGGAAGGTTCCAAAATGTGCGAGAACGCAAGTCTAGATCAACAAAATTTTCTGGGGGGCATGCCCCCCATACCCCCTTAGTGTTACTGATGCGCTTCGCGCGCGGAAAACATATGGTCGCTCCAGGCTGGCCAGGTTTTGGCCCCCCCTCTAGACAATCCTGGATCCGCCACTGGTGCTGAATAGAATAGAAAGTATTTTATTTTTCCTCATCTATTTCCTTAAAAATGGCATGGTTAAAAGACATGTGTTGGGATGCTACCAGTACATTCTAACAAGGAGACTCGTAACAACTATGCAGAAATAGAAGTATCTTTTATATCTGAGGTGGTACAGCAGCTTTAACTTTCACCAGCCAATCAACATTACGCTCCCTAGGTCAGATGCATGACGTTGCGCACACACTAGTAATACTATCCTGCCCGCCTCTGTCTAATGAAAAAAGCAATTTTGTCCAGACGATTTCAGCTTTTTCAACGGAATGCTTGAAATGACTGTCATACCAAAGAATAAATACTAAATGCCAGATGTTTATAGGGACTGCAGGTCTCCCTGAAGGGGGCTGTTAGATATCATTCAAGAAATAGCTTTTGCTGTTCGGACTCGGATAGATAATGTTCCAATTCACAATTTCTGTTTCATGTAGATATCTGGCAGAACTATATTTGGCCTAAGTGTAAGATATCGAGACCCACCCTAAATGGATTTAGTAGGATGGATATGTATTTAATTTTGTCAGAATTCCATTTTGAATAGTAGAATTTAGCGCCGCAGGCCTTTCTTCTCTTCAACCCAGCATCAAGGTTTCATTTCAAACTCATTTAAGAACATGATTTTACCATTGGAATTTCCGTAAAGTGTGGCGAAATTACTTCACGATCAAAGATTTTTTTCTATGATAACAAGAACGTCTTGAAGTTGAAAGTAGATCGGGAGGTGTGCTCCCAAACCCCCTTTCATTTTCAAATAAAATGATATCCTTTCATTTCCAAATAAAATGATACAATTGTAAAGTATGAGCTTACCTATACCTTTTGGTAAAATGAGAATGATTTAGGAATAAAATGAGCAGTAAATCAAAGCCATTTGAAATTAAAACAATCACTTTCAGAACCGCATCACTCCCTGTATATCATGCTAATACGGGAAAGTAGTCCCAGAAACCATCAATATTGTGGCTAATAAGGAGAACAGATGCGTACCATTTACCTACACTAACATGCTATGAAGCTAGAGAAAATACTTTTGAAATGTACTCTATTGATTATTTTTGAAAAATTTGAAAAAGATTATATGACAACATCGACTATTTTTGTACATGGAGGCTTAGTTTGTCTGAGGTACATTGTAATCGACAGCAGATGAGAAATATGGAATTGTGATTAGCATTTGCATTGCTTTAGTGGCAATGGATTACATCACATAAAATACCTCTTACTCCCAAAGAAATACACATTTCTAATATCAACTGATTATAACTGCAACAACTTTTTTTATACACTGTCCATAGTTGAATGGCAATAATACTTGTCAACTGTTTGATATATAGACAAAGGTCTATGACAGTGGAATGACCGTGGAACATTTGGAAAAGATTGTAATATTATGACAACACAAGAATACTACGCAGCATTCAAAATGGCGTGCATGACGCGATATTGATGGTTTGCGATGGAAACTGTTTGATTTGATACCTTTAATGTAGTCATTCATATTCAATGCTATTTTGATTTGTGATCTCTATATGACAAGTCATTTTTAAAACTCATTTACATTGATATATGCCTGTATAGGAGGGGTCTCGGATATTACATATAAGCCAAATATTTAATCCTATCCCATGGGACTTTAACTTAGAGCTTGTGGGCCTTTATATAAAAAATAGCTAACCGCCTCCATATTTTCTCAGCAAATGTGTAAAATGCATGGCTGTATGGTCCTAAACAGTCATAGCTAACCACAGATCTATGTGGGACTAAAAACGTTGCCATACATAGATCAAAGCACTGAGACTTATTATTAGCTGCCTGCTCATAGGATTAGGAGGGAGAGAATACACAAGGTGGCGCCACCACGCACATAGCAGCCAGAATATGTGATCAGTTGATGTCCAGGCCTCTGTTATAGCTCTCAGGGATTTCTCATTTGTGTGAATCATGCTGCCTGAAATGACATAATTTTTGTCCTAGTTTCAAGATTTAAGTGCAAGGAACCAGGAAAAGTAAAAAGAACATGTATCCTGGCATAGATTGTATTATGTAAATTCTCACCTATAATAAATATATTGTACCTCTATGCATTTATCAAAAAAATAATTTCAGCATATTACTAGTATGAGTATCTGAACATATGTGAACAAAAGTGTGCATTCCCCGGTTTTCAGGGCCCTAGCTATCTGGGAAGTCCTTAGCCATCAACATTGAAGAAAATGGGTATAGCATTATTCTCCCATAGGGTTCCACCCCCTTGAGGTATTATCCATATATAACAAATACCCATCAATGATACATTATTGCTAGTACTGGGGTATGAAAATATGATATTGGAAATTCTCAAAATCAAAAAGACCTAGGTTATAGATAATTTCCAAGTGCTTAGCCTTATCAGTTAAACATGGGACAGTGTTAGGTCAGGTAAGAGAAAAGTCTATCATGAGAGTATACTAACTAGCAAGAAACACCTCAGGTGTCCCACACCAGAGGACACTAGTGCCCCACTGGCCTAATTTACCTGGCCCATTAGCCATGCCTAAGCTCAATGAACCATAGCCCAGTACTGTCACCTGTTGGCTGGCAATGGTACCAACTTTATAAATCTCAGATCACAGAATCTAAATCCATTCACACTATAGCCTATATGTGCAAAAGGTGCTGATGTGGCATCTTCAAGTGACAAAATCTCAGGTTCTACTTGGTGCAGAATCAAAATGTAAAAAGGTAAATACTTCCCAATGTAATATCTAAAGATCTACCATGATAAAGAATATGCCACCATTAACCTAATTTTTTTCTCCCCTCCCTAATAGGATGAAGGAAGGACTTTGGGAGGTCATATATAAGACGGACTGCGGACAAAGGGGTTCTTAGCATGTGAAGATATGAGGAGGTTTCAATGTCAACGATATCCATCTCTCACACATTTACTTTCTAAGTTATAGAAGTCCAAACTCAATTAGTGTCTCGACTATTTTTGGACATTGGAAGCTTAGATTGTCTGAGGCACATTGTAATTGACAGCAGAAAAGAAATATGGAATTGTGATTAGCATTTGCATTGCCTCAGGACATTGTTTAGTGGCAATGGATTACATCATATAAAATACCTCTTACTCCCAAAGAAATACACATTTCTAATAGCAACTGATTATAGCTGTGACAACTTTTTTTTATACAATGTCCATAGTTGAATGGCAATAATACTTGTCAACTATTTGATATATAGACAAAGGTCTATGACAGTGGAATCCGGAACATCGTTAGATCTACGAGTTGAACCTGGGTCATACACACGAGGCCATAGGACATGTGAAAATTGTCTAAGGGAGTGCTCATTTTTTAACAACAGGGGGGGTGGTGGATTTGGGGGGGGGTAAAAAATTTGGACCCCTTGACACGGGGGGGGGGGGTAAAAAATTTAGACCCCTCTTGGGGGGGGTGAAAAAAATTCAACCTGTTTTGAGGGGAAAAGCCCGTGCTTTACTATGCTACAAAGGGGCGCGAATGCGCGCGATTTTCGGCCTGGCAGGGGGGGTAAAACATTTCGACCCCTCTAGGGGGGGGTGAAAAAATTCCGCGCGCTCTGCGCGAAATCTCACCGCCCCCCCCCCCCCTGTTGTTGAAAAATGAGCACTCCATAAAATATATTGAAAAAGCTTCAATTTAGCAATCTCATAGGCCATGGAATATGGCTAAACCGTCTTCCATATGGGCATTGAATAAGCGGATCCCAGCAAAATAAAAGCTTCTAAGAGTCCTATTCACTATCTAAGCACTATACAACTACAAATAATCATTATTTTATCACATCCCACTTCAATTACTGTTCCATCCCTTTTGCATCTTTTTCGACCAGAATTGTGTGACACGTTGCTGTGTGACATCAAACACCTGATCCACTCGGCCAAGAGTCAAAAGGTTTCTTGACGTCAGCGAATAAAAATAAATATTGGAGTAGCTTACATCAGTAGCCTTACCATACACGTTTCAATTTCCATTACAAGTCAAAAGCCAGTGAGACCTAAACTGTGCAGTGAATCCTGGTTGAATTGCAAGGAAGATGATGGTACAATGACAACAATGGCTGCACTGAGACGATATGGAGCATCAATAAATTACTAAATAGCGACAGAAATGGAAGGGATATAATGATAATTGAATTTGAAAGGGAATCAACAGAACTAACTGAATACATTAAAGGAAATAGTATTGTGAGTTTGAGTTGAAAAGTTTTATTTGGCTAAAGTTTCTCATAGTAAGTTTTACAAACAGTGCTAAAAGTATTACTAAGCAAATGAAGATGATACCACTAGTTATGGTAAGACTACACAGTCCATCGTAGGATAGGCTAGTTAACTAGTGTGTAATGGGGGGCTCTGCCCCCCAACCCCTGTTTTTATTTCTTCATTTTCTTTTCCCTTAGATGTTTATGTTGTCTCACCTGGGTGTAGGGTATATATATACTGTAAAGGCAAACCCCAGGTAGCATAGTGTAGGTATGTAACACTAGGTGGCAGATACAAGGGGAGCTATCAGATTATATATTAAGATTTAAGATTATAGGTTAAGATTGCGCTCTGAACGTTTGTCCTCGCACCCAGGAGAGCTATCACGTATTTGCTAAATTGCCCCACATGGGACACAACCCTGGGTACGCATTTACTGCACGTCTCTACTGGCACAAATTAAATCTTCCCTGAGTGACACCGACTAATGAAGTTTTAATTTGGCGAATTAGCTCTGCCTAGGAATAGTAAGTGTAACGGTAAGAAGGGGATGGGTTGGGCAGCATCTAAAAGCAGACAGAGAGGGCCTCAGGGACTATATATAGTATAGGAATACTGTGGTAGTTATAGGGTACCATCATGATTCAATGAGTGCTGAAGATGAAATATTATTTGGTTATTACCATCTGCATAATTATATAAGGCAGGTCCGTAGGCACCAGGGAAATACATTCTTTCATGTGGTGTCCTACGTGAATTATACTGTACACATTGAGTGGCAATAACTGACAGTGTTAAGTAATCTAGTAAAACATGCAAATAATGCCTCCCAGCATCCCCCTCCCCTTCCTACGCCACTGGAGGCTACAATAAATTTTGTATGGCAGGTCATGAGCTATGGCATGTAAATCTGTAATGGCAAGTCCACAACACCTTCTGAAATACTTATTCCAAACCTACATGACCGAGCCCAGAAGGACGAATACTCAGATGTCAGACTCATTGGTAGTATAGCCCATAATGCCCAAATATACAGTGGCCCAAGAGGGCCAAAAAAAAGTGATTTTGAAAACAAAAGTGATTTTGAAGTAAACGTTTTTTTGATAAAAGATGTTTTTTCAAATCACTTTTTTTTCTAGAAAAATTGCCGTCAACTGTCAAGTTGACACTTGACACCATGTTTTTGAAAAAATATGTTTTCTCAAATCACTTTTTTTCTTGAAAAGTAGCCGTCAACTGTCAAGTTGACAGTTGACACCATGTTTTTGAAAAAAATATGTTTTGTCAAATCACTTTCTTTTCAAGAAAAGTTGCTGTCAACTGTAAAGTTTCTGAAAAAAGATGTTTTTTCAAATCACATTTTTTCTTGAAAAGTTGCTGTCAACTGTCAACTTGACAGTTGACAGCAACTATTTTGGAAAAGAAAGTGATTTGAAAAAACATCTTTTTTCAAAAACATGGTGTCAAGTGTCAACTTGACAGTTGACGGCTACTTTTGAAGAAAAAAAGTGATTTGAGAAAACATATTTTTTCAAAAACATGGTGTCATTGACGGCAATTTTTCAAGAAAAAATGATTTGAGAAAACATCTTTTTTCAAGAACCTGGTGTCAACTGTCAAGTTGACAGTTGACACCAGGTTCTTTTCTAGAAAAAAAATTGATTTGAAAAAACATCTTTTTTCAAAAACATAGTGTCAAGTGTCAACTTGACAGTTGACAGCAACTTTTCTAGAAAAACTGTTTTCAAAAACCTGGTGTCAACTGTCAACTTGACAGTTGACAGGAACTTTTCTAGAAAAAAAAAAGATTTTGAAAAAGCATCTTTTATCAAAAAAACGTTTTTTTCAAAATCACTTTTTTTTTCAAAACCACTTTTTTTTGGCCCTCATGGGCCACTGTACTAATACTAACACTTCATGAATGTTAGCATTTAAGCAAATCTGAGATGCTGTAAACGACCGCTTTAAGCGGCTTTACGTTCAGTAATGCAATGTTAATGCCATGTGCAATTCGTTGAGCCCTAATAAATCTGAAAAATGCAAAAGAATTTGTTGAGTGTAAAAGCCTATCCAAGGAGACTATGTTGGATACCGTTCCAAAAGAAATACACTATTTCCCATTACCATCTAGAAGAAATGGGGTTTTAATGAATAGTCCAGTGTATGAGTCAGCTAAAATTAAAACACATCACCGTCATCTTGTTAGACATGGATTGTTACCTCAAGATGTATTCCTATCTCAAGACTAACGTTATAGCGGAGTGTCCACACAACCGTTTACTGACAAGCACATGGTCACCTTGTTGATTGGTAATATTACCACTGATTGTCGATAATCTAATGACTAACGTGGTAATCTATCGATGGATATGTACTGCTACTGTATTGTATACAATGATTTGTCTACATCCTTGGGAACGTCCTAAACATTTATTATAAGACGGTGCAAGTCTATAACTATTGTTTTTTTTAAAATTTACACAACATCGACAATACTTGGTTGTAAACTGCGCTGGAGAAACTTGTTGAGCAATAAAGTTAGAACTTTTCTTTAAAAAGACATCATAACAGGTGATAAATGTCATATGCATGGATAGACACTGACATTTTAGGCCACTCGGGCGCGCAGCCTCAGAAAGTTGTGGGCCCAGAAGTAAAGATGTGGGCCCGGGATTTTTCACTTTTAAAATGTATGCTACATTCACATAGGGGCACTCAAAAATATTTTTAATCCTAGGTTGGCATGAAGCTGTGTGCAATGGGAAAATGGGGGCATGCCATTATTGGAATTATCCAAGGAGATTTAATGCGATATTGCATGAGATTTCCTTTCCAATGATATATAACATGCCATACTTTGCAACCAAGAAATGGGTTTAATGTATAGTTTTACAGCTATATTCTTGAAAACATGGATGGACATAACTACGGGCCAACCTTAAAAAAGGTATCTTCACATTGCAAGCACCCTCTGTAACCAATGACTGTGCCCTTAGTCCTGCCTCATCACCCACAGGTAGATTAATATGGAATGAGTTGAAATTGAATATGTATGATTCCTGCTATAATTATTTCTATGGAGCTCCCTTGATGTTGGGAACCAGGCAGGTTTAGAGTTAAGTGGCATGTATATCACACCACATGGGGCAGGCCCCTGGTGCTCATTTACTGCACGTCTCTACTGGCACAAATGAAATCCTCCCTGAGCGACGGCGACTAATGGAGTTTTAATTTGGCAGATTACCTCTGCTGTAGGAGTATTAAATGTAATGGTAAGAAGGGGTTGGTTCCCGGGGGGATGGAGGGGGGGGGTTAAAAGCAGATGAAGAGGGCCTGATGGACTGTAGTATAGGTTACCTTGACAGTTTGTGGCATATTTGCTTTCAAAGGTAAATGTAAATCAAGGAGCAGTATAACCCTCTCCCTTAATTTACCTTCTGAAACAGTTAAATAACTAGTGACAGCTATACTTACTAGTGATCAATGAAAGGAATACACTTACTAGTGATAGACCACTATTAGGGTATTGATAGAAACCTTGCTGTTGATTGTTTCAAAACAGCCATTGTGAAAAACTTTGCAAATTTTCTGGATAGGATGTCCACTTTGGGGAAAAATGCTGCTGCTGTCAGAGATTACTGAGAGTACATGACATCAGTTTTGGCTGCTAGAAATGAGTATTAGCACCCAGAATAACATAGAAATGTAGGTTAGTGTGTAAGGTATTTCCTTAATGTTAAATCATTTGGGCTGCAGTTGGAACTCAGAGGAATAAGGGAAAGGCTGATGCTTTTGTGGGCCGCTAAATTCTTGAGTACTGCTGAGGAGTGACTCTCCAGCGGGGGGAGGCATGTATGACATGAAATGACTAAGCATGTATAAGATACTCCCAGTCAGGGTCATCAAAATCAAAATGCCAGTATCACACATGCTCTGGGACTTCCTCAATTCCTGGTAGTCATGCAGGGGTATAGTTCAATGTGTTTGTATGCTTCTGGTCTCTGCCCCTGTGTATCCCTACCCTGCCCTCACTGCCATACTCTCTATGCTTACCTGTCAGACAGACTGCACAGCATACTCTCTATGCTTACCTGTCAGACAGACTGCACAGCATACTCTCTATGCTTACCTGTCAGACAGACTGCACAGCACACAATCTACAGATTACATTGAGTGGATGGGCTGAAAAGGGAGCTTAAGCTGATGACTCACAGTAAAACTCCCTGGGATAAATGTGGGTAGGAGGCAGCCATTAGAGTAGTAATTGTTTGGAGACCATGCAGGCAAGGCACATTGTCTGGTTTTAAGACTATCACCCCTTGCCCCCTGCTTTAGCCTTCAGTTGGCCAGAGAGGGAGTCTGAGGTACACTGCTATAACTATCTTCCAGGGGGAGACATCGAGTAGGGTCTGGGTAGTCATGCATCCACTCCACATCTCTATTGTATCCAGTATAATCCTGTCTGAGCGACTCAAACTAATGGAATCTTAATTAGGGTAATCGGCTCAGCTGCAGGGAAACTCATTAAAAGGCAGTAGGTTGAGGAGCAGATGGGAGTGGAAGGAGAGGGCCTCAGGGACTGTCGAAGGTACTATAGAGGGTTGGGATACTGTCGGGGATATAGGTCTAACATTGTGACCTAGTCAGTCCTGCTGATACACAGAGGCAAATATCAGAGTCAGCCAATGTCGCCAATACTACTCTCATACAAGGGTCAGGCACTGCTGGACTATAATAGATGGGTCAAGGGCCATTCTAGTGAGGGTCAGGCTAGGCTGGACATTCAATAACAGGCTGGACTCTGGCAAACTTACTTGAAAGTCTGGCCATGCTGGGTCCTCATAAGCACATAGTGAATGAGATAGATGAGAAGATATACAGGTAATATAAATATGAAAGTACAGTTCATTACACAAAAGACAAAAATATACGGTATCTATAGTCCCTTCCTTATAATCCCCAGTGCTGTTGAGAGAGTGACTGTATCTGATCTCCAGCCTCATGAATGCTGGTAATCAGGTACACAGAGAGAAGAAACCGAGTCAAAAGGGAGTCCAGGCTTGCCTCCAGAATGACTCCCTTTTCTGACACTCTTTCTGACTATTTTCATGAACCTGACTCCCCTAAAAGGGAGTTATGTGACTCCCTTAAGAGAGCCCAGGTTTTGCCTCCAAAATGACTCCCTTCTATGACTCCCCGCTACAGACAGAGTCCAAGTCTATGCTGCAACTCCCTTTAGAAAGGGAGTCTAGGCACAGGATGGCTCCCTTGGAATATAGAGTCATAATTTATAGGTAATTCCTACCCCCTAACCTTCTATATAACCATTTCAATAGCTGTCTCCCTAGCTGATGGTTCTACATTATGTTGGTGCAATGCCTCACAAGAAGGAGGGATCTCAGAAAGATCCCTCAGAGCACATTAGTTGATATACAAAGGAACATATGAGCTTTTGGGATTTAACTTTCTCATGTTGCTACAAATTGGGTGTCTATACCTTATACATCATGCTTATGCTACAGTTTTAAATAAACTGTAATTATTTTATAAAATGTAATCCTGACATTACATGTTGATGCTACAATGATATGCACGTATCAGCATAATTATCAATGTCACAAATAGCATGGATCTAGAGATCTGAGCATGCAGAATATTACCATTTTAGGTATAGTGCTACCACCTAGCAGGCTTAACTGTAACCAACTGTTTGACTCCCTTGGGGGAAAAGGGAGTAGGGACCCTTGACTCTGATTAGAAACAGAGTCAAATGGCTTCTCAACATATATGCTAGATGGCATTACAGTCATTGTACAGTAGTGTCACCTAGTGGGTTTCCTATTTCCGTTTTGTATGCTCACCTCTGTGACTCCCTTAGGGAGTCCAGGTAACCATTGACTCACCTCAGCTGACATGGACTCTGTTTGATCTAATTGAAAAGGAGTCAAGGCTGTTAGAAGGGGGAGTCAGACAGTGTGAAAAGTGAGCCAAAGGGACCCTGGCTCTCTTTTTATAGCCTGGACTCCCCTTGTGACTCGGTTTCTTCTCTCTGTGTAGGGGTAGAGTTAAAACTTGTTTGTATGCTGCAGGTCTCCTCCCCTTGTGTAACCCTACCCTACAGGTAAACACACCCTACGGGCAGAACACATCCTACACACAGCGCTCCTCTACTTGGCAGGCATTACACCCTCGCCGCACCTCTCTGCCTGACAGGCAGTACACACCTCTCTCATTTAAAAGGCAGTACACACCTCCACACGTGCACATGCCATAGACATCCTTTTGCCTATCGGACATATTACAAGGCACACAATCTATTGTTGGCATGGAGTGAAGAGTAGTTGTATCCCTAGTGGCTAATGGTAAAAGTGTGTAAAGAGCTAGGGTTAAAGATATGTAAGGGGCCGACAATAGAGTCCTAATGTTTTAGGCATGGGTGGCCACAAGCTGTCATACACCATGATTAGACATTGAGCACGGTCTTGGTAATCATTCATTATATACTAGGACAGAGGACAATACAAGAAATAATCTGTAGCAAGGAAACAATATGTATCAGTAGTCTTAAAAGTGAACTAAGTTATTCAAGTTCTTTGTCAATGTCCCTGCATCTATGTACTACTACTGAATTATATACAGGGCAAAGAAGTTTTTATTCCTAATTTAGGATCTCACAATATTTTTATGATGATTATCTAGCATGTCGATGCAAGAGAAACCCAACAGGAAAATATTAGATATATATATGATGAAGTGTGTCTGATATCATAGAATCTACAGTCGAAAGACATTATTTCATAGGCAAAGAGTAGGTCTTAATGGCTATATACCACTTTTCCTTAATGTTGAAGACATTGTTATCCCCAAAACACATAAGTTTAATGATGGAAAAAATAAGCTTCCTGCCAAATTCTGCACTAGTATAGGGCGTTTTATCTCATTTTATGCACATGAAATGCCAAGTATCTCAGAAATGAGAAGAAATTTCATCATGACTTCTGAATTTAGCACCCTTCAATTGACCAAGACGAGTTGGTTTTATACCAGTTGCTCTCTGAAAGTGCACAAATGTCCCTCGGTGTAATCAGGATTCTGCTAAAGCTATTATCATGAATTCTAAGAAGTATTCATATCTAGGGATAATCATGATTTGATGGCTGCATGAGCTCTAATCTGCTTATTGGTAAATCAAATCCCGCCTAATTCTATGGCATATAATTCTTACTCGACTACTGCCATTTCTAAGAAAACCAGACTTCTAAATTGTACTTATAATTATGCATTGGCCATATAAGATATACAAGGTATAATGGGTAGAGATCTACATCTCATGTAATAAGATATTGTACATTCCCACCATACAGAAGAAATAAATGTATTGGACACTTTAGGTACTTTCTGCTTCCATTTTATCCCAACAGATGGCAGTTAAGCTGACAGATACAGCTTATTGGGGTAAATAATGCCCGCATTAATTAGTTATAAATGCAACACATCAAAGACTCACAGCAAGTCACCTAGGACTTGGTCAAGTCTACTGACCTATGACATTGGAGGTGAGCTGACCCGTGATTGGTCACACACCTGGGGTGCCAAATCCCACAGGTAGCAGCCTGGGCACCGGTCACTCAGCGCGCAGCAGCAGGCCCGGCAGCACCTCACCACCACTACTACCTCAGTACATGAACTTTCATATATATAATTTTTTATCTTCTGTTAGTTCAGTTCCATATTTTGCCCCAGATGAGGTTGAGTGTACGGAGTTGTGGAATGGGGCGGGGGAGACACCGGCTAGAGCCGGGGAGTCATTTAGTTTAGAGGGGGCCCCGGGCGGCGTAGGCGCTCTCCCTTCAGTACCCCCCGTCAGTCCCGTCCAAGGTCTCGCCGGGGGCGAGACTAGTGACGTCACAATTCAAAATGGCGGATCGGGCACGGACTTTGTTGATTATGACCACCGTGCAAGGGACTCTTTTGGTTCAGGTGAGTCTAATTCAACACTATTTGACCCTCCTTTACAAGGGAATGATAGCCAGGACATATACAATGGTTTTGATGCCATTGGGGGCGGGGATAATCTTGTATCCTATTTAAAACATGTCTATGACGCGGCACACCGCCCTCTCATCCCGGTAGTGACAAGCAGGATTATTGACGGCACCGAATATTTCAGGCCTTGTAGCGGGGAGTGTAGTCTCTCACACAGTTTAGGGGGTCTCCCCAATCAGTTAAATCCCTGTGGGTTCTTTGACTTAGCAGTGGGCAGTGGTTGGTCGGATTGTAATGCCTCCTACATTTTGAAAGGTGTCTTGGAAGGTTTTCGTATAGTCGATCCTGGTTATAACGGCTCTTACTTTTGTAAGAATTATGACTCTATCATGAGCTCGGAGTTCAAACCTCAGATGAATGAGATAATTTCAGATGAGTTAGCTCAGGGCAAGGTAGTGGTATCTCAGAATAAGCCAGCGTGTGTACACGCTATGGGGGCCATTAGGAAGAAGTATTCCAATAAACTTAGGCCTATCACTGATGCCAAGCGTCCCCTTAATAGGAGCATTAATAACTACATGGACGCCACCTCCTTTAAATTTAATTATGTTAAGTTGGACGAGGTGGTGGATGTGGTGACGCAGGGTTGTGTGATGACTGTTGTAGATGTCAGGTCTGCATATAGGTCGGTAGGAATTTACCCCCCCCATCGTCAGTTCCAGGGTTTTGTGTGGGATGTTCATGGTAGGGCTGAGTGGTTGCTGGATAGAGCACTGAGCTTTGGTCTCAAGTGTGCCCTGGCAATTTTCACGAGCCTCACTGATTTCATATGTAGGACCGTGTCCAAGTTAGGTGTAGCCCACATTTATGGGTATATCGACGACTTCATTATTGTTTCTCCGTCACTTGACCAGTGTATGGCGGATGTAACTAGGTTGGTCCAGGTTTTGTCCCTACTGGGTTTCAATATTAATTGGGACAAGTTTGTACCCCCCTCCACATGTGTCACCTACCTAGGTGTAGAGATTGACTCAGCCTCCCTTCAAGTCAGGCTGCCTCAGGTGAAGCTTGACAGGCTGGTCGCTACTGTTGATGAATTTAAGTCCAAGGTCAAGGCCACGAAGAAGGACCTTCAGGTCTTGGCGGGCCACTTGGCTCATGCAAGTGTGGTGGTAAGGGGGGGTAGGACTTTCAGCAGACGGGTGATAAACTTGACTAATTATGCCCCTGAAAATGGACGCCCAATCAACCTTCCCTCCTGTTTTTTTCAGGATCTGAGCTGGTGGAGTCGATTTAGCGGAACCTTTAATGGCTCAGCCAAGATCATATGCCCATCCCAATCCGGGGAGATAGTACTGTTTACAGACTCTTCCAAGACAGGGTTCGCTGCTGTACAAGCAGAGGATTGGTGTTTGGGTGTGTGGGAGGATGAGGCTGTCCATCAGTCATCAGGCGTGGTGCCCCCTCACCACTGGTCCTTTACACCGGGTGAATGCACAGCAGCCGACAGTATTAATCTGTTGGAGCTGTGGCCCATAGTGGCGGCCACGTTTAGGTGGAGCTCAAATTGGAGGGACAGGAAAATAGTTTTCTATACCAACAACACCCAAGTACAGGCGGCCATTAATTCCGGCAGAGCTAAGTCAGTACGTGCCATGTGGTGGCTCAGGGAGTTGTTCTGGTGTAGTGTTCTGGGTAACTTTCACATGGTAGCCACACGAGTATCCTCGGCTGATAATGTTCTAGCTGATTATTTTTCTCGAATTTTTGACTCAAGGCACATAGTTAGCCCCCCATTTAGCGACCTCTCTCATCTCTGTTGTTTTAGGTGAGGAGGAGTTGGACCGTGAGGTACTTAGGTACCAGTCGATGTGGTTGGCTGAAGCCTCTTTGAAGACCAGGAACTCTCAATGGAACTTGTACTTCTGGTTTTGTGTTGAGTTAGGGGTAGACCCTCCCTTGCCAGCTTCACTCGCCACAGTTTTACGGTACATAGTGTTTATGGCATCTAGGCTAAAGTATGTGTCTTTATCTAATTATTTGGTTGCCTTGTGGCAGCTTCACAAGATAAATGACTACCCTCATGTGGATCCTTGTAATTTCAAGGTCAAGTGCACCCTGCGAGGTGTTAAGAGGGAGTTGGGTACTGAGTCAAGTTAAGGCTAGGCCCATTTCCAGGTCAGACCTGGAGTTGATCTTCCTGACCCTCGACATGAATGATTCGGAGGATATGGCCTTCTGGGTCACCTTATTGCTAGGATTTAGGGGGTTGTTGAGAAAGAGTAACATAGTGGAGGAAGGTTTGGCAATCCTGTTAGGTGATGTGGTTTTCCACTCCTGGGGGGTTATGGTTTCAGTAAGGAGGACCAAGACCATTCAGTTCAGGGAGAGGGCCCTTCATATTCCTTTCACCTCAATTCCGGTCTCAATTTTTTGTGTATCGTTTTTTGTTCACCGACTAGTCTCCATGGTTCCATACCTAACCTCAGACACCCAGCTGGTCTCATACGTCAAGGCAGGTGTGGTGGTTAGGGGTTCTTACAAGTGGCTTATGAAAAGGTTGTCTGATGTGGTAGTACTGTTAAATCTGGACAAGCTGACCTCGCACTCACTCCGCAGAGGTGGCTCGGCAGCACTGTACATGGCCGGGTTTCCGTTGTGTGAGATAAGAGAGATGGGTGATTGGAGATCCATGTCTGTCCTCCTCTACCTGAGCAGGACCCACGACAGCCGCTTGGACCTGGACCGGAGAATAGTCTCATCTGTGTTTCAACCTGAACTAGCACGTCAGGTCTAGCCTTTGATGGCCTGTGTGCAGTATTGTATTATTATGTTTTGAACTGTTACCATGATGAACTTCGCTGGATGTGTGCCTTGGATTATCTCTTCAAGGTGACTGACTAGTGTTGACGCCCCTTCTTCGGCGGTCACTTCGTGTTTGGGTGCTTGGCTTCGGCCTATATTCTGGCATTTTGTCTCCCACACGAAATAAAATACTCAGTCACCAAACACAAACTACTTCATTGTTCAGCGTCTTAATAGGAAGAATTTATGGGGTAAATAATGCCCGCATTAATTAGTTATAAATGCAACACATCAAAGACTCACAGCAAGTCACCTAGGACTTGGTCAAGTCTACTGACCTATGACATTGGAGGTGAGCTGACCCGTGATTGGTCACACACCTGGGGTGCCAAATCCCACAGGTAGCAGCCTGGGCACCGGTCACTCAGCGCGCAGCAGCAGGCCCGGCAGCACCTCACCACCACTACTACCTCAGTACATGAACTTTCATATATATAATTTTTTCTTTCTTTGTGTGTATCGTTTTGGCCTATATTCTGGCATTTTGTCTCCCACACGAAATAAAATACTCAGTCACCAAACACAAACTACTTCATTGTTCAGCGTCTTAATAGGAAGAATTTATAACCCGTAGAAATATGTATTATGGTGATAAAGATTACCTAATTATTAGCCAATAAACTAATCATTCATGGACAACCCCCCGAACAGACAAGAGGAGAGAGAATTAAAGAACAAATGTTTTAATTGGAGGAATTATATGCATTATACAATATGAAGTTATACCTGAGACATTATATGAAGGTCAAATGACATAGTTATTGTAGACCTGTATGATTTATAGGTATATAATATGTAGTATAGGTATTTGATAACCTTATAATAACATTTACACCTTAGAGGAAGTGTTTGTATGATAGGTGGTATTAAACATAGAATACATGATAATAATGCCAAAAATACCAAGAGTTTTATATTTTGCATTTAAGCAGATTTTAGTGCATCAGCGAGTTTGGTAGCAATGTTCTCGGAGGCTGACTTTTGGACGTAGGCCCATACGGTGTCGGAGCGCCATGCACCAAAGTCTTTAACCTCCTGGATGGTTGCGCCCGCCTTATGGACGGTGTCGGTGGCCGTCTTCCTTCGTGAGTGGAGTCTGTTGAACATTGGCGGTGCGTTTATCTTGTTGAGTACCCGGGCCCATTCTGCCGCCATGTATTGTGCTGTCACCGGGTTGCGGTCTGCGAACATTATCATTGGGTCCGTAGGGTACCTGGTCGGTGCGAGTACCACGGCTGCTGCTAGTGCGGTACAGGGGCACAGAAGTGGGTCCTTTGATTTGTCGAGATGTCGCATTTGTGTCTGATTGTACTTTTGTGCGTTCTTCGCATGGCGGATTGTCACTGTTACGCCAGTACGGTGCAATGACACGTCGGCCCTCGTTAGATGGAGCCTCAGGTCGAACATGCCGGTTGATCATGCACATACCTCGGATCTCCTCATCGTGTCGTAGAACATGGTCAGCACCGCAGCCCGTACTACTGTACTTGGCTCGTTCCGTGGTATCTCCAGTACGGCGGCTTTAAAGGTTCGTAGGGGCACCGTGGGCCTTGGCCGCGGGACGTATGATACATTTCCCCGTTGGTACTCCCACCAGCGTCAAGTGTTGTCGCATGTGGGATATTATGTTGCGGATTGTCGAGGGGCATTTGTACTCCTGCACTAGATACTCGATGTAGATGCATATGTGGGTGTGTGCTGGGGCCAGATGGTTGATCCCCGTGTACCTGCAAAACCTGATGTAGGTCTGTGTCGCGGTGTCGTGGTTCCTTTCGCCCTTGCCCGGGTTTGCCGTCTGGTTGCCATGAGCTGCAGCGATCGGAGTCCCGGATCTGGATCGTAGAAAAGGAAATACCAGGTTAAAGGCATCTTCACTTGGGTAGACAAAGACAAGGTTATGGGTTATGAAGTCCTTCATGGCCCTTTCATAGTAAAAGTCTGACAGATGGGCTTGGCTAAGATTGTCTGGGACTACATTTTCAATGCCTGGGATATGTCTGAATGTCACTTCTAACTGCAGCACCGCTTGTACCATCCATACGACCCGGGCGGCTTCGAGTATTACCGGGTTATGCCCACGACCGTATTGGAATACTGCGACTGTGGCTTGGTTGTAGCAGAGTACTATGACATGCCCGCCTTTGTCGGAGTCGTCGAGGAACGTATGTAACGCGATAACCGAATTGACGGCCTCGAGTTCGTTGATGTCCGCGGCACTGTCCTTGATGGGGGAGACTTGTCGATAATAGGCGCGCTTGCCGTCGATGCCGCCAATCCCCGACAGACAGGCATCGACCTTGAGTGTCTTTCCCAGTGGGCACAACATTCTGTTCAATGTTGGATCAACGTTGAATCAACATTGAATCAATGTTGACAACCATTTATCAATGTTGATTCAATGTTCTGTGCCCACTGGGTTGTCGGTTTGTAAGATAGTAAGATAGTAAGATTTTTATTCAAGCAGTAATCACGGTTTACACTGCGATTTTCAAAAGTTGAAAAATTAATTATGTACATATATATAAACACATATAGATACACAATACAATTTAGTAGCGTACCCGAGGGTCTGCTGTAGCGGAGTTAAACCTGATAAATATTTTTCATAATCTTGTCAATAAGGGGTGTTACTAATAGGAGTTTGAGCGTTGGTTAGGCTCCATTCCTGTCTTCATTATGTGGCATCATAGGAAGAAAGGGGTGTGGTAGCAATGCTGATGCACTGTACTTACCCTATGCAATATACTAGTGTCAGCATATAATGTTGACTTATATATATATATATAATCAGATGTTATTGAGGCACATGCCTGGAGTAGTGCTAGTGCACTATACTCGCGGAACAATAATTCAAGAAATATTAATGTATTGGTAGCAGTGCTGGTGCACTAAACAGCCATCAAGACAATCACTAGTGAATAATAGTTATGATAATTATAGTAATATTAATAAATTACAAGGAAATGAATTGAAATGAAATGAGTATGCAAGGATGACATTAAAGACAGGTTCACCTTTGAAACTTATTCTCAGCCAGGGTAGTACTAAGTGGCAATGCTGGTGCACTGGACTCACTAGCATACCTTTAACTATAGCAGACTTCAGTTGAGTAGCAGTGCTTGTGCACATGTACTTACTCATATAGACATTATTTTGTAGGTCAAATACTTACTAAACCAGATTATTTTGTCTATTCTTTACATGTGTAAAATCCATTTTTTCAATAATTCCTTTGAACTTAATACGAGAGTCAATATTTTGAGTTGCCAGGTCTAGGGAATTCCAGAGAATGGCACCTCTACGCACAGGAGATTTCTTTACCAGATGTAATTTCGATCTTACTAGTTTAAATCGTACCTTATTCTCAGCCCTAGTCCTGGGATTTTCAGTAATGATAATGTTGTTTTCTTGTTTGGATAACTTAAACATGTACATGAGTAACTGGTGATCACGTCTTTTGACCAGCTTTTGAATATTGCATTGATCATGAAGGTCAATTTGGGTGATATCCCTGGGGTTCCTAATACGCTGACTCAGCCTTAGGCCTCTGTTTTGTATCGTCTGAAGGCTCTGTAAATCGTGCTGTGTGGCACTATCAAGCATGAAACTACAGTATTCTAAGGAAGGTAGTGTACAGTGCTTATATATCTCCAAACAAGTGTCATTATCAATACAGTCCCTAATTCTGTCGATTTTTTTACCCTTATAACCACATTTCTTCCTTATGCCAGAGACATGTTGTTTAAGAGTAAGGTTCTCGTCCAAGGTGACACCTAGATAACAAAAACTTTTGACCTTAGCGATGTCGTTGGTGTCAATTTGCAATATGGGGTTAATGACTGTGTTGGTTTTAGGACGAGTGCCATAGACCACTTGCATAGTTTTTTCGCTATTTATGGTTAGTCTATTGGTGTCACACCAGCTGGTGATTAGATCTAAATCAGGCTGTCCAATTAATGATAATTCAGCTGCTGTTCTACCTTCAGTTATCATTACTGCATCATCAGCATACAGAATAATTTTAGAGTTTTCTGCCACATTCGGTAGATCATTTATATAGACAGAGAAAAGTAATGGCCCAAGAATGGAGCCCTGAGGGACTCCGTAGGTGACTCTGATAGGGTCTGACAGCTTGTCGTTGGCCATGGTACAGTGTATTCTATTGTCTAAATAGCTTTTAAACCATTTTAATACAGCTCGGTTAGAGCCAAGTGTACCTAGTTTGTTCAGTAATCTGCCGTGGTGGACTGTATCAAAGGCTTTCCTCATGTCAATGAAGAGACATGAGGAAAGCCTGCCCCGTCCAATTGACATGTATATGTTTTTGGTCATTTCATGCACAGCGTCACTGGTGGATCTACCCGGCGTAAACCCATACTGAAACTCAGAAAGTAAATTATTTTCTAACAGATGGTCCATCAGTTGGCTATGTACAACTCTCTCCATTATTTTGCTTAGTATGGGTAAAAGAGTTATGGGGCGCCAGTTGCTTAGATTCTGCAAATCCCCCTTCTTGGGGATGGGTATGATTGTGCCTTTGGCCCATTTTCTTGGAAAAATACCTTTGGTCAAGCAATTATCAATTAAGATCTTCAGCTGTGGGATTACCATAAGTAGAAAGTCTTTCAGGACTCTAGCATTGACATAGTCAACGCCCGACGCTTTCCTGATATTAATTTTCTTAACAAAACCAGTTAGGTCTTTAATAGTGACTTGTCGGAAAAGAAAATCACCTTCATTATAGGCTTCATCATTAATGACATCATCCATACTGATGTTGCCATCAAGGTGTCTGAATTTCATTGCCAGGTTATGACCCACATTCCCGTAAAATTCATTGATGAAATTGCTAGTATCAGAAATTGGGACTTCTTCCCCATTATTATCCTGTAAATGGATAGTAGTGTTGCCTGATTTCGATGTACCCAAGAGGGAGTTTAATGTTGCCCAGAATTTTGCTGGATTGTCCTTATGCTCAGCAACAGATGCTTTAACTTGTCTAGAGAACTCACTATGAATTACCCTATTAGTGGTTGTTCTGAGTCTCTGAGCTAGTCTGAGATTATCAATATCCATACCCCTTGACCTATGAGCCAGCCTATAGGCTTCATTTTTCCTTCTGATCATCTCAATGAGGTCTGGTGGATACCAGCGTGGGGTATCCTGTCTCACCATGAAGGTTTTAATCGGACAGTTTTCGTCCAAGTACTTCAGCAGGACTTCTTCAAAGAAGTCCCATTGACTCTCAGGATTGAAAACCGTATTTAGGATGTGCCAGTTCTGCTGATCTGTTACCTCTTTAAGCCTGACAACATTGTGGTTTTTATATACCCTACTTGTGATTTTGGCAACAATTTTAGTTTTTTTTGCATGTTTGAGAACCTCAAAAGTGGGTATGTGATCTGAGAGCAATAAGTTAAGTGTGCCAAAATTAGAGACATTTTTACTGTTAGTGTATATATGATCAATAAAAGTTGCACCCAAAGGATGCAATCTGGAAATACCAGTATTAAGCAGTCGTAGGTGGAAATCTTTCAAGAGTCCAAATATTTTACCGCACTTCCTACTTTCCCTGTGTACCATGTCAATGTTGCAATCACCAATGACATGTATCTCATGTTTTCTTATGGACCTATGTGATAGCACATCATTCATAGTAGTGATGAAATTTGGAAAGCTCTTATTTGGAGGGCGATAGAATGAAATGATTGTCCTAACCCTATTGTCTGGTTTTTTGATGGTGAGAACCATGATCTCAGCATCTTCATTCAGTACATTCATATCATACCTCATGCTGGTGAATGGCGCAAGAGAATTTATAACATAGCATATGATACCTCCAGCATTGGCACATCTGTCTAGCCTGAAACAGGTATGATTGTGTAACGAATATTGATGATCACAGTCCGAGTCACATAACCAACTTTCACATGCGCTGACAATATCAGCCTCATGTAAATGTTCATTCAATGCTGTCATTCTACCTTTTGCTTTAATACTTCTGACATTAATACCAACCAACTTGACTCCTTTCATTTTCATAACATCTCCTACTGCATGTAGACCCATGGTGGTTTCTTAAGGAAAAGTTTTAGGTGTCTGCCCACATCCCCGCTACCGGATAAGGGTGTGACATTTTCAAAGGCAGTTGGCATCATAGTATGGGCACACATACAGGGGGTTAAATGTGACTTAATTAGGTTGATTTTCACCAAGTGTGACATCAAATATAAATGAGGTGCAATAAATGTGTGTGATAGTGCATGTCCCAGGCCGTAGCATAAGCTAGGATCTAGGACGGGCATTGGACGCCAGCAGAGTAAACCTACCATTAGACAACTTTACCCTAGAAAGGTGTGGCTGCCTGGATGAGTGCTACACCGTTCCATTCGGTGGCAAATTCCATGAACCATAGTAGGTCGGCACGCATGTGTTCGTTGATGAGTATGTGTTTTGTTCTCATACCCCTGAGTGCCTCTAGTAATCTAGATATGAAAAGACGCACCGGTTTAATGCACCTGCCAATGTAAACTAGTTGACCCACCAACGATTCTAGTTGTTTTCTAGTGAGGGATGGTTCGGAGTTGGTGAGTTTGACGGTGTGTATGACTTCGCAGAGCTTTTCGCGAGGAACAGACATGGTCATGTCTACTGCTGAGAATTTTACTCAGAGCCATACAACAGATTATGCTGGGTACTGTCTTTTTTCTTCGGCTTCCAGGAGGCCGAGATCTTTGAGGAGATCAGTGCCTACACTCATGGCGCGGTCCGCGGTAACCTTATCGGGTGATATGAAAATGATATCGTCGAGATACATTTCAGCCGTGACTCCGCTATCCGCTAGTCTGGCCAAGATTGCGTTCGCGACGCGTTGCATGTGGAGGCTGCTGCAACGTGCCCCAAACGGCATGGCGGTCTCCATGTAATATAGGCCCTCCCATTTTATGCACTGGAGTGGTAGGTCTAATATGTCTAGTATGTAAGTTTTTGTACGCCCTCCAAATGTCCACCGAGCCCATGTATGCACCGGTACCGACTCTTTTCATGTGGGCGGCTAGTCGGTCGGTGGTGGGTAGGGTGTGGTCTACTATATATCCATCGAGGTTATTTTTAATAACATACACATTGACAGATGTCTCGGGTGGGAATGTGAGGTCGGATATGAGTCGTCGTGCGTCGAAGGTCTTTTGGGGCAGGACATGAGCGGAGCGACGTGGCACCATTCGTCGAACGGTGGGTCCTTAAATGTCCACCTCGCTATTTATACAGTCTGATACTTTGTCGCTGTAGTTTGTGGCACTTGGGTGGTTGTCTACCTTTGTTGTGTCGCTAAAAGGGCCTAGGTACCCTAGGGGGAATCCATACTTTATCATGTCAAGAAGGAGTGGGTCCCTGTGACCTAGGTACTTCTCCTATGCAGCTACATTGAGGGACGTGGGTAGTACTAGTCTTGATACCTTGTGGTTGGGGAGGCTTGTCTGTTTCACTATATTATAGATTTTGACATATTGGGTAGTTTTATTGTCATTGATTGCACTGTGTGAGAAGGTGGGCCATACTGACCTGACCTCCTGGGAAGGCTTGTTGTGGTGGAGTGAGGAAACTAGGGCATGTACAGATGAGTGGTGGAGTGTAGGTGGGACTTACATAAGGTGGGTAAGGACAACAGGTGAGAGAGTTACAGTAGGTAGGGCAGTGTGGTGAATAACTCCTCTTAACCCAGATATGCCTACCGTCCTTTTAAAAGGACGCCTACATGTACTACTTTAATGATCATTAAAATAATATCAAAATTGAATTCATATTGTTTTTAACTTCAAATTATAATAGAACAAGGGTACATGCTTCTATTTTGACTTTACAAGTATGTATATCATTTGTCATGTAACCATGGCAACCATATGCAGAGGGGTTTCTCACCAAATAATGCCCGTTTCAAAGTAGGAACAAATTCATGAATTTTCAACATTTTTGTCAAAAACATGTGAAACTAATGGCATAGAGGCAATTTTAGCACCAAAAAAAGATCTAACTAGTTTAACCCCTCACTTATAGATAATTGTTTAAAAGCGTCCTTTTAAAAGGACGGTAGGCACATAGGACATCAAAATTTTATGGGAAGTTCATTATTCAAATTTTTTCATGTGACAATGATATGGATGAACATAAAATGATGCAATTACCTCAGTAAACTGTCCTCAAGGATGGCACTGGTGTTATTCTTAATTGTGAAGGTATGTTCTTAATTGTGCATGAGTTGATATATTGCCTAGCAACCACATTTGACAAAAATTCCATGCCTAGCAACAAGCACGTGGAATAGGCCTAAGAGAGCTTTAGATACAGCTAACCCGAGTACACAGACCCTAGGATACCCATGATACTTATTGCATTTGTTTTGAATCAATATGTTGCCTATCCATGACATTTAAAAACATTTTGTGCCTAGCAACCAGTATTAGAATAGCATCAACAGCCTAGCAACAACAGTCAAAAACATACTGTACCCAGCAACGAGCCTGTGAAATTGCCCTAATCAAGCGTTAGGTACAGCTAACAACAGTATGCAAACCCAAGGGCACCAGTGATACCTTTCATCATTTGTTTGAATCAACATGTTGCCTGTCTATGACATTAAAAACATTCTGTGCTTAGCAACAAGCATGTGGCATAGCCTAAACAGCCTAGCAGCAACATTAAAAAACATTCCATGCCAGGCACCAATCATGTGGAATGGCCCTTAGAGAGCTCAAGCTTTTGATACACCTGACCCTAGTATACAGATGCAAGGATACCCAGGATACTTCTTGTGGTCATTTTAGATCAATATGCTGTCTATCCATGACATATAAAAACATTCTGTGCCTAGCTACAAGCATGTGGAATGACCTAAACAGCCTAGCAACAACATATAAAAATGCCATGTGCTTACAGTTAACCCTTATGGGCCCAGAACTATTTGATGAAAGTCAGTATTTTACATCATTGTTAGATTGGGTCACCATTAGATAAGAACTGAAAGCTTTCAGAATGGCCTTTCAGTTACTGTTTTACACCATAACATTTTAGGCTGGGCTACCATGGCAACCAGAAACATTATTTTAGAGACATCCAATAATATGTAAAAAGGTCCTTTTAGGATTCCAAATTAAGGCATTTCTATCAAAAATAGATATGTTGTCAACTCCACAATTGGATTTCTGAGGAAAAAAACTTTTTAAAATGTTGTTATCACCATCTTGTTTTGACTGTGTTGTAAGAAGGCCCATGCTAAACAGGTGAAGCTAATTGGCGCTAGCAGCTTGAAAATGGGTGATGCCATTGGGCATCATTTTGAAAAATACAAAGATGTATGTTTCTGGAAGATAACATATTTTGATTGTCATATGCTTTAAACAGGTTAAAGATTAGATGACATTATTTCAGCCCAAATTATGAAATATCCATATTTTATCCTCCCCATGGGGGATTTGGGCCTTATATGATGAGGAATCCCCTGTCTTATTGTAGTAATAGCAGTGTAGGATGCCCATAGTCAAGGTTTTGGGTCAATTTCTGGATCAGGAGTGAATTATTAATATTGTAGTGGCTTGAATAAGCACAGGGGTCTCAAATAAGCACAGGTGCTGTGTAAGCAAAGGGTAAATGATGGTTTTGAAATGAACATTCAGGTATGTTTTCTATCTTAAATAAACACAGGTCTCATATAAGCACAGTGTAAATTGTATCATCAAAATTTATAAGCAGGGGTGTCCTTATTCAAGCCACTTTCATAGATCACAGAGGGTAGTCTTTTAAACACAATTAAACATCATGAGTGCAAAAGAGAATGGGTAGGCGACCAGGCCACAGTATAGAATATTGGAGGGGTAATGAGATACTTGAAATGAGATGTTTCTACTACAAAATGACCAGATCTTTGGTAGGGCTAGTGTAGTCAGACAAAGGTCTCTCACTGTACACCACATGTGGCTTCCAGTGAGAGCAGTGCCCAGCATGTGGCAGAGACAAATTCCAATCCAGCTTCTTACAATAAGGCTGCTATTCAGCTATGTCAGCCCAGAGTATAAAGCCTCCTTTGCAGTGATAGTATAGAGCGCCAGTACATTATCAATTCAAATCTTCAGGTTTGCACCCTAGAGGAAAGTATGAGTCTATGCATACTTGTAATCCCCATTGCCTGCCACATACCATTTAGTGATCAGTAACCTTTGCATCATGTATACCAACAGGTATTTAGGGTCTGTTTGCGGGGGTAAGGGACATCAAATCTCTATACAGCCCATTTCCCATGCTCGAGGCTAGGCACAGAATGTTTTTGAATGTTGTTGCTAGGCTATTGAGACCACTCTACATGCTTGTCGCTAGGCACAGAATGTTTTAATGGCATGGAAGGGCAACATATTGATTCAAACAAATAATGAAAGGTATCACTGATGTCCTTGGGTTTGCATCCTGGGGTTAGGTGTATCTAAAGCTCAATTAGGGCCATTTAACAGGCTCGTTGCTGGGCACAGTATGTTTTTGAATGTTGTTGCTAGGCTGTTAATGCCATTCTAGTGCTGGTTGCTAGGCACAGAATGTTTTTGAATGTCATGGATAGGCAACATATTGATTCAAAACAAATGCAATAAGTATCATGGGTATCCTAGGGTCTGTGTACTCGGGTTAGCTGTATCTAAAGCTCTCTTAGGCCTATTCCACGTGCTTGTTGCTAGGCATGGAATTTTTGTCAAATGTGGTTGCTAGGCAATATATCAACTCATGCACAATTAAAAACATACCTCCACAATTGAGAATAACACCAGTACCATCCTTGAGAACAGTTTACTGAGGTAATTGCATCATTTTATGTTCATCCATATCATTGTCACATGAAAAAATTTGAATAATGAACTTCCCATAAAATTTTGATGTCCTATGTGCCTACCGTCCTTTTAAAAGGACGACCCATAAATCAGAGGCCATGAGCGCGAATTTCCCAATTTTGCTAAAAATGCCCATAAAATATCAATTTAACACAAGAAAAAAAAATTGTCATAAAAAGAGCACTATTTCCCTCCTTAGGCATATCTGGGTTAAAGAGGGCCCTCTAGTACCAGGAATAAGAAAATATATGATACCAAATGTTTTAACCTCCAATGGACGCAGAAACCGCAAATTTATATCTCACCGCCATCACGTTTCAAAACGACAATTCAACATTGATAAACGTTTATTTACATAAAGGTTGTACAAAGGAAAATAAATCTGAACGTTTCACTGTAAAATTATGCCCTTGAATTACGTTGATCTGACCTGAAACCTACGTTATCTTACGTCCAGTTCACAAGGTAGTGTCTTCATGGTTTGGTTTTGTCAAGAGTGGTGATGTTTGAGATGAAGGAGCCTTACAATTGCAATCATATCAAGTTTAGCTTTACTGGCGGTTCGAACCGCAAATATATTACATTCCTACCACTGACAAGTGATGACACCAGGGACGACAGTGCCATGCATGCTGATGGTTTGAAGTCAGATTCTCTCAGGACATGGGCGGGCCTTAAAGTGCTATTTCAATGAGTAAGCTTAACATATGACACGTTTTGACAGTAAAAGTATTATAAGAGTACACCTCTGCCAATGGACACTGGTGTTGTGATCTGGGTCTTGGCAGATTTCTTTTATCTTTATATGAACTTGTAATGTCATATTAACTACCTGTCTACAATTACAATGTTCCTAAGTTAATTACTATTTGACAACGCCCATTATTTATGATGGTTCAATTCAATCATCTTTAAAAAAACAAACTATGATAGAATCTGGGTATTATGGTTAAGTATGTGAGGTTTTAATGTCCCAGACGCGAGAGGCATCAATTCTTTTGCAAAAGGGGGGATATTGATGTAAACCAGGGCTAGCTGGGTTACGGTCAATGCTGGTGTTTGACACTTGAAGACCCTGAGGTCAGGGTGGTGGTATCAGGAGATATGGGTTCAGGTTTCAATCATGATGACCTCTATCACCATGGTACATCAATACAAGTGTTGACATTATTACATTTCATGCCATTTATTAAGTACAGGAAATATCAATACAACTGCAATAATTTGGCAATGCAACTACGGAGAATACTTTCCTTGCATGTCATGTGTTATACACTAAATTGAAGATTATGAACGTTTGACAGATATAACATGGCTTTAGAGGGGTGGAGCCGCAATCCCCATCGGAAAAGGCCAGCACCTCATAGGAATTTACTTTGACAGTTACGGCTGATCAATATTTGTCTAAATCATCAGTCTCATATCCTAGAGGATTTATTTTTTTCAAGAAACAAGCTGCTGCAATGTTGCGAAACCCCTGCCCTATTATAGGGATATCTGACTATAATAGGAAGGAGTCTATTCCGCATTAGCAAGATGATCACTGTACAGCGCCATCTTGTCTGGTACCAGTGTTCCTTCCTCTGCTAACTATAGCAGCCAGCTGGTTAGCTGAAGCTGGTTCCTGTCATGTCCAAAGTTTGGAGTTTTAGGGGCCATAAACCTTTCAGTTATAGGCCTCTATTGTGGGTCCTTATATCATGTATTTAGATTGGGGAGTGGTTAGGACACTGGCAATTCAATACAAAGGTCCTGACTTCGAATCCATACCTAGGTTGTTTGGTTCACACACCCTTATTAAATGTCCTTTTGGTTAGTCAAAATGTGTGATAGTATACAATACAGTTGTAAATTTCCTTTACATAATATACAATTTCATAGGGTAATCCAAAATGATTTTGCATGCATCTTTAGTTTTTCTATGTGAATACTATTATTATTCTTGACCAACTAGGAAAAAAATTAACCATGTGGTCTTGGCATGGATTCAAAGTCAGGGCCTTTGTATTGAATTGCCAGTGCCCTAACCACTCCCCAGATCTGGACAGTTTATATACAGGATATAACAACTCCTCAAGTATCACCAATTCAAAAAGTGATGACCCCTACAACTGTCCATTTTGGACATGCTAGGAATTATAGGTCTTACAAAGGAGAATCACTGCAACTCGCTAGTGAGGAATAGAGCCTGTGAGCAGCCAAGCAGAAAGGATAGTCCCCGCGGGATTAGTTCCGATTTTAGCCACTAGGGGGGCGCCACTATGGCCTTTTATGAAAGAAATAGGCTAAAATTTGCTTTAAGGTACTTTTTTCTGAAGAATTCAATAAGATTACACAAAACGTTCCATTTTTGTTGAAAACCTTCCATATTTGGAATGTAAAAAGAACGTTTTGAAGCCTAAATGGGTGTTTTTGTTGATATGTGTTGCCATGGAAACAAGATTTTTATTCCAAATAGAAGAAAAAAAGATCCCCATTGATGGGATGATTCATGAGGATTGCTACGGTCGAACCAGAATAAAATTATCATTTCTAGATCAAATTTTATGACCTAAAGAAAGAAAATGTATCATAAATTTGTAACCATCATAATTATACTAATTAAATAGGGATAACTTGGGACGTATAAGACTTGGAGCTTATTGGGATTTTGGATGGGGCAATACCCACACATGTGCATGAAGCCATTTCTCAAAAACTAGAATGGACATCTTCTAGTGTAATGTCTCATCGGAAAGCTCATGACATAAATTTTAAAGTTGGCTTTTTCCTTGGAGTACCCTTTTCCCTTGCCTGTACACAAGTCTGCTGTATAGCTACCGCATGCAGACTCCTTGATCAATGATGATAGGCCCACAGTTTATTCATGTGCAAAAATCTCTGTTCCGTGTCACAACCCATGTGACTACTGGGTTAAATTGGTCCTACTAAATATCCCAGAATACAGATAACCAAAAGACAGTGTAACTGGTCGGGCTGCCTGGCTATACTATATGAAATAAAAGTGCTAGCGCGCCATATTCCCTGTGTTCCTGAAATGGACAATTACTATTATTTGTAGTGCTGACCATATTAAATGTAAAAACAGACCATCATCAATCTCCTATTCCTCCCTTTTTATGAGATTGTGCATTGTTTAACATTATCTTCTGAGGAAGGCAATGAAAAAGTTCCCTGTCTCGATTAGATCAGATCTGGGAGTTATCTTACTGTACTATTTGAAGTATAATGATGTAGCCTGGTGGAGATATCAGTCTGGGGATTCTGTGTGTAATTCTACAAAAACCCAGCCTCAGGGTAGGATGTAGGAGGCTGGTGGTAGAGGCTAGCCACAGACGGCCACACTGATTAACTCCTCATGAGATCAGCCAGCTATCTCTGTCTGCAGAAATCACATCAACCGATATTTCGTAGCTGATCAGAGCAGTGGGCCTGGTAAGCTAGGGCTGTATCTCACAGCAATCATTGATATAGACCTATTGGCCATGATGATGGAAAAAGTGACATGTATTCTCCCTATCAAGCGGCACTTTTATCTCGAGCCTTTTCTAACACATGATTTAATGAAACAAACCAAAGTATTATCCATCAGTAAGAAATTCCTTGAGATGATCAATATAAGACTAGTACAGATGTGAAGGTTATGTGAGCATCAGTTGACATTGGACTCAATGACTACCATGACTCAATCACACAGAGATGCAATCGATATTAGTCGGAAGTGGAGAATTGTTGGCGTCTCGCTATGTTGAATACATGGCATGCCAATTAAATGGCACTTGCCACATCATACACTTTAATTAATCCTGATGAATGAATGGTGAAGCTAGGTATGCTTTACTGATTTTACACCGTTCAGTTACATTTTGTCCTCGTTATAATGTAACATTTTAATGATAATGGGGACTTTCTACAATGTAGCAGGTTTCCAGGTTCATTCCTGGTCCACTCCCATCACAGAGGAACGATCCGTCTCTGTTCACAAGTATATTTGTTCAAAATAAGATTAGGTAGGTGGAACAAGTCAGAAGGTACATTTTAAGTTAGAGTTAAGAAGTATACATAGAATGCAGTGACACGGAAACTCGTCATTGAAGGACATGGTTAGGCATCACCCTTGCTGCTGACATACAGGAATCCACATATCCGCATTTAACTCTTTCTTTCCTCGGACCCCTTGAAGATGGGGGACCAAAAACATTTAGACCCCTCTTGAGGGGGGATTAAAGCAATTGCACCCCTTTTTAGCGACAAATTAAAGCCCCCTCATTACTGTAGCTCAAATAGGACCAAATATTTTTCCAACCCCTCCCGCGGGGGGGCCCAAAAGATTTGACCTGCCTGCGGGAAAATTCACTGACCCCGCCCCCTGTTGTTAACAAATGATCACTCCCTAAGCCGAGACAACTCAATTTTTTCATCTCATTAAGATAACTACTTGATATATATAGCAGAGACTTTTGCTGACACTTGCCCGCCACCAGACACATCAAATCAAAGTTTAGAGTAAGATGTCTGGCTGGTATGCACTGTATCGCCTATCAGCCTTTATTACTGTCTCATGATATTGTCACCGATAGCGTTTCATATCTTTGCAATTATTACACTCTTATAGCTCTGTTTTACTGTAAGAACGGACAGGGAAGAGCATACAACGCCGGCCGCATTGTAAGAGAAACCGGAGGCTCATATGGAGTGGTTTTTCTTTATTTTCTTTTTACCAATGGGAAGCGAGTATTCAGTTTGACTACGCCCCCTTTACTGTAGGATGTAGCGTCACTGTGGACACCTTCCAAACACCCCTGGAACAACACATGCACAGTTTTCTTTTTCTTTTGACAAAGGCACAGATGCAGTACATATATACAATAGACATTGATTAATCAACCATGAATAAAGAACAGGTTATGTATGCAACTAGAAGAGTCTAAGAAGGCCACATGTACTTAGATATAGCCAGGGTGTCCAGAATAGGGGGGGTGGTTATTTTTTCAAAATGAGGATAGGAATCCGGAATGCAGCCTAAAAGATGATATTCATCATGAGAAACAAGAATATGACCTTCATTTTTGATTTTGAAAACTCTAACCCCCCCGTACGCCCCCTCCGAAGATAAAAAGTTCGAAAATATTTAATTAAATCAATTAAAAAATTCCCCAAGGGTGTGGATCCTTTGAAATGCACATCAAATCACTTTGAGGTGAAATATAAAAATATAGTGCACCAAAATGAGCTATTTTGAAGTTTCTGAAAAATTCAAGATGGCCGCCATTGGCGAAAACTACCGTTTTTCGATGTAATTATAGCTATATTTGGTTTTGCACTCATGAAATCTATATGAAAGCACTTGAATATGTAATATGATAAAATACTGCATCAAAGTCAGCTATTTTGAAGTTCTGAAAAAATCCAAGATGGCCACCATTTGAAAAATAACATTGTTTTTCATTGTTGTTTTATCCATATTTGGTCTACCACACACAAAACCCAAATAAAGGCATCTGGATGAGGAATATATAGACAAAGGTTCACGAGTTTTAGTCTGTTGACAGGGTTATTTCACGAGTTGAAGGGGGGCCGTATTTCACAAGGCCGTAGGCCGAGTGAAATGCGGCACCCCCTTCAACAAGTGAAATAACCCTTCAACAGACTAAAGCGAGTGTGCCTTTGTGTTTATTTTTTATCCTTTTCGATTCAAATTTTCAAAATAATGGGAGGGGGAAGCCTACAAAGACACTTTCTATGTCGTTCAAATGTAAACAAACCGCCATTTTTGATGAAGTCATAGGGCCGTGAAATACTGCCATGGGTTATTTCACAGGGGGTGTGCAATACGGCATTCTTTGGTTAAGTCAATGGGACTGCTGTATTTCATAAAAAATAAAATGACATACTTCCCCAAAGTCAGCTATTTTGGACTCAAACATTTCAAGATGGCTGCCATAGATTGAAAAAACACATGCAATTTGTCATCCTTCTAGATTTCATATTCCTAAGTGGTATACCTTATAAGAAACTATTTATAAACACTTTGACATAGAATCCAAAGAGAAAATAGGTACTTTGAAGTGCCTGAAAATTTCAAGATGGCAGCCATCAGTACCCACCACCCTACCCATATTAGCTGTATAGGGGTATACATATAGGTACTCCAACCCAGGAGAGTCAGTGATATATAGCACTATAGGACTGATGCAAAATCATAATACCATGAATTCTCACATATAATCCATTGATTATATGCTAATTATATCCCCAGAATGGGTTATAGAATGCCCTTAAAAGTCAGGGTGTTGGTTAGAGGAAGGTATTTAAATACATTTACTGAAGTACCAATTGAGAAGTCAGGTAGGATGTAGAAGAGTTATTGGTTCCTGGGACTTAATGCTGGATCATATTGTATTATCTATATTGAGAAGATTATTTGAGAATCTAGAACTTTTCTAGCAGGAAAAACAGATGCAATATACAAAAAGTGTATCCAAGCAGACTGTACTTCATGCTGTTTACTCTAAAATTGCTCAGAGTATAATGACTGAAGGCAATGCATCATAAAGGAGAGATCAGCTGTACTACCCAAGTGTAGACGGGCATTACAGACTCGGTCAAATTATGATAGAACTTTTTACCCTGAATGCTTTCAGAAAAGATCAATTGCATGATATGACAATACATGTCTTTCGCTGAAGCATCGGGTTTTAATTGGGCTGCTTATTGTGTACAAACAATGTTATAGATATCCAAACAGTGTCTATACAATAAGGTAGACATCAAATAAGTCTGGGGGTTGGCATTGAATTTGACCAATTTCATTGGATCCATCATGGGGTTATTCTGAAATAGTTTTGGGAGGAGCAGGCAATGCACTATCCACAAAACTGTAGGGTGCAGACCAAGCCTTTTTACATCAAAAATGCAATGGATAGCACTAGGATTTTAGAGTAATGTAAGGGGCAAGTGCACTATATGAGAGGATTGATGGCATCTGGTAAGGAGTGTACATGTCTCATAAGGATCCAAGACTTACAGGTGGAAGCAAGGGCCAAGATATGAACCTGGAAAGGCTTATGAAGCTGGGGTCATTTCTCTTCATGGCACATTCCTCCCCCTCCTTCCAGCCCTCAGTTTGTAAATGCTAAAGGCAGGTTCATTTTTGGGATGCCCTACTTCTCTGCCTGTTAGGTAATCCCATTGAATCAGGAGAAAATGGAAAATACTTCTGTCTCCAACTTGCGCGACAACTTGAATGACCCAGGATTGGGTCTCCACAAGTATTTCGTACCATGGTTACTTCTCGGCTTAGCCAATCAGAAAGCAGCCTGTCTATCTGTGACCTCATATCCAGTAAACAAAATGTGTCACTCTTCAAACAGAGTGAGGTTTTTTTATTTGTTTGCTGTGAATCCCATTGAATACAAATCCCTCTATGTCTTATTAATTGACTTAGCTTTGTCCTGCCAGCCATATTAATGGGTTTCTGGTATGTAAGTAAAGAATAAACATACAAAATATAGTTTAAAATCCAGTTTTCTGAACTGCTATATTTATGGGACCAAAGTTTTTCTTTTCCACATTATACAAGATTACAATTTGATACTAATGGTGGGGTACTTTTTCTTCTGTCACAAATTTGACATAATAGTCACATTTGCATTTTTGTGAGAATAGAGAGATATCCTCTCCATGTTTACTGCAAGTAATATATATACTTGGTATATTACTTTAAAAAAGTGATTGGGAGATATTTTGAAATACTAAATTGCTTATATAAATGATTCTCCTTCCAATTAGGATGATTTCACAGTTGAAAAATAAGGCAAATATCTGAAATAACCACTGGCATCGTCATTTCAAGGAATTGTTGGTTAATACTCCTAGAAACAAGGCTTTGCTCATAGTGTAGTACACAGGGTCCCATAGCCTTACACATAATAAATCCTGTCCTTGTGTCGATCCTATAAGCCGCACTGGCCATCTGATTATGGTGACTTTTGTACTACGCTATCGGACCAAAAACTCACATAAAAGCTGCACTCAAACGCTGTTTTGAGCCTATGACCCTATGATGTTGCTAGAAAAGCTCAAAATTATGTATTTTATCTTTACAATCCATGTTGAGGTGTCATTATGTGGGTTCCATGGGTGGTGGACCAAATATGGGTATTATTTCATCAATAAAGTGATCTTTTTTGCCAATGGCGGCCATTTTGAATTTTTCAGAAACTTCAAAATGGCTAAATTTAATGCAATATTTTATTATACTACATATCCAAGTGCTTTCATATAGATTTCATGAGTGCAAAACCAAATATAGCTATAATTACATCAAAAAACGGTAGTTTTCGCCAATGGCGGCCATCTTGAATTTTTCAGAAACTTCAAAATAGCTCATTTTGGTGCACTATATTTTTATATTTCACCTCAAAGTGATTTGATGTGCATTTCAAAGGATCCACACCCTTGGGGAATTTTTTAATTGATTTAATTAAATATTTTCGAACTTTTTATCTTCGGAGGGGGCGTACGGGGGGGTTAGAGTTTTCAAAATCAAAAATGAAGGTCATATTCTTGTTTCTCATGATGAGTATCATCTTTTAGGCTGCATTCCGCAATATTTTTGCGCTAACCACCCCCCCTATCCAGAATTAATAAACAATACCTAATTATGACCATGTTAGAATGGTTTCACACTAAAAAAGTAGTCTTGTCTCCAGCCTCGTCTAAGTGACTGTCATAAAATAAACAAATCAAAAGTTGTCTAACCTATCAGGTTACCATCCCACAAAAAGAAGCTGGAGCTGGCAAATGTCGGGTTTTGGGCTGGCACATGCCAAGTAGCTAGGTCTTCTATCTCCAGCTAGAAGACCCACTTCCTTGTCACTTTCACGAGTATATGACTCGTTTGTTTTATGACAGTCACTTGGAAGAGTCTGGAGACAAGTTTACTTTTTGAGTGCAAGGGGATAACCATTGGTCATCATAGGGGATTAATAGGCCTACTGTATGTGTCTATATGGTAGAATTATGGATTGATCACATGTTTAACCGACGATATCTATTAGTCCAGTAAACTTTGTCTCTGTACTTAGCATCACTACTAAGCAACATGGTTTATAGACTTGGTACATCTCAATAGTTGAAAATTATTTAATTATTTTTTCTTATAATTGTACTTTACAGTTTCTTGGGTCGTGGCAGGGTGACTTGTAGGATATTCGCCAGCTATGGTCACATGGCCAATTATGTAAGTATTTGGTACCAAAATCATCATATTATTGTGTCCGGAAATAGGGTCTGTCCGCCTTTGGGTGCCTTTACTACACTGGAAAAGTAAACTTGTCTCTAGACTCTTTCAAGTGACTGTCATAAAATAAACAAGTTAAAAAACTGTGACAAGGAAGCGGGTCTTCTAGCTGGAGATAGAAGACCAACTAGGCATGTGCCAGCCAAAAACCTGACATTTGCCAGCTCCAGATTATATTATTTGTGGGATGGTTACCTGATATGTTAGACAACTTTTGACTCGTTTATTATATGACAGTCACTTAGATGAGTCTGGAGACAAGTTTACTTTTTCAGTGTACATACCTTATACTTGATTTGGTCACTTTATTGCAAATGACTAAGCACTGAACAGTTCTGGAAGTTCTGGCAGACATCAGTTTCTACTTCCATAGCACGGGTACACAACCGGGATATGGCAGATCACTGCTCTGTACAGTGTTCATAAGAATCTGCCACAAAACCATTTAGTAGTCGGAAATGTGGAAACGACCATGGGAGAGCTTGGCAGTGAGATTGAAACTGCCAGAGCTTTTTGGGGTGGCCTGTGTAAGTAGTGGGCCAGATAACCTGCAACAATAAAAGCTGCCTCTGTGAGTAAAAGTGTAACAAGGCAGCTGGCTCTCAAATCATTAGAAATAATTCATAGTGGTGATAGCATGACAGTTATACTGTTAGTGATAGTAAAACTGCTAGAGGTATTTGGAATAGCATTTGTCAGTATAGGTGGGAATGTACCCAGGAACAGTAAAAATGAAAATGAAACAGGGCAGGTATCATAACATCAGTTACACTGAGGGTATCTCTTGGCTGACTTGTGTATTTACAAATGTATCGGCAAAGGTCTTTTAGGGGTTCTTTGAATGATTGATTGATTGATTGGCTTGGCTGCAATATGGGTTTATGGTCACATTTGAAGTTCATAGTTCCAACCTGCAGAAAACATGAATTATAGCCACAGAAACCCAATTATATCATGAGACAGATTATCCACATCTTGTCATAATTATATCTTAAAACTGTTAGAAGGTCATTGATACCTATTATCTGGTTTTATCCCACAAAAGACAATTCACTTGCGGAAACCTCTATGTTTGATTCCACTTGGGGCCCACCAAGGCCAAGTGTTCAGAAATAGGTTTGCCTAACTGAAAAAAGACCATCAGATTAATGAAACGCCTGTGAATTCTGCTTCAACAGTCAACCCAAGATAGAATGGAATTGGTCCTGATTGGCCTTGCTACTAGGGATATTGATTAGAAACGAAAAAAATATATTGGGGACCTCAAATAAATTAAGTTCTCAGATTGCAATATTTCTATGTGGTGAATCTATAGTGAAAGAGTGAACCTAAAGTAAGGATCGTGCTCTGTTGGGTGCCTCCTGGAGTAATATTGAGGGTAAAGAGTGATGTCAGTGAGATTTACTGCCAATGACAGACAAGCCACACTGCATTCAGCAATCCCCGTTGGTGGAGTAATTGAGTGTGGAGAGGTCTGCATCAGCCATCATCTCAATTCTAACTCACCTCCTGACTGTAACTGATAAATACACCTCATCACCCCATAGAGCTATATGGGAATTACCCAGGCAATAAAGTCTTTCAATTCCAGGATGTATGAGAGAAATTTCTTTACCCTTCTCAATGTCCTGTATATGCATGGCCACAACCGCTGAATTCACATTAATACTGACAATCCTGAGTTGCATTACAGAGCCACACACTAACAGCTGCCATCGGGCATTAAGTTCTTCTTTTCATGAATGGCCGACACTTGAGTTTCCTGTCAGTAAATGGATTGTAGCCAATACAGATTTCCATCAGGATACCATTACAGACCCATAAGAAAAAAAGATGCGAGTCCTCACTTATACGGTAGTATCTTGAGTGAATAGTCAGGCAACTGTACACTACCTAACCGTCCAAGATGTTGTTGGGTGATCCCTCAGTCAATTAATGTAAGGTTGGCAGCCCCTCAGGCAGATAGCCCTATCACTACAACATGTCAGATACAAACAACCTGCATGCCTATTGCTGACCTTTGTGGATGGACCAGCCTCCACAGCTGAAGAGGGGAGGGGGTCATAACAATGACATTGTGCTACCCATTTCTTCTCACACTGTTCTAGAAGGCATAGATATAAATAAACGAAATATGTATTTTACATGTTCTAATACTGGAAATGACCCAATGGCTCTGAGGTTTGTAAGTCTATTTAGGTGCTAATATTGTAATCAAAAGATCAATTCAGCAGCTAACCCTTGATAGCTGAGTTATGTAGACTTCTTTAATATAACGAGATTCAATTAGTAAAACAGGGTCAAGGGGTAAGTGATTCGGCATGCAGAGGGACCAGACCAGGACAACTTAACTTTCTGTTATATCTCCTATTGCTAGGGCATTTCCTATTATGTGGGAGCTCTTAGGAATTGCTCTAGAATCATTCATATCCAAAGATTTAGATTAGTTTTTCTTTCAGCATAGATTTAGTATGATTGCATGTTTTAGGGCTTTTTAGGGCTTTTTAAGGCCATGCTGACGTTCCCATTCATCTTTTATCAGTACTGCCATGTTTGGGGTAAACCTCCAGCCATCTAGCACTAGCTACTCACAAGGGATTTAATGTATAGCACTGCAACATCAGAAACTGCCACTAACTAAATAGTTAATGAGGAATTGTATTGCATATGGTAAATTACATGGTTAGAGGTTGAAAACAAATCCTCTGGCATTAAGTAAATACAACAAACACTATACTAAAATTGATATAATCATGATTAAATGATGCTGCACTATTGATACTTCAACGTTATAGAACTAGTGATGATTTGTGTTCATCCGAAGTGATGTGGAGACCTCCCTTAATTCAATCTACTTGTATATATATGCCCCATCTATATGCAAAAATAAGCACCTCTTGAGCCCCCTGCCTGATTTATAATAAAAAGAGCAGGAAGTTGTCGCTGCATATACTTTCACTCTATATAATTACCTAATAACCTAACTTTCCAACCTACCAATATCAATACAGATCCAATGTTCCCCTGCTGAAAGGGTAGATGACTAAAATAATCATCTCGGCTTATGCCTATGTATGCCTGGTGGTGCTGTTAATTATGGGATAGGGCAAGTCTAGAGCGCTGAATCTGATTTAGTAGAGGATGAGAGGTTTTACTTGGTACTAGAAACTACAAGGTCAAAGAAGTTCTCAGGGAGAAGGGGAAGTAATATACTAGAACCAGTATTACATCGGCTTCTTCTTGTATTGAAAGACATACATGCATACTAGGAATTCACTTCACATACTGCTAGTAGCACCTTTAATCAAAAGGCCATTGTTCACAGGACTTTGTTCATCAGACTTATTATTCCTTCTGTATTTCATTATTTTTTATTCAGTAGATCATGATTAGTATAGAATCCAGGTGAATATGTACAGCTGTTTTTACTATGCGGCGTCGGTCAATATGCTGTACTGATGCAATGACTTGAGGCATAGAACAAAACCAAAGCCTACACTGTGTGTACCACTTTTAGTTGGTGTTAGAGTTGTGGGACACCACCATATAGAGTAGGTTGCAGAGACTGGCGGTGGACAAACACATATGACTCTACCACTGCCTGATATAATTTCTGGGTGATAGCGGATATTACTGGTATAGAGTATGAAAACTTCACCGTGAGATTAACACAGATCTGTGTGGATATTATGTAAATATTATTTGACATTAGACTGGCCTAATTAACACCATGCAATCACACACAGAGGAAAGTAATATCAATTACAAGTGGAGAATAATTATTGTCCTGCTAAGTGGAATACAAAATGAAATGGGCACTTTCCACCTCATACTAATTAATCCTGAGGGATATCAGGAGGCGCCGTATGGTTTACTGAATATGTGCCTTTTAGTATCTTAGTGCTACGCATGTTGCTATAAACATTAGTCATGTTCCCGATGATTAACACAGTGGTCAATTCAATACTTCAGACCTGTGGCCAGGTCCACTTCCATCATGAATGGACAACTGTTCTCCGCGACTGTATCGGTCTGTTCACACAAGTCTTCGTTCAAAATAGAATTAGTTAGATCATCACAGAAGTGTCAGAGAGTACATGATGCACAGGAAAGCCTGAAATTGTCTTATTTTGTTTGTTTCCTTCTTTGTTTGTCTGTTTCTATCTTCATTTCTTTCTTCATTTCATATTATGACATACTTCCAATGTTGGCCAACCTACTTTCTCTTGAAGACCACATCCGGAGGTTTTTAATTGGCAATTTCGCTATTGTAATCAGGTACCTAGGTATGTTAACTGACTTCCTATCTAAGGGTAACTCCTGTAGAGCTATATTTATTCATTTATTACTCGGTTTAGTTGGGGGCCAATCCATGAGACCTCATATCCTAAATATCAGTGATTGTGCTGTCCCCAGTGAGAAGGACAGGAACCACAGCCCAAATACCCAATGTGATCTCATATTGGGTGACAACCAACCCAATGGGGAGGCCACCCCATATATTTTCTATAGAAACTACATGCATGTGCAAATATCACTTCAAACCTGGTATTCTTATTACAAAAGGTAAATCAACAAACTAGCACTAATTTGATGAGAAACCCCTCCTAATCCCTATCTATAAAGGGCCCCAGAAAGTACCCTTTCCCTTGGAATCATGGTCACACATGCTAGCCAAAACTGTGGGAGTGGCCCCCCTGGGCCCCTGCAGTGGTCAGTCTGCCTGAAGCACTTACCTCTCACTGGCTGTCCCTCCCTCCCCCACCCAATCACTGAGCACTGGCCCTGATCACTCACCATACTTCAATATAGAGTGTAACAACGGGCAATCCATTGGGTAGTTAACAGTTGTTAGTTTCCCTGCAAGCAGGTGGGGGTGGGGGGGGGGTATGTGGGTACAACTACACCCCCCCCCCCCACACACACACACTCTCTCTCACACATGTACTTAGCAACGGCCTCTCACAGCAGACCATGTACAGCAGTGCCCCCTTGTGCAAAGTGAGGAAAGCACACATTGACCGATTCAGTATTTGGAGGGATTTACTATTTTTGCTAAAAACACCACTTTATTCACATATTTATTTCACATATACTAAAGGACTATTCAAAACAGTATGTCTGCAGTGGTATATTCTGGTTTTCTCATATTATTCAAAACCTCCGGAGGTGGTCTTTATACCCGTTAGAAGTGGGCTCCAGCCTAAAGGAGGCCAACGTAATGGGCAAGGTTACTTAAGGTGGGTCGATCCTTTGGTCCAAGAGTAGCTAGATTTTCCCCAGGTTTTCACCATAAGAGCATGATAGTATATACTTTCCAAAGAAGCCAAGAAAATAGGGGGGTCCCGGGCTATTTTCTGAGATATTGAAGCTTTTAGTCTATGTGACATGTGATAGGATCATATAGTGTTTTGCCAAGTATCTACATGAAATTGTATTACAAAGTAGCTAAATTTTTATACAATTTTCTCAGAGCATAGGCATTGATGTTTTCTTTCTTGGAAATGTATTTTGGATATATGGTCCCGGGCATAATTGAACGGTTTTGGGTGATTGAAAAAAAAAAGTTGTGAAGGAACAGGAATATACTGAGAGACCTATATGTATAGCTTATGATTGCAACTTCAACCACAGACAGTTTGGCGCAATGGTTTGATGCCTGTCTCACAATGCTAAGATCCAGGCTTCTAGTCCCGGTCAGACCACCTCTCAGGATTTTGCCAACATGCCCATTACTATGTGACAGTCCAGGAAAGGTGCCCCCTGGTGGTTTGTTGCAGAACTACAAAGGGATCGAGCCACCTTAAGGTGGCTGTCTAGAATGGATCGAAAGTTTTTGAATTCCCACCAAAACGTTTCTCCAGGTTCTTTGAATAATTCTCAACCCAATAGCAAAAAGAAATATGGGTAGTCCCAGGCTACTTTTTTAAATATCGAATTTTGAAAAATAAAAGTATTTCCCTAAGATCAAAGAGGGAAAATAGTTTTAATCAATGAGGAATAGTAGTAAAAGTTTTTGAATTATGCTTAAACTTCCACAAAACATACATACCATCATTTCCAAATTAATCAAAGTAATTTCAACATAGGGTCCCGTGCAATATATTAGTTTGTTTAATCATTTTGCCCTGAGGCATATACTTAAAGTGTTCTAGTAAAAAAAAACTATGCTGGGAGAGTGCATGTTGATTTATTGGCCCACTACTGCCCCCTAGTATTCTGATAGAGAAAAGCCTTTATAAGTATATAAGGCTATGCACATCATGTTATCTGGCTAGAGGAACATTTGCTGCCCGGCCCTCTGGTATGTGCAATGAGATGCGCAGTGAGTCCGTTTTTTATTCTAGACAGCTACCTTAAGTCTCCAGGGGCTCAGGTATCCAGGAGCTAGACAAGCATAAACTGATGGAATTAATGAAAACTAAATAACACAACCTGTCATACTAGCTGTCATACTAGCTGTCCTCAATGCTATGAGGGGTAATTTAACATTGTTTGATGTTTTAGCCCATATGACCCTTCTCAGCCAGAGGTTGAAAGGTAAGAAGGGAATATATTATTTTCTTCATATTAAATGAGGCACTAAGCCGAGACAACTGGATTTTCTTATCCCAATATTAAAGACATCTATCTGATATTGTAGAGACTTTTAGTGACACTTGCCTACCACCAAACACATCACGTAGATGGAGATGTGCCGCTGGCCTGCACTGTATCAGCTTCATTCAGCTTCTATAAGTGTTTTTACATAGATAATGTCTCATATATTGGCAAAAAAACAAACGTCCAAAAACATAAAGTACTAGGATGCCCAAATTAATGATGTCAGCATCGAAGTCTTATTCAGAAATCACAGCGCACTGTATGGTATGCGCTTTGGCACTAGTTCTTCTGGAGACCATTTCCTCGCTAGATGGTGTTTGTCAGGATTAAATGCCTGATTAATGTTTGACACTGACGCCAGTGCTATCATTAGGACAAAGAAGTAACAACATAAATTACACACCTCTATGACTAGGAACTGGCTTATAATCGTCTGATTGTGGTATAGGAATTCACATCACATACTACTAGGAGCCCCTTTAATCAAAAGGCCATTGTTCACAGGGTCTCATCAGACTTCTTATTCGTGCTGTATTACATTATTCTTCATTCAGTAAATCATGATTAGTATTGAAATCTCCTCTATGACTATGAACTGGCTTATATCTTCTGATTGTGATATACATTGCAGCCCCATAGTAGGTAGGTCAAGCCCTTGGTTTATGTCACAGTGATAAACGACCCAAATGAGATGATAGATTTCTCAGCCATAAAACATCTTACAATAACACAAGGCATATCAGAAGAAGCGGAAAGAATGTGGCTCTCAGATTCTGAACAATATATAGCTGATACTCTAGCCAATGATGATATTTTAATTAGTAACATAAATACAATTGCACTGCAAGCAGGTGGATTGGAACGGTTTTTCTATGATAGGCACTGGTGGTACCTGTAAAGAATGGGGGGTTAAATGCACAAAATCTCACTTCAATTGGCTATATTTCGTGAACATGCACTCTCCTGACTGAACATTCGTGGCAGGTATATTGTTTTAATTTCTGTGGCCATGGTTACTATTCTAAATCAGTAAGGACATACATAGGTCATTTTCTCCATGGGTTCACGAATGCATATATCAGCTAAAACCACCCAAAACCCTCAGCACTGAATAGAATAAGGCTTCCTTAGTAGGATTATTTTGGTCTATTCTAAAAATATGCTGGCGAAAATTGGCTAAAGCTCTTTTCCTGTTGCATAGTTATAAATCCAGTAGTAAGGTTATGACATGCACATTTCCAGGATAACTGAATTATCTTAGCATTGATGGTATAAACCCATACATATATGTTGCAATATTGATATATTTGACTAACATAGGAGAAATCATGGACACATTTTCATTTTAGAAACCAATGTACAGACCGCAGTTTCTGTACCAACATTACCCTCTCCTACTCAGGGAGGGCAGTGGGCCATACCCTGACGGGACTACCTGCAGTGGTGGGAGGCCAGCCTACACAGCAGAGTGGTAGCAGGTGACAGGTCCATTAGCTCTGGTTTTTATTTTCAAAAAATCACAGAAAATTAACCATAATTCTGAGGTGCATAGTGATGGTAGTTCTAGAATCCACTCAATCCCATCGTCATTTTGAGATATTGCATCGGAAAATCTATAGACAGAGCTGCACGCTAAAGTGACTGAGTCCATGGTTATTGCAAGAGTGGTGCTAGGGCCGTATTGCACGATGGCCGTAGGCCGAGTGCAATACGGCCCTAGCACCACGAGTGCAATAACCATGGACGAGGGCACTTTTAAGTGAGGCTCTGTATTTATTTCAGGGTTTATGGATGTAAAATAGATCTACAGTCCATGTTTGGTTACTTCCACGATGTTTGCTTACTTCTGCGGTGTTTGTTTACGTCCGTTGGCCGCCATTTTGAATTCCGCACAGGTCACGTGACCCTCAGTAACGTAGCGACCCCATGGCGACCCCATGGCGACCCCATAGCGACCCCATAGCGACCCCCACATCCCTTAATGGCCTTATGAGCGTGCAATACGAGTAGAGCGTGCAATATGCCCGAGGGTTATTGCACGCTTTACTTGCATACGACCCTCCCATTTCTTTACCATTGATAGACCGTATTCACCATGAAATAAAACCATTTACTATAATTCTGTTGTCCTACCTACCCATAGAAAAAGGAAGAGAAATACAAATATCACACTACAGTCATGTGACTGATCCCCATTCAGGGCATATGTATACCCATATACATGATATCTAGCAGCATTAGTATCATAACAGATGAGGCCTGGCAAGGTGATGAGGGCATACATGCTCCATAAACAAGGCTGATTTCAATCTAAAATACCAAGCCTCAACAGTGAAGCAGTGCTGTATTGAATGAAACTGTGATGGTCTACTTTGGAGTTATTGCTTCCTAGGACATTTTTAATCAAACTTTATGTGAAGAAACTCACATAAAACTACAAATATGCTAGCCACTTGTGGGCACCAGAAACAATGAGATTGGAGTTGTCCTTATCATTATTGGGCGGAATCCGTGAGTGCTATGGGTGCATCCCGCGGCAGTAACTCATATTATTTAGATCCCATAGTATTTATAATGAGGAATGATCTATCAAAAATTGTTATCTGAAAGCATATCAACTTTTATGTCAAGTTAAGTGTTCCCACTTGCATACAACTGTAAAAGTATTTACTAAAAGTATTCCTTTACACTGTCATTTCATTAGGATCTAATAGAAAATATTTTTAATTTTGTATTTATCGCAAATGAGCAAACAAGGATAATCATTTATGGCGGATACTAGAAAATGAAAAAGAAAGGTAGGAGTCAACATAGACTGTCAGACCGGATATTTTACTGTCCTGTGACCTTGAAATACTCAAAGTATAATATGTAAAGTCTGCTAGATTGAGTACCATAGGTTGCAATCGAAACATGCAAAAATAATCATATTGAATTCTTCCGAAGTGTATCAGCAAAGTGAGTTTGTACAAAAGTGGATGGATACTGTGTGCGTAATATAAATGTACAAAGATATAGACTAGCTAATGGAATACAAAGAAACATCTGATATACCTCTTCTAAACATCTTTAAGACGACCCCGGCTTTAAGACCACCCCCCAACTTGAGAAAAAAATTCGTCTTGTTGAAAAAAGATATGACAAAATGGAAAACCCCGCCTTTAAGACGACCCCCGATTTGGGGGTCCTGCCCAACCCCAGACCCCTTCTAAGTCACCCAAATCATAATTTTCAATGGATTTTCCGTGAATTTCCTATAACCTTTACATCACAATACATGTCACCTTGCAAAACCAATGAAGGAAAAGTTAATATATGCTACTAGTTCGTTGGTATGTTTTTTCTTTTCTTTTTGGGGCCTTTTTCCAAATAAAAATGGTCAAAACCCCGCCTTTAAGACGACCCCCCTCTTTAGGAAAAAAATCCGTCTTGTAGGAAAAAAATATCCCAAAATAAATCCGTCTTAAAGGCGGGGTTTTACGGTACATCATAATGGTACATTTGGGAAGATTCCCAAGGATAACCTCAAAGGGGAACTATGGCTGCTCACTTGCATGCTACAGATTTTGAGGCCTACACAGTTAGTAATAGAATATGATATCAGTTATGGAATGCTTTAGTCCTGTATGGTTCTGACCATCACAGAAGGGGATGATGCACACAATCATATGACATCACAAGCAAGAGCAACTTGCTCGAAAGCTTAACAATTTCTGTTAATCTTTTCTGTTGATCATGTCTGGCTGAACATCTGTTCTTCCTACATTGGGAGAAGCTGCTGTGCTATCTAGTGGGTCATGTAAGAAGTTATCCCTATTTCACATGGTCAACAGCTGACAATAGGAAAGTTTTCCATGAGGGGCTGCAAAGGAAGGCCTGAGGAACATCAAGATTTTCCATTAGATGTAAAGAATGGGATCCCCCCCTAATTGAACAGTAGGTATTGACAACAATTATGGCCACCTCCCACGTGCTTTGCGCTGTTAACTTAATTACCACACCCGAACACGTTTTCACCACCTCTAGTGAGATTATTCTGGACTTCATCGTAAATCCCACATCATCAAGCAGAATGACTAAAATCTAATAGGCTCGGGTTGTTCAAAAAGGTTTTATCCAATAGGCATCAGCCCGTGAATTATGCCAGCTAATTCAAAGTAAAACTAGCTTATGCAAAATGAAACTGAATTGGCCCTGATTGTTTTGCTAACAGGGATATTATCAAAATGAAAATTGAATAAGAAAGTCTTAACATCAGACGAGTTATCTATTTTATCAGCTTTATGGATGGATATAGACATCCTTTCCAAATAGTCAAGGCAATCTGGCTGATAATTAGGGGAGACCTCAAACGAATTGTCACAAAATGTTTCTGAACATTTCTATCATGCTCCTAGTCTAGAGGAAAAGTCTGAACCTGAAGTAAGCTAGTATTCTACTGGGTGCCTCCTAAAGTGTTTTTGGAGATGAAGAGTGATGTCAGTGAGATGTACTGTAGTTGATGGCCGACAAGCCAGACTACAAGCCACAGCCCACTAGCTATCCCTAATAGTAGAGTAATCAAGTGTATAGCAGTTGCAGCAGAAGGAGGAATAAGAGAGATCTGCCTTAGCCCACATCCCCTTCTAATTCACCTCCTAAATGAAGGAGTCACCTCACAAGTCTGACAGTTATATGGGAATCACCTTGAACATAGAGCCTTTCAGTTTCATGATGTATGAGGGGATTTCCTCAGCCTTTCAATACGTTGCATGTATATGTGTACAACAGCAACAGCTGAATTCATATGAAACCAATGATCCTGAATCGTCTCACAGAGCCACACAATGTCCAAGGATAAGTGCCTAGCTCCTTTGGGAGAATGCCCCACACTTGAGTTTCCTGTCAGCATAATATATTATAGTCAATAAAGATTCCCATCAGGATACCACATAATGCCCATTTAAAAGAATGTGTGTCATCATGCACCTACGGTTTTACCCTGAGTGAATAGTTAGGCAACTGTACATACACTACCTATCAATCCTAGCCATTAACTGACTGTTAGGTTGGCAGCCCCTCGGGCAGATAGCCCCATAGCTATACTTAAACTTGTTATCTAAAGACGAGATGCCTATAGCTGACCTTTGTAGCAGAATAGGAAGGGGCCCTTAGTATGCGCTAGTCATCTCCTCTTATACTTTTCTACAAAATAAGTAAGTAAGAGAAATATAGATTAAGACATTCAGATTCTGGAGAACACCTCTCTGAGGCTCAATGACTCTGAGGTTTGTAATGGTATTCAGTTGCTAATTATATTGCCTTTAACAGATCAATTCTGCAGGTAATCCCCTATGGCTGGTTGATTCCTGAGTTATGCAGTCCTATTATATAACATATAACTAGATGATTATATTTAATGCTGAAAATTGGATCAGTGATTCAGCATGTATAGGGACCAGACCAGGACAACTCTAACTTCCTGTTATGTATCTCCTATTAATAGGCAATTTAATGTGACTAAATACAATTTATTTAGCATAAGTAGAAAGTGCTGCATCATAATTTTGTGGACAAAGGATGGATATATTCCATATGTATATAAGAAATCTAGATCAGCTTATAAACCCTGTTGGAATTCAAAATTCATACATTAGTCAGTTCTGTTTCCACATAAAGATGATTTATGCTACTCGTTATTCAATTCATAAGGAACCTACTTCCTCCTTGCACTTGAGGCTGTGTCTCACGACCTTGGGCCAATGTTTTTGTCTCTGATCGGGTGCCGTCTCTGACCAGGTGCCGTCTCTGACCGGGTGCCGTCTCTGACCGGACATCACTTTGGGAGTTTAGTTACCTTCTACCAAGAGCAGGAGGCTAATTTTAATTACATAACAACTGCCGTAACGATTTTACAAATCCTTATATATGCGAGTATAGGTTAACAATTAAAAAACACTTTTCTCTGACACAAGGTCAGAGACGGCACCCAGTCAGAGACGGCACCCGGTCAGAGACGGCACCCGGTCAGAGACAAAAACATTGGCCCAAGGTCGTGAGACACAGCCTTGAATACCAATAACGAAACATTACCATATATATTAGGTTATATTAATACAATGAAATAATGGAGGCTCCTCCATGTTGGCCCATAGTCTTTTGCACGAAGCAAAATCCTCTGACTATGGTTGTCCATAGCATGTTCTTTTATACAAACAAATGTTTAATCTTCTTGTATATATATATATTTCTTGTCTGGAACATGTTTGCCTTACCTATAAGCCAAACTGCCTGCATTGCATAAATGTTAGTAGTATAGTATGTATCGGAACGGGACTATGGTTAACTACTGTTTATTACTCAATCGATATGCAGCCAATCAGAGGCCCCCATTTGGTCACGTGACCCGTTGCCATGGTAACGTGACCTACTTAGGGCTCTCAGCCAATCAGAAGCCAGCATTCTGGGTGACCTACTGACCTACTTAGAAGCTCTCAGCCAATCAGAGGCCGGCATTCTGGTAACCATGGTAACGTGACCTACTTACGTCACGTGACCTACTTAGGCTCAGCCAATCAGAAGCCGGCATTCTGGTAACTAGGGTAACGTGACCTACTTAGGGTTTGTTTGTAAACAACACCACGTGGCTCTCTTGTTTGTAAACAACACCACGTGACACGTGACTGTTTGTAAACAAACAACTTATATATAGAAAATAAACACAACAAGTTCCATGTTATGCTAAAATTATATTTTAAAAAAAAAGCACATCTGTTACAGCGTCTATGTGTAACTACGCGCGTTCTCATTCAAACACTATAACACTATTATACCGTAGCAGCAGCAGGTAGGACCGGAAGAAAAGCAAGCGCACGAGCAGAAGCGACGACACCATTTGCACCATCCGGCCGTCGCGTTGGTAGCCCTACTACCCGTCGCGCGTTCAACTGGAGGTTTAAGAGTGACAAATGACGATTCTTTGTCGACGCGACTGCTAACATCAGCAGCATCAGCAGCATCAGCAGCAGCATCAGCAGCAGCGGCAGCAGCCTCGGCAGCAGCGGTAGCAGCAGCAGCAGCAGCGTGAGCATTAGCAACAACAGCAGCAGCGACAGTAGCAAGGGCAGCAGAGCGTGCACTAGCAGCGTTATCAGCGGCGACATCGGCAGCCGCAACAGCATCAGCAGCAGCAGCGTCGGCATTGGCGGCATGAGTAGCTGCATCGGCGGCAGCAACAGCAGCAGTCACAGCCGCAGCGGCAACAACAACAACGTCATCACAACCAGCGTCACTAACAGCCGCAGTAAATGCAGCAGTAGCACGATGAGCGGCACTAGCAGCAGCAGTAGCAGAGGCTACAGCATCAGCTTCACATTCGCGCGCCGCTTCGTCATACCGCTTCATGTCACGGTCGCAACTTTCCATCATGGGGATCTGCAAATTGAGGCGTGGTGCTGGTGGTGGTAGTAGTAGTAGTAGTAGTAGTAGAGTGAATGATGATTGACGATGACGAATACGGTTTCACTCCCCCTTATATACCCTTACTCCCCCCTTTTTTCAAGCCGCCGGCCAGCTGCCCACTCACGGCAGGTCTTTAGATTAGCCTTAAGTCGCTTACTACGCGCTCATCATCCCTCTAATCGCATTTTCCAGCCGCCGGCCAGCTGATTGCTGACGACAGGAGAGGGTGATTTTTTTTCTTTAGATTTAAGCCGCTTACCACACGCGCGCCTTCTAGTCACAGACAGAGTGACAGAAAGGGAGGGGGTCGCTTTGTTCACGCTACCTGTAGTTGTTTTTCTATACACACTCTAAGCCCATGACCTGCTAATCCTTTATACAGGTAACACGCGTTCAACTAATTACACTATTGTATGACAGTCGGTACACGGATTAATTTTAAACCACCCTCCCATCTGGATCCATGTCTGGTGGGTGGAAGGATCCAGCTGAAAAGCGTGATTAGGGCTTATGTTTCTCTTATGATAGCAGCAGGTCAGCATGCGACAGCTGAAAATGTCAGACTAAGTCGAACTCTCGCCGCTCCTATAAAAGACTGAGCTGCATCTCTCTTTCCACACCCCCTTCTACCATCGCCGCCGACACCGCCACCACCGGCCAGCTGACCGCCGCCACCGCCTGCAGTCACCGCCATCACGCCAGCAGGGAATTTCGAGCTGAGTCTGCTTATTGCTTATTTTTTTTCTTTGAGCTTTTTGTTTTTTTAAATTTTTATTTTCACTCAGTCTTTTTTGTTTCGGAGGAAAGAAATATGGCGCCGCAGAGGGCGCGAGTTTCTAAAAGACGGACACGCGAACAAAGTGCCCTCCTCAACTGCCCGGCGATTTTTTTATCTCAAAGGAGAGAGCGTCACATAGTTGAGGTTCACGCTTCTCTTGAAGCGTACCGAATTCTCGAGAAAAGCAAAGCTGAGCGCCATCGTCGTTATACAAGAGCGGAAAAGGAAAACGTAGCGACATGGCCGAGAGCGCCCCCACTCGTTGGGCGTTTCATGAAAAGAAAGAGCGCCGCTACTCTCCTCACCCTGCCTCCTCTTATAAAGTGAGAATAAGCGCTATGAAACGATTCGACAAGCCGATCGGTTTCTTGGGAGCGACTGCAGCTCCCACTCGGTGGGCGCGCGTTGTGGCCGACGTGAACACGGTCTCTAAACGTTTCGACGTCGTCACTTGTTATCCCGCATATTGCAACGCAGCCGAATTGAAGAAGATAGGGACGCACTATTTTAAACCATACGCTCCAATATGTATTTGTCACCGCCGCGCTCACACGCCTTATTGCTTTTTCGAGACGATCGTGTCACAACACAGAAATAGAAAAAAAAGCAGCAAAGCGACGAGCTTTGCCTAAATGATCAAAAAAAATAAAAAATAAAAAATAAAAATTAATCTCCTCCTCCTCCTCCTCCTCCTCCTCCTCCTCCTCCTCCTCCTCCTCCTCCTCCTCCTCCTCCTCCTCCTCCTCCTCCTCCTCCTCCTCCTCCTCTTCCTCCTCCTCCTCCTCCTCTTCTTTTTAAAAAAAAAAAAATATTTGTATCAGACTCCTCTGGAGTCTGATACAAACATTTATGACTATTGAGTGAAAATAGAATTTTATCGCAAAAATAAAAAGAAAAAAAAGTCACTTCTGCCGCCGCTACTGTGACACCGGCCGGTATCAATAAAAAGGTCGGCTGACTTTTCTCCACAACCATTCACTACCGACCGTTCGAGTGAGAAACACAGCAGACAGTCAGACACACAACTACTCTCTGACGCCTCCTGAAAAAAAAACAAAAAAATGTCGAGTAGTAAAAGCAAACTCTTCACAGAAATTCATTTCGACGCTCGACTACAAGGACCCTTTAGTTGTATCATTAGCGGTCCGTCGGGTTGTGGAAAATCGCGCTTGGTGGATCAATTTCTGAGCGACGTGAACAATTTGGTCACGCCGCCGCTGGAAAAGACTTTTTACCATTACGGCGAGTGGCAACCTCTGTTTGAAAAAATGCAAAATCAGTACGGTGTGGAATTCAGAGAAGGTCTTCCTAGCAAAGAGTCTATAGCGGGAGACGTGGAAGTAGCAGAAGACGCTTTACGACCACACACTCTACTGATATTGGACGATCTGATGAGCAGTTTTCAAGAACCCGCGCGACATGGGGCAAATAGCTAGTCTGTCTCGCCAGGTGTTTCCCTCCAACGCGGCGGCCCTCTCTAGTATATTTACCCATGAACTCAAGCGACCTCACTCATACCTCCTTCTGGACTTCAAGCAGTCAACACCTGACGATCTGAGAATACGCTCCTCTTTGACGTCCATACACTCTCAGCTAGTATTCGTACCGCTAGACAAAAAAAGAACAAGAGAAAGCAGTAGCAAAAATGTCTTCTCATCTACTCGAAAGACACTTTGGTACTCTCAAGCACTTAGCTAAGTGCTCGCCAAAGGACTGCTCGCATCTAATAGACTCTGGAAGCGACGATCTGATCGCAGCGTTGAGTGAGATCTGTCACAATTTACTGGTAGGGAACATCCCGCTCAGCGACAAACAACTGGACAAGCTTCGAGAATCGGCTGACGTGTTGAGGGAGGTTGGCAAAAAATCTACGCCCATCAAAAAAAAGAGACGCGTCTTGGTACAAGAGGGAGGTTTCCTCATTCCGGCTCTCATAGGGATGGCCTTACCGCTTATAAAGAGCATTCTCCGTATATGAGACACCTCATTCGACACCTACTCGCCGACAGTACCACCACTACCGCCACCGCCAGCGTCATCGCCACCGTCGTCCCCATGACGGACTCAGAGCAGCAACAACACTACAAACGCTTAGCGCTCGTGGATCCTGAGACGCTCTACAAATCATCACGAGCAGGTCTACTTCATCATGTGCCCGCTGCTGCTACTACTAGCGCTGCTACTACTGCAGTCGCTGCTGCTAGTACTTCTACTGCTCCAAACCTTCCTCCTCTTAATGATGAGCGTACTGAATAGAACGAGAGTTCCGCTCCTGCCACCGCCGCCCGCCTACCTGCCGATATGGCCTATTACCACAAGCAGGCAGAACAGTCCCTTCATCCCGACGCGGCCTTGCACCAGGTGCTACAGTTTATCTACAGGGACTTGGACTTAGTGTTGAACGATCCCACTTTGGAATCGCGCGAGAAAATGTTGAAATACCGAAGGTTGTTGCATAGATTGCAATTTTTTCTCGCGAATCCCAACAACAGCAACATCTCTTCGTCCTACACTTCTTCGCCCCCGGCTCACCTCCGTCAGTCTGCTGAAGAAGCCAGCGCGTCCCTACTTGAGCGGTTGGTGAACCAAGTTCCCAAGAGGAATCGCACCCGGACCGTGGCGCTGTACAAACAATTGGAGAAATCCGGTGTGGTCAAGTGGAACGAGGACGGTGCGGTGCACGAGATGTCGGGTCGGAGAATACCACCTGAGCATCGCATCAACATAGTGGACTTACTGAACGACGCCGCCAGGTTCAGGAAGACGGCGCCCAGACCGGCGGGCTACTCTCCGTTCACAAAAGCGCTGCGCGAAGCAGTTCCCACAGACTCCTTGATCGGAAACCATCTGTATAAAGCGAGCGGACCTGGCCAAAGCTTGGACACACGGCTTGCTGACAGAGGTCGGAAACGACCGAGCTTCGACTCGGAAGAAGGAGAAGCAGCAGCAGCAGTAGCAGCAGCAGACTCTTCTCTCCAGGTGGACGATCAATCCTCTGACGACGAGGAGGGCAGTGAACTTTTCCAAACTCCGACTTCCTATAGGAGCGCGGCGAGTAAAAAAAGGAAAGGGCGCAACCGCCTAGCGGCGGCGACGTCGTTCACGCCCCCAACAGGCCAACGATGGGCAAACCAGTGAAGAGACTGACCAAGAAGGAAAAAGAAAAGAAGCGCGTAGTAGCTAGATATACCGACATCAAAGCACCCTAACTCCAGAAACATCATTTTCGCCACCTAAACCCGGCCGTCATCCGAGATGCTTTAGTGTCGCTGGACGCCTACACTAAACATAAACCCATTCGGAGAAAATTCGCAAGGAACAAGACTATAACCGGCGCAATCGATCAGCAGTGGCAGATAGATCTGATGGACATGCAGGCTTTGGCGTCTCACAACGACCGCTTCCGGTACGTGGTGACGGCGATCGACGTTTTCTCTAGGTATGCGTGGGCCGTTCCCATTAAATCCAAGAGCGGCGCTGATGTTACCGAGGCCTTCCGAAAGATGACAGACACTGGCGAGAGACGACCGCGCACTGTTCAGACAGACAAGGGGAAAGAGTTTTTGAACAAGATCTTTCAAGATCACTTGAAGAGCGAGGGCATACAGTTTTTCACTGGCGAGAACGACGACATCAAAGCTAGTCTAGTGGAGCGCTTGAACCGCAGTCTGAAGGAGAAGCTGTGGCGTTATTTCACACACAAGCGCACGTATCGCTACGTAGACGTACTGCACCATGTAGTGTCTTCTTACAATCGCACTCACCACAAGACGTTGAAAATGGCGCCGGCTCAAGTCAGCTCGGAAAACAGCGAAACAGTTTTCTACCGACAAGATCTCCCAACTAACAAACAAATGGACGAAATATGGAAAAAGAAGAAAAAAACAAAGACGTCCGCCGTCGACGTCATCGCTCCGGGTGACAGAGTGAGGATGTTGAGAACTAAAGGCGCCTTCGACAAAGGGTACGAGGGAAACTGGCGCGAGGAAGTGGTCGACGTTGCTAAGACGTTGGTAAGCAGAGGGTTCGAGCTGAAAGACGACAAGGGCGAGGAGATAAAAGGCGTCTTCTACCCGGAAGAGGTTCAGAAGGTGTACAAGAGTCGTTACGACAACAACTACCTGATAGACGAGGTGTTGCGCCGCAAGACCGTCGACGGTAAAGAGTTAGCTTTCGTACGTTGGTTAGGTTACGACGACAAGTTCAACGAGTGGATCCCCGTCAAAAAAAATACGTAGAAAAAAAAAAAAAAAAAAAAAAAATGAACATCACCCTACCTAGCAACAGCTCTATGGAGTATTATCCTGACAACAGCTTGACGTCTTTCCGAACTCACTTCGACTCGCCGCTCCTTCTGCCCGAAGCGTACGAAGCGGCTCTGACTGAGATCATCCTCCCTACAGAATGGACTAACGTGCACGACGACGACTTGATCATCGTTGTTCCTCTGCGCACCAAGGGTTCGCTAGAGGAGGCGATCAACGTTTTAAAAGAGACTGTATTCGCCGAAGGAAGAAAACCGCAGGTAGACTGGAAAAGAATGAAAAACGCGAACGGTCTGAGCAAGCTAACGTTCAGCTCAAAATACCCGCTGAGCTGGAAGGAAGCGAGCTATGTAACGGTGGAAGAGATATCAGACACGTCGGAAGAGCAGCGATTGAAACCGGAAACAAAAAGGTTCAAGAGAGAGGTCGACTTGAGACAGACGAATGCCGTATACAAGCAGTTCTTGTCCCCGGCGGTGAAGAAGAAGGCGATCAGCGATCAAGCAAGACAGATGATCGAAAAGATGGAGAAAGACATGGGAGTGCGCAGTTTCATGCCAAACATATTCCAGATACCTCCTATTTTCACCGGAAGCAACCACACCCTTCTCGAGCGCTTGAGTGAGACGTTGCGAGATGACAGACTAGAGGGCGCCAGCTTCTTGCTCAAACCGATGCGGATCTTATCGTACGACGCCAAGACGAAACGCGTCACCATCAAACCGCCGAGACACTGTGCTGTCCTGCTGACTCCGCATCTCGCATGCGTTCTAGGCTTCGGAGAGAAGACGTGTTTCGCGTCGCCGACTACCGGCGCCTACTCGATGGATGTTTACGGGGACGTGCACTCTGTGTACATATACACCGACATGATCCAGGAGAGACGTGTGGGCGACATGCAAGTGCCGCTGTTGCGCTGCGTCGCGGTGGACAGAGGCGGAAAGCGTCGAGGTGGCGTGCAAGCTATCAGTTTTCCCCATTTGGATTATTTCCCCTTGAAATCCAAGAGGTTTACCGAGGTCGGCATCTATTTAAGAGACCGATCCGGTCATTCCATCCCATTCGGTAGAGGCGAGGTGACCGTGACACTTCATCTGAGACCTATTGAGCGCTGAAAGAGAAAAAAATGATGCGTCAACGCGTTCCGTACTTTCCACCCAGGCGCACCGTCGGCAGAGGGTACAGCGATTACTACAACGCGCAGCTGGGCAACAGCATCAACGTGTACAGCGGGCGCTCTTTCCAGAGCGGGCACGGTTTGGGCGGCGCTCAGTTAGGTCTGATGCGCTCGGCTACTCCGCTATTGAAGTTGGTGGGAAAAACGCTGCTCCGCGCCGGTGTGGGCGTAGCTAAAGATGTGCTGGCGGGTCGGACTTTAAAGAGCAGCGTGAAAGACCGAGGCGCAGGCGCTCTGAAGAGACTGGCGAGTACGGCGTTCTCGGGAGGAAAGACGACTGTCGCGTCTAAGAAAGGGTCGAAACATCGCCGGCATTCTCCTCAGACGGGCAGTGGCTCTTGCAAGAGACGTAGAGGGGATGTATTCGACCGGTAAGCGCCTAGGCGTTCAGGTATAAATAAAAAGACTGGAGGCGGCCGGCGTCAGTCTGTCGTCCGCGTGAAGAGAGAACACAATGGCTTACGTACACGAGAGCAGTAACGAGTGCGCGCTCTCTGAGCTCGACCTGCACACCGTAGCGCCGACTCAGACTACTATCTTAAAGTCGTCTTTCCTGGGGATAGAAACAAAAAACTCTTTAGAGGATGGAGGTAACATAAATTTCACCATCAACAAGTCGCAAGAGTACACAGACCTGAACGAGAATTACCTTCATCTGGAATGTCAAGTGCTGAAAGCGAACGGAGCGGCGCTCGAGGACACCGACGCGGTAGCTCCGGTGAACAACTTGGCTCACTCGCTCTTCAAAGACGTCCAAGTCTCCATCGGCGGTTTCAAAGTGTCTGGCAACACCGAGACCTACCCTTACCGAGCTTACTTGGAAGGGTTACTCACCTACAACAAAGACGTGAAGGACGGCGTCATGAGCGCCCAGGGGTGGCATGAAGATACGCCTGGTCACTTTGACGCGTTGACTGACGCGAATGCGGGGTACAAAGCGCGCAGGAAGCTAATCTCCAACAAGCGCTTTTCGCTGATGGCGCGACTGCACTTTGACCTGGCTCATCAACCGAAGCTCATCGTTGGAGAGAAATCAATCTCACTCTGAAACAGGCAGCGCCCTCTTTCTATCTGATGTGCGCCGCTGACGGAGGCTACAGCTTGAAGATCTACAAAGCAAAGCTCTATGTGCGACGCGTGTTGGTGGCGGACGCTGTAGCGGAAACGCACGAGAGAGTGGTGATAGAACACGGTCCCTTCGACTACCCGGTGAACAGAGTGGAGGTGACGACGTACGCCATCCCTCAAGGTAACAGAGATCACAGCAACACGCACTCCAACACAGGCCAGCTTCCCAAGTCGATGATGATTTGCTTCCTAGACCACGACGCCTTCAACGGTAGCTACACCAAGAACCCGTTCGAGATGAAGCATTACGACATCAGCTCGCTTCAAGTGATAGTGAACGATCAGAAAGTGCCGAACGACGCCTACGTGCCCGACTTTAAGACCAAAGCGGCCGTGAGAGAGTACTTGGCGCTACACACGGAAACGGGGATGTACGAGGGCGCGCGCTCCTGCGGTATTTCATACGATCAATTCCTGAGCGGTTACACGGTGTTCCCCCTCGATTTAACCCCAGACAGATCGCACGACTGGTGTCGCGTGAACCTTATAAGAGCGGGTCAGCTGAGGGTGGAAGTCAGTTTCCGCTCGGCGCTACAAGCGACAACAACGGTGCTACTCTACTTGGTGTACGACAACGTCGTCGAGCTGACCCGAGATCGACACCCCATCACTGACTACCACATGAACTGAAGACAAGACAGCGGTACTTAGCGTATCGTATGAACACGCTTGAAATAAGCAGAGTGTTGAAGGAAAACGTTCACACAAAACATCGTTTCCTGGGTGTTTTCTCTTGTGACACTATTCCGAAGCACCCTATCAAAGACACTTGTTTCGTGAGCAACACAGATCCGCAACATTTACCAGGTCAGCATTGGGTGGCGTTTTACGTGTCGAGCACGGTGAAGTGTACTACTTTGATTCCTTCGGCTTACCGCCGCTGAGTGCGGAGTTCTTGTCTTTCGTGGAACGCTCTGCTCCGTTCAAGTGGCAAAGAAACCGCGTTCAACTACAAGACACTTCTGCTGACACCTGTGGACCTCATTGCGTTCATTTCCTAATTGAAGCATGTCGAACAAGAAACCCCAAGAAGTGCGTCATGCGCATGAGCAAAATCCCAAAGCTGAGCGACCGGACAGTGAGTCAGAAGCTATCGATGATGCTGTTGTGACGGGTTGTTGCGATGGCGGCCGTTTCATGGAGGCAAAGATTCTCTGCCTTGCCGAAATGGTGTTGGATTTATCCAAAGTCGTGCAATGTCTATTGGAGAGAAGTCGTCCGGGGTGTGGTGGTGCGAGTGACGGCGGCATGAGACTTTGCGGCCTGTTGGGTTGTTGCAAATCGAAGAAGCGAGCTAAAAAGGCATAAACTTGTGTGGTTTTTTGATTGAAATGAAAATAAAGAATAAAATGAAAAAAAAAGAAATTATCTTGTTGTGTTTTTATTTCTATATATAAGTTACATAACTTTTTTGTTTGTTTGTTTACAAACAGTCACGTGTCACGTGGTATTGTTTACAAACAAGAGAGCCACGTGGTGTTGTTTACAAACAAACCCTAAGTAGGTCACGTTACCCTAGTTACCAGAATGCCAGCTTCTGATTGGCTGAGCCTAAGTAGGTCACGTGACGTAAGTAGGTCACGTTACCATGGTTACCAGAATGCCGGCCTCTGATTGGCTGAGAGCTTCTAAGTAGGTCAGTAGGTCACCCAGAATGCTGGCTTCTGATTGGCTGAGAGCCCTAAGTAGGTCACGTTACCATGGCAACGGGTCACGTGACCAAATGGCGGCCTCTGATTGGCTGCATGTCGATTGAGTAATAAACAGTAGTAAACTATAGTCCCGTTCCGATACATACTATACTACTAATGTTTTATGCGGTATCATTTTCATGTCATAAGGCATCTAAGTGGCTTAAAGTGACATATACTCAAATTAAACAACCTTTAAGTATATTTGATTAAATGTAAACGTTAATACAGTGCTGGCTACTAATAAAAAGAGCAAGAGGTTGTTACTTCATATACTTGAACTCTATACTATAACCTAATTACCTAACCTTCTAATCTACCAATATAAACACAGAGGTGGTTCAATCTGATCCAAAGCTGAACGGTTAGATGACTAAATACATCTAAAATCGTCCCGGCTTATATTTTTATATTTCTGCTGGGGTTGTTAACTATGGGTTTGAAGCAGCCTAGAGAGCTGAATCTGACTTGGTATGGTACAGGCTGAAAGGTTTTACTTGGTACTAGGAACTGCATGGTCAAGTAAGTCTTCAGGGAAAAGGGGAGGTAATATACTGGACCTAGTATTACATCAGCTTCTTTTTGTATTGAAAAAGCTACATGAAGGCTAGGAACTGATGACAAAGACTGATAAAAGCGCCCCTTAATCAAATGGCCATTGTTCACAGCATCTCATCAGACTTCTTATAACTGTGGTATATTGGTTATTGTGCCTTCAGTAGATCACAATTAGTATAGAAATATCAGCAGGCATATCATCGTTGTTTTATGCAGCGTTAGCCGGGGTGCGTACCGATGCATTGACTAAATGTGTGGAACAAAATCGTTCCATGGTCAATGATGGTAGCGATTTTATTATATATTGTGTATGTTCTAAAAAAAATAGGCATTTATTGTAACTACACATGGTGGTTTGCTGCTACAATGTGACGGACAGGATGCGCAAAATTTAGTATGCAATGTATGGTGTATTTATAATAACAACGGTAATTGGGTAGAGTAATTTTCTGTCTAGAATTGGCACGTTTTGTTGAAATAGTATTTAGAATAAGCATAGAAAGTATTCATGTGTGTCTTATATCGTTTTCTGTCTGCTATGTCAAGAGCATTGTTATATGAACAATTGTATCAATAGCATATACATGGCTGAGATGTTTACATTTTGATTATGTTAAATGAAACTCATGCAGGTACCATAACCAAGTTAATTTGTAATTAACGAATATTTAGCTGACTAAAGTTTACAATAGGCAGGGGGCGTGCCATATATTATGTCAAAAGGGTCAATGATAAGTGCAGCACCTGCTCACATCCCGCTGTATATGTGTTTAGTAGGTCTTATTTAACGTTTTAAGGTCCGCATACTGCAATATGCTGTCCTTAAAGGTTTAATGCAGTCTCCTAAGACCCTTTGGGGGTCACAGGGGTGACGGCTGATGATATGCCCAATTACCATTCTGCAACAGACTATTTTAAGTTCTAGTTGTGTCTATTATATAATTATAAAGACTATTTTAATACCCGCAAACAACAACGACCAATATTGATGAGAACTTGGGATTACCAATGACCAGGGCGAACATATTGAGCAATGCACTCCTGTCAAACCTGCATTGACGAGCAGTAGGCCCTATAACAATTCTGCAAAAGAGCTCAGGCGTGGTAGTCCCAGTGCTGAGATCAGCCACAAAATATCAGCTGATGTGATTTCTGCAGACAGAGATAGCTGGCCGATCTCATGAAGATGTAATCAGTGCAACCGTCTGTGACCCTTTCATTTTCTGCCAGCCATCATCAACCCCAGGGTCTGTGCTTTTTGCATGATTACACGAGATCCCCCAGAGCCAGATCTCCATCAGGCTTCATCATTTTACTTTGAAATACATTTATAGACTCCTAGATCTTATCATATCAGGACAGAGCTACATATAGCAAACAGTTCCCTTTATATCAAGGTAAAGGAAAATAAAGGTTAATTGTATAAAACATCATGCCAGGGATAACGCATGAAAATTTAATGATGTGCTCTAAGCCCTATGTCCAATTACCATCGAACAACTTCGATGATATCTTTTATCATAAATTTTTTTTGGAGGGGAGGGTGTAAACTAGTGTACAATCTACTCTCTTGGGCTGTTGGCTAGGGATACAGGGCGTGTACATACCATACTATATGTGACATAGCCTGGGAAAAGGGACCTCAGTGTACCCTGCACTAAGGTCCATTTTCGCAGATCTTGCCACATATAATTATGGTGTAAAATATCATGCAAAAGGTGAGATCCTACCAGAATGAATTGCCATAGGAAATGTATTTCAGCCTCCCTTTACTTTGGCACTGTAAGCCATAGCAGACTCTTTAAACCCCCGAGCTGCTCTGTCCGGATAAAAGACGCCATTCATGCCACTTCCTTTGGAAATCTCCTCAGTGTCAAAATCCTGCACAGCTTCCTGGGTATATATGGTGCATCCTTTGTACAGTGGGTTTAGTGGGATAAGGAAGAATAGCTTAACATTTGCCCTAATCACCCCCTGAACGACAGTTATAACCATTGCAACTTTGTGTGTCTAATAGTAGGTCATAAAAGAGTTCTGATATCTCTGATTTCTTAGTGAGAACGAGTTATAGGTAACCTTCAAGAGGTTATATCTAGGGGTATAACATATTTTATGAAAGAGGATCCTTGTGGCTATCGTTTTACACTCATGCCATGCCAAAACCCCATCTGCGGTGGAAGACCGACTTTAGAAGATTTAAATATAACCCAACCCCTCGACCTCCACATTACCAGGTGAACCCCAGCTGCCACCCTGACCCTACTACTTTTGCATGACACTGGTGTAAATGCATAATGTCCACGAGTGAGAAACTTCAGTATTGACCTCGACCTCAGCTATCCCTTTACATCAATATCATCTCCTTTTGAAACTGAGATGTATCTCTCATATAAGCCAATAAAAAACATGCTCTGCAGGGGAGAGGTTTTAGTAAATCTTGAACCGCACATGGTGTCTTACCTACACACCAGGCCATGGGAGATTATTTAGGGAATTCTATGCAATAATGCCTGTATGTGTAATATTGCTATGCCCTAATTTAATTAAACTCCACAATTGTGTTGCTGAGGGGGTGTGTGTGCTCAATAAGTTGATATGCATATCCGTCCGTCCTTGCACATTATTATGTACATGGAAGAAAGGATGGTACCCTAGCAACAAGGCCATACTCAATGTAATAGGGGCTGACAATAATTATACCCAAGACCCCATATCATAGCCAGACAATGTCCCTCACCTATAAAGACCTCATGCCGAAACAACATATCAGCTCCTTACCAACTTTTAACTCAGGCTCTTAACAGAGTTTTACTGTTCGACATGCTGCACCTACAGAGGCCCCCTGTAATCCATGGTAAGTGTGGGGTGTGTGCCTTTCACCCTGTCTGACAGGTAAAGCAGGGCTAAGTGTGGCGGTGGGGGTTTGCTGCATGTCAGATAGGAGAGCTGTATGCAGGGTTGTTTACCTGCAGTGTAGGGTAACAGGCCCAGAGACATGGGGTATACAAACACAGTTCACTCTACCCCTGCCTGACTACCAACATCTCTTAGTGATATATGATATTGCCCCTTTCGCCAATGGGGGAGGGGTATAGAAATTCAGTAAAATTTGAAGTCTATATTGCATGGCACAATTAGTGGTGCCTGTGCAGCACAATGCCTTGTGGTAATATGATTACAGGAGTATGAAGTATGGGGTGTCTTATTGTAGATTGTCGTCAGCCTGTATTATCAGATATCTAAAGTATTATAACAAAACCATTTGCTTGTGTTATGAAAGCAATTACACTTTTCTTTAAGGAGATATTATGTCAATGAGGACTTAATCATGCAGTATAATTATATATATTTTGTTAAATTCTCTTTCCTCTCTTTTTATGAGGTCGCTCACTATTTTATTTTCAGTGGAAGTCAGAGAAACAGTTTACGCTATGTGCCTCTGTCCTGATTAGATCATATTTGGGAGTAAATCTATGTCTAGAAGTACTATTTGAAGTACAATGATGAATCCTGGTGGAGACATCAGTCTGGGGATTCTGTGTGTAATGATACAGGAACGCAGCCCCCAGGGTAGGAAGTAGGGGGCTGGTAGTAGAGGAAGGTTGAACTGATTAATTTGACATGAGATCAGCCAGCTATCTCTGTCTGCAGAAATCACATCAGCTGGTATTCCATAGCTGATCTGAGCAGTAGGACTAGCTACCTAAAGTGGTGGCCCCTAGAAATCATTAATCTTAATTTACTGGCCAGAAAGATGGAAACAAGCTGCATGCATTTTCCCTAACAAATTTAACACAGCACTCAGTTCAGATGTACAATTTTCTCTAAAACTTTGTGTAATGTATTTTTTTAAATATATTTAGACATTGTTCTTTTTATCATTTTCGACATGAGACAAATATGAGTTCAATTATTACTCATTACTCTGAGACAAGCACAGATGCGAAGGTTATGTGTGCATTAGTTGACATTAGATTGAGACTGAGCTAATTAACTCTAGCTACTCAATCACACAGAGATGAAATTAATGGCAGTTGGAAATGGAGAATTGTGGGCTTCCTGCTACGTGGAATATGTGACATGTAAATTCAATGGGCACTTTATACCTCATACAAATTAATCCAGAGGGGTATGGTGAAGCAAGATATGCCTTTGCAGAATCTATTCTTCTGACGGTGATATACATTGCAGCTCTTTAGATATGAAGGAGACATATAAAGACCACAATGTACCAATCATGGACTTTGACAAGAAAGTCAGCTAAGAGATTACCATGAAGAGACTTAGGCCACGTGTAACATTATAATGAATTAGGGAAGGTTGAAATATCTAGCAGCACATTGTATCTCGTTGTAACAGATGAGGCCTGGCAAGGTGAGGAGGGCATGCATACTCTATAAACATAGCTGATTTCAATCTAAAATACCAAGTCTCAGCATTGAAGCAATGTTGTGTTGAGTGCAATTGTGATAGCCTACTTTGGTTTTATCACTTCCTAGAGCAGTTTTAATCAAACTTTATGTGAAGAAACTAATATCTATGTAAACCAACAATAGAGCTTGCCCTCTTTGGGGTGCCAGGAGTGATGAGATTTAAGTTGCCCTTGAAATGTGACCAATTTCGGCCAAATAAAAAATACTAAACACTTAGATCACTATACCAGCTGTATACTGCACAGAGGCTACAGTCTTTTTCCAGCAGTCCCATGCAGTGTTTGATTGATCTCACTGGCTATCTGAAAGCAGATCATGTCACAATGCCATAATGAGGCAACTCCATGTTAGAAATTAGTGTTACCATTTATATACAAATTAAATGCTCTTTAATTCAGCAGTATCAGTAATATTTTCAAGTGTGTATTAATTGAGAATGTCGGAACAAGGATAGCCCATTTACAGCTGTTACTAGAATAATATAGAGGAAAAATTTTGTGACCTTGAAAGTACTGGAAGTATAATACATGTATGTCTGCTAGATGGAGTACTATAGATTACCATGGCAACATGGCAACATAATACTGAATGTCAGAGGCAAATGAGCCAAGTGAGGCTGCTGGTAGGATCTGCAGTGTACAAAGGTGGATGGAAACTTCATGAGTGTAGCATAGAAAGTACACTGAGATAGACCTTGGCAATAGTAACTAATGAAATATTTTGAAACATCTGATGTACAAAACTGTGATGCACAACATTTCGAAAGTCCACAATAATATTATGATAGGGGCCCTGACTAAATAGGCGTATTGACAGTTTGAACATCACTGCTAGCGTCATTATGTTAGAACATTACTGGCAATGTAGTGACACCACAGCAAAGAGAAAACCACCATCACCAAATGTCCCTAAGAGGAACTGTCAATAACAGGAATATTTTCCACTATTTTTAAAAACAAGCTTTCCCCCACCATTGACAGTTCGAACCTCCAATACTCGGTTTGTTTGTCAAAAGTCACAATTGTCTTCAAGTTGTTATTTATTAGGTGTCATATATGTCATGCCAGTCAGGGTGTTCTATGCATTGGGACATTCATGTAAAGCCTACATTTAAATACAACCAATTCTCAAGATGACAGCACATCAGAGACGAGCGTGTCTGGCTGAACACCCTTTAGTACATTGAAAGAAGCTGCTGTTCTATCTAGGTGGTCATGAAAAAAGACATCCCCATTTTATATGGCTAATGGCTGATGATAGGAGAGTATTCCATGGGGGCCGCAAAAGTAGGGCTCTGAAAGCTATCACAGTAGGATAAGGGAAAGCAAGATTGCCACTAGATGTAAAGAATGGGGCCTTCTGAGCCGAACACCAGGCATTGACAACATTATGGCCACCTCCCACATACTTGCAACGATTACCTTACCCCTCTCAAACACCCTTTTACCACCGGTAGTGAAATTATTTAAGGCCTCTTATGGGTAATCATACTGCAGCCAGTGAATATGCATGTGCTGCCACCTAGTTTATATCTCTGGTCACATCTATTTGAAAAGCATAGTTCAAGTCCATAGTTTCAACCCACAAGAAGCACTATACCATTTTATATACTTTTAAACCATGGGAAAATCTTTTCATTGTAACATAGCATTATTCATTGCAACTAGGACCCTGTCCTAAGCCCACTCCCAGATCAAGTGAGTTTGCCCTGTCTAAGCCCACTCTCAGCCTGAATTGGGCAACTCAGTTTAATTCCAAATTAAGCAGTCCGGTCCAGTAGGGTCCAGTCTGCGCCCAATAACCAAATAAAATGGGCTAACCAACTTTAGCCCAGTGGAGGCCACATACTGAAAAAACGATTTGCCCAACTGGCCCAATCAGCCCAAACTAATACCCATAGGAATTCTGTCCAATATCACCCGGCCAATTCGAGCAAAACTTGGTCCTGAGTAGCCTTAAGCTTGATATTAGGGATAACTGTTATCTAAAAGAGTAAAATGTCTTCACCAAAGGACTATCTATATTTCATGAGCAATATGGGTAGATAATCTATACATCCTTTCCCTAAATCTAGGCAGGGCAGTCTGGCTCATGACTAGAGGAGACCTCTAACAAATTGTAACAATAGGATTCTCAGCACAATGCATTTCTATGGTGTCCCTAGTCTAGAGGAAGTTTGTGAACCTAAAGTAAGGCTGGTATTCTACAGGGTGTTTCCTAGAGTGTTATTGAGGGTGAAGAGTGATGTCAGTGAGATCTACTGTAGTTGATGGCAGACAAGCCACACCACATCAGCTATCCCCATTGGTAGAGTAATCAAGTGTAGCAGTCGCAGGAGGAGGGAATAAGAGAGATCTGCCTCAGTCACCATCTCCATTCTATCCCACCTCCTGACTGTAAACTGGGAAAAACCACCTCACCACCCTACGCAGTTATATGGGAATCACCCAGGCTGTAAAGCCTTTCATGTCCATGATGTATGAGGGGATTTCCTCACCCTTCTCAATGCCTACTATATGCGTTGTCACAAACAGCTGAATTCACATTTAACTGGCAATCCTGAAATGTCTCACAGACCCACACACTGTCAAACAGCTGCCACTGAGCATTAAGTGTCTTCTTTGCAAGAATAACCCACACTTGGGTTTCCTGTCAATGAATAGATTATAGCCAATAAAGATTCCCATCAGGATACCTTATAAGACCCATTTAGAAGAATGTGAGTCCTCACTTATGGTAATATCCTTAGTGACTGGTGAGGGAACTCACTGTACGGTAGATGTGGCTGGGTAATCACCCAAGTGTTAGGCTGGCAGGCCCTCAGGTAGATACACTTAAACTTGTTAGGTACAAATGAGCTGCCTATTGCTGACCTGTTTAGATATGATATAGATAGAAGCTCGAGCAATCCTCACTTCTTGAGAGAGGAGGACCTGAAGATGCACTAGTCATTCCCCCTACACCTATCTATAAAGTATAAGTTTAGGAAATAATGGCATAAATTGTATATAGGCCTATCCCTTTAGTAGGCCCATTGATTAAGCATTTTGACCCGGACTCAATATTGTGCTGGTAGATTCAGGTTTAGGGTAGGTAGAAAATATGATTGCACCTTAAGTTTGGGGACAGATAATTGAGGTATTCAGTACACATAGAGAAACTAAATCAGCTTATCCTTGTTACAAAACTTCCAATTTCCAGATCCATGAAGTATTCAGTTTTGCGTTCACATACTTCATACTACTGCTGGTCCAATTCATCTACTTCCAACTAACTATCAATAAAATAATAAGCTTTGCCCTGTTAGGCTATAGTCTGAATTGTCTTTGGTTGTAACCCCCCCCCCCCTCTTTATAATTACTTGATATGTTGCATATAGATAGTTACTTTGCACCTCCTAATTTCAATACAGGTGTGATTCAATCGGTCCGCTCCTACCATGGTGAAAGGGCAAATTCATCTATAATCATCCTGACTTGCAAAGTGTTTTTGTCGGGTCATTAATTGTCACATGCTCTTGGAAAAGGGACCTTAAAGCACCCTGCACCAAGGGCCCTTTTCGCAGATCGTGCCGCGATTGTTGGAGATGGATTTGATTAAGTGTGGTGCAGCTTGAGAGATTTTACTTGGTACCATGAGCTGTATAGTCAAAGAAGTCATCAGGGGGAAGGAGGATTATTATGCATAAGCTGGTGTTGGGGCACGAGTTAATACTGATATCTATACTGAAAGTGTGAAGGTCAATGACCTGTCATTATGACAAATCCAGTTGAAAAATAATAATGAAATGAAATGAATAAGGAATGGAGCCTTGAGATTTGATAGTGCAGATTGTAGTTTTAAGATTGTAAAGGGACAGATCCAGGTGAATGGTATTGCCATTGGCGGGTGATCGTGTTTCCCTTCTGTGTGGATGCTGAGCATCTAATATTGATCATAATTATAACAGCTAATGTTAATGCAGAATGGATCATACTCAGTGTGGATATGATATTGCTTAAAACTGATGGTGGTTGAGCCCTCTGGGCCCCCAATGAAAATTAGCTTCCCACGCTCACCCCTATTAATAGTATTACTTTTATTAGTAATGCTAGTCTCGGCTCGCCACAGATTATTAAACGAGCAGTGGGCCATATCATCCCTGCTGGAACTCTCTTGTGTGGGAGATAAGGAAGCGAGATTCTAGGCTGCGTGCGTACATTCTACACTCGCCAGTCATTATTCAGCTATCCCATAGAACGCCACCAAAATGAACCCGGTGAGTGCACCCATTTCCTGAAACTAACTACCCAACGTTCCATCTGCGACCAGGGCCAGTGTGGCTTGTCTGTCACCTTGAGCCTGGTACGTACGAGGCTGGGTAGACACGTTGATTAGGCTGAGATAGAAGTCGTAGAGGTGGGAATGGGATAAGGTGAGAGGTGGGTGAGGCTGTTACTTGCCATTTGAGCAATATTATACTTAGAGATAAGGCAAACAGAATTATTGAAAGAGAACCCATGGGCGTGGCCATGATTACAGTTTGTTTCATCAGATACATTTGTAAACATAAGAAATGAAAAGTTTACATTACATTATAATATCAGAAATGTTTTTACTGTCAGGAATTGGTGTTTCAGAGTTGGATATAGGTTGATGTAAACTAATTGGAAGTGTCAGCAGTGGCTTCTCTGCAGGGCAACACAGAATCACATAAAGGGAAGGTAACAAAGATGTGTTTTAAAGACAAAATAATACCTAGGACCAACAAACCACATGGCTATTTTATCATTAACAACTATGCTATGTAGGCCAACACTGACATACAATGCATGTAATTCAGTCTATAGTCTATAAAGACCGCTTGCCACACCCTTTAACCTGACTAGTAGCTGTATCTCAGTGATTACTGAGAGGGGTCCCTGCGATATCTACCCTGTTATTCCCAGTCCTGAAATCAGCCCCAAAATATCAGCTGATGTGATTTCTGCAGACAGAGATAGTTGGCAGATCTCACAAAGAGGTATATAATTGGTACAGATGTCTGTGGCACCCTCACTGTCCTGCCAACAGGGGCTAAGGTCTTGCAGGATTCCACAAGAGCCCCAGAGCCAGATCTCCATCAGACTTCATCAGACTTTATTAGTTTAGTTCAAATACAACTTATATTATTTATATCTACTCCTAGATCTAATCTCATTAGTACAGTGGCACGTGAAGTAAAGGGCTCCCCTACCTTCTTCTGAAGGTAGAGTAAAAATTAAAGCTAATAAAACAAAATGAAAGGGACAAAGGTGAGCCAGGGGTCACATAGGCTCCCCTGGGCAGCCTGGACTCTACTAAAGAGGGGAGTCATTCTGGAGGCAACCTGGGCTCCCTTTTAAAGATTGCCCATATGACTGGCAAAGAAAGAATTGGGATATTGCGTGCCAATTAATGTGTTTGTTTTTTTACATCGATATGGGTTATAGCTAGGTACCCTGAATGATACATTGTTTATCAAGTAAAGTATCTTTGTTGTCCCAATATCCCAGACCTAGAGGGCAATGCCCCCAGTGTAGTAGTAGAAGATACCTAAATATAGACGTGTGATTCTGGCAGCTACCTGATGTAAATGACAGGGCTTAATTATCAATATGGCAGCCTGCATTTCGGACAGTTTACCTGAACTCAGTCAAGCTGTATCGTTCTTGATAAAGCCCAGAGTATTGGTCCTAATTCCACACCACCTCCTACTATCAGGGCGGCAGGGTTTGTGCTTTAACCTAACCCTCCTGTACCTCGATACTGGACACCCACCCCATAAACCTCTGCAAACCTGTCAAATTGTACCAGCTCTAATTCCCCAATCAATTGCTAAGACTAGACGCCACTCTCTACCAAGTTGAAACAACTGATTAAACTCCTACGCTGTGCTGCTAAAGTGTCACTTTAATTTGTCAAAGAGCATACTCAGAATGATCCCAGTGAATTAGCTATGCAGAGCAGGAAGAAAGGGGATATACAATATGTGTTTTCTGTGTGCTTAACAGATAGTGTTAGCGAGAGGGAGTAGTTCCAGTGTGGATAGGATTTGAGGCTTCACAGAGAAAAGAAACAGCGTCAAAAGGAGTCCGGGTAGCCTCCGGAATGATTACCTTCTCTAGGGGAGTCCAGGTCGCCTACAGGAGCCTAGATGACTCTCTGGCTGACCAAAGGGAGTCACCTTGGGGAGTCATATAGCTCTCCGGGTCTTATGACTCCCCCAGGTGGTCAGCCAGAGAGTCACCTAGGCTCCCTTAGGCGACCTGGACTCCCTTAAACAGGGGAGTCATTCTGGAGGCAACCTGGACTTCCCTTGGACGCTGTTTCTTCTCTCTGTGTTATCACTGCTGGTTGGGCTACTGACACAAACACAAGAGTATAAGAAAATGAGGACATGTTCTTCTACAGTGCTGCATCTGCGGTTACTTCTATTTATAGTGGATACAATTTTGTTGACTTCACCAGACCAAGTTTTATCAACAGCTGATAAAAGTTGCCTTTCTCTTACATTATTATTTAAGAGGTGTGAAATTTATAAATTGCACTCACTGTGAATGCTTTTAAGCTTTTTTTTATAGCTTTTATATATTTACTTGTAAGTTTTAGTCTAATCTGGAGAACAAATTCTATCACGAGACTGACTGTCGAGGAAATCCTTTAACAGAAAGTTAACCTGACCTCGCTGTGCATCACACAGCAGCGGGTAGCTGGACTTGGCGTGTCACACTCCAGGTGAACCCTATGTACACATTTCACAGTGGCATTGCAGAAGAGGGGTCATCCCCCCAACTCACAGAGTAGGGGGCCTGGATATGTTTAGGCCTCCCAAAATATGTCAAGACCTTATGCTATCATATATAATACACATAATTCCCAAATCTTACCTCTAGGGAACTGGGGACTGGGCCCCTAATCAGAATTAAAGGGGGCTTTAACACCTTTCTTTACAATTCCAACATAAAGCATGTATATGCACCATCATGGTCAGTGTAACCCCTTTCACCCTGGAACGTAGGGTTCTCACACAAATTGCAATGAAAGTCCTTGGTGAGGGGCTTGAGCACCAGGCCTTTGAATGAGAGCTGGTCTCGAAAAGAGCTAGTGGTGCAGTGGTATTGAAAGATGTATTAAGTACTATAACCAGGTGTATAAAAGCCTCCGATAAGTGCAGGGGCACAGTAGTATTGAAATTGATAATTGCTGGGGTGGTTAAACAAACCACTGCAGTAGGCTGCCATAGGCTGCCAGCAGAGCGTACGGCAAAGCAATTGACTACTTAGTGTGGGTACAGTGGAGGGGGGGGGGGTAGAGGTATGAAGCGCTATCACAGGTGAAGTACCAAAGTCTATCGGTCACATCAAATAATATGCTCTACCAAATCCATCTTTGGCTTATTCATATGACACTTATCAATCAAAAGTTCTCACTTTTGGGTGAAACACACATTTTTCTTATTGATTATATTCCATGTCCTTTGGTAATGATAAAAGATTTGATCAATCCATGATTAGATTACGGTTCACTACAGAGAAATTGAAGAGCGTCAGACTAACCCTTCCCTTATATCAATCAGTCTTTAGTTGGATAAATTTGAGAGTAAGATACTGGAATCACATTTCAATGATTAAAAAAAGAAGTCAGCTGTGATTATTCCAGGCAATTACAGCCAGGCTTTCCACTCTGTTTGTTGCCTTGAAACACATTTTTATTGTGTGTTTTCATCTAAAAATCTGGAGTTACAACGTCACTTGATTGCCAAGATGAACATTCGTTGCCCGCTAAAGTGGGACCTGGACTCCTGTGCACACTGTCATGTCACACAGGGTAATAATTATTATTGATGTACAGCAGGAGATTCTACCAGAATGACCTGCCATAGGAGAAGTATTGCAACATCACTTTGCCTTGGTGCTGTAAGCCATAACAGACTCCCTAAACCCCCTAGCTGCTCTGTTCTGATAAAAGACCCCATTCATGCCACTTCCTGTGGGAATCGCCTCAGGGTCAAAATCCTGCACATCCTCTGTGGCATTCATAGTGCATCTTTTTACTTGCGGTTTTAGTGGGATCAGGATCGACAACTTTACATGCACCCCAACCACCACTGAACGGCAGTCATGATTATTACTGCTTCTTATATGTAATGGGATGACATAAAAGAGCTATGCTCTCTCTGATTTCTTGAGAACTAGTAATAGGCAACCATAAAGGGCTTTTATTCTTTCAAGTGGTGTTACGCATAATGACACGGAAGAGGATTTTCTCAGAAACTTTTCTGACACCCTGGATATGTAGATGCTACAGCTATGTATGAGATGTCATAAAGTATGCCTTTCTGGGAATTTACCCATGAGAAACACCTTTCATGTGTGGGCCTATGAGGCCTTATTTCGGGCTAATGGCTAGAAGGGCAATTCTTGAGAAGCACCTCCAATCCTTTCATTCGAAATTACTATTTGATTAAATCGTATACATCTAAACAGTCATTCAATTACTAAGCATTCTATTGACAGCAGCATTGATGACTATAGTGTAAGCTAAACAACTAAATTAGCGCCATGATAACTAGTAGACGGGGTCTCAAATATGAAACTCCAGTATTGACCTCAATCCCAGCTACCCTTTTGCATTGATACCACCTCCATTAACGTTCCCGGATGAATTCACTGTAGTCTAACAAGTAGATGCTGCATACCTTTATTTAATTTAGAGTGTTACCTTAAAGATACAGATGTATATATATCACATATAAATGCAATATTCCAGCAAATCTAGCCAGCCATTTGACTTGGGCATGCTCAATCCCTACAACCATTAGGCATGGGGAACAGACTGTCCAGCTACATGTATATATGATCGGTATCTGTTAGATTAATTCACAAATAAGATATGTCATGCTTCATTTTGTCCGGTGTTGTTTGTTCTCGTAACAACCTATTTTGTAGTGTATATTGGCCTGATAAAACCGTTACCGTAGTTAGATAAACTGACAAAGGGGTGTTCCAAGGATAGTTGTAAATCAAAGTTTGAATTTAAGTCAGTTGTCAGAGCATCTGAAAATTAAAAAAACGATAGGCCTATATCAGATGAATGATTCATTGTAGGCAACATTATTATTGAAGTCTATATGATTATAAAGACTACTATGTGCTGCCTGATGTCGAATAGTAAGTAGACGTATCCTCAGTCGAAGACATCATGAGCAGCCGACTTGAGTTATAAAGTATCACTAAGGTGGTGTTCAGAGAAATCATCAATTTATGTGGGTTCTGACGAATGTCATAGTGGCCTATAGTAACCATAGGTTTAATTGAAGATATTGCTACTCCTACACAGAAATATAAGTACAAGTTAAATGTCTCCATGGTCTTCATAGAATCGAAAGGAATTATATCGGAATAGCGTGGGATTAGTGAGGCAAAGTGAAGTACCATTTTCTACGCAGCACGCATCTATCCAATTAAAAGATTTTATCATATTAAGTCATAATGGATTCTAAACTACTAACTAACTTCATGGTTCAGAAACAATTGGTGTTAGGCAGCAACTAAGCTCTACACAATCTAAACTCCAATTTTTCACTATAACTGGATGACAATTTTCCAAATTATTGTGAAAAACTGAACAATATTTGCACATTTGGGAAAATACAAAGTCAAATGGAAGACAAATTTTTTGTCATGAGCTGACATCCCCAATTTTCGCCCACCGGCGATTTTCGCTCATGTTTCCAAAGAAGTTTTGTAAAAAACTGCCAAAGTAGAACCTAATTCTATCGTCAATTGTGCAAATATGATACAAATATGATACAAATATGAGCTAGATAAAGGTAAATACCTGTTATATTCCTCCAAATATGTGTGAGAGTTGCTGCTATGGGCGCTGACGATCTTTCCTTCCCGAATTCGCGCCAATATCTGACCGGAACCGGAAGTGCTCCCTCTCTCCTGTGTACTCAGCAGATATGTTTATCTGTCTCTCGAAGAACAACGATTAATCTTCATACTTATATAAATGGTAAGTACTCGATTAATCTTATATTAACTATGACAAATATTAGCGATTAGCTAGTATTTTTCAATGGTAATAATACATTAGTTATAAAAGCCTTCTTACATAATTATTGAACATATCCCAACCCCCAAGTAGTCCAGTTGCCAGCTTGAAAACCTTGCAGAAAAACCCCCCGAAGAGGCTATGACTGATTTGGGTACAGGAAGTCATATACTTTCAGAATCTTGACGATGCCCGGCTGGCATCGTTGAGCGTTTTCCGAAATTCAAGATGGCGTCCAAGATATAAAGAGTATATTGTGGCCGTGTTGGTTGTTCTGTCATGCATTCACAGTTATCAGTAAGGATGATGATGTTTCGGCATCAATCATTAGGCATTATTGTTGGTGATTTCTGGTTGCCATGGTTACCTAGGACCTGTGACAACTCTAAAACTATGTTAAAATGATGTATCTCAATGAGACCTTTAATTTGAGATATATCATGAGTGTAGGTGTTGAGAAATGACAAACTTCTTAAAACAATATATATTTTGTATTAGAATCGGCATGCTGGTTGCTATGGAAACACGCTATCACACTGGATACCTACTGCAATGACTTTTTGACTCTTTTAATCAATCAGGCATGCCCCAAAACCCCAATTTAGAGGTATTACACATGCAAATCGCATAAGAATTGACTGATTTATGACTTTAAACATTTTCGTCAGCCATCTTGGACGCCATCTTGAATTTCGGAAAACGCTCAACGATGCCAGCCGGGCATCGTCAAGATTCTGAAAGTATATGACTTCCTGTACCCAAATCAGTCATAACCTCTTCGGGGGGTTTCATTGCAAGGTTGCAAGGATAATTGCTCCCTGGCAACTGGACTAAAGTGAGACAGCTATATAAAATATGTAAAAATATAATTTCGTATTTCTCAAAAAGCAGGTTTCTGAGAGAAGTATAATCCTTTACTGTTCTCAAATAATGATGTCTCATGGCATTAAAATACTTAATGGCATTAATGTCTGACTTGGGGTTTGGAATATGTTCAATATGGACACATTAAAACTGCCTATGCATGCAGAACACCTTACCAGCTCCCAATGCCATTGTATGGGTCAGTTATACATGGTGTGGTAGTGGGGAGTCCGAATCCAAGATGGCTCTCCTTACCCCTCACTAGTCACGTGACTGATTATAGTGTGTCATGTGATGAGACCCAGACAGACACCAGGTCCTGCTTAGCTGCAGTCCACGCAGGACACAGGCTCTACTTTCTAGCTGGAGGGTTTCTGCAGGCTTTGTCTGTATAACCCTAGGCCAAATTTTAAAAAAAGGTGTGTTTCAGGTAGCATGGGCAGAAAGTCTAGGGTCGGTAGGTCGGCTTTTTTTTAAAACTTTTTTTACAGCCCTCTACGATACCTTTAAATTGAACAAAAGGTGCAAAAATAGGAAGATTTTTTCAATTAGATTTCAAACCTAAATCTGACCGGAAAACTATAAGAATTGCATATCAATTGCATATAAATTGCATACAAAAAGCAGGGTCGGCCCTGTTTTGATAGGGTCGGTCGGGTGACATGAAACAAACCTTTTTTTTGGCCTTATTAGTTATCTTATAACCTGTTCTGATCTATGTGGTGAAACTGCACAACTCAGCATGATGAGGTCATACTGATACACAGATACAAAGGCTGCTTTAATAAGGCTACGACAATAGTCTGTAAAATCCTTTATCTTGAATTAGATAAGCAGCTAAAGGTAAATTCCGCATAGTTTATTGATTTTAAGCTGCTGTCAAATATTCCCTACATGTAATCCATCCTCATTGTAACAGTATGTGTAGAATGCTGTCATTGCTCTTTGCCCCACCTCTCACAGCCGATACACCTTGGCTCAATTTATTTCATGAATGCCTACAGACATGCCCCACATATTATATATAATGTTGATTGGAATAAAGTAATACACACTGATATATATCATCGGCACACGCTGACATGTTGACTCTTATACCCGATGTAGTGCCCCAACTACTACTTCCCATAAGTCCGGAGGCCGTTCCTCCTACTCAGACGCTACTTCTCCAAACATATTTTTACTTTTAGTTTGAAATAAGGACACAGAAGTAACAATAAGCTTCTGCAGGAGATTAGTACGTGATCTGTGCCCATTGGCTAGTGTTTCAGCAGGTGAAATGTAGCATGTCTATCTATAAGTACACATTATAGCTGAATGTGGCTGAGCCAATCATTCTAATTAAACCCCAAGTATTTTTTTCCAGAGGAGTACTATTGATAATGTGTGCCAAACAAGGTGTAGTAAACAAGCACCCAGTCCACGTTCAATATATCACCCTGTGGGCAGTATACCCACGACTCCACCCTCTTCCCTGTCACCCTCAGGCCAGTTGAGGGCCGAAATGAGTGTGATAGACTCTTATAGCCATGCAATGTCCCATGTCTCTGTATAACCCCCTATCAATAGTAGCCCCGTACTTATCTTAAACCAATGCTTTTTACCATTAGTCAGCAGTTTCCATTCACACCCTCCCATCTTCTTCTGCTCCATGTAAAGTGTGGGGTGTGTATCCTGTGTGACAGGTTAAGGAGGGCTGTGTGTGGTTGTGTGTGTGTGTGGGGGGGGGGGGGTGCTAGCTGTAGGTGTGCAGGGTGTGTTTACCTGCAGTGTAGGGTAACAGGCACAGATACTTGGGGTATACAAACACAGTTCACTCTACCCCTGCCTGACTACCAGCAGCTGACCAGCATCCTTACTATGTAAACTCTTAAAGAGATTACAAACCCAAAATATTCAATGGAATGAGAAATTAACCAAGGTTATTAGTTTTATCTGGGTGTTCATGAATGGGGCATGAAATAATTTCTTCAACAAAGAATCTACGTGCAAAATCAGCAATATTTTACATAAATATTGACTCTTCTAATAGAGCTGTGCTTCCAATGAAAATATTGTGACAGTGCAACATATCCAGGGTTTATCTGGCTATTAGTATACCCTCTAGGTGCAGCATTAGGATTTTTATGGGAATAGAATTACATACTATTAGGAGGTATGTGGTGTTTAACTGTGGTATGTGGTCATGTTGCCTGTATCACCATAATTCTAAGTTATGAGAGCTAGTTGTAGTGAAGATTCAAAGTAGAGCCAAAATCAATTGTTTGAACATAGTTAATTCTTAAACGCCGTTTGCGCAGACGTTTCCGCACTTTGTTTGTTTTCTGCGTAAGAGAAAGGGACCCCCAATCATCTGGATGCCTTGAAATAAGCAGAGCAATCACTAGGCACCAAAACAAATTACTGTGTAATGACTGCATCTCAGATATGAGTGTGGTTATCTGATGATGGGCAATAGTTATTGCAGTTTGTAATTGGAAGAGGCACAGCTTATCCTACCCGTTTCTGAAAGGTTATTTACTAAAACATTGTTTTGTTAAAACAAATCGGGCTCTTCTAACCCTGACAATTGCCTCTCTACTTTTTTCCTCAAAATGATTTGTTAATTATTTCCAATGACCAGCAATCAAAATATTAGAAGACTGATTATTAAGGAAAATCGGGATTGCCTATTAAAGCTGTCTGTACTCGGAAACTGGAACAAATTAAACAAGAAACGCTGGTAAATCAATAACTTTCTCTTTTTAACTTTTTGAAATAATGTAAAAAGGGTTCCGGAAGACAGACAAACGGAATTGAAAGAGGATGGACATGGAGACATTTTAAAGTTAGTATCCCAATTGTTGCGGTGGCTAATTTCCACTTTTGGTATGAGGATAAGCATGGTGATGTTGTACGCCACATGTGAAAGTATCAAATCTCTGTGAGAACTATTTCTATACCAAGGTCCTCACACAGTAGGCTAAACCAATTTCCACTGCACAGTTATAATTAGAGCAATTAGCACAGCACTCTACAAAACACAAGGTTGCGGCTATGTGCAGTGTACAAGATGTAAACGATACAATTTGGTACACAAACATTAACCATTGTTTCCCATTTCATTATTCAACCCCTTATAAGCCTGAGAGGCGTTGGAGTCACGTCACGTTCTGGCAGCTACAGCAACATGGGAACATGCAGGGCGGGCCACACCCGACCCTTCTATAGGTTGCCGCAGGCTAACAGCAGGACCATTAAACCCCCAGCGCCCTTACAAATAGGGCTGAGCACCTGTCCCGGCTCCACTCCGACTGTCGCTGGAGGGGTACCGAGATCTGTGTCTTTAAAGGGGCCGTCCATAAAGTATGTCACGCAAATATGGATCATTTCCAACACCCACGCACCCCCTTGTCACGCTTTTCCCCATATCTTCATCATTGTTTGTCACACTCTGACCAAGACCCCACCCCACCCCCTTTCTAACAACAGGGGGCGGGGGTCAGCAAGTTTTAACCTCCATCCCCATCTTCTGCGGGTTATTTTCGTTGAAATATCTTTTCTGAACCCCCAAGAGGGGTTGGCATGTCTTTTTTACCCTCCCTGTTAAGGGGTCGACATCCTTTATCCCAGTCCATGGGTAGTCACTCCCTTAGATCCCAGCCTTCGACTCTACAGGATTCTTGAAAGGAGACTAGAAGTGTGAGTTACCATAGTTTAGATACCATAGCGTATATCCATATAATGGGTCCCTGAGCTCATTTCATTTATTACTGATCCGTCAAGAGTTCTGACATTTGGGTGACCGACAGCCTTACTCCCTCCACAAATCTGATATATATGTTTTCAATCTATCACTTTCTTTCCTTTGGCTACATCAATATATGTCACCAATATATGTCAGGGGCCAAAGTTGCCTGTCTCTAGAATCCCTCATACTGAAAAAGAAAGAGAGCTAGGCAGACCAACTTTCCAATTAGAATCACAAATCGAAATCAGCTGACTCCGTCCTGCTTCCATATTAACAGATCGATTCCATTCCTATATTACATAAAGTATTATAATGCTAGGTGGCTTATAAATGTAAAAACATTCATGGAGCCAGGAGGTAGTACCAACTAGCTTCCCTCGACTGCATTGGCATTACACGTTGTCAAGCCTTGTAACTGCTCCTTTATAAAACATGCCATACCCCTCCTCGTGCAATAGTCTCAGTGTCAAAACCATGCACACCCTACTGTGTAATCTTAGCGCATGTTTTTACTTGTGGTTCCTATCTTTCTTTACTTTTTTTTTATGATTCTTCGATTAATTATATGTGTTTACTTTTTGACAGGTTTGGATGACCACATGAACATGCTTCTGTCTTCCTCTCTTTCAAATACAACTATCTTGATTTGAAATCATACCTGTCATGTTGTTTTGTATTCATTACATACATAACAGCTAGAACTGCAAGGCACTGTGGTACAAAAGGCACAATAAGTGTGACACGATCTACGAAAAAGGCTCTTACTGCAGGGTGCACTAAGGTCCCCTTTCCCAGTACATGATGACCCTTTGTCCCGGGGGGGGGGGGGGGCACTTGGTATATTTTGTATACACAGGTGTGCGGCTGGCAAGGGTCGTTTTTGAGCAAAATCCCTCTAGCCAAGGGTCAGTTTTCAGCAAAATCCCTCTAGCCAAGGGTCTGTTTTCACCAAAATCCCTCTAGCCAAGGGTCTGTTTTCACTAAAATCCCTCTAGCCAAGGGTCACTTTTTCGAATTTTCACCAAAATTCATGCAAAAACGGTCACTTTTGACTGAAATCGCTCCAATTTTCGGCAAATTTCTCTAAACACAAGCACTTTTGACCAAAATTGCTCTAATCAAGAGGCGCATGTCCGCGAAATTTTCGAAAACATAGGCCCTTTTTACCAAAATCCCTCTAGCCAAGGGTAAGGGTTTGTCAGAGGCTCAGCCGCACACCCGTGTCAAAATAAATTTGAGTACCCCCCCCCCCCCCCGGGCCCTTTGTGCAGGCATATCTACAAAGCGGCCACGGTATACAGACTAAACTTGAAAGTGGAAGCCCAACCATTGCCATGCGTGGCCCTCATACAATCCAGCTACATCTGACAGTGGTGTTTAAAGGCAGTGGTGTATAATTGAATTGTCGGCAGAAGTCGGCTAGGTTGACACAAGTTACCGCCCTGGAGGAAGCTGAGGCCACCACGTGGAGGCACCCAGATGGGGTTTCTGTGTTCACGTCACTCCCATGTACACAGTTTGTATACTGTGTGTGAGTTGGGGAGCCTGAGTTTAAAGCGGCAATCTCTATGGATAAATCTCACCACTCGCACTCAACCACATAGTAGACTAGAACAGTACTAGAATTGTAAGTGGGAAACGCTCGGTGAGAATACCACTTTAAAGCGGCAATCTCACCACTCGCACTTAACCACATATAGTAGACTAGAACTGTGGTAGAATTGTGAGTGGAATACGCTCGGTGATTATGCCACTTTAACCTAAAGGGTGCGGCGTACATATTTCCTAGTGTTTCCCACTGTTTTATATATGATGCGATTAACATTTGCGAGGGTCATATAACGTATTATACAGTCAGGAAATGCGGGGCCAGCTATATTGCGTTTTATACATCATAGCATGTATTATACTTGACGTTGGTTCATTCAGTTTCAGAGAAGAACTCTCATTGACAGGGCTGACATTCCAAATGTTATATAGATATATAGGTGCACCTGATGTACCTGCCATTTTGATGACGTCACAGGGCCGTGAAATACGGGCATGGGTTATTTCATGTGGAGTGTGAAATATTGCGTTCTTTGGCTAAATCAATGTCACTGCCATATTTCATAAAATAATATAATCATAAGCCTTCAGCTCCCATATATTGAGACTTTTGTTTCTTACCCTCCATACGTCCTGCATGTCTTGTATGAGCATCTACCCGGCACTATATCCAAGAAATGTGCCTCAGGAGGTTATGTGGAAAAACCTCCGGACAGCACCTACAAAACCTCCGGACAGCACTCACTAAATCTCCGCTCAGAGTAGCAGAAGTAAAATATGGGATAAAACCTACAGTAAGAACAATAGGCTGGACATCTGAGCGGAGTATAAAACCTTGAAAGACTTAAAGACTGAAACATTCAACTCCTGCCTAGTGGAAGAAACTAAGGAAGTTCTGTAGGACATGGCTTATGTTGCCGCCTGATATACCATGTACTTCGTTGATATTTCGATATAAATTATTCGTTATAAATTACTGGGTGCCTAAGCTACTGTTTAAAACTCAATGCACCAATGTTGATGGAACTCTGCAGTGCGGCCATTCAAAGCGAGACTTGTCACACAGACAGTCAGATGTTAATGAAAGATGTGTCACCTGTGTCTGCATCATTTTTATGATTATAAGATCTGAGAGTGTCCACCTTTAAAAGTACCTTATGTAAACCACCTAGACAAGACGCCAATATAAATGGAACTCTACAATGATGCCATTCAAACTAGGATCCTATAACTCCCACCCAGACCTGTGTCGACACAGACAGCCCTATCTGACCATAGTTTACACAGCTGGTGGGGCTAAGTCAGGCTGGGTAAGGGCTATCTCGATTCTATACATGTATTGGTCACAGCCCCCCTCTCTTATGTCTCCCTAGGGGTGCTCGACCCTGTCATGGCAGTCATCGGTCTTCCTGCCTGTCAGAAGGCATCTCATGCAACACAGTCCACAGCACAGTCTGACTGCCTGTCAACCCTATACTGCCCACTATAGACAGATTTCAGGACTAATCTCGTCGTCTTTATTTTTCATGGAGACCAGCAATTTCAGTTTCAAAACTAGACTCTGCAATGATTCCCAAGTCTTACTGAGATATTGCAGGCTCTACATATTAAGCTATCATCCTAATTGGCAAAACTTTCTAGTCCATGGGCTCTTGTTATAAGAGGCACGGGAAGGTTGTTATAAAAGGCTCGGGAATGACCCACATGGATGGGTGGCTTGAAATTCTTCTTGTATTTCATTATGTCTGGTTTAAATTGTCAGATCAAATAGCAGATACTTATCATTTGGCATTGGTCATCTTCTGGGCTATAGTAACTTAATCCAGATTAATGCACTATCCAGACAATTCATTAGGTGACAATGAAGAAGAAGAATCCTCTCACCAGGATGTAGCCTGAGCAGTACCTGGCAGGATGTAGCCTGCGGAGTATCGTAATTACTGCTCATCCTACCTGCTGGTAGGAAGGGATACAAGCAATCATCTCACTATCACCTCGTCACCTCGTCACCTCGTCACCTCAGTATCACAACAAAGGTCATGAAAATCCATGTCTTGAGATGTAAGATAAATAGGAAAAAACACTGTATTCTATATGCTATATTTTACTTCCTATATAGATGGCACAACAGCACACAAAGTTTCCTATATGTAAAATATGTTAGCTAAAAATGAGTCATATGGAAAGTTATTTGCTCTTTTACCTAATTTCTTAGTAACTATAACAAATATGAAGGGAAATTAGGTCACTTACGACCTTTGTATACTAAATTCATGTATTTTTATTCAGTAAACAAAGGTCGAAAGTGATTTCTTTAGTTCAAAACTATGATTAAGGCCTAAATAGCTATATCAATGCAATATTATGTAGCCCCAATGGTCACTATACGAACCAATTTGTTATATTACATGAAAATAGAATACAGGTAGTGTTGTTGCCTAGCAACAGCAGTATTTTCTGCTAAAATGAGCAATTTCAGCCATTTCCCCCATATAATCACCCCCTTAACGCTTCAAAATGATCAATTTTTTTGTAAAAAGATGTGAATCACCGTATATGCAATCACAATTACATGAAATGATTAGAATAAAAAGAACAAAATACATTGTTTTATTGAAAAAATATATATGGAAAATATTATCACATCACTTACGACCTTTGTATACTGAAAAGAAATGCATCCAATCGGTTACAACCTTTGTATATTGAACTATAACTTTCCGAAAAATGGTCAAATCTGAAAAATTCCTAAAATTGTGGAAAAGATTTTGGATTAAAAAAATCTCAAAGGATGAAAAAAAAATTGTTTTTTCTGACTTACGACCTTTGTGTTCTGAGGTCACGAACTCTCAATAACAAAATAACCGCAATAGGTATTGTAAATGGAAACGGAAGTTAGCATCTAGGATCTATAAATATGTTGTTTACAACTTATAAGCTGATCATTCCCAGCAAATGAGTAGTACATGATGTTTTACCCGGTATGTCGCCAGCATAATTTTTTCCATGGGTCATTTTCGAGATAATATAACATTGGTTCATCATTGGTCTGTGATTATGATTACACTGTACAACATATTCTTTGGTGGTGGGCATTGGCTTTGGGGTATAATTTTCTTGTGGAGCCTTCATTGCATTAACAACATTACCAAACTGCAGGAGAATTCCACCTGTCTATATCAGAGTAGTGATCATCTGCTTGTTACTTCACCATCTAACATCAAAGCTGCACTCCTACTGTCACGTGCCCACACTTATAGGAGGCACTAATTACTCACGGACAGAACTTCACCAGCACTGTAGGAGGCACCATCAGACATAGCCGACACATCACCGTCATACCCTCCCACGGAAAAGGCACTCTGATATCTACAGCACAAGTTGTGTGTATATGTATGGATCTAAATCAAGGGGAGGCACTGTTTAGAGCATATAATTATTTATGCTGCAAATAGGGAGTTGGGCCACGATACTCATGCAGAGGAAGCACAAGAAAGATGTTTGCTCAAGATTGGTGAATAAGTAAGAGAGGGGAGAGAAAATAACACACATACAAGTTCAGATGTTGCCGTGATAGGTCCAAAGAGCCACCAGACTTGATGAATAGTCAGTTGCCGTATAGCAATATCATATGGACCAGGTATAAGGAAGCACATGTGAATAGATGAACAGAGGGGATTAACCAACAGAGAGTAGTAATAAGAACTGCCAGGACAGTTATTCAGACAACCAAAATGACATGCAGTATGTGTACCAGTAGGGATGATTAACACACTGTAAAGCTGACAGGAAGGAGATATGTATACTTGTTTGGCCAATGTTTGTCCAAGAGCCAAGCATTGTTAGTGGCTGCTTTTCAAAATGTCCCAGAGTTTGGACTCAGGAGACAACCCTGTTTGACCGACTAACATTGAGCAATCATGGCATCATTTCCTTCCATCTGCTGACTCCCGGTTTCACTATACCCTAGGGTGAGCGTATGTTCTCGTATCTACTTTTTAGAATTAATGCCAAAATTGCTTTCCTCCTCTACACTGCTGCAATATTGGAAATTCCACATGTAATCATTTTAAGGGCTCAAGTTTTGATGACATACTAGGTACACTTCCAGAGCTATATCATTTTATATGTTCGACTTATTAAAGTATATCATTGGTAAAACTAAAATGCCAAGAGGGTTTCCACAATTGAACAGCCTGTCATGTGGAGTCTGGGTGTTTTTGAGGTGATGTTCTCTCTGGAAATCCATAGAGTGCATTAGAAATAGTTTATGAAGTATTTACCAGTAATCAATACCATACAAGGAGAAAAAGAAGTTAACAATCTGGTCACTGAAATTACTAGAAAGCTATAATCACTAATCGTATGCATTTCCTGTTCAAAAGGCACAGTCATGGCCATGGTGATCCTCAGAGACAAAGATAGCTGATGGAAGATTCATGTGGGGATTCATTTATAGTTATATGCAGCCATATGACAGCAAAAGAGAAGAATTATTGCAGTCATTGGATACATGACATTGTATACTGTTTGTCTACTAGTAATCATTTTTTGTTACAGTTCTATGAGATGCTGACACAGTTATAGTTTGGATACTTAGTAATGCGCATAACTATGCTTAAATTATATTCAAGGAGCCAGTTCGCAAGTGGTAACTGCTAGTGAAGCTGATGACCTTAATTCTATAATTGAAAGTTTACCTTGAAGGACTCTTTCCCCTCTCAAAACATGTCTCTCATTTTTTTCATTATAGTATACCTCAGAAAATTAGCTACCTGAACCCAACTGAGCATAGATCTACAAATGATATATGTGTGTAGTAATGATTATCCTTGACAATACCCCCCCCCCTCACGTCTCTACAGGATTCAAATATCTGCAGCCGTTTCTACTTTCTGCAACCTATCATTACCACGAATCATGAGGTGTCCCAACACTTCAAATATGTCAAGGTTTAAGGAGCAGAATTTCCCCACCCATCCAATAATCTTTCATAAGTACATAATCAAAGATCCCATGTATAAACACAAAAACAAGGGATGAAAATGAATCTATCCATATGCAGTATCAAGTCACAGTGCGCAACCATCAGAAAAAGGAATACATGATAAGAAATCAAAGGTATCCTTGTCTCTGTCTGATGCATTCTAAACATGTAACCACATTGTTATATTTCTAGTTTCTCTAACGTATCAGGTTTTATAGATACAATTGCATTACCTGATTAATTATATGAACCATCAAGGATTACCTTGCACATTGCGACCCTTGATACATGGCTGTGTCTCACGACCTTGGGACAATGTTTTTGTCTCTGACCGGGTGCCGTCTCTGACCAGGTGCCATCTCTGACCGGGTGCCGTCTCTGACCGGCTTGGCTTGATAAGGTCAAAATACTAAAAGCAGGAGGCTAATTATAATTATAACTATGATTATATTATATCAACGGCCATAACGTTTTTCCAAATCCTTATATATATGAGTATAATTCTTTTTAAAACACCTTTTTCTGACACCTGGTCAGAGACGGCAGCCGGTCAGAGACGGCACCTGGTCAGAGACGGCACCCGATCAGAGACAAAAACATTGTCCCAAGGTCGTGAGACACAGCCACATGTGTTTTCAAAGTTGAAGGTAATAAAAGAAGTAAAATTCCTGAGGGCATTAGAAATCTGAGACATCAGGTAAATCAGAGTAAGATAATACATCATCATTCTGAACCCTAACCAACTTGATAAATGGGACAGGCATGCTACTGTAACTCCCACTTACTGTGTACTACAGAGGGGGGGTGGTACTGATTGGGTGCTAACTGCATCCCACACTGAGGTTAGGGTAAACCGCCCCTAAGTGGCCCCCCTACAGGACAAGTACCTATAGTGGCCCATCTATACCTCTATACACCAGTCTTTATGGTCATTTTTTCCTGATTTGTTAATACAGATATGAAAGAAGAGACAATTATGTACCAATATCATAGTTTATATTCTCCATAGAGTAGCCATCGTGTTTTCTACAGAGTGCCAAACATGACATGTTTGTGTGACATGTAGCCCTCTTTTCATTGAGAGGTTTCAAGAAAAAGACATTTTATACCTCAACAGTATGCCTATAGTTTTCCAATAAGATCCAAACTTTCACCTTGTTTTCCACACATATTATCTTTACATTAACATGCCATCTTCATTTGGTGAAAATCCTATATTAATTAGGTAGTTTTTACTGATTGATTGTCACCACTACAGGAGTACCTGAAGTGGCCCAGGGGCTCAACCATAAGTGGCCCACCAACAGTATAGGTTATAATATGCCAGGTGTAGGGTGAGATCTATTCTAAGATCCAAAATAAATGGATGCCCCCCCCCCATGACCCAATAAACAAAAAGATGTCATATAATGTGGGAAAAATGTCTTTTTCATTATTTTTGACTATAGAATTACATGGAAATCAACCTGATTTATGGTCAGAGAAAAACTGGTCCGTTAAGTTTCGAACCCAGGATCTTCTGTGTGCTAGGCTAATACTGTACCTCTACCCTATTCTGGATACATGGTGTTAGAAATGCTCAAAGCTATACTTGTATGACATTGAGACTGTGTGAGTATGTACCTTGGGAATTCAGATCCACACCTTCTGTAATAAGGGACCTTATGTCTATGTTTTATGAGCTATGTTAGGATTGCTAAAGGTCCCTATAAATATAGGTTATACCTTATAGCCACAGCTTAGTGCTGAGTGAACATAAAATGGGGGTACTTCTACACTTGTCCAGCCCCTGTGGCTACATAGGCAGGGCTTAGGACTTTAGTGTGAGAGGTCCCTGGTTCCGGTCTCCCCACAGCTGAGACTTTTGTTTTTTGGTGAACCATATCATAAGAACATAAAATAATGTTATACATGGAAAAGTTCCTAAATGTTAATTTTGTTTGTTCAGTGGTACACTATGCCCCCAGAAGCAGAAATGGGTATAATTATGCCCAGAGCTTAACAGAACAGAAGGCAGCCCCCAAGAAGGCAAGATAGAAGAATAGGCTTAAAGCATATATATAGGCTTGCTATTAGAACTAACAATGTGCATGAGGCTATATTTCATTATGTTCTAATGGAACATAACATTGTAACCACATTTACCAAGTTACAGATGCATAAACAGTGTTTTATTGGAGTGGGCCACTCAAGGTACAAGGTGGGCCAGTCATGGTACCAATTCAATGTCCAAATGGTACCTTACTTTTATCAGCATTTTCGCAATATATTACATAGAAATCAATATTTTTGACTTGTTTATAGCATTCCAAACGGTGTCCCAATGAAAAATGCTGCATACTTCATGAGAATTGGATCACTCTTTCTACATGTAATCTTGTATCAAAGTCAGTCTTGTGGATTTCAGCTCCTCAACAGGGCCACATATGGGCGGTTTACCCTACTTGCGAATTGTCAGCTCATTGCACCAAACAAGTGTCAGTGTATCAATAGCGTCATGTATTACCTACCTCCCAAAAGAGAGCAACCTGAGGGTCTGTTACCTCTTCATTCAGGTAAAGTTTGCACCCTGTGATTGAGGGTTTACCCAGACCTGTGTGGGGATAAGGTGCTGGACAGAACCTTCACCGAGGGTTTTTATGATTACTGAGGGCCCACAGAGATCTATACAACTCAAACAGGGTATTCATTCTGCTGATGAGAACCTATTTGGCTGCAACTTATATATTGTTAAGAGATTCAAGTGTGTAGCACTGTGGTTCAAGAGGCCATCATTGCTCATTAGAGACTTTTAGATAGTGTGCATGTGGCACAGTGGACAACTGAGTTCTGTCAGTATTATGTGAATCCTCTTTCCACTGTCTGTGGCCATGCATATTTACAGGGGATGGAAGGGTTGGTAAATCCTCACATAGATCAAGGAGGTGCAAGGCTTTACGGCCTTGGTGATTCCCATATAGCTGTATGGGGTACTACAGTCAAGGGTGGAGTTGGAATAGATAGTGGCTGGGGCAAACACTCTCTTAGTCTTACTTCCCCTTCTCCTGTGGGTTCCACACTTGATTTCTTTATCAATGTGGGGGAGATAGTGTCGCTGGTCTGCCATGAACAAGACTACATCTCACTGACATCTATCCTCAGCATCATGATGCTCTGGGGCTTGAGGCTTTTAGAATGTGTGAGCAGGCAACCCAAAACACCTATTTGTACTCCTACAACTGTTGTCAGAATTGCTTCTCAAACATAAGTCAAAATGTGTAACTAAAATGGTAAATAAGCCTTTCAAATCCGCCAGAGGTTCAATGGTGTCCTCCCTTGACTGGTATTGTAGGGGGTCTCTGTCGCTAACACAGGCCTTTGCCATACCCCTGACAGCTTTTCTTGCCAAGCTATAGACACAGTAACTTCCTGCCTCTAGACACTGCATGTGACTAAATGAGAACCACATCAGTTGTCATATTGCTACTGCATAGTCACAGTTGTTCTTTCTGATTGCTATGAGATGTTTCCATTCTGAATCCTCAGTTCTAGTCAAGTACCGTATTGAATGTGTTGATCAATTACAGGTCTATAGTCAAATAGGAAAATAAGACAAAGGAGTTCCTAGATAAGTTGAATTATGTGTAACATTTTGTGGGCAACATTACATCCAATTAATTGGACTTCATCAGACATGTTTGTGATGTTTAGTAAGTATAACCTGAGGTATACAAGACAGACTGGCTAGTGCCAAGTTTTTCCTTTAGAATTGGTTGGTGTTCCTCTATCATCTGTCCATTGTCAATTCCTATTGATGTATTGTTGTCTGAATAGTTCTCTATATTTGTGCAAATCATTTGACTATTAATAGTAATCAACCTGCCCGTAGAGGTGTGTGATAGAAAAGCTGTATGCTTAAGTATCATTTATAATGTTGTTATTCTTCTTGGTAGACCTGTCTCATAATCTCAAAATCCCCAAAATTATTTTGTTAAAGTTTCTAAATTTCTGACTTCTTTTTTTACATAAATATATCTATCACATCTATAATATGATCCCACATGACTACACATCTTTGTTTTATATCCACTTCAGCTTCTGTGGCTACGTAAACTTACATACATGCGTCTAATGTGCTTGAGTGTGTTAGGCATGTGGAAGAGAGAGTAATGGCTAGGTAAAGGTCAGCATGGGAAGGGGGCTTAAGTTCTAAGCCCTCTGACCCCACACCCCCATCCTACAAGCTGTACAAGTCTTGGAGTATGCATGCACTGTAAGTCCTGGTGATGAGCGTCTCTGGTGGTGTAGGGTCATTACATTAAGATCTGGGGCACTCCTGTATTGCTAGCATGGGTGTTATCAGCAACTAAAATTATTAGATAAGGAGAGAGGCCATCTATATTGTATGCTCAACTGGATGGCATGCTTCTAAACATGTGTCACTCTGGTGTGGGGCCATCTATAAATGACTTTCTGCATTTATTTGCTCTCCCTTTGACCCTATAGCATCGTCTCCTCCATAGTTTTAAAGTATGGTATATAAATGAAGGTGTTAATACCTATTAATTGCAATTATTGTTAATGGATAGAGGCAATCAACTCCCTGTTGTCTACAACTCATAAGCTGATACTTGTCAACAAATGAGCATGATTACTTGAGTACCATTATTGGGTATAATTATTTCCTTGTGAAGCCTGACTTGCGTAATAACACACATTCCCAATCTTCAGGAAAATGGCCCCAATTCCTGTCTTTTATATAAGAGTAGTATTTATGTACATCAAAGCTTCACTAGGACATCCCCCCACTGGGCCTCACCCATACTTCTAGTGGGCACTAATTGCTCCCAGAGAACTACACTGAGTCTGTAGGAGGCATCATCAGACATGGCCGACACATCACTGTCAGACCCACCCATGGGATAGGCACTCTGACATCTACAGCACACATTGTATGTATAAAGAGATCTAAATCAAGGGGAGGTACTGTTTAGAGCACATGCATTTATGCTGTAAATAGGATGTGGGGCCACAATTCCCAAAGGAAGCAAAGGAGAGATGGTTGCTGAACATTGATGAGTTAGTGGTAGAGAAAAGAGAATCATAGACATACAAATTCAAATGTGACCAAGGGGCACTGAGAGGTATAAAGAGAGACCAACTATAATGAATAGTCTGTTGCAGTATAGATGCAAAAACTATCAAATGAACCCAGTATGAGGGAGTAGATGTAGATAGATTAGGCAACAAAAGGGAGTCAGCGATACATGTAAAGAAAATAAAGTGGTAGTAAGGAGTAATGCAGGACTGCTAGGGTATACACAATTATTCAGACAACTAAATTGACAGGCAGTATACATACCAGTAAGGGAGAGGAAAGCACATGGAGTTGACAAGAACCAAAAGATCCCACACCGGATGGAGGCTAATACCAACACTTGCGGTTACACTGCAATCTCTTTGTAGATTGGTCTGGAAGGCCCATGAGAGTCCAGCATCTTCAATTGTTGATTTTTACACTATCCCAGGGGATTGAACCAGGGGACAACCCTGATTGATGCACTAACACCAAGTAATCATGGCATCCTCCTCCTCCATCTGCTGGCTCTAGGCTTCACTATACGCAAGGGTTGGGGTAGAGGTTCTTGTATCTACTTCTTAAAATTAAACACATATTGCTGAGATTGCTTCCCTCCTCTGCCCTGCTGCAAGGTTTGAAATTCCAAATTGAAAACATCAAATCGGGGTACACTTCCAGAGCTATATGATTTCATATTTTCTGATTCATTGAAGTATTCCACAACTGCAATAGGGCATTTATAAATGTGTGACCTTCAATAATTACGCATATTTTTATATATTTGATTACCTTTGGTAAACCTAAAATGCCCAAAGGGTTTCCATGTGGTGTGATTGATTCCATGTCCACCTCAATAAAACAGCCTGTCCTTTGGGGTCTAGGTGTTTCTGAAGCAACGTCCTTTCTGGACGTCCTCAGAGTGCATCAGAAATAGTTTAGTTAATCAATTACCAGTAAGCTATCCCTAACGTCAATATCATACACGAAGGAGAGCAATGTAATCCTCGAAACTACTAGACGGCCTTGATTACTTATGCTTTTTACAGCGATGATCTAGATTAACAGAGCACATGGCTATAATCAGAAGAATACATTATGGCAGTCACCAGCTACCTACATACTATCAGGTAGTTATTTGAATTATGACAGTGTACCTCAGAAAATTAGCTTATGAGTGTAGACTTACAAATTATATTATGTGTGGTGTAATGGACATCTTTATAAGTGACCACTCTTCAGGTCTCTACAGGGTGTCCATCTCTGCACCTCTTTGTACTTTCTGTAACGTGATATTACCACATATGAGGAGGAATTTCCCCACCAATCCAATAATCTGTAATAAGCACATGATCAAATTTCATGATATATAAACTTATAAAAAATGGGATAAAAATGAACCAATCCATATGCAGTATCAATTGCTCAACCACCAGAATAAAGCTATCATTATGCATTCTAAAGATGTAACCTTATTGTCATATTTCTAATTCGTTCTACTATATCTACTACATGATATACAATTGTGGAATCTGACATGTATATGAGCCATCAACAACTACCATGCACATTGTGACCCTACAAACATGTGTTTTGAGTTGAAGGTAATAAAACTAATAAAATACCTGACATTGGATAAATTGGATAAATCAGAGTAGGTCAATACTACATCTTTTTGAGCCCAGCTAACCAACTAAAGAAATGGGGCTAGGGGCAGACATGCAATGCTTCTGACTCCCACCATCTGTGGACTGTAGCTGGGTTGGTACTGGCTGGGTGCTAATGCATCCCACACCAACAAAGGTTGGCAATGGGCAGCTCGTTTGCACCAAACAAGTGTCAGTGTGCAGATGGTGTCATGACCTACCTACCCATAGACAGAGCAGTCTGAGGGTCTACTACTTCCTCACTCTGGTAAATGCACATTTGTACCCTGTGATCGAGGGTTTACCCAGGCCTGTGCAGGAGGTGATAATCATTCTGCATCGATCCTTCACCAAGGCTTTTTTTTACGATAACTGAGGGCCCACAGAGATCTATGCGACTCAAATAGGATATTTATCTTGCTGATGAGATCCCATTTTGGTGCAATCAATATGCTATAAGCTTGAGGAGGCTAAGGAATGGAGCATTCTTGCTCAGGAGGTGCTCAATGTTCAATGGAGACTAATAGAAAGTGTGTATGTAGCTCCCTGGACAACTGAGTTCTGTCCATTTCATGGGAATTCTGTTTCTGCTGTCTGTGACCATGCATATGCAAGGCATGGAAGGTGGGTAAATCCCCACATAGATCAAGGAAGTGAAAGGCTTTACGGCCTTGGTGATTCCCATATAGCTGTATAGGGTGCTTAAGGCTTGGGGCAGGTTGATAGGTTACAGTCAGGGGTGGAGGTAGACTAGATATAGTAGCTGAGGCAAACACTTTCCTATTTCCTCTACTCCTGTGGGTTCCACACTTCATTACTCCGCCAATGTGCTGTCACTAGTCTCCCATCAGCAAGAGTACAACTCACTGACATCACTTTCCAGCACCAATGAGAATCCATGACTTTAGTTTTTTTAAGTTTAGGATAATTTTATGCAGGATCTGAATGCAAACAACTGGATGAATGATATCAATATATACATCATACTGTCTTGAATTCATAAGCACTGCTGTTTGGAGGCATGTACTCTAAGCGATTGAGAGATATTTCAAGACCCCCCCCCATACTTAGCTAGGACTGGCGCTAAAATCTCAGCGCTCAATTGTAATGGTATCGGAATCCCATGAGGCAATGCTGGCTTGGATTCTATAATAGATGTTCAAGTATGCATCTACTGTCAAACCATGGCTACAGGACGACCCAACTTGAGAAAAAAAATTGTATCATATAAAATGCTTCGACATTTGCCAAAACCGAACCAATAAGCCAGGTCCCCTTTTTGCGATCTTTTGGGGCCCTCCTGCCATCTTTCCCTTTAAGACAGTCATATTGATGATTCCTGCCCAAGTTGTACCGACATATGACGATAAAATGTATGTTCAACTGCTATCAGCTTTAAAGGTAATATCCTTTGTATTGAACGAGTGTGTTCATGTACCTTTCTATTACCATGAATGTTTTCTCTTCTAATTGTTTACTGAGGCCCGAATAAAAAGTTTAAACTTTTGCAAAACTCAGGGAAAAGAAATCGGGCTGATATTAAAAAAAAACAACGCTGAAATAAAATAATCCTCTAGGCAGGAATTTACGGTCGTCTGACCAGGCCATTTGAAATTAAATTGTGCTATACGAAATGGAAAGTGATGATCTTTCTGTCAAGGAATTGAATAAAGGGGAAAATGCCTTATTAGGAAGGTGGAGCATAACTGGCAATGAAAGTAAGGGTTCAATGCTGTCCTCCCCTGACTGCGGTCGTAAGGTGCCTGTCCTGCTTTACATCCAATTATTCCAGGACATAGAACCTGGAGTATACAAGAACAACTGGAGACAAGAAAATTTCTTCATTAGAACCATACCTAATTCATCATAACAATACATACCATTAGTTTCATGGTCCTCATTTGGCTGTCTATTGTCAATTCCCATCAGTGTATAGTGAAATGAATAGTTCTCTCTTTTTCTGTGAACTGTAATCTATATGACTGTCAATACCAATCATCCTGCCCATATAGCTGTATGATAGAAGTATAACAGCTGTTTGTCTGGGTATCATATACTCCATGAGGGAACATAACACACCACTAATTATTAGCCACACCTAGGATGATTGGTAAACCAGCACACTACAGTAACATTGGCAAAAACAGTACCCGCATCAATGCCCAATGTACAGCCGTCCTGTTTTCAATCTTGAAAGTGGAACATCTGACATGAAAGTTATCCAAGGGAATTTAGTTTTGAAGTTTATTTAAGAAAGGAATTTTAAACATGATCTGTTTTCAAATAGGTTGATTTTGATCATCTTTGATTCCATTCAGTATACCATACCTTCATTAATTTTGTTTATTTGACACCTCCTTTGGTTTTGTGACATGTAATAAAATCCGATTCCCAATGCAATACATATCGCCCTTGTTAAACGTATTGTTTCATCCCTCACTGTAAGTACTATGTTAGCTATGGGTTGCATAGTAATGTCATCTGTCCATGGTCGATCAGGGAATAATAATGTTGTTACAGTTCGTTAAACAGAGCCCCATCAGAGTTATGTATTGAATGTTTATAATATGAGCCACCATGCCTTTTCAGTTCAGTCCAGTTTCTGCGGTAACATGAATCAGAAGTAAGAGGTCAAAAAATCGTTAAATGTTCTCGAGTGTGTCATCACATTATTGGCCATGAGGAACAAAGAGTAATGGCTAGGAGAAGGTCACGATGTGATAGGGGGCTTTTGGGTTAAGCCTCCTGACCCCATACCGACATCCTCCAAGGTGCACAGAATATGGGCTGTACATGCACAATAGGTCTCGGCGATGAGCGCCTCTGGTGGTGTGGGGTGTCATATGGATCTGTGGCATTACTTGCATGCATGGGTATTATCAGTTTGCTAATGGTTATTGGATATGGAAAGGATAGGCTCTGTTTTTTCCCAACATTCCTATAGACCAATGCAGCAAGAAAGGGTGACTTTTCAGAAAAGTTGTCGATAAAGTTTTTGAAAAGTTTTGAAGCGTGGCAGACAAATACATAAATATATCCTCAAAATCCTGTCTTCTAATGTACACTATTTGAAAGATAACTATTCTGTGAATCCCCTGATATGAGATACTTATAAATATAGCCATCACAGACAATGTAATTAAGATTCTGTTAAAACCAACATAAACACAACTTTTTCATGAAAAAGTCGCCCTTTCTTGATGCATTGGTCTATAACTCATAACATAAAGTCTCCTGTCCAACCCCCCCCCCCCCAAAAAAAAAGAAAAAAAAGCCGTGATGAGTAGTTGGCTGATGGTAACCAGAGCAGACGGCACAATAACAATAAAGCTATCACGGGGACACATGATATTTAACCACTCCATACAGAGTACAGGCCATCGACCACATTGCCCCGATAATAACCATGTCTGCACCTACCACAGACGTATCATTACATGTACCAGTTGTTTTATGATATATCAAGGCAGATTCATCAAATATGTGTTTCTGTATAGCGTTTTCTTGGGTGTAATTTGGCTGGAGTCACAAATTGCATTATCCATCGGATGCCAGTTTATTATGTGGAACACTGTGCAAAGGGAACTGCTTGTATGACAGACATTGAAAGGATCAGATTGATTTACTCCGCCATATTATTTGCTCTTTTACTCCCTAACAACAGGATGAATTACAGGAAACCATCCTACCTAGGCATTGTTTCAGTATTAATAAGGATGTACTAAGGACTAAAGAACAGAGAAATATACAATAGTATTAAAGCAAATGGCGAAGTGATGTAGAAATACTGATTTAATGGGCTTTCTAAGAATAACAGCAGCACAGAACAAAAACTAAAAACTGTCCTGGTTTGCGCATTGCGCATGCTGCCCACTATAATCCTGTTTGTAGTTAGAGAATTAGTTCTATCTGAGTTTTATCTTGTTATAAATATTGTTGGCTGCCGGCAATGAGGGATGAGACATCCTGCAAAATTGGTTTGCTGAGACAAATAAGATTATATACCTCAGAGCTATTTGGCTTTTTGCAGAATCAGACAGGGCCTATATGTATATCTTTCTGCAACCCAAACATACTTTATAGTCTAGCAGCTTCATAGGGTCTAACAGCTAATGCTACTTTATAGTCAAGTTACCATAAATGCGTCTACGGCAAATGTTCTTTCAAATCTCTGCCACTGGAGGACGTTCATTTTGTGTAATATACATCTATGTAACTTCTATTTGTAAAAATATTTTCCTACACGGTCTCAATAAGTGTCATCATGTAACACATGATAAAACACACTTCGCCAATTGGCAGCTTATTTGCCATTAACAAGTGTCGATGTACTAGAGATGGAGTTATGCCCTCTCTGTCTAAGTATAGCCGCCCCTTCACCAAAATAAAGATAACTTGTGATTACCAATGCCTTTTATACAAGAGTATCAGAATATAGCGAGATCTTTGCAAGTCAAGAGGATATTTTATCCTGCTGATGAGAATCTATTTTTCTCTCCATTCCCCCAGAGTACCACCATAAGTGAGTGAAACTCAAGTCTATTGGCCAGTGTTCAGCTTGTCAGGTCATCTAAGCTCTGCATCTGCCTGTTTGTGACCATGCATATGCGGGACATGGAGAGGTAAGGAAATACGCTCGTAGATCCAGGGAGCGAAGGGCTTTATGGGCTAGCTAAGACCCACAGATGTATATGGTAGTGAGGTGGTTTGATCGGTTACAGTCAGGGGTGAGGGTGGAATGGAGATGTTGGTGGAGGCACAGCCTGCCCCTCCTCCTGCAGGTGCTATGTACATACTTGTTTGAGCTACAAATTTGGGTACCGTAAAGTCTCTCATACATATTAGTGTCACAATTGTCTTCAGAGAAACTTATATTCAGAAGAAGAGTAAAGCACTTAATCCTTGCTAATCATTTTAATAGTACTAATCAGGATCTACTGAGGACTAAATAACAACTTAGAAATATAAAGTATTTAGTGTCAATGGTGGGAAATGCTAATTTAATGGGCTTTTTAGAATAATAGAAACACAGAGGAAAAAATGTAAAAATCTGTCCTGGCTTGTGTCAAGAGCATGCTGGTCACTATATATCCTGTTTCTTTTATCTTGTTATAAAATATGGTTAGGCTGCCTGGCTCTCAGCTATGAGGGATGAGGAGATCTTGCAGAGTGTAGACTTGCAGCATTGGTTTGCTAAGACAGATTAGATGTTGGATCGCATTATATACCTCAGAGCTATTGGATGTTTGGTAGAATCAGACAAAGGCAATGCATCTTTCTGCAACCCAAACATACTTCATAGTCTAACAGCTTTATATTCTACTGCATAGCCATGGTACCATAACTGTATCTACAGCAACAGCTCTTACAAATCTCTGCCACTGGAGGACATGCAGTAGTATCTCATCATGTAGAGTATACATCTATGCATGACTTTCATTTTGAGTTGAATAATGTCCTTCACGTGTCATCATGTAACACAATCATGATAGTTTGATGCAGGACTCCCAAGCCTCGCATAATATTTTCATCAGATAGTGAAAAGACCAGTTTTCAAAGCCCAGGTTTTGACGTCAGAAAGGCTTGGAATGAGCACCAAATCTGCGTGGTTCGGACGTCAGAATAGCAACTAGCTATGGGCCAGAATGCACCAGGTAATGTATCATGATGCGCCAGGAAGGTTTATGATTCGAGACTCCTGAGAATTGAATTTTCATCACTAGTGCAATATCAGGTTGGAGACTGACCAGTTTCTTAGTATGCCCTAAGGTTGAATGACAGTCCCCAGAAGACAGGATGTACCAAGAACTTGGTACACTCATTTATTGTCACTTTTCTCATATTTCCATGCCAAAATACATAATTCTGATGGCACCATAGGAATCAGAGGTCTGTAATTGATGTATGCACCCTTTTTCATGACTAAAATCCGAATATTATCTAAGAAATGGCTTTATCTACATATTTTCCTTCAGTAAATGTTTAGTAAAATCAGTTTGCTAATTTTTTGTTAAATCTGCTAATGTAAATGAACCCATAGGATGAACTCATAGATTAAGGCCCACAAAACGACGTTTTTGTTTTAACTTAGTGATGTTTGATAATGTAGTAAATAAGCTATATAATGTACATATAAATATGAAACATTAGAGTGGTTTCCCTACTCCCACCTATGACCACTAATTACATGCACAGATAACGGTCACAGTCCAGTGACCACAGGTAAGGTTCATGAGTACTGGGCTGTGATTGACCCATTTACTTGCATGAGCAGGGGTCATGGTCCAATGAACACACCAGGTGTACCAAGATTATGGTACAGCCCAAGATGGTGCACAGTACCATAATCTTGGTACAGACCCAATGGAAAGTGTGTACTATTTATTTAGTACGTTGTAACAACATCCCAGCTAACAAAAAAACGTTTACATTACCAGGATTTAACGTTTGTACAAGGTTTGCAAACGTTTGCAAAAACGTATATAGAACGTTTTTTTAACGTAAAAACGTTGACACTAAATAACGTTTTTATAACGTTATAGGCAAACGTTTGTCTGTTACGTATTATGAACGTTTTTTTAACGTTTTTCCCATAAGTAAACAAACCATAACTGTAGGTATGAGCCTAGGTAACAAGTTGAAGTTGTTCAAACATTCTTTTAATACCATTTAACAAGTGAAGTAACGTCCATTTCGTGTACTCTATTCAATGTTGAATTAACATTTATTCAACATTGGGTTACAACAATTCTAATGCGAAAAAAGACTCACAAACTGTCCCAAAATATCAATCATACTTTATATTAGCTCATTACGTGTTACCCATATGTATAATTTACCCATTGCAAAATACAAACCATGCAAGTTGCTACACCACTGGGGATCGATCCACCAACCATTGGATGTCTTTGGATAGAGAGTCCCACGCTCTACCACCTGAGCTAACCAGGCAATTACATCTAGAAGGTAAATGGACTATAGAATAACATAAGTGGATTCGACTGCATGAGATCCAAGGTAAACTATCACCTTTAGTAGGGACCTTTAGCAACCACATAAAAGGGACCTTAGGCTTTAGCAACCACGTAAAAGCTCATGAAACGCAGACGTAGCAGTGTTGGAAGGATAGGATATGTCTGGGTTAAATGAGCCACGTCGGATTTGCTAAAGGTCCCTAAAAGCTCATAAAATGCAGATGTAGCATTGCCGAAGGGATAGGATACATCTGGGTTAAATGAGCTACGTCGGGTTTGCCAAAGTTCCCTAATATAGATACCACAAACGATTTGGGGAGAATAGGAATATATTCATATACACCTCAAATCCACACACCTAGGGGCTGCTATTCCCACGCCCTCTATGTCCACACACTAGCTAGGGTCTGAATAATAGCTGTTATTCCCACACTTTTATCATGCACCCCATGCGCACGTTTTTAGCAGAGACAAAATTATGATCTGTCCGGGAATTGAACCCTGCTACTGACACGCCATGGGTTTTGGGACTAGGGACCTTTAGCAAACCAAACCTAACTCAATAAACGGGGCTAGCTTTTGTGGGAAAGTGAGCCTGATTCGACCAAAGGCCACGTTAGCTCAATCAGGAGAGGCTGGGACAGCCAATCTAAAGGACCTGGGTTCGATCCTCAGGGAGACTTTTAGTGTATAGGTAACTGCAATGGTCATTAAAAACCAAACCAAACCTTTTGCAAACCTTCTGCAAACCTTTTCCAAACCTTCTGCAAACCTTTTCTAGACGTTAAAAAAACGTTCTACAAAAACGTTTTGGTGTAATCTTTTCCAAAGGTTTTCTTCCAAACCTGGTAGAAACGTTTGCCGGCCCCATTATTTCAGCAGTATAAAGGGTTAGGTGGGGTGGAATATATTATTAGAGCACACAACAATAATATATAGACTACTGCCTGCACTCGGGCTAGGCTTATAAATAGAAAGATAAGTTACCATGGAAACTTAGGGATATCCCCATATTAATAAGTTACCGGTATATAGGTTATTAATATAATTAATATAATATTAATATAAGAGAAGACACGAGACATTAGTGTGGTGGAAATATATAGTACCTAAATATCAGCCTATATTTTTATTAACACTGAAGTACTATCACAGTTACAAATAGCAGTCACACTCATCTTTTTAGTGACAATAACCAATAACCAACAATAACCATAAATAACACAGCAGACTAGGACAATCCATGGTCCTGTATCGCAATAACAGAATTCTTTAGCGCCTAACACAGGTCTAAACAGACACAGCAGCTAAGATGACAAGTGAATAGTATTATACAATAATAAATATGAACATCAATCATAAATATCATAAATATCACAAATATCATAAATATCATAAATATCCCAAAAATTCAATATTAGTAGAAAACTTTACCCCAAAAATTAAAAATTTGAAAATTCTGCGGGAGATGTGTACACAAAGAGATTGACCGGCCGACTGACCACCGTTCAAAGGATGTGCCCTTTTCTAGTCCCCGTACAACAGATAGAACAGTCGCTAAGCGACGTCACGGCTGGTGACGTCACGCCTGGGGATGACGTCACTCCGGGGCGCCACCTCCCGGCGGCCGCTGGAACTCCTAGGGCGCCGCTGGCGCCCCCCAGGAGGGCTGGAGGAACTACCTCCAGCGGTTCGATGCCACGCCCCCCTGCCCTGGGTTTATACGGGTATAGGTCTATACTGTGTATAAAGGGTTAGGTGGGGTGGAATATATTATTAGAGCACACAACAATAATATATAGACTACTGCCTGCACTCGGGCTAGGCTTATAAATAGAAAGATAAGTTACCATGGAAACTTAGGGATATCCCCATATTAATAAGTTACCGGTATATAGGTTATTAATATAATTAATATAATATTAATATAAGAGAAGACACGAGACATTAGTGTGGTGGAAATATATAGTACCTAAATATCAGCCAAACAACAACCTCCACACACAATGGAACATTAATCCGAAGGATTACAAAGAAGATAGATAAGTACAGGGGACCTGCTCCAACACAGCCAACTCTGAAACAGATTGATGTAGGTACCGCCGCACAGCCGCTGAGCGCCAATTGCCCTTCCTCATTATAGATTGAACAGGCATACCAAGGTCCTGTAACATAGTACTGCCACCATGTCTGAGGGAATGGGTGGACACTCTATCAACCGGTAGGCCTAAAACCAATGCAAAATACTTGATTCTGGAATATAATTCATCATAAGTAAAGGGAAAAACAGTATTACCCACCCTGTGGCATAGCAGGGGGTCCCCTGGATTAGCGCCCACCAACAACTGGTCAAGTAAAGGGCGCACACACCAAGGTGTACCGGGCATGTCCTGTAGATAAACATACAAATCCTCTCTGCCAAACTGATCAGTCTTACTTGTAACAATTTTAATACGGATATACCCTTCCGATCTTATTAAATGCTTCACGCCAATACTGTGCTGGGAAGCTGTCAGGTGGCAGGCTCGCAGAAGGCATCTGTACCCAATCAGGACTGCAACCCAGAACAAAATATCATTAGGATCAGACATATCTAATAAGTAATAAATTCTCAACAAGTCAGCAGGGGAAAAGGGGTACCTAGTGACCCTCTTCGAGGGGTCATACTTCCTCTCGATACCATTTAAGGTTTGCTTTAATATAAAATCCTCAGCAAAATCTGGAAACCCCAGCATTTTTTGATGGTACCATAGACCCGACAGATAATTCCTAATAGAAACGGGGGCAAACTCTACAGAGTCCAGGTAGGTAGCGTAAAGACATGCCTGGCTGGCAGAACTGGGGTAGGGTTGGAGAGAAAACTTCTTGCAGAACTTTATATACCTTTTGGACTGCGCTAGACGAGTCGCCTTAGTAGTAGGAGCAACACCCTGGTCAGCCAGGATCCACTGAGCAGTCCGCAGCGCTTGAAGTCTCACTGCTGTAAAGGGAATCAGACATACCGTAAATAACTAAATTCTTAGTACACCTGTCAACCACCCCCTTATAAGGTAACCTCGACAAGTCATCCGCCAGAACATTATCCTTAGACCTTATATAGGTAGCGTGCAACTCGATATTAAAAATAAAACAAGTCCAAAACAGCTCTCTCAACCAATCCATACAAAGCTTATTTTTACTTCTACCGGTATTTACCATTGCCAGGACTTGCATATTATCAGTCACTATATTAATCTTCTTATTTTTAAAGGCAGCACCCCACCTCTTGAGACCAACTAGAACAGGCCAAAGTTCATAAACATTAATGTTACCTCTATGCACCCGGATACCGTCCATCTCTGGGGCAGCCTCCTCATGCAGAGGACTAATACCCTTAACCCCAAAGCCTTCCCAACAACCGTAAAAATAATCAGATCCCATCCAGGCGCCGAAACCCCTCTTAGATGCGTCTGACACCATTGGTAGGTCCACCAGCTCTCTCCTGAATAGGGCACGACAATTGAAAACATCACAAAACTGCCTCCACCATAGTAGATCGTCCTTAGTAGCCTGAGAGAGAAAAATAGCTCTACCCGTTTTAGCCCTAGCGCATAAATCGTACAACCTGCGGCTAAAGGTCCTACCCCCTCTTACAACCTGTGAGCAAAAAGACATTAACCCACCTATTTTTTGCAATCTTTTCTTATGTACATATTGCATGCCCAAACATTCATCAAGGGCCTCCTTTAATTTAACAATTTTTTCCGGGGGTAGGGAGAGCTCCATAGCCGCAGAGTCAATAGTGATACCTAAGAACACAGTCCTTTGACTGGGGGCTGTAACCTTGCTGTAGGATATACCAAAACCCAAAAACTCCATCACTTCAATTAATACATTTCTCTGGCGCAAACACTCGGCCTCTGACCTCGCCAATATAATGAAGTCGTCAAGGTAGTTGACCACCTTCTCTACCCCATAAGATTTTGCAACCTTAACAATGAAATTAGATAGGGCATTAAAAATATTAGGAGCGCACCTGAGACCAAAGCTCAACCTGTTGTTTATATAGTACTCTCTACCCTTACCCAAATCCCAAGCGAACCCCTGGTACTCAGCATGCGGAGCATATACCCCTACCGACCTATAGGCGGACTTCAAATCCACCACTGACATAAACATGCCTTGATCCAACTGGTCCACTACTGTGTAAACTGAATTATAGGAAAAAGGCTCATACGTAGTACACATAAAGTTATTTATCGCCTTACCAGCAGGCATGGAACAGTCAGTGATGGGTCTAAGTTTTCCATTTGATTTTTCCACCCCCCCCCCATAGCATGAACACACCTAGGAGGGTGAGCAACCTTTGTTACATACCCATCTGCTACTTCCTGACGGATTATATCACACATTTCAGAATAAAATTGAGGTTCCAAAATAGTTTTATAGTTGCTACAGGAGTACTCCGTATCACAATTTTCATCAACAATTTTAAATCCCCTATTTACCCCCTCCCAGATGTATTCAGCATCTAAGGGCTTGCCAGGAAAAACATTACCGCTGCCTGAAATAAAGGCAGCAAATCTACAGGGTTTTAATTGGGTAATTTCAGAGCCAATAAAAAATGTACAATCACAAGTACCGGTTAGGCAATCACTAAAGACTCTAACATCCCCTATATCATGGTTACCATCAATGGTAAATAGAAGAACCCTTCCCCTAGGTGAAAAATCATGTGCTACTGCTCCCGGAGTGAAGGGTGGACAGGTTGGATCCAACCTCGACACTACCATAGGGTTCAATGCTAAGCCACCACACGGGTGAGAAACCTCACCAGTGCTAAAACTCTTCCCTGGAATGAACTCCTCACACATAGGATTCAAAGGTGAAACAGGGCATACTTTATACATGGTGTCTGATACCTCTAGTTGGCTAGACGATTGAGTAACCTTCCCCCCCCCCCCCTAGGGACAAATTCCTGACAATTAGGGTTAAGGGAGAAGGGAGGTTTGTCATGGCCATACAAATCATGGGTAATAGCCTCGCTGGAACTACATACGACACCTTCCAGACTAGGCCTACCCTTACTACCCTACTTATCAGCTTTAGGGTTAGACATGTTACATGCTGCTGAGCCATGGGTTAAGCTACGACAAAACATACACACATGTTGATACTTGCACCCCTGGAAATCACATCCCTGGGCCTTATTGAAACTGAAACAGGGTCTCTTTTCAGCTCCCCTGGATGAGGTGACTTTAGTACTCTTTCCCCCCTTGGAAGAAATGATAGTGCTATCATACGAGAAGTATCTCAACACGTCACTGTTTGATACCTGCCCAAAAACTTCCGGGCCCCCCTCATCTGCCCTACCCCTTACAGACTTGTCATATGAGATCAGGGAACTGACCCTGTATACTTTGGTCAGGGCTTTCTCACAAATGAGTTCCATGTGAGCTAACAATCCCTCAACATCAATACCTTGTTTCAACATGATTAGAACGGTTCTGACATTTACAAGCAATAGGGCCTCGAGGGAATCAATTCTGACCCCCCCTCTCGAGAAAATTCTTCTGGGCAAATTCTGAATGCTTACTAGACTTGGATCTTGTTCTGGATCTCTTGTGACGAGCGCCCTCGGGTCTTGGCGAAGCCCTCGAGTCATCAGATGAGTCCCTCTCAGACCTTGGTGGAGTTTCTTGACGCCTCCTCCTGGGTCTGCTCTGGCGACTGGTCGAGCCCTCGGGAATCCTGCCGCCCTCGAGACTCTTCTCTACCGACTCCTGGACCTTCTCCACCATCGACACCAACCGGGAGAAACCTCCTTCTACCCTCGCCAATCTGCCCTCGGATTCTGCGACAGCTGCCCTCGTCCTCTCGAGAAGATCCCTCGTTTGGGCTGCCCCGCCCACATCTTCTTCAGCCTCGGCCGGCCGGCCCGACTTCTTGGGGGTTTTCTTCACACGACCCATTGTAACTTCTTAGACGCCCTCGGTAGCTTGGAAACTCAAGTAAACCTCGGGAAAAGCCTCGGGAAAAATTTGAAAATTCTGCGGGAGATGTGTACACAAAGAGATTGACCGGCCGACTGACCACCGTTCAAAGGATGTGCCCTTTTCTAGTCCCCGTACAACAGATAGAACAGTCGCTAAGCGACGTCACGGCTGGTGACGTCACGCCTGGGGATGACGTCACTCCGGGGCGCCACCTCCCGGCGGCCGCTGGAAATCCTAGGGCGCCGCTGGCGCCCCCCAGGAGGGCTGGAGGAACTACCTCCAGCGGTTCGATGCCACGCCCCCCTGCCCTGGGTTTATACGGGTATAGGTCTATACTGTGTATAAATTTCTTGTGAAAAACTTATCCGGGACCCTCTATTTGTCACGTGACAAAATGCCTATGAGTTTGTGTTCTGAATGACTTTTCTGTTTTGGAAGTCAGAATGGTCCAGGGCTGGGTGCAATAAGGAACCAGTTTACGACCAACTGTTATTTTCTCCTTGCGTGTCCATGGTCCCTGTCTTGGCCTCCTGGTCTGCCTTATTTGCTTGTATACATTGCTCAAGTGGCAGGTCCCACCCCATCTCCAACTCCCTGACATCTACTCCTGGTGAACATGCCTTCCCAGCCTACTTCCACAAATACAGTAGGTGTCTGGGAGTGGTCAGGTGTGAACCATACAATCTGGACCTGCTGGTACCAATCCCACATGGACGCTGCACATCTCCTGAAATTATTGATTTGATAAAAATCATACCATTTTCCATTTGTTTGCAGTGCAGGCTGCCACTTCCCCCTCAAGATGCCTGCTACCATCTAGTTCCACATGTAATACCATGGGTGTGAAAGACTGGTCATCATCTGTGCCGTGTAGATTCTGGAGGGTGGACACATCCTGGTCCTCTCACACACAGCAGACAGAGCCACTACGCTGCTCAGGAAGCAGTCTTAAGTAACACCTTTTTTTTAGCATCAGCAGTTTAGGCAATGTTTCTACATGAGGCCTGAAATACTGAATAAAAATCCAGACGATTTATTCCCCTTCAAAATTACCGAATATGGGTGTTTATAACTACTGATAATTATGGTTGAATGACCTGAAACACATATATGTTTTGATTAGTAATACCACCCATAAATTGTTGCTGCAAAGTTCTAATGGCCTCCTGGTATATAAAAGCAACAACACTTTCTAGGAACCACCATATAAGTTCTTTCTGCACCTACCATTTAACAATAATATCATGGTTTATATTTTCCCATTGCAATTTATTTTATGGCTTAGGTAGAACATACTTTTCCCCCTTATTAGTTACTATTATATTGAACAAATATCATATTATAGTAACCTAAAATGTCTTTCCTGTGTCTAGAATGGTCCACATGATGTCTGGGGTTGGCTTCAAATGGTGTCCTTAACATTCATGTCTTTTACAATGCCATACAACTTTGACTTGGGCTGCAGAAGACAGTAGTGTGATTACATTTATTTACTTTCCCCCTGGGGACTGTTTTGGCCATAAACCTACTAGGGCCAAACAAAGGCTCTCAGCCCGCCTCCACATGAAATCTAATACTAATCTAGATTCCCTAATCCCTATAATTAGCAGCCCGGGGGCAGGCATACACCCACAAGTCAGGATGATAAACAAAGTTATTTAATCACACTCAAATTTAGCACAGGCAGGACCCCATCATGAGATTGATTCACATTTGTATTGATTTAAGAAGGTGGGCGGAAATCGCTAAAGAGGAATATATTATACACATTTATGTAATTAATTCAAAGTTAAGGGCAGTGGTAGAACTCAAACATCCCTCTGACGGTCAAGCTGATGTATAAAGTATTGGAATAGAAAATAGCTTGGATAATCTTTGCATACAATTTTTAAAACATGTGTACATCTATTTTGAGTACAAGGCTAAAGATCCTGATAAATATACACAATACATAGATGATAGTACACAAAAGACAGGGGATACATCTGAATCTGCCGGTGCATTATCATAACATTTTGCCCACTTCATCCTATTTCTAGATACAGATTTATCCTTATCAAATATCAATATTTGATTGGGTACCCTAATTGCAACCGCTAACAATACTTCAGGATCCGCAGAATAGGTTGAGTCATAAATGATGAGACAAATAAGGTGTCTGACTGGGGTACACATGTAGGAGCCATTAGGTGTTTTCCAGAATGATTCTGCAACCATAAAAACCTACAGTATAAAACAGCAAGAATAGCCTCCTCACTCCCCCACCCACTGGTACTACAGTCTACTGGCAAAGACCTCCACCCCACACCTACAAAGGTCACCAATTGGCAGCTTGTTTTCAGCTAACGAGTGTCAGTTCAGCGATGTGGTTATGCCCACCCTGCAGCCCCTACCCAGAGCAGCCACCCCTTCACTTAGGTAAAGGTCCCCCGTTATTGAGGGCTTACCCAACCCTATCCAGAGAGTGCTGCGGTTCTCTGGCAGAGAAGCCTTGCCATTTACCCAGAGTATTACCATAAGTGAGGGCACACTGTGCCTATAGCCTATAGGGTATGTATGCCACTGATTGGAATCTATGTTGGGTGCAATATATTTATTTAGATGAGAATGGGACTTTCTTGTAAATGAGGCGTAAATTCCCCATTGCAGCTGTGTTAGACAGTGTGGGACAATTCAGGACTGTTGGCTTCACTTGAATTCTCTAGCAGCTGTTTCTTTTTGCATGAAAGGATGATACATATAGCCATCCTGGAGGTAAAAAGCGTTACAGCCTAGCTGAGTCCCATTTATATATGTGTATGAGTTATAGGGTGGAGGGTCGGATCAATTGGTCATAGTTAGGGATGTGGTTAGAATGGATATGTGGATGATGCACACCTTCTTTTCCGTCTTGAGGCAGCTATTGCTGACATCACTCTTCACCCATAATAACACTCCACCATACACCATGTGCCCCTCACTCCATCAGTAGATCACCCGACCTTCCCACATGCAGTTATATTATGTTCTACTACACTAGACCTATGGATCTGTTTATATCCTGATGATCCCTCAACCTGATGATCCCTCAAATGGCACTGAAGTAACCAGTTTGTTTAGTTTAATATAGGACGTTGTTCTAGGTTTTCAAGTTTCAAATTTTCAAGTAGGATGTAAGGTTCGCATATGAAATGAAAATTGATATAACAATATTATGAGATCTACTTTATAGGGAATAGGAGCAGAGTCAGCTAATCAAAGATTATGCAGGATATGCTTTTGTCCAGCTGTAATTACTGTATGCAATATGATGGAGAAAGGTTTTACCGAATGTATAGAGGGGGTCTGCCCTCCTACCCCCTACCCCACCCCCATTTTATAAACACTACAAAATAAGTCTAGATACATGTAATCCTCCTGTAGATGGGGGGGGGGGGGGCAAGGAGAAGAATTCCGGGTGGGACAATCCCAGTGGAGGAGATATCAGTCTAGGCAATATATGCTTAGGCCTTTATCACTGCCGGCTTGACTGAGTGGTGCCTGGTGGCATGCATAGGTGACTAGTGTTGCTCTCCTCTATATACCGAGGTGCTAACCAGAGGTGTGTGTAAACAAGGTTATAGAATGCCTTTGATAAATAGACTGACTCAATCCTCCAGGATACATAGTCAGCTGAATGATTCTGGCAATAAATAGCTGATTCTGAGAGCAGATTCTGCCTGGCTTTTGTTTTCGTTCTCTGTGTTCAACTGCCAGAGGTAGCTATTGTTCCCAACCGGTATTGTGGCTATATGTCCTGTTGACAGAGACCACTGCCATGTGCCTCTGACAGCTTTACATGGCAGACTATCTGCACAGTCTGAGTCATTTCCTGACTTCAGACACTACATGTCACTAAATAAGAACTGCAGCACAGGCATAACGCTATCTGCATAGAACAGTAATCTCTCAAGTGTTCATAGAGATAGGCAGTAGTTGTTCTGGATATCTGTGAGATTTTACTTTTGTTCGTGCTGTTAGCTCCCTGATACATGCCCATGAATAGAATGAAGATTCTTCATTTGATGAATAGTTAAATATAAATGCAGCATTCGTCAATGAACTGATGTAGCAATGAATGGTATTCAGCCAAAAGTTCCACCGAAATGGCTATTTTTGAGTGAGTAGCATTCAACTTGCCTGGGGCTGCAGAGTTCTAGTAACAATAGGAAACCGGCCATGGAGTCAGACATTTCCTGTTCTTTGTCTTAATCTTGCACATTAGTGGCTCATGTTATTCCATTAGTTGACTATTGTCCACGTCTGTCACAATAGTGTGGTCTGCATAATCCTCTCCCCTATTCCCTAATTGGTGTTTTTGGTATGATACCCCTTAAGGTAACCCTTCACCCACCACTAAGTGGTCATATTCATGATGACAAGTTAACATTGCACAACAGAAACCTGCTGTTACATGATACAAAACCTAACACACACAACAACAAATGTAGCCGTACAAATGGAACATATTTTTGGCAGATCAGTGTGCTGAGATTGATTCACAGAAAACATGTCCATTGATGGCCACCGCCCACTGGGCTCTAATTGAGATATACAGGAGACGGATGGGCTAAATTGGCTACTGGACAGTGGTCATCAGTTGACATGAGTGTTGGGTCCTGTTGTTCTAACACTCACGGCAGTGACTCTCCCATTGACGCAATAGACCAAGGGGAGTGACTTGGTCAGGCGCCCAAGTCACTCCCGGCAATTTCGTGGCGCACACCTTAGAGACACCTTAGCAACACCAATGAGAATGTAGGTCACATACTGTGACGTCACTGATCAAGATGGAGTGCCTGTGATCGTTTTCATGCAAGTTGCAGTTTGTTTTCTTTGTTTTCTCCATTTAATGTTGGCTTTTTCCATCTAAAGTTCGTTGTCAGAACCGCATTTAACCACGTCGCACCTTTGAGGAGCCTGTTGACCAAGGCACTCCGTCTCAGGAGCCTGTCCCATGGCACCTGCGGTGCCCCTGGAAGGCTCCCTCGACGTCGTGCCTTGGTCACAGGCCCCTCTAGCTGCGCCGTGGTTAAACGTGTAGTCCAAAATAAACACCACAACATGGCAATGTTGAAGGGGGTGAGTGTATCAATAACCCATTCAATTTTCATTCATTTAGCAGCCTGTAAATGCAATTAAGAACAATGTATTCACATTTCTGGATTGATCTCAATTCTGTTGAATTGCATTCAGTTTAATTATATGTTATAAATGTTTAACCAGCACGTCTAGCAGGGCAAAAAGGATTAGGCCGATGTGGAACTGTCAAGTAAGTCTTACTTTTTCCCCTTTGTACATTATTTATGACCCCATAATACAGTAATTTATGTTATGTTAAATTTCATCATTCAGAGTGACATGGATATGTGAATTGGGGGGTGTATTATGAGGTCAGAAGTAAAAGCTGTAACTTGTTTGAGGTGGCTTGGCCATGATATCAGTTCAATAGCCATGAGGAATGGGTGGGCTTTATCTGGGAGGAGAGGGTTACAGGATAGGAGAGCCAGTACCCACCTACTGTAGGCTCCACATCAGTATTCAGGGCATGCATGCACACTCATTCATGGTGGTTACCTAGTGATCTGTGGGACATCGCTATTACTGGTTGAGGCCATTATGACTATTGAATATGCACTGATATTCCTAGGCTCCCTATACGCCCAACCTCTCAGTCACTAGTGCCTAACCTAGTTAGTCATTTTTTGGCTCCCTATACGACCAACATAGGTCAGTTATTATCGTCAGGTTGGTTAGTACTGACCAACCCACCTTAGTCTTTTTATTTCCAGGGGGAGCCGCCGAGTGGTCATGACAGGTGGCCCCAACTAGTGGTATACAAATACAACACACCAATGATGAACCTAGGTTAGCCACTACTGACTGACCCCTCGGTCATATTTGAATATAACTTTGCCATTATGACTAACACTCATATGACCAACCTAGGATAGTCTGAACTGACTAACCCTTTAAATCTATGGATTTTCAGTGTGGACCTGGGTGAGATGGTGTGCTTCCTAACTGCCATGCTGGCATGCTGTGAGGCTGTAAGTGGCCACACCTGTGCCACCAACTCAATCGTGATGATTGATTTATGAGTGAATTATTACATGATTTCATCCCATGCCTCAGCCAGATGCTCCGTTATTACCACACAATGATAAACTGATGATGTCTGGTTCATGAAAATAAAAAGTGTTCAATTTCTTTGTAAATTAGTTGTATCCGCCACCTCTGCAATTCTGCAGTGTGGATAACAGCTGGGTTTATTCTATTTGTATTGTAAATGCTTTTATTTATACGGAAAGTATAAAGGTCAATGACCTGGAATTATGATAAATCCAGTTAATAGTACGTATGCACATTTATACACAGCAGTAAGTCTATAAACATAATTTTTAAAAGATAATAAAGAAGAATGGCTTTTGTCCATGACTTATGCTAATAGCAAAGGGAGTAAGTTTCATGTAGCTGTCAAGAATAGATCTTATTATCCTGACAGATGGAATTTTGCCTTTGTTAGGAAGATGTATTTCACCTCAGCTGTTCAGATGTTTATCCAGGTATTGAATAGTGCTACTTGTTTTTATACAAGTGAGTATATATGCCGATGTTATTGGCATTAGGACTGACGGTATACATGTCCTTTATGAATTAAAGTTGGTCAGACCTTGATTCTTTGATTGGCCTTCCTTCGGATGCATCATAATGTCACACACTTTAACACCTACCAGCATCATAGTCAACACATGCTAGTATCAGTATTATCCCATACTTTCCCCAGGTAACAACTGGCATGTACACACATTACCCATCTATATGTGTGAGTTTGAGTGAATGTGGAGATGCCCCCTCCCCAGAATCTCCCAGAATCTCCACCCCCTCCTCCTCCGGCCTCCCCCTGTATGTCCTGTGGGAGGTCATGGTAACCAGGGCAGACACCACCTTCAACTGCCCAAACCAGACATGACATGCCACACTAATGGGAGTGAGCAGCAGCAATACCTTAGTATGGTAAAGTAGACTTACAGCAACATATATTTAGCCTTTCATCTTCATGTGTTTTTTTCCTATTGGTGGACGCCCACACCTAACGGTCACATTATATGGTTTCTGGTTCAGGTGTCTATAACTAGAGTGCTGCAGGTTGTGTACCAGATTTAATCTACGAGATGAATGGGGGCTAGGGTGGGTAGCAAATAGGTTGAAGGTAAACTAACTCATGTGGAGGACAAGAATCTCTATACAGTTATACATCATATTTACACGAAAAAAATACAGAGATTCCCTCTTTTTTATGGCCCTATTCAGCCATTTCATTGAGCCCTGTGCCTCTGTTATGAGATATTGCAAAGACACAACTCATGAAAAAAGAAAACGCGAATCATTGTCTATTTTTCTTTCATTTGTCAGTATTATATTGAACACAAGCCATATTTTAGTGACGTCCAATTACTCTTTGCCACACAGTACGGGAATTGTGCAAAAGGCATTAGTTTGAGCATATTTTATTTACTTTCCCTGTTCTAGCCATCAGCCTACTGGTGCAAAGTAGACTTTGCCCACTTCGTAGATAGAAACGTTCCACATGTTATATTGATATATGACTGGGTTCTGTTATTTCAGTCACTAAAGATCCTTGACAGGGTGGCTCACTTGGTAGAGGAAAATCACAGCTATTGGATTTGCCAGAATCGGAGGAGGTCTTTCTGCAACATCTCTGCCGAATACAATATATTTACTGTAATCAGCATCGACTGTGGAACAATATTGTAAATGAGGCATTAATTCCTAATGGCAGCTGTGTTAACCAGTATGTAGCTCTGGGAGACAACTCAGTACCATTGGCTTTATGTGTATTCTCTATTCCATTTATGTATGGAATCTTGATGAAAATACATAGTTTAAAAAAGCATTACAGCCTAGCTAAATCCAAGGGAGGTGGAGGAGTTATAGGGTGGAGGGGTGTATCGAATTTACTTATTCTGTCAGCCACTATTGACAATTTTCTTGACCCCCAATAACACCCCAGCCTGTACTCCAGCTTCATTATGCTTCACTATGTATATACTAGATGTATGGATTTGTCTATATGGCCTAATACTCAATGAAATGCCATTGAGCAAAGCCTTTCCTTTGTTCATAGAAAGTTGTTCCAAGTTTTAGGTTCTAAGTTTCCAAGTAGGATGTAGGATCTGAAGGAGTCTGTAGAACTGCATGAATTATGCTGTGACATTGTATAAACGCACGATCCAATAAGGCACAGCCAATTAGATTTGCATATAAAGTGAAAATTGATATAATATGAGAACTACTCCATAGAGAATAGACACAGAATCAGCCGAATTAATAAGGCAGACAATACATTCCCCTTCACTGCCACCAACATACATTCCTCACGTTATGTTCTTTGGGGCACTGCTTGATTAAAGGTATACTATGTCAGCTAATTTTAGGTGATTTTCAAATTTCAGGTTGATTCCATGATCCATATAATTGCATGCAGGTATGGGATATTGGAAGGTTCTCATTCATCATTTAACATTTAACAAACTATATTGTCATAAATGAATAACTGTCAGTTTGCAAAAATCAAGACATGTTAGGGGTGTATCATAACACCATTGGATTTAGCCTGCAATCACAACACAACAACCTGAATACAACCACTACATTCAGTCTATTCCTACCTGCAAATCACAATAAGGAGAACATTGACACCATAATGAATGATGTCAAACACAAGGAAAATGGTTAATGAGAGCAGTTGCAATGTTTTTATGAGTTAATGTTGGGACATTTGAACTGATATTGCAGGGCTGACACTAATGTCTTTAATTGATCTATCGATAGGATAGAACAACGATTACATTTGTAGAAAAGAGCATTCTCTTCTCGTAGTCTAGACGAGTATTTTGTGCTCGGGCCATCATCATAGGACACAAAATCTCTCTGCTGACGTCCTAAAGGCAGTATGATTTACATATCTATGAAAAACTAAGCCATACTGCTTGAGTTATAAATGGGGGGGCGAGATTTGAAATCAATGAGCACCAGGGCGCATATATAGGCCAAAACAGTATGATGATGATGAATTAATCTAGACAGTGTATGCTTAAGCCTATCCCACTGCCTGCCTTCTCGTGTGGTGTGTGATGGTATGCACAGATAACACTCATGTACCTATAAAGTTAAAGAGCAGAGATAGCTACGATAAGGAGCCTGACTCATTCTCACAAGTAACATAGTCAGGTAAATGATGCTGCCATTCGCTTGAATCTAAAAGCAGAATCAGCCTGACTTTGTTTCTTTTTTTTCTGTGCTGAAATGCTAAATGTAGCTTTTGTTCTCAGCTCGTATTGTGGGCTGTCTGGCTATGGCCGTCCTTCTGACAGTTTTACTTGTCAAGCTCTCCGCACAGCCATTTCCAGACTTTAGACGCTATATACCATGAGCTTAGGACAGCAGCACAGGCATAACGCCAGCTGCATAGAACAGTAATCTCTCTGTTGTGTTCATGGAGATAGACGATGATCCTCTGCATAGTTGTTTTTGTTTTTGTTTCTGTTCAGTCGTTTTTTACTTTTTCGGGACCAAAATAGGATCAGAAATTTTACATAACACCAACAACGGTTTTATAAAAAGTCAGCAGGAGAAAACAAAAGCAAAAATCTAAGAGATTTCTCCTTTGGAAATACCCAATATACAGATAGTAAGAATAAGTGGTCCCATTCAGGGTCCACTTAACTTTCAAGTTCGCACATTTCTGTGGCTCTGTTTTCAACATGGATTTAATATAAGGCTGCCTTGAGCTATTTAAAGAAGAGGTAGCTATTGGTATTATATGGTATAACCTAGATGGAGGGTATAGCGAAGGTGGTCAGTCTAGGATCGTCTCACTCTGTACGCCTAACCTCAACCTTGACCGATCCTTTAAGTTACTCACAGGGAATGACGTTAGCCCTGAGACACTCTTATGAATAAAATGAAGATTCTTCATGTCATGGCCGGTTAAATAGAATTCAGCATCCTTCAATGTAGCAGTGAATGGTATCCAACCAATAGTTCTGCCTAAATGGCTACCTTTGACGGAGTAGCGTTCAACTTGCCTTGGGTTTCAGAGTTCAGAGCTCTTGACAATAAGAAACTGGCCAGGAAGTTAGCTTTCTCCTGTAGAACCTTCCCTACTTTGTCATTACCCTGCACATTAATAATCGGTTCATGTTATTCCCGAAGTTCCCCTGAAGGTACCTACAAATAATACACAAAGACATACTTTTTGGCAACTGTTTGGATGTTTAAGGATGAGTGTATGGGAACAATATGTTGCTTCGAACCTTTGTCCTCCTGTATAAAGGCTTTACCTTTATTTACGTAAATAATTCATGTCTGAGCTACGTGTAAAGTTGTGTTTACTGGGAAAAGAACAGTTCCACTCCTTTATCAGTGATTCTCTCGGCCACTTCTCCAGTGTGGATAACAGTTCGGTTTATAGTGGCTTTCTTTGTGATCATTGCCTTATATTTTAACGTTAAATATGCCTACACTGATAATAAAACCTATAGTCAGTACTGACTATACCATCATATTTTGACCCCCGTAGTCAGGAGACTATACAACTTAGTCACATATTGGTCATAAAGATAGTCAGTAGTGACTATATATGGATCACACAAATTGATGATGTCACAGGAATATGTGCACAGGAAACAGTTAGGATTCAAATTTGAATGGTCCATGGACTTCAGGTAGGCACATCCTCTCCTAAACCACTGTTCTATGGATATCCCTGCTTGTTATATGTTATGTTACAGTTGACTATGACAACTTAAGATGTTATAGGGTGCATGAGTTCTCATGTTTGAATGGTAATTTGTTCCAATTTTGATCACATAGACATACATGAACAGTGTATGTCTAGACTGACAGAGCATGATAGGCCTACACAGGAGCCTGTCACCTGCTCTGACTTATCCTAGCCTGTCCCCTGGCCTGTCTTATCCTAGCTTGTCCCCTGGCCTGCCTTATCCTAGCCTGCCACCTGGCCTGTCTTATCCTAGCCTGTCCCCTGGCCTGCCTTATCCTAGCCTGCCACCTGCCCTGCCTTATCCTAGCCTGTCCACTGCCCTGCCTCATCCTAGGCTGTCCCTGCCCTATCCTAGCATGTCCCCTGCCCTGCCTTATTCTAGCCTGTCCCTGCCCTGTTTTATCCTGGTCTGTCACCTGCCCTGCCTTATCCTAGCTTTTCCCCTGGCCTGCCTTGTCCTAGCCTGTCACCTGCCCTGCCTTATCCTAGCCTGTCCCCTGTCCTGCCTCATCCTAGCCTGTCCCCTGCCCTATCCTAGCATGTCTCCTGCCCTGCCTTATCCTAGACTGTCCCTGCCCTGCTTTATCCTGGCCTGTCACTTGCCCTGCCTTATCCTAGCCTGTCACCTGCCCTGCCTTATCCTAGCCTGTCCCCTCCCTTGCCTTATCCTAGCCTGTCCCCTGGCCTGCCTTAACTTAGCTTGTCCCTTGCCCTGCCTTATCATAGCCTGTCATCTGCCTTGCCTTATCCTAGCCTGTCCCCTGCCCTGCTTTATCCTGGCCTGTCACCTGCCCTGCCTTATCCTAGCTTGTCCCCTGCCCTGCCTTATCCTTACCTGTCCCCTGCCCTGCCTCATCCTAGCCTGTCCCTGCCCTGCCCTGCCCTATCCTACTAGCCTGGCCCCTGCCCTGCCTTATCCTAGCTTGTCCCCTGCCCTGCCTTATCCTAGCTTGTCCCCTGGCCTGCCTTATCCTGGCCTGTCACCTGCTCTGCCGTTATCCTAGCCTGTCCCCTGCCTTGCCTTATCCTAGCTTGTCCCCTGGCCTGCCTTATTTAGCCTGTCCCCTGCCCTGCCTCATCCTAGCCTGTCCCTCCCCTGGCCTGCCTTGTCCTAGCCTGTCACCTGCCCTGCCTTATCCTAGCCTGTCCCCTGTCCTGCCTCATCCTAGCCTGTCCCCTGCCCTATCCTAGCATGTCTCCTGCCCTGCCTTATCCTAGACTGTCCCTGCCCTGCTTTATCCTGGCCTGTCACTTGCCCTGCCTTATCCTAGCCTGTCACCTGCCCTGCCTTATCCTAGCCTGTCACCTGCTCTGCCTTATCCTAGCCTGTCCCCTCCCTTGCCTTATCCTAGCCTGTCCCCTGGCCTGCCTTAACCTAGCTTGTCCCTTGCCCTGCCTTATCATAGCCTGTCATTTGCCTTGCCTTATCCTAGCCTGTCCCCTGCCCTGCTTTATCCTGGCCTGTCACCTGCCCTGCCTTATCCTAGCTTGTCCCCTGCCCTGCCTTATCCTTGCCTGTCCCATGCCCTGCCTTATCCTAGCCTGTCCCTCCCCTGCCCTGCCCTATCCTACTAGCCTGGCCCCTGCCCTGCCTTATCCTAGCTTGTCCCCTGGCCTGCCTTATCCTGGCCTGTCACCTGCTCTGTCGTTATCCTAGCCTGTCCCCTGCCTTGCCTTATCCTAGCTTGTCCCCTGGCCTGCCTTATTTAGCCTGTCCCATGCCCTGCCTCATCCTAGCCTGTCCCTGCCCTGCCCTGCCCTATCCTACTAGCCTGGCCCCTGCCCTGCCTTATCCTAGCCATGTCTACCCTGCTGAACCTTGACCTGCCTACAGTACTTAAGTTTCCCTTATTTCTCATGATTGACTATATCTATTAGTCATGGTGACTACTTTAGACCATGAAACCATTAAATTCATAGTCACCTGACTACATAGCCCAAATCAGCCGATTTAATGGCTGACTATAGGTTGACTATATGACTAACTTACTATAGACATAGGTGACTAACTTGGTATAGTCGTTTTTGCTACATTCATGTGACTATAGAAATGTAGTCCGTAGTGACTAACATTTCCAGGTCCATTATTATCAGTGTATGGAAACAGCGGTCCTACTAATAAATGCACACATTACATTTGTATTGAAGTTGAATGTGAAGATGTCTAGCATTCCTAACTCCAAATAATAAGACCACTATACCTGCACACATTATCCTATAATGTGCTCTCCTCCTCCACCCTCTCCGTTTATTTCATTTAGGCTTAAGTACTAGAAATCCTGTACCCCCCCCCCCCCCCATTGGATACGATGACATTCCCGTATCCCATGGCCTGTGATGTCATCATTTGTTCAAATTATTATGGCCATTTTATGCAATTAAACATATTTTGAAGAGTAAAAACCATGAAATAATGGCAAAGGCCCATAGTCAGAGGATTTTTGGTATCACCACCCCTTGGTGGGGCTGGGGCTGCAACACACGAAGCCACAGGCTTCATGGGATATGGCCTCAGCCCCACCTCGGGGGGAACGATACCAAAATATCCTCTGGCCATGGGCCTTTGCCTATGTATGTCCCAGTGGATGGGTTGTGGTAACCAGGGCAGACACCATCTTCAACAGCTGGAACCAGACCTGACACGACACACTAATGGGGGTGGGCAGCAGGACTACCTCAGGGAAGCAGACTTATATCTATTAGTATAATTCATTTACCTGTTGGTGGACTCCTTACAGACACTTTATGGTTTGTAGTTCAGGTGATGTAACTCACGTGACACTGAAACCAAGCTAAACCTTCACTTGGGCCTCGCAGTGTTTGCCAAAATGTGCCGAACAGTGGCAATGCCCGCCTGAAATGGCCCTGGTCCGGCAGCATAACTGGTGCTACAGGACCAAATGTCCTGCACATGCTGCCCAGGTTTCAAGACTTTTGAAATACACCAACTAAAACAAAGGTTACTAGTCCTAGAGTACACACTACAAATTAAAGCTTTCTTTCAAAATATCACTCTTTGTCTTAAATAATAGGGTATTATTAGGTTGTAGGCAAACAACATATTTTGATATATCCGGTCCTGTGGAAATCTATGCCATCCTGAAAAACTGGCAAGCTAAAGGACCGAAATCCTGCATGGTGAAAAGGTTTTCACAAAGACGGTGCATGGTAATACCATCACTTGACTTCCTTTTCCCTTTTTGGATGTTGAGTTTTGCTCGAGTGTAAGGTTTCTAATACGGCACTAGAATATAGGACTATTATAGCTAGATTAATATAGAAATAAACTGGTTCCCCAGAATTGAGAATTGATCCAGATTGACTGCTTCTTCGAATTCGTGAGTTGAGATGAGGTCATAATTATCATACGAGGAGTCAGTCATGTGATTTATATTGTTTTATGCAATTCTGATTCCACATATTTCTGAAGCCTTAAGTCAATCTTACCCCGCGTGAACTATTTCAACCCAATAGCCTCCATCTTAACTCAGTTTGTTTGAACACCATTAAGTCATCTGTGGGATCCGGCATCTGGCCCAAAACAAAGATGTCCAAAGAAACGTAATAAATAGGATATGGATTTCTTTGCATGTTATTTCGAGCATTCAGAAAATGGCCTCAAATTACCAATAATAAATTGAGCGACATGATCAGTTACTTTCCCAGGCCTGGACGTGCAACAGGTAAGACCCAGGATGGCACGTGTTCTGGTTAGAAAAGAGCTGATACTTCAATCGGCTGTGTGGAAGCACCATTGTGACTCTTCGACTTCAATACGACCAATTTTGCAATGTTCGTCTGTTTTGCTTTTATTTTTGTGTGTGTTTTTCTTTAGATTGGGATAGAATTCTTAGGTATGGCATTGTTCGCTATTAGTACAAATATAAAGAATTTGTTTCCACTAACATCGGCTGGGTATTCGTTTTATAGGCTAAAAGTAGTAGGCTGAAGTTGCACAGGGCCTTTTTATAACTATCCCTCACCTTGCCATGTTTCTAAGATTTGGAAATTGTTATTAATTTCTACACATTTTATAATTATCTTAAAGAAGGTAGTTCTATGCAGGTAGCCATTTATACTGGATTGGTGACATACTTTGATTGATCTAGACATAAAGTTCTATAATTATTACACAATTGTTCATATATCTGTCCAGAACTGGTCTTGACCCATTTATAAGTACCATGGATTGATTGGATGGGATTATTCAAGGCCAGTGGCAAAAGGCAATTTTTTCCAGATCGGTCGGATGGCTAGAATCCAACTTTCTTTTTATTCAAGGACTTGTGAAGATGCGCACACACTGACAAAATCCCTAAATATTGACTTATTTTCTGAACCCAATACACAGATACTTGTCATGCAAGATAAGCCCGTAATTCCTAATTTCATTACTGCTTGTCATGAATAATAACAGGTGTTTCTATGTCAACATTAATTAATTTCAGACAGTCATGCAAGATGAGACAAAATAAAAAGATGAAACTATCAAAAAATTGTAACCTGTAAGTGTAACAAAAACATACCCCTTGCCAAAACAGTGTACAGTTACACCTTTTATTAAGGCAACATTAAGGGGATGCAATAATAAAACTATTTCCGTCATCTTTTTATGCCTCAGGTAATGCAGGAAATAATTGGTTATGAAAACATTATGTCCCACTTTTTCACTTCTCCCTTTTCATAGAAGGCAAGGCAGCTACTGGAGCTGAAACAATCTAATAAGATACTTAGTCCCAGATAATGGATAGCCTCGTGCGAAAGTGGTTTTAATAACATTAATATGGCCTTATTCAGGGCGTATCGTGGTTTTTGTAAGTTATTAGTCAACTTCCTATGATTCTACCTGTGCAATCCCCCTTTAAATATCTCACCCTTTATCCGGACGACAGGTAAGATACGTGAGCAGCCTGAAGCATGCAGGGTAATAGCCCACTATCTGGGTGGTCACCCATTATCTAGCCGACAGTGCTCAGTCAATGGGGTATCTGAATCGTAACAGGGGGTAGTTTTGCCTTTTTATACCATTTTAGTGGTACAAACTTGAGAAATAATATCCAGGTCCAACTCTCTTTTTAATAGCGTAATTAAAAGGTTCTCAACGTTTTTGGGGTAGAATTGTTTTAGAATTGCAAATGGGTAATTTCAGTGTCCTTAAGTAAACTTTGAGACTGAGTGATCTTCCCAGATCCAAAATGGCCGCCCCTCAGGCCATTTTGTATTTGGAGCAGATGCCACGAAAATGTACGTTGGCAGATTTTAAATCAGCACACTCAAATTACCCTGTTGCAATTCTAAGAAGCATTTTACCCCAATATGATTTAAGCTTTTCCAAATTCTGAAAACAGACCCTGACTTAATCTAGTGTTCTTCTTAATAAACCTTAGCCAATTAATTGCAAGTGAACTTAAGTTGAACCCAGTGATTTTTTAAAGAGGTAACTGTATTGGTCCGAAGGATAAGCAGTGATAAGGTTTATTCACCAGGAGTCGGCCGCTCTTGTGGACGTTTCTCATGATACATTTCCATATTTGATACAACACTGATAGCTTGCTAGTTAAGCAAGACATACCAACATAGAGATATTGCATGACAAAAGCATACCTGTTATACTAAAGTCATCATTATATAATGCATCATATTAAAATTCCTATATTAACTAGAACATTTCAAATAGGTCATTATCACCCCCATAGCGCCGAAATTGCACCTCAAGTCGTCAAGGCCAAAAAAAAGAGGTGTGTTTCAGGTTACATGGTCTGAAAATCTAGGGTAGGTAGGTCGTTTTTTTTTGTTTTTTTTAAATTATTTTTTTACTTTAGCCTGAAAAGTACCCAGAAATCGATTCACTAACTACAATACCGACTCGCCAACGCCCGCCTCGACTCGTGAACTATCAGATCGACCCTTACATAGCCCCAAAATGACCCAAAATATAAATATTTTTTTCAAAATTGCATAAAAATTTCTAGGGTCGGCCCTGTTTTGCTAGGTAGGGTCGGGTAACCTGAAACACACCTTTTTTTTTATTTGGCCTAACCAAATGCTCAGTAACGGACTGCTAGTTAATATGAAATAAATTAGGATTTCATAATGTTTTATAAGCCATTCATGAATATGTCACATCTAGGCTTTCACCAACTACCCTTTGGTGAAGGGCATTCAATTAGAATGAAAGTTGAACTGAAGGATCTTTGAAAGAGCAAAAAGCGCATTTGAAATGAAAGAAAACTGATTCAACTTTAATACCTAGCCGAGCCCACATCCCCAACCACCATCAATGGGCCCGACTCGAATGTGGGGGTGGTGCTGCATCGTTAGTACTGGACACTGGTGCTCTATTTACATCAGGAGAGGCATACATGCATATCAGTGGAATACCATAGTATGGGTACGTTCTTGGTTATACAGCTAGTAGAGGAGTTATCACTGTAATAACAAAAAGAAACATGGCGCTACATTAAAGGTATGGAAGTGGCGCATTAGCCATTGCATATTCGGACGGTGATGTGCTAATTTGATATGTACAATGCAAGCATAAAAGGAATATACTCACTCCTTGTCACTCATTCACTCACTCACGAGCTCACTCATGCACTCACTCACGAACTCACACACGCATTCACTGTCACTTGCTTACTCACGCACTCACTCACTCATTTACTCGCTCGCTGGCTCACTCACTCATCACCCACCCATTCTTGAAACAGGCAAGTATGCTTGCTGGTATGACCTGAGGTGAGTAGTATAGGGAACTGATATGTCTTTCCCTTGAACTCCAGTCAGTATGGCACAGCGTATACTGTTGCTCGTGTGAGTAGTATACCGAGATGTCGGGTTTTCAAAGGCGACCATCCCCCACCACAGGTTTTAACAGGACCTCAGCTTGGCGAGTGTGTAAGCTATATGGGGTAACATGGGAAGGTGTGCAACTGGAAGTCCACCCTGGTCTAAGGACGTGACAATTAGACTAGTTCAGACCAGTAGTGTCCACAACATACACTAGGGTATGTATTAGCACCATCTAGTTCCAGCTGACCGTGCCCCTCCAGGAGGCGGTGGTGGCCGTGACGACGGCGGGGGCGGCATTGAGCGCCGTGAGTAGTATAGTATGTATCGGAACGGGACTATGGTTAACTACTGTTTATTACTCAATCGACCTGCAGCCAATCAGAGGCCTCCATTTGGTCACGTGACCGGAAGTGACCTACTTAGGGGATTAGTGGTGACGTCACGTGACCTAGTTAGCCAATCAGAGGCCGCCATTTGGTCACGTGACCGGAAGTGACGTCATATGACCTACTTATGGACCGGAAGTGACGTCATATGACCTACTTAGGGGACCGGAAGTGACGTCATATGACCTAATTTAGGATCACGTGACCGGAAGTGACCTGATGAGTCACGTGACCGGAAGTGACGTCACATGACCTAATGGCCAACCGGAAGTGAGTGACCTCATTGAGGATCACGTGACCGGAAGTGCCCTGATTGATCACGTGACCGGAAGAAGAAGAAGAAGAAGAAGAAGAAGAAGAAGAAGAAGAAGAAGAAGAAGAAGAAGAAGAAGAAGAAGAAGAAGAAGAAGAAGAAGAAGAAGAAGAAGAAGAAGAAGAAGAAGAAGAAGAAGAAGAAGAAGAAGAAGAAGAAGAAGAAGAAGAAGAAGAAGAAGAAGAAGAAGAAGAAGAAGAAGAAGAAGAAGAAGAAGAAGAAGAAGAAGAAGAAGAAGAAGAAGAAGAAGAAGAAGAAGAAGAAGAAGAAGAAGAAGAAGAAGAAGAAGAAGAAGAAGAAGAAGAAGAAGAAGAAGAAGAAGAAGAAGAAGAAGAAGAAGAAGAAGAAGAAGAAGAAGAAGAAGAAGAAGAAGAAGAAGAAGAAGAAGAAGAAGAAGAAGAAGAAGAAGAAGAAGAAGAAGAAGAAGAAGAAGAAGAAGAAGAAGAAGAAGAAGAAGAAGAAGAAGAAGAAGAAGAAGAAGAAGAAGAAGAAGAAGAAGAAGAAGTGACGTCATGCGACTTAATGAAGAGATGAGCGTCTTTAAGGGGTCACGCGCTTTAAAATGTGATTTTTTTTTTTTTTTTTTTGGAGGAGGAGGAGGAGGAGGAGGAGGAGGAGGAGGAGGAGGATAAGGAGAGGAGGAGGAGGAGGAGATGGAGAGGAGGAGGAGAAGGAGGAGGAGGCGAGTCTCTTATTTTTTTCGGTAAACTAATAAAAAACACTACGATATAAGTTTTTTTTTCATTTTTATTGTTTTACGAGCGACTGGAAGTGACTTATTGAACTAGGTAGAAGCGTTCTTTAGAGTGTATAAGGGGGGAGGGGAGGGGAGGGGAGGGGAGGGGAGGGGAGGGGAGGGGAGGGGGGGAGGGGGGCCCCTTTAAGATGCATGGGGAGGGGGGCGCTTTTAGGATGCATGGGGCGAGTGGTGGGGGGGGGAGGGGGGGGGGAGGGGGGAGGGGGGCACTCTAGGGGGGTGGGGGGGGCACTCTAAGGGGCGTTTGTCTCTTTTAAGAAAAAAAAGAAAAGAAAAGATTTCAATCGAGAGACACGCTTCTTCCTCTCGAGAGGAAGAAGCGTGTCTCTTCATTTTTTTTTGTTTAGGAAGTGAGGGTCTTTAGGATCACGTGACTGGAAGCGACTTGATGAAGCATGTGACTAGAAGTGACGACGTCACATGCTTTAATGAGGCGATCAGCTGTGACTGGCGGCGGCGGCGGTGGCGGCGGCGGTGGTGCTGGTGGTGGTGGTAGTAGACGTTATTGTGGTCAGAGTTGATATGGTTTTTTTCCAACAGAAATCAGAGCTTTTATACAGAGGGAGTTTAATCCTATTTCCAACAGCACCCCAGCTGTCTAGCAGCCGCTCCGCTCCTTAAGAGCTTCTTAAGAGCTTAGATGACGAGGGGTATGTCATCGCCATCTGTGGAAGCCAGCTGAAAATGGTGTTTTTTCCTTATCCATAGCTTTACCTCCTACCCCCTACCTGAGGACGACTCTCTCCCCCTTTGGCATTCATTGTAACAAACGTCAGAGGTCAGGTGAAAATCATGCACAGCCTTAGTCAGCTGTCACCCCTATTGAACTAGCCGGCCGCCGCCGGCCAGTCTACTCACCACGGCAGGAGGCGGTGATTTTTTTTGTTTTACACTTAAGTCGCTCACCACATGCACACGACTCTACTCACAGACAGACACACCCGTCTTAGGGGGTCCTGCTTCACACCACACGCCTCCTGTAGTTTTTTGTATACACACTCTAAGCTCATGACTGCTTAATCCTTTATACAGCTAATGCGCGTTGAATTAGCACAGTCGGTACACCGCCCGCTCATGGCAGTCGATCTCTCAAAAAAGGGGGGAAAGAGATCCAGCTGAAAACGTCATGACTTATGTCTTTTGTTTCTCTTTGTGAATGTCCGCCGGTCAGCCGGCGGCAGCAACTGCTTAATCCTTTATACAGCTAACGCACGTTGAATTGCTGAACAAGGCAGTAAGTAGCTTAGCTCATGTCAGTCGATCTCTCAAAGGGGAGGGGGAAAGGGATTCAGCTGAAAACGTCATGCCTTAAGTTTCTCTTTGTGAATGGCCGCTGGTCAGCCGGCGGCAGCTGAACAGAGCCGTAAGTAGCTTAGCTCTAGAAGCAAGAAGGAGTATATAAGGGGGCTGGAAACACCCATTCACTCACTCAGTCTTTTGCTGCTCTCTACAATCACCACCATGAGCAAAACACAACAACTAGTGTCGTCCAAGGATCTAATCGAGTTCAAGAACAAGAAGAGTACGCAGAACGGTGATCGTTTAGCGTCAGCGTCTCCTCTTGCTACTGAAATTGAGACTACCGCCGCAACCGCTTGGTCTTATCACCCTCCCGCTGTAGCGAGCGCACGCAGCAGTAGTAGTGGTAGTAGTAGTCGTCGTGGTAGCGACGTTGTTACACTCGCGACGGTTGTTACTGCTAAGCACGCTGCTGCTGCTGCTACTGCTGCGCCTGCTGCGGCTGCTGGTGATCGTCGTGCTGCTAGTGCTGCTGCTGCTGCTGCTGCTGCTGCGCCTGCTACTGCTGCGCCTGCTACTGCTGCGCCTGCTGAGGCTGCTGCGCCTGCTGCCGCTGTGCCTGCTACTGCTGCGCCTGCTACATCAACCGACGCCATCAACGCCGCTCGCGCTGAGACTTACAGCTATTCGGACACTCAGCCCCAGCAACGCGTAGTAGACATACATGCCCTAAAGCAACAGGGTGAGACAGAGAACGACGCTGACGCCGAGGCGTACGAGGAACCCGAAGGGCTACGGGCGCACAGTCCGTTTTTCGACCTCATTTCCACTGGTAGCGCGTCCGGTCCGTGGCGACTGCCCTCACCACCACCTTACGAAGTCGTGTGGTTGCCCTGTTCCGACAACGAGTCGTCGGATACCAGCGCAGACGCTGCTCCTGTTATTGGTTCTGCTGCAGTAGTACCTGTATCATCATACTTCAAAGCAGAGCCGTTAGGATACTTGTCAGACGCTATGCTACTGAAAATAAGTAGTAAGTTGCCGACATCAGATTACATACGGTTAGGTTCATACCTTGAAGTGAACTTGAAGGATATGGGATATCTCAGTTGTGAGACAAGTGTCATAACTCAAGCTAGAGAAATGTTCACTACTTGGTACCAGAAAAGTTGTACTACTAGGTGGAAGGACCTAGCCGCCGCCTTGGAAGAATCTTACCGTATGGACCTCATCAAATTCTCACGTGAGTACATGGACAAGCATGACATGTGGGATGGCTTAGAGAGTGGAGACATGGAGTGGAAAGTGCAGAAATATTTCTCTCTTTTAGCTGAGCTCTGCCCTAGAGACTGGAAGACCATAGGGATCTACTTAGGGTTGACTTCTCATGAAGTAGCTTTCATCTCTCAACCTGTGCCTTCTGACAGGACTGTGAAGAACCCTGTCTATGAAGTGCTGAGAGCTTGGAAGTACAACGAGACGTCTGAGCCTATGGCTCTGATGAAAGTGTTGCAAGACGACATGGGTCGCAGCGACGTCGCAATGTATGTTCAAGGGTTGTATGCAGCTGCACCCAAAGACATAAAAGTGAGCTGTGACACTCCAGTGTTGACCACTCTTGTCTGATCCCTGCAGTAAGATGGACATCTGTTGAATTCGATCCTAGACTACAGGCACCTTTCACTATGCTAATAGTATCGTGTGGTAAGAGGTGTCTAGTATTCGAAGTGATAAATAACGTTTTATTTTTTTTAATAATTGGTAAATAAGTGAAAAAACAAAAAAACAGAAAAACATGACGCAGGACGTTTGCGAAAAAGTGTTTCAAAATTTTCAAAAGACCGTACAATCACGAGTGACCCGTAGAAAAATGAAGAACAATACCTAAGTTTTGCCCTCTATGCGGCGATGTCGATTGCTGAAAAGATCACCTGTCGACGCGAATCTCTGGACGAGGTGACTATCCCTCCACGTACATGCGCTGTACCGAACGGTGAGGAAACGTTCACGGCGAATTGGCCTGCAATACGAACGAGTGTCAGGATGCACGAGACTCGCGTGAGTGTAACAAACGTCAAACTACCAACCGGCGAGTTGAGTGACGCTGTAGATACTATGCGTCGCAATCCGCTTCACACAATGATAAAAAGCGGGTTTCTCGGTAGGCTTACTCTTACAACACAGAGAAGACAAGAACATACTGCGCTACTTTCACGTCTCCCAGAACAACGCAACTCTCATTACAACCGCTCCCTACTATAACTAATTCAGAAACTTTGGAAGAGCTCCTCTCAAAGATGGAAAACACCGTCGCTTGCGAGGAAGTACGGAAACTTTGCGACGCTGACACTAAGCGGTGCGCTCTTTTTCTTACTAATTTTGAACATTTGCGTTTACATGGGACCTGGGGGTTTTCCCATAGGCGGTAGGAACAGGCAGGACGGTCGAGTTGGAAAGAGAAGCCTTGTGTTAGATTTTCCCAACAAGGACAACCTCTGCGTCTTCCGCCACATTTCCTTTCACTTATACAACACCAGCAAGCGCGCTTCAAATTTGTTACGTCAGTTCTGTCCCGCTGCCACACGTGAAACTTTTCCTCCCGACGGACATTCCAGAATCTACCCTTACAACATTACCTTCGATTTCGAGGCTTTCTTCAGACCGTGCAGAGAACCGTCGACTGAACACGTGTCCCTGCTGTGGGATCACGTCCCTTTGTCGGCTAGCGTCGCATCCGACTTTCCGGGGTAGGAGGGGTCGGTGTACGTCAGAGAATCCGACGCAGATTCCGACCCCTTGTTAGACCGAGTTTAAAATCACATAACCGAGAACGCCAAAGTCATCGAGAAAGCTGTGCTAGAACTTTACCGACCAACGTTAGCGAAGTTACATGTGGCGATAGGTGAAGCTCTCCTGCTGGAGGAAGCGACATTCACCCCTTCTCCAGGCGGCTTCGCTGCAGCTCACACCAGACAACCGTTAGTTCAACTGAAGAAGCAGCTTCTGAGATACATCCGTCAAGCTCCAGTCGTGGGCTTCAACACGGAGCGTTACGACTTGAACCTGATCAAAAATACGCCTTCACTCGTTCTTTGCCTCCGGAGACCGAAGAAACCAACAATTCAGCGTCATAAAGAGAAGCAATCAATACTTGACGGTTTACACACAGTTTTCTTGGACATAGTAGTCAACTATTTGGCACTTGGTTACAGCTACGCGAATTATTTGCGAGCTTTCACCAGAAACGAAGAGAAAAGTCGCTTTCCTTACGAATGGATGACGTATACCAAGAAACTGGTAAACAGAACCCTGCCACCGAGATCGGCTTTTGACAGCGAACTGACGGGCGTCAAAATGGCCGAAATCCGACTACGCCACATGTCAGAAAGTTTAGTACGACAAGAAGATGCAAACTATGAGAGATTACTTGATCCACTACAACAACGAAGACGTCAAACTTTTCATAGAAGCTTTTGAAAAAATCACGCTAATTTTTTCCAAGATCGCAGCATTGTCATGTTGAAAGACGAGATCTCTCTCGCCAGTTTGACTTTACAGGTTCTCTTCCAAAACCTATAAGCTGTGTTCACAACGTTCCCTCCCTTCGACGCCGTCCTCCACGCTCTGATCAAAGAAAATCTAGTCGGTGGTCCTTCCATCATCTTCCATAGATTTCACGAGAAGGAGTGTATAGGTGTCTTATAAGTCGGCAGAGGGTGAATACTAGTGAAAAGGGGAGGCAGGTGTGCAAGTAGCTTTTCTAACAGACACGTGTGTGAACTAAGCTGCTTAAGTCTAAACCCACCTGCGGTAGAAGCTCTGTACTGAGAGAGTCTTTTCAGCCGTTTAAGAGGCTTATCTAGGACAAGGGTACATAAGAAGTGAAACGCCACTCTCACCCGTCACACTTTCTCCACCCGCCCTTCATCTTCGTAGCATCGTCCACTGTACGGTCGCTCAGCACGTTACGATGATTAGTTCTGCTATTTTCTTTATTTATGAAAGTGTTGACGCTACAGAGCATCGAAACCCTCTCGAAATGAGTCCAAGAAAGAAAAAGCAACTCCCACTTGAAGCAAGAAGAAAAACAGTGCCCTATGATGCATGTGAGGTAAAGAAACATTGGAAGGACGTCACAAAGGAGCAATGGATAGAAGCATGCTTCAACTTCATCGGAACAGTAGTTTCATTTGGACAGAGGGAGAAGATTTTGTTAGAGCTATTTTTCTTAGCTCCGTATACTTGGCCTGACTGTGGTGAAATTCCTTCAAGTTTGTCAGTCTTCGCCATACAAGTTATCAACTCCTTGAAGGAGCTTCGATATATGCAAGGCACTCAGGAGGAGATTGTCAAGAAAATGACGGAATTCGAAACAAGCGAAGACACAATATGGTGCGAGGAGACGACATATGCGGACGATGATCTGGAGTCCATCATTTGTAGCCCGTTGGAACATTATGTTAAAGACTTTGAGGACATGCTAGACAGCACTGAGATGAACCCGAAAGAGAGATCCCTTACTGCACAGAAAGAGGCCAAAGCTGTGTTGGAAAAGCACAAGTTTGGTCAAGGATTCACTCTTCAAAGCAGCTGTGTGAGTGTGATAAAAAGTCTTGTGTTGAAACATTCAGACATGAAGTTTTCGCGTGCTGTCGACACACTTCCTTTGCCTGATGATGAACATGATCGACCCCATCGTACCAACACGTTTCGACTCTGCCAATTGTCCCATGTATAAAATGGTTTCAAGTTTTGCCCGTGGCCGATGGCTAAACGATCCACTGAAGTCAGAAAACCTCCTTGATTTAATCAACTGACTAAATGTATTTTCTCATACTAGTATTAGTAGCATTAGTAATAGCGGCTACTCAGTCTCGTGCAGCACAAGCAGCAGCATCTGTCAGCAGCATCCGTGACATCGTCAGCAGCAGCAGCAGCTGCACAAGCAGCACAAGCAGCCACATCTGTCAACAGTATCCGTGACATCGTCAGCAGCTGCAGCAGCTGCACGAGCAGCGCAAGCAGCACAAGCAGTAGCATCTGTCAGCGGAATCCGTGACAATGTCAGCAGCAGCGGCAGCTGCACGAGCGGCACAAGCAGCAGCATCTGTCAACAGCATCCGTGACAGCGTCAGCAACTACAGCAGCTGCAGCTGTCAGCAGCTGCAGCAGCTGCACGAGCTGCACAAGCAGTAGCAGCAGCAGCAGCGGTAGTGTAGACCGCTATATTCGAGATGACGTCATGTCTGTTTCTTAGCATCGACATTCGACATGAAGCTTGAAAAACATAGTGCCAGGTGACATGAGCAATTCTTAAAATTGCCATGAGATATGAGCATAATTAAGCGACATCGACATGTGCCATGGCTATTTTTTTTTAAGACAAACGCCGTAGTCTCCTCATCCAGACCTCCGCTAGTAGCGCTCTATAAGCGCAAGCTGTGGCTGTGAACCCCCTCCTCCCACCGTACACACGGGTAAATATCAGAGTTGGCCAATGTCGCCAATACTACTCTCATACAAGGGTCAGGCGCTGCTGGACTATAATAGATGAGTCAAGGACTATTCTACAGGTTCTATTCTCTTGCTGACCAGACTGAAAGTCTGGTCAGCAAGAGTCCAGCATACTCTCCCAAGAGTTCAGCATTGCCAGACTATGGCATGAGGATCCCGCATGGTCAGACTTTCAAGCAAGTTTGCCAAAGTCCAGCTTGTTATTGAATGTCAGGCGTAGCCTGACCCTCACTAGAATAGCCCTTGACCCATCTATTATAGTCCAGCAGTGCCTGACCCTTGTCTGAGAGTAGAATTAGCGCTATTGGGTGCCTCTGATATTTGCCTCTGTGTAGTCAAACCTCGCCTGAGAGAGACATACTTCAGAAAGAAACGAAAGCAGATTCCGACATCGGTGTGTGACGATCACTTAGAGCTTTTCGTGAAGATAAAACGGAAAAAAGTGCGAAAATGGTGTCCGCCGCCCGGCGGATGTTGTGAGAGACGTTACCTTCACGATCTGAGAACTTCAGAGCTTATGTAAACGGGGTGGGAAGGTGACGGGATCCTAAGTCTCAACCCTAAGACTTACATTTGCTACGATCGAGTCAGCAGCACCAGTGAAAGAAAATCCCAAAAAAAAGAGATGGCGTGCAAAAAGTGTACAGAAGTAACAAAACCCTAAAGAACCAGTCGTCTTCTTAGATGTTTTCGCAAACGAAAAACTCTCCTTGCGGTAAATAGAAATTTCAAAGTGGTACGAACCAAAAATGGACACTTACACCGTAGAGAAAGATGACGTGCGCTACTTGTATTATAAGCGTCGCGTGCATTCTAACGGTGTGACAACAAGTCCTTTAAAGATATGAAAAAAAGTGTGTTATTGATTGATTGAGCGCATCTTTTAAAAAATAGCGTGTTTATTAGAATTGAAAAAAATAAAATAAAAAATAAATAAAATTATTGTTGTGTTTTATTTTCATACGTCTTCTTTTATTAGTAAGTAAAAAAAAAATTATAACAATTAACTAGCGTGTCCTCTTAAAGTGACACTTCCTCCAGTCGCTGCTGATCGCCTAATTAAAGCATGTGTCGTCGTCACTTCTAGTCACGTGACTCATCAGGTCACTTCCGGTCACGTGATCCTAAAGTCGATCACTTCCTAAACAAAAAAAATTAAGAGACACATTTCTTCATGACCCAACCAATCAGGGGTCTCCATTTGACCGGAAGTAGTCCCCTCATTTGCATAATGGGTCACTTCCGGTGTACCAGCCAATCAGAAGCCTCTAACTAAGTCAAGGTCACGTGACGTCACTTCCGGTATGCCCTTATATGGACATGTGAAGGTCACATGACGTCACTTCCGGTATGCCCTTATATGGACGTGTGACGTCACTTCCGGTCAAATGGAAGCCTCTGATTGGCTGCGTCATGACCTTGACCTCTAACTAGGTCAAGGTCACGTGACGTCACTTCCGGTATGCCCTTATATGGGCATGTGACGTCACTTCCGGTCAAATGGAGGCTTCTGATTGGCTGCAGGTCGATTGAGTAATAAACAGTAGTTAACTATAGTCCCGTTCCGATACATACTATACTACTGCCGTGCTGGGCGGGGTCGGGTTGGTGGACGCCGTGGGACGGAGGCCGGCCGTACTAGCGGCTAGTGTGGTGTTTGGGATAAGTGCCGTTATCCTGGCCGCTGCCTCCGGTACCTGGGCACTCATTACTGGTAGGCTGGTGGCAGGACTGGCCATAGGTGAGTTGTACCAAGGAGTGCATTCAATGAATATAGATTGAATCGTAAATCCATCTCTCACTAAAGTAAGAATGAAATATGCTGACAAAGTTTTCAAAGTTACTCAAGTGCATTTTACGAGTAGAGGTCATGTCAAATACTACAGCAATTTCCCAGACAGTCAGCGTCTATCTGATATCGGTTTCTGATGGGATCACAATTTTCAATATTTCACATCAGACAAACGATGAAACTATATTTATAACTAAAGTATTTTGGCAACTTTTGAACAGCAGACATAGACATTCTTTGAGCCCTCGTTTAAAACTAGTTTGATTGTCACGTCCTTAGACCAGGGTGGACTTCTAGTTGCACACCTTCCCATGTTACCCCATATAGCCTACACCCTCGCCAAGCTGAGGTCCTGTTAAAACCTGTGTCCCCCACCCTCAGAGTTCAGACATGTATGCATAACAGACCGAGAGAACGTAATGTACGTAGGTCATATATGGTGTGTGTGTGTGTGTGTGTGTGTATATATTATATATATATATGTATATATATATATATATATATATATATATATATATATATATATATATATATATATTTATTTATTATATATATATATATATATTATATACTTTACTATAAGTACTGTGCTAACCCCTCACCCCTCTTACCTCCCCTCTCCATGGAATAATCTTATCAATATCCAAATGAACACATTAATAAAAAATGAATGTATTCACCTATAATAATGCCCAATTTCATGTTTTCACCCGAAAGTGCCAACCCATTTCACCGTTGGCCTGTACTAGTTGGCAATGTAGAAGACCAGACATAGTGACTTGGCTGTGACGTTGACGGTGCTGCGCCCTGCAGGACTGAATGGTCATATTATGTTGAACCACATCTACAGGTGTCGCAACCTGGTGTGGGACAGGTACCTGAGGCATGACCCAGGTAGGGGGGTCGGGTGTATGGTATAAAGTAACAGGTGGGCATACACAGCCCACGCCGACCTACTTTTAGCGGAAGGATGATTTTACATTGATCAGACTCGGATGGGTTTGCACCACTAAATTCCACATGCCCACGTGGTCCTTTTTAAAATTCAACACGCGACCAGTGATACGAAGGGAAAAATTAAGTGACATGATATATAAAAGTATTTCTTAAATTCGGCATGGGACAGGACAGGCTCTTTGCAGTTTGAGGCGACATGGTACATGAAGATTGAAGTGGTTGAAGTCACAGGTGACATGCCGATTTCGACTTGCTACATGGGGACCCCCCATCTAGAGCCCCCCTCCTGTCAAACAGGCTGAACACAGGCCATGTTATGCGTTGATCATGCCCTAATAACACGCAAACATCAGCCAATGTTTATGGGCCCGTATACAATTGTATATATCCCACATACCACCAGGTACACTGTGTGCCATAGGTGGGTCAGCTGAGTTCACCGTGTGTATATATGTGGAGATCTAACTTTAACTAAGTTTTATAGCAACAACCATGAGGAGCCCAAGGTAAAGGAGGGGCTTAGAGTCTAGTGGTTACAGTCTACCTGAAACCAACTAGGAGGAGGAGGTTCATTACTCGAGGAAGCTACATATTGGAGGAGGCTACATACTGGAGAAGGCAACTGGAAGAGGCTGCATACTGGAGGAGGCTACATACTAGAGGAGGCTACATACTGGAGGAGGCTCGGAGGAGACGATACCAGGACAATACCCAGGTTATCATGGATGAGGTCCAGCTGCAGGAGGAGGGTGTCATCAACCCCATCAAGCCTGCATCTGGGACCACAGCAGACACCATCACACCCACTGCTATAAGGAAGCCCACTCCCACAGACACAGCCCTGGAGGCCCCCTTAGACACACAGCATGGGACCCTGGAGGGGCGGTCAGCAGCCTATGGGACCCTGGAGGAGGGGCAGCCCCCAGGGGTGGGGAGCAGCAGTAGCCGCCTCCTGGGGGTGCTAACGCTGCTGGCCGGGCTGGGCGGCTTCCTGTTCGGCTACGACACAGGGGTGATAGCCGGGGCCCTCCTGCTCCTTAAGGACGAGTTCCAGCTGACCGTGCCCCTCCAGGAGGCGGTGGTGGCCGTGACGACGGCGGGGGCGGCGCTGAGCGCCGTGCTGGGCGGGGTCGGGTTGGTGGACGCCGTGGGACGGAGGCCGGCCGTACTGGCGGCTAGTGTGGTGTTTGGGATAAGTGCTGTTATCCTGGCCGCTGCTTCTGGTACCTGGGCACTTATTACTGGTAGGCTGGTGGCAGGACTGGCCATAGGTGAGTTGCATTGCATCAGGGAGTGCATACAATGTCTATATATGGAGAGCCTGGATGCAAAACGACATATCTCCAGAATTGAAGCAGTCAGTGCTTTTTTTTGTAAAGACACCCTGGGGTCAATTATTATACTTTGGTCACAGAGTGTAGGTCCTAATGATATGAAAAATAGTGAATCTTGAAAAAAAAAGTTTGAGGATTATTCATTTTTGTTAGATTGTTTATCCCTATTTTTCGAATGGGGCTTATGTCGTTTTGCATTCAAACTCTTCATATAAAGATTTAATCGTAAATCCATCTTTCACGAAGTAAGCATGAAAAGATAAAGATATACTGTTCGAGAAAGTTTTCAAAGTTACTAGAGTGCAGTTTAAGACTAGAGGACTACTGCAATTTCCCATACAGTCAGCGCCGATCTAATATCGGTATCTGATGGAATCACATTTCTCAATATTTGACATTAAACAAGAGATGAACAAAATATAGTTTGGCAACCCTTGAACAGAGGGCTTTTTTTTAACCCTCTTTTAAAACATATTTTAGGGGAATTTCTACCGTAGGGTTAGTGGAATGTGGGCTTAAGGTATGTTCCGATATGCCATGTTCAGTAGAGTTTCTTTCCAAAACTGATGAGAGACTTACGAGGGATGCGAGACTTGAGAGTAGATAATTTCTGGTCAGCAGTATTTACTACCAAGATAACTCAGATAAGAAGCTGATTGTGTATCTGACTTAATCATTGAACACCTTCACCTACAAAGGGACCACCATAAATGACATCATACAAGAGGGAGGAGGGGAAGGTCTAGCCACCCATAGATCACTGTCGAGAACATGATCACTCAAAGGTGGGGGGATCAAAAATATCATAATGTCATAAACAGCCCCTATAGTCTATTGGGAGGTTTTTAATCTTTTGTTGATGATCACACTGGCATTGTACTCCTGATGACTATCATCATGTGAAGATGAGTGGGGATATTTTTTGCCGATATCATTATGCAAAAATTAAGCCGGTCCTGCGATATAAAAGATCTGCAGGACCGAATGTCCTTCATGGTGAAAAAGTTTTTCACGGAGACTGGGGTTGTAGCTGAGGACATAATGTCATGTGTACTTACAGGTTTGGCGTCTGTGACGGTGCCAATCTACATCGCTGAGTGCGCCCCCGCCCATGTACGTGGCAGCCTCGTCGCCGTCTTCCAGGTGAACATTGCTGTCGGCATGTTCCTCGCCGTGGTCGTCGACGCCCTCTTCAGCGCTGACACACACACTGGATGGAGGTAACTAGTTTTGCTCTCATGTCCGCTGCAAACATGACCTTACTCTCGTTCCCAAATCCTTCCGAAGGAAGGCTCTGGTAACTGCCAAATGTTGGGATTTTGCTGGGTCTGGGCAACCCCTGCTGGTAGCTTGGAACCAGCGAACAGGAACAGGAAATGGAACCAGAAAGGCTGATGGTAAAACTACCTAAAACTACCATCATACATTCTGGTTCCATTTCCTGTTCCTGTTCGCAAAATTCAAAGTTCAAGGTCATTTGGCTGTCCCCAGAGCCTTCCTTCGGAAGGATTTGGGAACAAGAGTAGTGAACCCTAGGTGGTCAAGCTGGCACCCCTGTAATGTACAAGGTTTCTCGCTCGCCAATTATTCAACATATTCAGCTAGATGAATTGCCAATTAAGTGCCAATTAAAGGAGGAGACGGACTGGCAGCAGCCCCCAAAGGTTGACTGTACAATGCAAATGACACACACAATATGCCACCTACATGATTGCACTCAAATTGTAGTAAACTTAGGCCAAATAAAAAAAAAGGTTGGTTTCCGGTAACATGGTCAGACAACCCAGACCCGGCCGGTCGGATTTTTTTTTTTTTTTTTTTAATTTTTTTTTTTTTAATTTTCTCATTTTAGGCCTATTTTTAGCGTTTTTCCTCTAAAATCCTTAGAAATTATCCGATTTACAAACCGTAAAAACTGGTATATAGGGAAAAATTTGAAAAAGAGAAAAAAAGAGGGGGACCCGGCCCTGTTTTGCTAGACCCGGTTGGGTGACCGGAAACAAACCTTTTTTTTTTTTTGGCCTTAGTGATAGTGTAGTCTATTTTAATGTGTGGGATAGAAATGCCATCTGCAATTCCTAAATTTCTAATGACTCAGATTGGATTACAAATAATATTATATTAGTCAATGGGAGGTGTAGTTCAGTGCGCAACGGTCCTATACGGCCATATGGACAACATGTGTTATGGATTCAATAGCAACATGTAGGCAGTTATGCACATCATTCTAAGCAATTTCTATCCCAAAACATGTCATTGCAGGTACATGTTTGGGCTGTCGGTGGTGCCCGCAGTGCTGCAGTTTGGAGGCATGTACTTCATGCCGGAGACCCCGCGGTGGCTGGTGTCACGTGACCGGAAGGAGGAGGCACGTGACGTGCTGCAGCGTCTGCGCGGGACGCCGCACGTGGACACTGAGCTGCTCGACATCTGCTCCAAGCACCAAAAGGAGGAGCTGCTCTCTGCCAATACTACGGGTATGGGTCCACTCAATGTGTCTCTCTGCCAACACTAAGGGTACAGGTTCAGTCAGTGTGTTTCTCTGCCACCACTAAGGGTACGGGTTCAGTCAGTGAGTTTCTCTGCCAACACTAAGTGTACAGGTTCAGTCAGTGTGTTTCTCTGCCACCACTAAGGGTACAGGTTCAGTCAGTGTGTGTCTCTGCCACCACTAAGGGTACAGGTTCAGTCAGTGTGTTTCTCTGCCACCACTAAGGGTACAGGTTCAGTCAGTGTGTTTCTCTGCCACCACTAAGGGTACGGGTTCAGTCAGTGTGTTTCTTTGCCACCACTAAGAGTACGGATACATCAGTGTGTTTCTCTGCCACCACTACGGGTACGGGTTCAGTCAGTGTGTTTCTCTGCCACCACGAAGGGTACTGATACATCAGTGTGATTTCTGCCAACACTAAGTGTGTTTCTCTCGGTATCCGGAATACAGGCCCTCCTGGCTGTAGGCCCTCAGCCTGTAGGCCCCGGAACACAGGCCCCCTGCTCACAGGCCCTCCGGTTTTGCTGCCCTCTGCCTTTAGGCCACCCTGACTACAGACCCCTGTCTGTAGGCACCAATCTCACGTCCTCATACATCCACAACCATTATCTCATTCAAATTCCTCACATCCAATACTATATCTCACGCCCAACCCTCTCTCTCACGTCCGGTTTAACCCCTTCTCTCACGTCAAACCCCTCATATTATCTCACATTCAACATCCTGTCTCACCTCCAACCCCCTCTGTTAAGTAACACGTCCACTACCTCTTCCTCACGTCAACTACCTCTTCCTCACGTTCACTACCACTTCCTTACATCCACTACCACTTCCTCATGTTCACTACCACTTTCTCACGGCCACTACCACTTCCTGACGTCCACTTCTACCTCCTCACGTCCACATGAGGAAAAGAGGTGGACGTGAGGAGCAGATGGTGGATGTGAGGAGGGGGTAGTGGACATGAGTAAGTGGTAGTGGACGTTAGGAGGTGGTAGTAGAGGTCAGGAAGTGGTAGTGGATGTGAGGAAATGGTAGTGGATTTAAGGAGGTGGTAGTGGACGTGTGGGAAGGAGGTGGACGTGAGGAGCAGGTAGTGGACGTGAGGAGGAGATAGTGGACATGAGGAGGGGGTAGTGGACGTGAGGAGCAGATGGTGGACGTGAGGAGGGGGTAGTGGACGTGAGGAAGTGGTAGTGGACGTTAGGAGGTGGTCGTGGACGTGAGTAGTTGGTAGTAGAAGTGAGGAAGTGGTATTGGATATGAGGAAATGGTAGTGGATTTAAGGAGGTGGTAGTAGATGTGAGAGAAGGAGGTGGACATGAGGAGCAGGTAGTGGACGTGAGGAGGATGTAGTGGACGTGAGGAGCAGATGGTGGACGTGAGGAGGGAGTAGTGGACATGAGGAAGTGTTAGTGTACGTGAGGAGGGGGTAGTGGACGCGAGGAGTAGGTAGTAGACGTGAGGAAGTGGTAGTGGATGTGATGAAATGGTAGTGGATTTAAGGAGGTGGTAGTGGACGTGTGGGAAGGAGGTGGACATGAGGAGCAAGTAGTGGACGTGAGGAGGAGGTAGTTGACGTAAGGAGCAGGTAGTGGACATGAGAAGGGGGTAGTGGACTTGAGGAGGAGGTAGTGGACGTGAGGAGCAGGTGGTGGACGTGAGGAGATGGTGGTGGACGTGAGGAGGGGGTAGTGGACATGAGGAAGTGGTAGTGGACGTGAGGAAGTGGTAGTGGACGTGAGGGAAGCAGAGGCAGAATGATTTGTTAGAGACAGTGAAATGGACGTATGACAGGGGTTGGATGTATGACAGAGTTGTGGACGTATGACGGGGGTTGGACATATGGCGGGTTGTGGCCTGTGGCCAGGGTGCCAAATCACCGGGGCCCTAAGATCCGGAGGGTCTAAGGGCAGAGTGCCTGTGATCAGGGGGGCCTAAAGACAGGGTACCTAAAGACAGGGTGCCTAAATTCTGTGTACCGTTTTCTGCCACCACTAAGGGTATTGGTATTCAGTGTGTTTCTCTGCCACCACTAAGTGTGTTTCTCTGCGTATGGGTACATCAGTGTGTTTCTCTGCCACCACTAAGGGTACATTTAGTGTGTTTCTCTGCCACCACTAAGGGTACGGGTAGATTCAGTGTGTTTATCTGTCACTACTAAGGGTATGGGTACATCAGTGTGTTTCTCTGCCACCACTAGGGGTACGGGTACATCAGTGTGTTTCTCTGCCACCACCAAGGTACACGCAGTGTGTTTCTCTGCCAACATTAAGAGTATGGGTACATCAGTGTGTTTCTCTGATACCACTAAGGGTACAGTTTAATGTTTTTCTCTGCCACCACTAATGCTACGGGTACACTCAGTGTGTTTCTCTGCCACCACTAAGGGTGGTATATGCTAGTTAAGCATTCTTCATGTCAACACCATACTAGTTTTAAAGCTCTGTACATTTGCCAAAGTATTTTGTGATTTCAGGTCATAGGTCTGTATTGTTGCGGATGTTTCGGGAGCCTCACATCCGGAGAACACTTCTCATTGGATGCGGTCTTCAAATGTTCCAACAAATGATAGGCATTAATACAGTCATGTAAGACATATTATCCTTTACACTATTGTATACATTGGGATAAAGGTTCACATTAGGTACTGTTTGTAAGCTGTCTTCTTTTATCTTTTGGAAATACAAGATCTCCTATACTTGAGAACTGGAAGGCCATATTCAATGCCCCCCTATTGAATACAATGTGGCCGTATTCAATGGGCTAAGAAAAAGTTCTTTTTCGCTCATTAAATGGCTTCAAATAAAAAATAAACACAAATGCCAACTACATTGATACCACTCTGATGTATTTCACTTGTGTGGGCTGGGGCGCATCCCACTTAGCCTGCGGCTTCATGGGATACTGCCCCAGCCCCCACTCGTGAAATACAACAGAGACGGTATCAATGGGCATTGGCATTTGTCTATGTATCCATTCATGAGAACATACCGTGGAGCCCTTGGGAATGATCGTACAACTTGGTGTGAATGATAATACCATATTATAAATTCATTTGCAACTTGGTTAAGTAAGGACCCAGGATATTATTATTCATTTAGATAGGAGGCAAGACCAGATAGAATGAAGACATTTTAGAAGCAGGGGCATTTTGGGAACGATATGAACCATGATAATTATCATATTGCTTAAGATGTAATAGAACTCGAAAAACAAGAACCCCATTCCCTGTCTATTCTTTAGGTTAAACTGTTGATCACCTGGTATGATGAAGCAGCCATTGATAAGAGCTTCTGTGCAGAAATCTACCATAGGCTTGTGCAATAATACTCTGTAGGGAGTTATTTCCGGCTCTACATGTTGTATTATGGTCTCTACCAGATGGTCCCTCTATTGACAGACATTGCTAGAATTTTACGAGGTCCTCAAAGCCTTCAACTGACGTCAATGTGCCTCTCTCAGAAGTAAATTTTCTCAACATTGTTAATGAATAAACATTATAGTTATAATATTTATTATTTTAAATGTGACCTCTAGAGTAAATATGATATTTATGCTTCTTGAACCAGAGAGCTAGGATTGAGCCCATATTGAAAGTGGCCTTCAGTCCATTACCCCAAGAAATCGTGTGGCATCAGTGCATTATGACATTGTTCTAAGTCAGCATGCCTCCAATGCCTCCCTGAACGGGTTAGGTATTGTGTGTCAATGGGTACTCACAAACAATGGCAATCGATTGCTTATTAACATATCTAATAGACTGCATGCTATGGTCATGGAGGCATCTCTACCATTAGGAGCTTAGAATATGCCCTCATATCACTATAAACTAAACAATAGCAATGATCATAGCAATGGTCATAGCTATGGCTTTGCAATTAGTACTGGTACATTGGTTCAACATTAGTACATCATTAGCATGCATTATATTTATCAAAGATGAAACACTGTAACATATTGTAAGATATTGTAACAACTCCATACCCCCCCCCCCCAATGCTGTTATGTAATATTTGAACGGTTCCATAGCTGAGATATATACGTGCAAGACTACATAAACACTATTGTCCTGTTATCTGACACATTGTTTACCTGCAGGACTACATAAACACTTTTATCCTGTTATCTGACACCTTGTTTACCTGCAGGTACTACATAAACACTATTGTCCTGCTATCTGACACATTGTTTACCTGCAGGTACTACATAAACACTACTGTCCTGTTATCTGACACCTTGTTTACCTGCAGGTACTACATAAACACTACTGTCCTGTTATCTGACACCTTGTTTACCTGCAGGTACTACATAAACACTACTGTCCTGTTATCTGACACCTTGTTTACCTGCAGGTACTACATAAACACTATTGTCCTGTTATCTGACACATTGTTTACCTGCAGGTACTACATAAACACTACTGTCCTGCTATCTGACACATTGTTTACCTGCAGGTACTACATAAACACTATTGTCCTGTTATCTGACACATTGTTTACCTGCAGGTACTACATAAACACTACTGTCCTGCTATCTGACACATTGTTTACCTGCAGGTACTACATAAACACTTTTATTCTGTTATCTTACACCTTGTTTACCTGCAGGTACTACAGTGCTACCATTATACAGATGGTGGGGATACCAGACAACAGGACCGCCATCTGGCTGGCAGCAGCCGTGTCTTCTGTAAACGTGTTGTTCACCTTTGTTGGTATATATCTGGTAGATAGGTTGGGCAGGAGGCCCCTTCTGCTGGTCAGTATCACAGGTAAGTTAATTTCTATCAATACAGGCATTTCAAAGAAAGGGATACATTACACAGTTCAGCCCATTTTTGGGGTGGGTGGGGGAGGGGCGGTCCCATGTTGCATGTCAGACTTATACAGGTCCCATGTCAACTTAGGAACTTATCATGTACCATGTCAAATGTATAATTATCCTGTGTTACATCACTTGTCACTTGAATTGAGCATAATTTATAGTCTACCACTAGTTGCAGCCAAACTGAAAAATTTAACTGGTATTTCTTAAAATAATAAGCACATCCTGTTTATGATAATCGTGAATTTATTATGTAGACATGTTAAGCAGTTAAACATAAAGCAATGATTAAATCTAGGTGTCTTGGTGAGCTTGGTCGTTCTCGCTATTGGGTTCAGTGTGGCTGGAAACACCACCGCAGCCATTACCGCCAACAACACCAACATCTACTCCAACAACTCCAAATGCAGCACCTACAGGTCAGCCATCACCTACTTCTATTGAATGAGGATAATTAATAATTCACCTATGATGGTGTACATAGTGTGTATAGATAAGATTCCAGCTATATGTATATATATATATATATATATATATAACTAGATCTGGGAAGAAGACTAGTGCTCCTAGCAGGTTCGTGTGTCAGTACAACAAGAAGATGAAAGATGGCTGTCACCCTAAGAGTGACTATCAGCAGATTGTGGCTACAAGAATAGCCACTATCCTGAAATTGCAATTGCCATTACCATTGGCTGTCGTATTTGACCCTGAAATGGAGGACAACCTGTGGGATTTGGATGTGGAGGAGGAAGAGGAGGAATTGGATGCAGTTTCAGACAGGTTGCGCCAGATTTACCTTGGCTAGCAGCTCTGACACTAGCTTATACACAGACTTAGCTCTGTTCCTTCCTGATGACATGTCTAATAGACCTTGTTTTCTTTTTTCTTTTTCCAGCTAGTGAACTGTTTAAATGGGCTGGAACATTTTGGATGATGGTCATGTTGGGGAGGGGGCACACTTCTACGAAGTTATAATGATTTCTTGGAAGCTTTTTAAAGTGCCACTTCCCTAAATATATGACAAATAGCTCATCAATAAATTTCTAGGTACTAGTCCCATGTTTGCTGTCCAAAATTCAAAATTTAAAATTTAAATTTTAGATTACTAAAATCTTTTTGGATCTTTTTGCTAGTTTTAGATTTTTTCGGTATTTCGGATTTTCTATAGTCTTTTCTTTTTAATTAATCATAGTGCTAAGTTTAGTCTACTAATATTCTATGATTCTATAAATTTGGATCTTGATTGAAATGAACTTCGCAAATCATATACTAAAGGACTATTCCGTTTTTGATTGATTGAGTTGCTTTTTTTCAAACTCTGGATGGGTGAATCATGAAGACTGAAATTAATGCTGCTAGAACTATCACATATGTAAGAAGTTATAATGACTTTTTACTTATGCTTATACCAATACATGGTTGTAGGCATAATGGGCAGAAGTTATAATGACTTCAGCCAAGGTTGTCACAGATGCTGCATTGTTTCACCCACATAATGGTTTTTTGAGTATATAATCACTTGTCTATTTTTTTTTGAAACAATTGATGCGTATTACTGCATAATTTATGACTTACTTGATTCTGTCTATTATTAAGAGACTACAAAAAATAATGATCATGATTGAAAAATGAAAAAAGAGGGCATGAAGGTTGCATCCTCTCTGATGGGTAGTCGAGTATTCTTGGGTTGATATACGGTTATCATGATGCTGATTGTTCTAAGACTGTGTTTGAGTGTGTATATTACTAAGATATCTATAGATAATGCATTTGGTAAATTTGATCAGTAATGGTTATTCTTGTTCAGGTATTCGTATTTTTGACATTCGAGACATTTGTCATATAAGACTGCTTCTCATAGACCTGGTGACTTTAATTTTATGATTTGAAAAAGAACAATTGTTATTGCAAACTACGTTAAATATTTGTCATAATTTGGCTGTATTACTGATAATGTATCGCTGTGATGTGAGGCTGATTTATGAAATAATAATAATGTTCCGTTTCTTGCTACATATAGTTCCGTGTTGTGTTGTGTTTGTTTGTTTTTTCTCGGTCAGTAATTTAGTAATTTAGAGTAACTTAATCTAATTTGATTGATTTCAATTTAACCTGACTTATCTATTACATCTTGTTGTTCCCACAAATATTTCTTATATTTCTTATATTTAATATTGGATTACTCACTCGTGAGTAACTATTTGTTATTGTGTTTTTTAAAGGGAAAAGTTAATCACTTATCTCCCTGTAACCTTATGTTCTCCCCCGCATGTGAGTAGGTGATCATGCTGTTATATCATAGTGTATATCTGTATGTTATTCTATCTTATCTTATCTTTTTTAATATTCCCCCTGGGCTTACCATGTGTTGTTTTTTTCCCTACAATAAATATATATTGGCAGATTATTTTATAAATATAACTAAATATATGGTTAGTAAAACAAGGGTAAACATGGTCCCTTTTACTTCTATTTCTTTTTTTTGTAACTGGACATTTGAATGACGATTCGAATGATTCCTGAAATGATCAATCCTGGGGTAAAGTCCCTAATTCCTAGATTTGTTCAAACCAACGTAGAGCTGCTCTCTATCACAAACCTCTTGCAGAACATTAAGTTGTGAGATCTGCATGAGGTGGTCTGGGCTCTGGTTTGGTAAACTAGGGCCTACTATTTATTATTTTGTGTATATATTTAATTTTTTGTACATTCATTGTTTGTCTTTATTTGTGATTGGGAATGACAACTACTAGAGTATATGATTTTTTGAGAATGGGAGGACTAAAATTGGTACATCTAAACACAAGGAGCATGTATAAAAAAAGACAAGACATCTTTGATCAGCTGGACGGTACAGATATTGTGACCATGAGTGAAACATGGTTACATCCTGAATATGACGACGATCTGATAAATTGGGATGGCATGAAGCTGTTCAGGCAGGATAGAGCGCACAAAAAAGGAGGCGGTATTGTTGTTTATATACGAGATGATTTAGACTGTGAAGTTGTCATTAGAAAAGACCTATGTATAAATACTAAAGACCTTGAGTGTTTTGTGATAGATATGACTCTGAAAAATGACACTAAGTTACAGATTGTAACTCTTTACAGACAACCTAGAGGTAATTTGGAGAACTTTTTTTCACATGTAAAAAAACTGATGAAATTGTCTAACAAGAACAGTACTGAACAATGGTTACTTGGAGATATTAACATAAATACTTTAAAGGAAGGAATTCCGTCAAGTGTGGCGCTTAGTGACTTGTGTAAATTCAGAGGTTATCACAAATTAATTCATCAGTGTACGCGCCCATTTGGGAAATCCGTTGCTTGCCTGGATAATATTCTAACCTCCTATAATGGAGATATGTCGTCAGGTGTTCTAAACTTTTTGGTAAGTGACCATCTACCAGTCTATTGTGTCAAAACTAAGCTAAAAATTGAATATTTGAAAAAATCATTGCGTATACGCAATTACAAATACTTTGACATTGAGCTATTCAAGGATTGGCTTAGTGAGGCAGACTGGGAAGAGTTTTACACATTCAGGGATCCTGATGTGGCATGGATGTTCATTCTAAATCATATTCTTGAATTTTTGGATGCAAATTGTCCTTGGGAAGAGGTTGATGTGGTTGATAAGCGCAACAAATGGATGACTGTTGACATTCTGGGTCTAATTAGGGAAAGAGAAGATGCTGTCAATACCTTCCTTAAAACGAAAAAAGAACGCTATTTAATAATAGCAAAAAAATTGAGGTGTCGAATCAACAAGGCGATCACTACTGCAAAAGCTGATTATATCATGAGTTCCCTCAATGAGACTAAGGATGATCCAAAGAAATTTTGGCGCATTATCAATAACGTGATGAAGCCTGAGGTTTCTGTGGAACCACCTTTATTAATAGGACAAGACGGTTTCATGAAAACTAAATTGGATTCTGTACAGTATCTTAATGACTTCTTTTCAGATATAGGAAAGGTCCTTTCAGATACCATGACGGATAAAGGTAATCCCGAGAGAATTATCTTTAAGGAACCAGTAGACAGTATTTATCCTAACATTGTGGTTAACAGGTGTCTTGTAGATATACTCTTTAGTGAGATTAATATCAACAAGACTTCTGGTATTGAAGGGGTGCGATGTGATGTTTTGAAGACTGCCTTGAGATTTCTACTAGACCAGATGACTTGGTTGTATCAATTAAGCTTTGATCAAGGTATTTTTCCAACGAATTGGAAGACAGCTAGAGTTAGTCCTATACCTAAAGCTGGTAATCAGCGCCAGATTACAAACTGGAGACCTATCTCTCTACTGCCTGTGCCTTCGAAAATTGCAGAAAAGCTCATGCATATACACTTGAGTGAAGTTCTGGAAAAGGATAATTTTCTTACTGATAAACAGTTTGGCTATAGGCAAGGCAGGGGGACTGGGGATGCAATCTTCAAATTTCTGAATAATCTGTATGAAAACAGGGACAGAGGACATTTAACTGCTGCTTGTTATCTTGACCTTAAAAAGGCTTTTGACAGTGTACACCATGGCTACTTGATAGAAATCCTCGGCACCTTGGGACTACATGATTGTGTTCTAAATTGGTTAATGAGCTATCTCACTGGGAGGGAACAATATACAAAAATAGGATCATATCAGTCCAGTTCTAGTAGTGTACGCTATGGGGTGCCTCAAGGCTCCGTTTTAGGGCCCTTATTGTTTATTATTTATATCAATGATGTCAGCCATGTGTTGGGTACTGCTGGACATTACATTTATGCTGATGACCTAGTAGTTTTCCATTCAGCAAATAGGATTGATTTAATAGAGGAACGTATGAATATCACATTAGATTCGCTGTCTCATTGGTTTGTGGATAAAAGGTTAACTTTAAATGTTGATAAAAGTAAGATCGCATGGTATGGTTCCACTCAAAAGCTACCTAAAGTGAGGGGCATAAAGTTTTGTTTAGATAACATGCCACTAGAAACGGTGGATTGTTATAAATACTTAGGTTTAAAGATAGATAGTGCCCTAAGCCTTGCCCCTGCCATGCGGGAACTTACCAGTAAGGTCAATCACAAACTCTTTAGATTCGGTAAATTCAGGGATGTCCAAACTGAATATGCGGCTGTGTTAGTTTATAAAGCTACAATAATGAGTGTATTCGATTACAGCAGTTTCTGCCATGAGGGTGCCAATGGAGGGTTGTTAAAAAAATTGGATAGGATGCAAAAAAGGGGTTTAAAAGTTTGTTACAAGGGTAGGCACTTAAAGGAAGATGAAATGTATAAGCTGTCCAAACTGCCTTCTCTCGGGAGAAGACGGCAGGAATTGCTATTAACTTATATGTATAAACTGTCACATAATGAAAATATGTTAGATTTGAGGCCTAGACGTGATGGCTTAAGGTCTGATAAGAAAATAAAATTTTTGGTACCTAGAGCTAGAAATGCAGGCTATACAAAATCACCATTGTACAGAGGAGTGGAATTGTGGGATAAGCTTGGAGATTGGTACCAAACTAGTAAGGACAAATTAACATTCAAGAAAAGAATTAGGGCACTGGCTAATTTGGATGTACAAAACAAAAATCCCAGTGAGAGTGTTGTTGTGAATGACTTGTCACAGGACGAGTGGCCCAGTTTGGTCTAGGACGCTGTTATAACGACAGCCTCCAGGCAAATTTCAGGGTCGCTATATGATAGCCCTATTGTTGTAATAATGGCCACACGGCGATTCTTGCGAAACATGGAAGCAGTTATGATGACTTTTTCCTGGCAAGCTTGGATTGTCAAAAATCTAAAGACCTTTCTATCTGTGACGCCATAATCTGTGAGTTTGTCTATTGTAGAGTAGTAATGCATGTCCTTGCGGACATTGTGTTCAGATATGCACGGCATAGAACAAAAACTACATGCTCTGATACTATAAGATCCTACCTTGTGTTGAAAATTATCATAAAAAGTTCTACTCCCTATTATTATTATTTTCAGTTAAATAATCTTCCCGATTTGTTGTATATAGTGTATATATTTATTTCTCTATTAATACTGTTTATTTATAACTTTGTGTACATATACTGAAATACCTCATCTTTTCAACACTGTATACATGTCCATTCTATCATCCAATATGTGATAACAATCTGAAGTATTAATATGATTGACAAGGCATCACCATTTATTGTCATAATATATACCACGAATTGTAATTTTTGTGATTTGGCAATAAAAACCCTTCAAACCTTAAAAAAAATAAGTTATTTATAGACCTGACATACTTAGACATTATGTTGGTGGTGCTGATAAAATCTCAAGACATTCTACACCACTGTAATTCACAGTTCTAGACAAAGTGATCACTTTATCGCACAAACTCGATCAAACTCTCACCTAAATTAGAGCTCCCCTGATATTGCTGGTGAAGTTGAGTCCTGAATGCAGCTCATAGAGAAGTTTCATCTGCCATGACACTAATATTATGCAACTGGAAATCAAATAATTTTATTTCTCGTGTGGCACCCCACTTTCTACAGTGGTTCGTTGTTGACTGGGATTGACGACGTGGGGATGCCGCCCTTTTCGATATGGCTGTAAATAGGTGAAATGCTATTTTTACCGTACTTCAAATAGTATATTGACAACTGCTGATTCACTTCATCCGTCGACACACATTGCAGGATTCTCACAAAAATTTCAGATTGAAATTCCATAATAAAAATCTCAATTTCCCATGACATTTATAACATCCTTAAAGGGGTCTTGGTGGCTATTGTGTTGGGAAAATTTCTAGAAAAATCTAGAAAGCAAATGGTACATTCTAGGATATTTTGTAATATCAATTACATTATTTTCACTTTCCATGACATACGCTAATTTTTTTTTACAATATTCCATGAAATTCCAAACAATTTTGAAATTCCATGACATTCTATGACACATGGGAACCCTGACATTGTTCAGCACTTTGTTGATATCATCGTTAGCTATTCCTGTGATGCACCAAGGATGAATAGAGAATACCAATATAGCAACATTATGTGTACTGGGATGGATAGGGGCGCTGTGTATCACTGAATATATTTTTCCATACCGACATTATAAAGGTCAATAAGCCAGGATTGATAGGATCAGTCATAACAAAACGGCCTTACTCAAGTTCTATAATTTATTCAATTGCTAGTAGTTTGAAACACACAAAGACATGTGACATTAGGTATTATATGAAGGCAAAAGCCTTGGTGTGTATTTCTGTCCATTGATGAATAAAAAATAAACATAATATACATGTATTAGGTGCATACAGTTCTGACCAGTGTAATAGGGTGGGTGTAGACTTACTGCACCTACACCATTATCCTACATTACTCGTGCCCATATACGGGGTTACTATGGAGATACAAAACAAACGGAATCACACCAAATTCATATTCCTGGAATGTCTATGTTGAAACAAGCACACATAAGCAATAACTGATAGTTCTATAGGCACAGAAACATAATAGCATGTATACAAACATACAATGCCAACGTTCATAATTACAAGTACTGATGGCTATTTATTAGCTTTACAAATCTGAAGAAACAAAATTGCACAAAGACATGATTGCCTCTTATCCGTATTTATTACACTATGGCAATACTATAAGTACACTAGCTGATGATCATGGTGTTATGCACAGTCACATTTTACTACATGATAATATGTGTGTCGGGACTGCACCCCTTCTATCACAACCCAACAGGGTCCCATTAATGTACATGTATACTTCTGACAGTTTTCTCTATCCCATATGGCTTCTGTGCATAGCTCTCTACTCTCTAAGAGCACTGCTAACTCCTAAGTTACATGATCACTTGCTCTTAGTGCAGTGCGCTGTACATTAATAATGATATGAATAGAACTTTCTTGAAAGTGAAAAATCCTTTGCTCTAGGAGGCATTATTTACATATTATGTAAATTATTTTTAATATTGATGGCCTCTACCCCGAGGAGGGTTTGTGTGGCCGGGTGGTATATATAAGTAGGTTGCAGCTAGTTCCCCTTCTGTTCGCGCTCTATGCGTTTGAGCGCCTTGCCGCGGACGCCCTTCATCATGTTGAAGGTCTGCCTCTCCGTAATACAGCGCGGGATAAGGTCTATCACGTAGGCCTGCAACAGGAGGAGGGAGGCTTAATACACAATGTGTGCTGAGAACCCACATTAACTTAACATAGACCTTTACCTCATCAATTACTTCAATGAATGTGCCTCATTATTTCATAAACAGGGTACCGCAAAACCACAATCTACCACTTCTACGCGACTCTAAACCCAGGCGTGGCTTACAGGATTCTTTCAAGGTGGAGGTGCAGCTTGTACAAATCTTTTATTTCGAAGTATACTACAATACAGTCTAGACTTATGCAGCTATAATCAGGCCCCCTGTACGACTTAGAGGATTTTCTTAAGTTGGCTCATTCTGGGTCTCACATGTGGACACCCCCTAAGTGTGGGATGTGAAAATGGACAAACTGTTATCATCTCGAAAAGAATATATGCATATATGTACTAGTATATTGAGTACTTTCACCATTGGTGCGAATGGTATGTTATACTACACAACAGCCAACAGTGGCACCAACATCCAGAGGCTACATATATGTAACTTGTCACTTTCAATTAATTTCCAACTACAAATTATATCTTAAACCTCAATTTGGGACGATTAATAGTCAGGATTGTGAATATCCTGAGGTAAACACAAACGCTGGCCTGGGGTGGGAGGGGTGGGCAATGTTTAAATAATACGTTCGTGCAGACCTGCAGCTTACTCCTATTGTATCCATATTTACATGGCCAGAAACTTAAAGGGATATGATTAACTGATTCACTATAAACCACTTTTCTCTGAAAAAAAACCTTATACTTTTTATTTTCAAATATGGGCCTCAAGATAAACACTTTTTTTAATACCGCATGTACCGGATTGGCGCATGCCTGAATGAAGTTAGTAATGCATTGTAGTGTCTGCCCCTGGAGAATACCATGAAGCAGCGAAACTACACTAGGGTTGTATTAGATGCAGTACCTAATCGGAGTGAAGGTATTTGCCATGGCTACCGGAGAGCAGAGCGGCTCGTGCTTTTCCAAGTACGATCATCTCCAAAGGCTCGAAGACACATCGTGGGACGCAGGCCACGAACCAGCCCTGGAGCAGACAGAGGGAAGCGTCTTACTCCGGGCAGTGGGTGACGGAGTCTTAACTAAGGTGCACAGGGCGCTTAATCCTCGCATACTGCTTTAATCTGTTATGCTCTTGGTTGACATAATGCATGAAAGCACCCTGGGTAGTCTACTTGCCAGGGCTACATTCATGTATGATATCGACAAAGGGTATACTCCATTAAAGCACTAAGCAGCCTTTAAAGGGTTAACACTACATCTAACAGAGATCCCTCTCTCTCTGGTCGACAAAAAGTGGGAGCTCTTAAGATTTTGGCCAATTTTCTGTAGGATATTAACAAAATTTGCAACAGAAAAGCAGGAATTCCTGAAAAAGTAGCATCTGGTTTAAATTTTGACCAAAAGGAGGGGGGGGGGGGTAAGCTATGGTCATGAGGATAACAAGGGCAATGCAGGCCTTGTGTGTACTCGACTGTGCTGCATTCATGCATCATGAAGACACTTCAGGAGTGTTTCAACCACGTAGCCGTAGGGGTCGACATGATGGATGAATGCAGCACTGACGAGTAGTCTCCTGCATCATGATGACCAAGCACTATGCGGCCCTTAAAGGCTTAAATATACAGCAGTCCAACATTATAGCACTCCAATGCACTATATGGATATATATCTAAAACTGGACATCGACATCCATGTAACAGAATCCTTCTAACAGAAAGCTATATTTAGTAGAAGTAGAAATCCATGAATATCTATATGAAGGAGAACACCATGTTCATGCCTATGAATATGTCTGTGTGTATGTTCATTTCGAAATTCAAGATTGCAACCATTGATTGAATGCCACCATGCTTTCAATGTAATCTCGAATTGCAGTTGCAGTAGTTTGATACTAATAAAAAAAAATCTATTCTATTTTTCTTTCATGAACAGTTGGCATCCCATAGATTCAAGATGGCTATCACTTATTGAATGTCCCGATGCTTGAAATGCAATCTTGACTTGTAGTTGCATTAATTTGATATTATCAAAAAAACAAATCCTATTTGATTTTTCCTTCATTCAACCCATTCAAGATGGCTACCATTTACTAAATGCCACAATGCTTTCAGTGCAATGAAGAATTGTAGTTGCATTAATTTGATATCTATATAAGAAAATTTCTATTTGATACCTTTTTCAAACACAGTTGGCACCCCATAGGTTTAGGATGGCCACCATTCATTAAATGCCACAATGCTTTAAATGCAATCTTGAAATGTAGTTGCATTAATTTTATACTGTTAAAAAAATCCAATTTAGTTGTTTTTTTCATGAAGAGTTGGCACCCCATAGGTCTAAGATGGCTACCAGTCATTGAATGCCATAATGCTTAAATGCAATCTTGAATTGCAGTTGCATTGAAGACCACATCCGGAGGTTTTTAATTGGCAATTTCGCTATTGTAATCAGGTACCTAGGTATGTTAACTGACTTCCTATCTAAAGGTAACTCCTGTAGAGCTATATTTATTCATTTATTACTTGGTTTAGTTGGGGGCCAATCCATGAGACCTCATATCCTAAATATCAGTGATTGTGCTGTCCCCAGTGAGAAGCACATGAACTACAGCCCAAATACCCAATGTGATCTCATATTGGGTGACAACCAACCCAATGGGGAGGCCACCCCATATATTTTCTATAGAAACTACATGCATGTGCAAATATCACTTCAAACCTGGTATTCTTATGACAAGAGGTAAATCAACAAACTAGCACTAATTTGATGAGAAACCCCTCCTATTCCCTATCTATAAAGGGCCCCAGAAAGTACCATTTCCCTTGGAATCATGGTCACACATGCTAGCCAAAACTGCGGGAGTGGCCCCCCCTGGGCCCCTGCAGTGGTCAGTCTGCCTGAAGCACTTACCTCCCACTGGCCGTCCCTCCCTCCCCCACCCAATCACTGAGCACTGGCCCTGATCACTCACCATACTTCAATACAGAGTGTAACAACGGGCAATCCATTGGGTAGTTAACAGTTGTTAGTTTCCCTGCAAGCAGGTGGGGGGGGGGGGGGGGGTATGTGACTAGACCCCCCCCCCCCACCCACACACACACACACACACTCTCTCTCTCACATGTACTTAGCAACGGCCTCTCACAGCAGACCATGTACAGCAGTGCCCCCTTGTGCAAAGTGAGGAAAGCACAGATTGACCCATTCAGTATTTGGAGGGATTTACTATTTTTGCTAAAAAACCCACTTTATTCACATATTTATGTCACATATACTAAAGGATTATTCAAAACAGTATGTCTGCAGTGGTATATTCTGGTTTTCTCATATTAATCAAAACCTCCGGAGGTGGTCTTCAATTTGATTCTTAAAAAAATACTTTTTTTTTTTTCATGAACAGTTGGCACCCCATACATTCAAGGTGGCTACCAGTCATTGCATGCCACAATGCTTTAAGTGCAATCATGAATTGTAGTTGCATTAATCTGATACTGATAAAAAAAACTAATTCTATTCTTTTTTTAAAATTCATGAACAGTTGGCACCCCATATATTTAAGATGACTACCATTCATTGAATGCCCCGATGCTTGAAATGCAATCTCGAATTGTAGTTGCATCAATTTAATGCTAATAAAAAACAAATTCTTATCGATTTTTCTTTCATGAATAGTTGGCACCCCATAAAGTGACTACCATTCATATTAATGCTAATACAATGCTTTAAGTGCTATCTGGAATTGTAGTTGCATTAATCTGATACTAAAAAAAAAAAAGATATTCTATTTGATTTTCTTTCATGAACAGTTGGCACCCCATAAATTAAAAATGCACCCAGCACCCAGGTCAACAGCTATATACGGACACTGTACCTCCCCTGCCTTCAATGCAGAGTGAAGAGGGTGGGAGGGGATGACCATCAACAGTGCATAAACACTTTGATTGGATGACAATGCAGTTTTTATATTACAACCCTAAATTTGTGCAACGAAAATCATCAAGAATACTAAGTATTTTTTCCAAAGAATAGCTTTTCTAGAATGGCTCGATACTCAGAAATCCTACTGCGAATAAGAAAAAGTCAAATTCTGATTCTAAACACCTGAAAAGTGAGAAATGCTGGCGTTCACGGTTTTTGTAGGAAATGTACTAAAAACACCAAAAATATGCAACAAAACCCTAATTTTCTCAAAAACTGTTCAGTAGGATTTTTTCTAACTGAGGTTCCAGTGTTTTCTACCCTCATGTTACACATTGGCATAGAGAATATATTGGCACCTAGTCAGGATTTTGCCCTAGAAGCAATCTGTGAGGCAAAAAACAGCCAAAATGAGCCACTGGTCTGAAGTATAAAACTGGGCATCGATCACTATAGAGCTACAAAGAGAGAGAATCGATGTCCAGTATATATCAATTAGTCAGTACAGTGCCATGTTACATTCAAACTAAAGTCTGATGGACGCCTTAACCCTTCAAGGACTGTATAGTGCTTTAATGCATTATGTCCTTGGTCGTCATGATGCATGAATGCTGCCCTGGTGATTAATTCGCCAATGCCGATACATGGATACCCCCCCCCCCTCTATACCACCCAAAGAGTCAGCATGATGCATGCATGTATGATAGCGACCAAGAAAATGGCACAAAGCACCATGCAGCCCTCATTAAAAGGGTTAGACTGCTAAGACGGTACCCACCTGCAAGGCGTGTGAGAGGCAGCCGAACGTGCGGCGCTGTACGCCGACCGTGGGCAGAGCCGAGTTGACGTAGGTGGTCGGGGACGGGGCCAGGAAGTTAGCCCGACGGATCTTACTCATCTTGGTGGCCACAAAGAAGGGCAACACACACTGCAAATAGACGCCACATGGTGAGGAACAGGGCCAGGGGTGATGAAGATATACTGTTTATGTTTGAGTAGAGTATGGAAATTCAATGGAGTCTTTCTGGAATTTGGAGTTAATTTGACTGTTTTTGATAAATGCAGAGAGTGCAATCATTATCAGCTTTAATAGTGAGAAACTATGGAAACTCAATGTACATGTACAATATTTCTGGACTTTGAAATTAATTAATATTGATTATATTTTTGATAAATGCAGAGTGTAATCAATGTTAATAGGGAGTGAGTTACTACCTGTAACATATCAGGGAACATTCACGTTTGACGTGACCGTATATCTTACCTGTACAATGATGCCCTTACTGGCGTATTCCGTCTGTAGGGCCTGACTGAAGAAGTCCACGAACGACTACAACAAATGTAGCACAGACTTAAATATACTTGTACATTTATAGAAATGGACGGCAGTTTAGTGAAAGCTCACTCATTATTTACAACTCACAATACTTCTTGACAATTCAAATGATAGGTATACTGACAACAGACTTTGTATTTTCCTTGATATTTGTAGTCTTTACTATATATTTCTGAGTAAGCACTGTACCTATATACATGTATCAATTACATAGATACCACTACTTAGTTAATAAAAAGAAGTATGACAACTTGAGTCTAAGGACATTTTATACAGAAGTTCTAGCGAAAAAGTAGGAATTCCTGAAAAAGTAGAACAAGTGGCATCTCTGAATGCGTCCATACCTTTGTGGCAGCGTAGAGGGTGAGGAGGGGGGTGGGTTGGCAGGCCGAGGCAGAGGCGATGTTAATGATGGCACCCTTCTTCTTCTCCACCATCCCTGGCAGCACGATCTTGGACATCTGTATAAAACATGAGGCGTTTAAAATAATTTGGGAGACGGTTCAGTGTTTTAGCCGTCGCATACTGTTTTAATGCATTAAACCCTTTGCTGTCAAGTTGCATAAATGCAGACCAGGTGAGTAACTCGCCAGGCCTGTATTCATGCATCACGGGAATGTATCATAGAGTTATTTGCTGGCGTACTAGAACAAATGCCATCAAAAACGTATTACCGGGTACGACCGTCGTTTCTACATATTATCTCAAAATGATGCATATTTTCTCTGTGAACCTACCTCAGCTACGGATCCAGCATTGACATTGATGACGTTCCTAATGCTCTGTAAGTAGAGAAATACAATGTTACAAGATAAAAGCGTCATTTATCAGCAGGGCCTTACCCCTGGTGCATACAAAAGACTGCGCTTATACACGTTCTAATTCTAGTGCCCAGGGGATAGTTAAGACTGCTTTATCCCTAGCGTTGTTGTATTTTAAAGACCAAGCGCTTAAATGAGACGCTTTGGATGTCAATGCCAAGAAATAGAATACATATCACGCTGACCCTATGGGATTTGGCCATTTTACCTGAACACAACTATTTTCTCTAGGCCTTAACACAGATGAATATTATCAAAGTATAAAGTCATTCTGACCTCTAGTAAACCACAACACCTGAGAAAATACTTTATGCACTTGACATATTTAGTAGACAAGTGCTAAAGTAAGATGCGCTACTGCTTAGTTGCTAATTCTACACCCCAAAGTCCTTCCACTTCAACCCATTTACCCGTTATCTATCATCAAACACTCAGGACTAATTGCCATACGATAGTGGTGACACAGATATGTAGCACCTTAAATACATCAACTTGTGCTTTACCTGTTCGTCAACGTCAGCAAAGTACTCTGGGTGGTTATACGACATACCAACATTATTCACTGAAAATACAAGACATACATACCATAATCAATTGTGTACAAAAGAAAGACCGATGTCAGTTTTTAAACATTTCATGATAATTGTTTTTTGTTCATTCAATAAAGACAAGCACAAAAAAACATATTTTTCTATTTTCCTCTGAAACAATAATAATTAAAAAAAAAAAAAAATCTGTTTATGAGTAAGCTTGAATGAATATAAGAATGATATAACAGCCTATTATCTTACCAAGGACCCCGATATCAAGCCCGTTGAGCTCCTTCTTGATCTTGGGGTAAATCTCGGCGGGGCTGGCCGTGAAGTCTATGGCTACACATTTAGTCTTCACGCCACTCGTCTTTTCTGTATGAAAAGAAATAGAAGGATTTTTGACATTTTTAAGGATTTTGTTAGAAAAGGAGGAGCAAATCCTTTCGTCATATTGGTAGTGAAAGACAAATGTCAGCATTCTTATTTCTGATACAAATATGATGATTATAAACAATGAAAATTGGGATCATTTAGTAAAAATGGAAACCCTGTAATACTGGTAGTATAAAATATTGCGTCGTAAGCGTTATCAGTTAGATAGCCATGCGAATCTGGTAAGTTACTCATTATTATGTGCCTTAATATCAGCAGTTAAAATTGTTTCATATTACATATATGATATATCTATATTTTTTTGTTGGTTTGACTGATTGCTAAGGGATCACAGATAGACAAGCTTGTCAACAGAGAGACACTGAAGGTTGTATTGATCTTGACACTAAATATTATAAAAGACTTACGAAGTTCGGCGGCGACATCAGCAAGCTTGTCTGGGTTCCTGCTGATGAGTACCACGTCAATACCCATCTTAGCCAACTGTGAAGTCAAGGACACAAGACATGTGTATACATGACAAACGCTAATATGCATACTGTACTCCCTCCCCCCTTTTTTTTGCATACTTTACACTTGTGGGAAATGAAACCAATGTTGATCATCATTTAGACATCTTTTTATAAAATCAAACAGAATCAACTATCTGAAAAGCCCCTAAAATGATTTACATGGGTACCTCTGTTTTTTCCCCACAGATCTTGATGAATGATCTGCAGCATCACAATATTATCTTTAAATCATGACAGGTTTTATGAAAAGGAATCCTAAAAGACGTACGTACCTTCTGTGCGTATGCCTTGCCAATTCCATCTGTAGCTCCCGTGACAACTGAAATATACAATTTTACTTTGAGATATTCGATAGAAAGACATATAGCATTTATATTATCACTTTCACTAATTGAAAAATATGACGAGGGAGGCCTTTTATTATTATTATTTATTTTTTTTTGAATTTTTTTTTACCTTGCGGGCTATAATGTATAGGATAATATAGGTTTTTCGTGGATGAAGTCCATGTTTTGGTAGTTAGAGAAATAGAGTCATTGATCTTTAAAAGTGAGAAAATATAAGTTATTTCTATCCCATCGCATTACTGGCAATATTAGCTTTAATTTGATACCAAATATATCAATATTTGTTAAATTTTAATCATGTTTTTCATTTTAAAAAATAGCAAAAAAAAAGGTTTCCTCGGTTTTGAGTGGCCTCATATAGGAACAATATAGAAAGGTGTTGCAGATGTACAAGGGACAGTAGAATCTACCGGTGTGGTTCAAATCTCCGACGGGTTCAGCTAGATACCGGAATAGTAATGTGCGGGCCTTTTCACCTCCCCAAGAGAGGTCCAAATTTGTTTGGTCTCACCCCAACCTTAAGGTGTCCAGAACCCATAAGGGTTCAGGCAAGGCGTCGCCTGGATCAGCTGATACATTATGTAACAGTGTTTATCCTAGTATGCGCTGTGACAACATGTGGTTTATCTAGATGTACATTGATCGTCTACATGCATTCATACACTGGTGTGTCAACCTGGACCTGGGACCTGGGACCAAGTGGCAATGTTTTCGGGCCAGTCACAATAGATAAGGCAGAACTAGTCTTCAAGGGAATGGCTATTCCCTTCTTTTCTTACCGTAATTACGATATCTAATTTTGTCATGTTTTTTTTTTCATTAGAATTTGCAAATAAAAATCAAAAATCTCTAAAAATTAAAAGGCGATTTTGTTGATGCGCGTTGATGAGGAACAAATTCAATTTTTGGAGTGGCCTCCAGTAAGAAGTAGAAGAGTCAAGTCTTCGAAAATGAGAGTAGAGTAGACTCAGCACTCAGTGGGCCTATAGACATACCGGGTACCGGGTACCCGAGACATGTAGGCCTAGGCCTACGGTACCATACCGGCGTATGATGGCAAGTCATGACATGTACAATATATATGGGTAGGGCCTATATTAATGTATAACATGGTATAGGTAAGTCTAATAGTAATAGTATCCTATCGGTACTATACGGTATAGATCTAGTCCTAGGGCTGAGGCTAGGCCTGGTCCTACCGGTAGTACTGAAATTCACTGTAGTGTAGGCCTTAAGGCTTAACCAAACTTTAGTCTAACACTAGTGTAAAAAGCAGACTTATCGTCACCTCAGAAGATCTACGGATCAATATCTAGCCTAGCCCTAGGTCGGAAATAAAAAAACACGATTTTTTCCTGAGTCTACATAATCATATTAACATTTATACTTGGAGAAGCATCAGAACTTGACAGAAGGTGACATGGCTGACCGCCTGGCAGTAGGCCTACAATAACCACGCCCACCCGGTGACCCAGTCCCCCACTGCAGCCTGCAGCAGGTGCCGGGACTCCCCATGACGGCGGCCGGGTGGCGTGATGGCCTGATGCCGGGCGCCGGTCTCTGACAGGCCCCGGCTACAACAAACACTGTGAGTGTGACTGCGGCCACTTACCTGCCCACTGCCCCATCTCCTTGAGGTTGGCGCTCAGCCCCAGGGACCCGGCCAGCAGGAATGCCTTCACGCCATTCCATAGTGAGCATAGAAACTTCAAGGCGACATAGGAGGCGGCCACAGCGCCGAAAATGGCCAAGGCTTGCGTGTATTCGCCAAACATCCCACTCTGTGACGCCATCTTGAAAAGGGGGTCGAAGGTCAAGGTTGTCGCCAAGGTAAGGTGCGTCCCTCGATAGGGGGCGTGGCAGTTTTGTGAGCTCTAGTGTGTATATTGCCTACCAGGTGGTACCAAAATGTTTTGTGGAACTAGATGATTTTTCCCTATGTTTTTGCACTGGCCACCACTATGGCATAGACCTACTGATAGGCCTAGGCTTAGCTAACACAAAACAGGGAGCAAAATGTAGGCCTAAACCTGATTATCCTCATTCAGTCATTGCACAATAATTGACAATTGAGGATAGGCCTACTGGAGGCCTACATTTTGCTCCCTGGTTTGTCACCATAGGCCTAGGCCTACTACCCAGGTAACATAGGTACATTGGGCCATCATTGGGCCAATATACCACTTAAAAATGGGCCAATATTGGCATTTTGATATTGGCCCACCGCTGGTTTGACCGCTGGCCCTATAATGGCCCATGCTCGGAAAAAGGGATATTGATTTCATATTGGCCCAACGGTGGGCCAACATTAAAATGTTTTTACATTATTCCAAAGTTACAAATTAAACATCGGGGCAACCTTGAAATACATATGTGGCTCCAACATATAATTCTCAATATAGGACAACTGCAACAATCACTAATATTGAACAATACTATTTTTATGTGTATATTTGAATGTACAAACACATTTAAGACATGACTGTCAAGTATCATCAGTTTAGAAAAAGCCATTTTTGTCTTTTTAATCCATCTTGATCTCTATCCCAAATTGGTTAGACACCATACAATGGGGGTGGATGGCTAAATTAGACACGGCGACATGGCCATTTCTTAAAATCGACATGCGACATGGGGCTTAGTGACATGAGGAAAAAAATAAGTGACATGACATGGGGTGTTTCTTAAAATCGACATGGGACATGACAGGTTCTTAAGGGCGACATGGGACATGGGGATTTAAGGGACAGGCGACATGACCATTTCTTAAAATCGACATGCGACATGGGGACCCCCCCATCTACACCCCCCATACAAACTGTATTACTATGATTTAGGACTTATCTAACTCCATTACCCACACATGAGGTGTCTTCAAGTTCCTTTTGACAAATTCCCACTGATGTCATGCAGTAAATGGCACTTTTAGATATCAAATTTCATCCATAAACTTCCTCTGACCTTTAACCATGTAGAGCACACTGGGGATCACATTTATAACCCAATATGATGGCAAAGTTGGAGCCATCCTGTAAGATGTTCTTCAGGCAACATTGAATCCCCCTGGTGTAGATCACAGCCAATATTGGACAAGTGCAGTTAGAATTTATGTTGGTTCAACATCAGAAATAATATGATGGCCCTGAAATGTTCCAACACTGGGCCAACACTGGGTCAATATCAGCAATATCAAGCATGGGCCAGCTCTGGGCCAGCGGTCAACCCAGCAATGGCCCATTATGGGAATTGCCAAGGGTGGGCCATCATTGTAATTTGTATGTTGAACCAATGTATGCATTACCTACAATGGGCCATGGTTGGTATAACGATTGCGATGGAGTCGATCATTGTCGACATTGGCCCAATATACCCTTGCTACCTGGGTAGGCCCATCAACTGTGATCTATCACCTGGTGGGTGTGACCTGATGGTGATAGGTCTGGTGGGTGTCTCCTGGTGGATGTCTCCTGGTGGATGTCTCCTGGCGGGTGTCGCCTGGCGGGTGTCGCCTGGCGGGTGTCGCCTGGCGGGTGTCGCCTGGCGGGTGTCGCCTGGCGGGTGTCGCCTGGCGGGTGTCGCCTGGCGGGTGTCGCCTGGCGGGTGTCGCCTGGCGGGTGTCGCCTGGCGGGTGTCAACTGGCGGGTGTCGCCTGGCGGGTGTCGCCTGGCGGGTGTTGCCTGGCGGGTGTCGCCTGGCGGGTGTCGCCTGGCGGGTGTCAACTGGCGGGTGTCGCCTGGCGGGTGTCGCCTGGCGGGTGTCAACTGGCGGGTGTCAACTGGCGGGTGTCAACTGGCGGGTGTCAACTGGCGGGTGTCAACTGGCGGGTGTCAACTGGCGGGTGTCAACTGGCGGGTGTCAACTGGCGGGTGTCAACTGGCGGGTGTCAACTGGCGGGTGTCAACTGGCGGGTCCCAGTAAACACAACTACGTTGGTCAGACGTAAATCTACGTTGAATTTTGGTCTGAACTACGTAATTTTAGAAGGTTTATGAACGTCAAAATGTTAAGGTTTATTTACCACTCTCAAACCTACAGGTCTGATTTACGTAGCTAATTTACGTAAATCTACGTTCAACTGGGATTTAAACACATTACATATAATTCTAAATAGTGGGATTCAGACAAAGACTTGCATTATATTGCAGACAAATTAATACAAAATAATCACTATAATGTCAGTTCATTCTATATAGTATATTCCTGTAGTTCAACTGAACAGCCTCACATGCAGTATAGATCTGTTGAATAGTTTGGGCTGCAGAGAGGCTTTGTATTTCTTCTCTTACCACAAATGTGGTGTTTGATCAGTTAAGTGCCACAAAACACATATTCACGCCCAACACTTTAGTCTACTCTCCTTTATATATATGAATATTATATTGAATACGGTTTATTTGCATGATATTGAATTCATAATTAATGAGAATTTACTGCTTGAATGTGGTAGATTTTTTAAAGAGCGGTAACATTCTCTCCATAATTGATAGTGCTGCCACCTAGTGTGACACTGAGAAGTCATCTACCCACTTGAAGTGGAAAAGTTACGTCTTTTAACGTAGATCTATGTAGATTTATTACATCTGAATGAGGTAGATTAACGTAAATCAGACGTCTACGTCTGTTGAACGTAAATAAACCTTAACGTTTTGACGTCTATAAACCTTCCAAAGTGACCAATCTCAGACCTTTTGGTTGGAAAACTACCTAGAGAAACCTCTGAGCTACGTTGGAAATACGTAGGGTGTTTACTGGGGTGTCACCTGGCGGGTGTCACCTGGCAGGTGTCACCTGGCGGGTGTCACCTGGTGGGTGTCACCTGGTGGGTGTCACCTGGTGGGTTTTTAATGGCATTGGACTAGAGTATTGAGGAACATTTGGGTAATATCGTCACTAGGTGAGCGATATTACCCATATTTACCCTAAAGGGTGTCGCCTGGTTGGTGTCGCATGGTGGGTAGGCCTATCTCCTGGTCACATGGTGGGTGTCACCTGATTGGTGTCCCCTGGTGGGTGTCACCTACCGGTAGTCGTTATGTTTTGTTATGTGTCACCTGGTGGGTGTCACCTGATAGGTGTCGCCTGGTGGGTTTCTCCTTCTGGGTGTCGCCTGGTAGGTGTCACCTGGTGGTTTTCGCTAACCCAAATGCTCATATTGTCTATAGTTTTGTATAGTCCATGTCATTTTTAAGGAAATGCAGCACTATTAATTACCTTTGAAATTGTTTTCTATATAATTATATGGGGTAATAATCACATTTCTAGAAATGTATATTTTACGTGCATCATAAATACTTATGGGTGTATAATACATTATTTATAACTGTATAGTGTATATATAATATTTGTATATTGGTATTCAGAAATAGTATCATTTGAGTCTTTCAATACGAGTTGACTCTCTAAAACTTAACTTAAAGAGTCAATCATATAATAGCGGGGTATTATAACTATTGATCAAATAGGTGGCTGACATGATAGTTATCTAAGAAGCAGCCTTTTTATCCACTTGTCATATTGGATTACTAATTTGTCAGGAGACACATTTACTACATCTTTACTAAATTGTTGACATGATTTTATGATACAAATATGACATTACAAGGGATTTTTGTACACATGCATATTACTGTTGATTGTTGATAAATACATTTTTTAAACTTGAACTTGTTGCCTGGTGGGTGTCCCCTGGTGGGAGTTGCCTGGTGGGTGTCACCTGATGCATATTTCAGCTCAGAGGTTTCTCTAGGTAGTTTTCCAACCAAAGGTTTGAGATTGGTAATTTTGGAAGGTTTGTAGACATCAGAACGTTAAGGTATATTTCCGTTCAACCAACGTAGACGTTTGGTTTACGTTTATCTATACCTCATTCAGGCTGTGATGTGGATGATAGCACTTACTTCAGTTACTTCATCATTACTTCACTAGTTCCCCTCCATCATTGAATACCCTACACTGTAAATAGTGAAAAGGTCTGTTCATAATGTTAACCAACAGGATATTGTACTGCCCTTTTACAATAATACCGTACTATAGTATCATACCGTAAAACTACAGTAGGGCCTAGTCTCTATTATTATTTACTTCTAACAGTGTACAAGATGTACACGAGTAGAATAAAGAGACACCAAAAATAACAATGAACACGAGTTGTCCTCTTTACCAAGGACATCAATTTGTCTTTATTGTATGTACAACATGTAAAATGTCAGTAATGTACAGTTCATTTTGGAGAAACATTCTATAATTGTGTGGACATGAAGTCATGTAGGCTACCCGTGTTTTCAGCATCGGAACTCGGTAAGTGGTGAACATTGTGGTGGAACTATTCTACTCTATATAATCAATTCGGCTGTATCTAAGTGCCAGGGCCTCAAATGGACACCAGTCCTGAATAAGCAATGGGGAACAGTAGTACTGAAATACAGGGAATACTCTATATCCTAGTCTTCAAAAAGCACCCATTTTCATTGATTAAGAGCTGGCGTTAATTTTAATCTAATTCAATATATTCACCTGGGCTTATATCGATTAGCCTGTGATGACTTATCTGTTGTAACATTAAGTATATAGACGGTGTAGTATCAATATCAAACACGAAGATTAATACAGTGCTTACGGCAGACCATCCTGAGTAGTTCATGTCCCAAGTAAAACATGTATATAGTCCTCCTCAACATCCTGAATGTCTTTAGGAATACTCTGTAGACTTGTCTTATATATCAGTCTGGTTCTAAATAACAGCAGCTTCTAGTCCAATACATGCAGTCATGTATTGGTGGATATTGAATTAGCTTTGCTAAGAGTATCATGAAATATTCCTGTAATTATTCATTAAAATTAAACAAAACGCATATCAACATTTTATGTATTTAGCCGTGTAAGAGAGAGTGAAAGATCCTTCTGAAATTTCCTTGCCAACATAAGATAATATGGGAATGATAATCATAATCATATCTCGAGACAGTTTCAACTTTTATTGTCTGCCTAATTTGGTAACTAGGTGTACTAAAACATAATGATATTATACACGTTAATACAAATGTATTTTCCGTAGGTACAACTAAACTAATAACACTTATACCAAACATTATCAGAGCCTGGGTGGGATGGGACAGTATCAAACTGCCTTCATGATAAGTCCTAACAACTAGAGATCTTTGGCTCGGATCAAGTTGAATTACATCTGGTCACTAATGATATACAAACATAATTTGTTGTATAGTGCTCAAAGAATAAGTTACACTTATGATATGGTCGCTTACCGATCAATTTATATATACATTATCGTACAATATACCAACATAACATGCATTATTTTACAACGGATGTTAAGCCAACACAGTTCATCCACCTCTTTCGAATTTCTTCTCTTTATTTTTCAACTCTTCATAATGAGAAGTAATTAATTCATGAACTGACACATTATTGAACATCTTTCCTAGAAATTGGCGCGGAATCCTCACACACTTAGAATTCGTTCAATTTTATTGCTAAATACATTCAATAATTCATCATTGAATTAGACTGACATGGACTCTAGGAGAGTCTTATTCATTTACTATCTTAAAAACGGGTAAAGTGCAAAACTCGCTGTGACAATGTTCTTGCAGATGAAAACCCATCTGCCAGCCGAATCATGTTCACTATATGTCACTCTCACCTCCGCCCCAATCTAATTAATAAATATTACAGGAACTCTTCTCTGGAAGAAAGGGCGAAATGAGTACTACTCTGTTGTTCTAGCCGCTTCCCTGGAATTAGGTTTAGAATGACTAAATCTTTAGATATCTAAAAGGTTAATTTGATTCATAATCCTCAACTTTTTTTTATCAACATTGCGTCTTGGGTAAATATGACGGTTGCAAGGCAGGTTGGTGCAGATTTATTCTAACTGCCTGGAGTGAAATAACTGCCTCCTGAAGATTGACCATGCATTTATTGATCTGATACTTATTTCAGACTTTTTTTGGACTGTTTATATAGTTTTGGCATACATCTCTGGCAGCTGCCTCCTTGTCATGCAGAGAACATTCTCTATAGTAAAGCATGAAACAGTCTCTATAGTAAAGCATGAAATTAGGTGTGGAGAAACTGGATCTTGTTATCCACGACCATATCCCCACGGTGACATCATGAACATACCTATCAAACCAATATTTAAATTTCAATAAAACTAATCAATAATCATATAAAATGAATACAGAGACCCCCTCAAATCTATCAACAACTTAAAGGGTTCAACTGTGGGGAAGAAACTTTTAGTTTGGATAGCTTCTCTTAAACCCCCGTCTATCAATTCCATACTCTGAATACAGTGAAGACAATCGTATAGACAAGTATGCAGAAACATCTGTGTAGACACATAAAAGGTCATTTTGGAAGCATTCCTCTCATTAGATCCAAGTCATATTCTTCGTGGAAAGTTGTGTTCATATGACATTAAATTCTTACCCTTCTTTGCATGCGTTTCTGAAACTAAGCACATACATTATTTTGATTCCAATCATCTAAAGTTACTAACATGGGTGTAGTGAATCTTGTCTCTCCAAATACATCCTTCTGTAAAATGTAAGTTCAACAGGATTGTCCATTCTGAGGGGACATTCACCGATATGGTTGCCATCTGGAGGCCAATATTATCGGAGCAATGTAAATGTCATATACAATGTATCAACAAAGAGATGGAGTTATTTATCAATATGGATGATAGCCGATCCAAATTAATTCGGGAACGCTTATGTATAACAGACGGATTATTCGCAATGTGCAATGATTTAGAATACGTATAATACTTGTATTGTAGTTAACCTGCCTGCTTTAGTGTGGCAGCACCCTTTGTGCGGTGCCCTGTCTAAAAGGAATACCATCTTGAGGCGTAATATATGATAATTATAAGCATTCAGTAAAATCCTAAATCGATCAACATGTGTTTATATTATGTAGCCCCTCGGGGGTAGAATACCATTTTGAGACGTGACAAGGTCTCTTCTAAATCTGCCTACTGTCCGAATGGCACAGAGTGATAGGAGCTTTAGGAGGTAAAGTCTGTCATAAAGAGATCACTAAAACTGTTGGGTTGTCGAATTGATAAGGGTCATCAATGTGATGGAGAAATCTTAGGGTTCTCATATTGATAACAGCGGTGGTCATCTGTGACGACCATGGGTCATCAAACCAACCATGCTTGCCAAAAAAGGGTTGTTAGTGTGACGACCACGGGGGCTTATTTCATAACTCATGTTTTCTGCACCCTTATATTAAGGAGTTAGCAGAGCGAAGTTTGTATATCAATAAGGTGTTATTTTAATATTTCAGAAAAAGTTTCAGTAACTTAATGTTTATTATAACGTCTTATGAAACATACTTGCTAATTTTCCAAGTGTTTGTTGCCTAAAATTAATTTTTCAGAAATATTAGTATTTAATATACTAGCCTATATTAGTACTTCCGATAACTGATGCTAGTAAGAGACACAATATAGTAAGGAATCTTTGATTGCTACATCATTAGAGCAGAAGTCCTCCAGCTTTCCAAGCGCTGGACACTGGCTCTGTCCAGTGGGAGGGTGTGGAACTAGGCCGGATGTTGGTGACACCCTCTCTCTTCTACTGCTCAACCTGGCTGAAGGACTAACATAATTATCGACTTTAAAAAATCGCTCTATTAGAATATAATTATGAGGTATGAAACAGGTCCCAGTGGTCACAGGGGGGGGGGTGGAGATTAGAACCAAGTTTTATTTGGGAGCCAAGCGCAACCACTCTTAAGTATTGGCCTGCTGGCATCAGCATTAGATGTATAGCCAACCCAGGACTATAGGTGTAGCCACATCATCATTAAATGTAGCCACCTTATCAATAGCTGTAGCCACATCAGAAATGGATGTGCAGTCACCCCTCACTTCCTAGAAGGCCTACTTCCTGACTACTTCGGATCCTTCACTTCTTCAGACAATATTATCACTTGCAACTGCCCTTATGTCTATCCTATCATATTTAGACTTAGATAATCGGATAGGTTACTTCCTCAGACATTTATTCTTGCACTTTCCAACTCTCACGTCGTGAGGGCTGACTGCAGTCGGTTCAGCACCAGATCTAGCTACTTCAGCACTAGATGCAGCCATAACAGCACTACTCTGCAGCAGGAAACAACATTGAAAACACATTTTTTGCCTTTTTTCATAAACTCTCTGGGGAACCATACTCATATATTTAATATCCACATATTTCATATCAACAAAGAGAGCAGACTTTTGGATTTGTAACACAATATGATTGATTGAAAGGGTTCTTTCTTCTAGAAAAATATACGGTAATTGTTAACTTTGAAAAAAACAAACAAAAGTTTATGAACCATTAATTTGTTTGAACAGTTTTTGCATTAATTTATTGATTTCACTGCCAGTTGCAATTTACGACATTCATGATAACAATGATGTTTCATATTACATTTCATCCGTTCACACAAAGCTTGCAGCAAAATTGGAATAAAGTTTGAGTGATTATCCCTTACTCTGTAAATTCACTAAATCAACATTAGAACAATAGCTGCATTGCTTGTAGAAACAGAAAATGCAGAATTACGGCTAAAATGCAATTTTCTGTTACTAATCTAGATTTGTATACATTGCAACATGAATTCAACTTGAATTATGCAAAACTTTTGAGTAATTTCAACATTTCTGAAAGATCTTAAACATTAAATTATGAAAGTTGTATACTTTCAAGAATGTGAGGAAAGGTTTAGCCAGTATAATGATACCATCCATTTAGCCCATGAAAACCGAATGTTGTTTCCTGCTGCACGGACCTAGCTACCTCAGCACTAGATGTAGCCACCTCAACACTAGGTATAGCCACCTCATAACTAGATGTGGCCACCTCAGCACTGAGTATACCCACATCAACACTAAATATAGCCACCTCAGCACTAGATGTAGCCACCTCAGCACTAGATGTAGCCACCTCAACACTAGGTATAGCCACCTCATAACTAGATGTAGCCACCTCAGCACTGAGTATATCCACATTAACACTAGATATAGCCACCTCAGCACTAGATGTAGCCACCTCGACACCAGATGTGCATGCCACCTCAGTACTAGATGTAGCCACCTCGGCACTAGATGTATAATCACCTGAGCACTAGATGTAGCCACCTCCAGACTAGGTATACCCACATCAGCACTAGATGTAGCCACCTGAGCACTAGATGTAGCCACCTGAGCAATAGGTGTAGCCACCCCAGCACTAAGTATATCCACATCAGCACTAGATGTAGCCACCCCAGCAATAGATGTAGCCACCTCAACACTAGCTATAGCCACCTCAGCACTAGACATAGCCACCTTGGCACTAGATGTAGCTACCTCAGCACTAGATGTAGCCATCTCAACACTAGGTATACCCACATCAGCACTAGATGTAGCCACCTCAGCATTAGATGTAACCATCTACTGGTATCGCCCTTACAGACACAGTGACGCCACTACTTTGGAAAGGGCGCATCATGACGTCACTAGTTTGGAAAGGGCGCGACCTTGGTGCGTCTGAAGGGGCCTTCCCTGCGCCGACATGTCATTTCCGCCACCAGGAATCCCAGGATACACAGCACGACGGCTAGCAGCGCGATAGACAGTGACACAATGACAGCCACCACGGTCGGCGACATGCCGTCACCGTCATATGGCGCTGAGGCGTACGCGTGTGCGGGGGCGGCCGCCTCGTTGACGATCTGTTCACCGTCAATGTCAATCAGGACATGTGCTGTTACAAGGCTGTACAGGGTCGGGGTCGGAGGAGGGTGGGTGGTGGGAAGAGCAGGTTTAGACCCAGCATGGGCAGTACTGGTAAAAGACTTCCCGAGAAAGGAACTGGTGGACGGGGAAGTGTGCGGACTTGAAGGTGTGGTTGGAAATGGGTATGTTTTGTTGGAGATTATGTGATTGGATGCAATACTTACAGAGGTATTGATATGAATTTTTGTGACATGGAAATCTGTCTGGTTTGAACTGCTAATTGGGGAATTGGTGATACCGGAAGTAGCATTGTGGGACATATTGTGAGAAAAATGTGTACTATTGGACATAGTTGCAGAGGCAATTGTACTTGAAGCATGATTGGAAGCTGAATGATGGGAAGGTGTAGATGGTGCCACCGTCATGACCTCATTAACTGCTGAGTCATCATGATGGCTGAAGACGTCATCATGGCGGGTGATGACGTCATCATGGCGGTTGATGACGTCATCAGAGTCTTGGACCAGCCCTGTCCGTAGACGTATGTCCATGGGCACGCCGTAGGACATGGCTGAGAAGATGGTTGTGTGTGAGCGGTGACTGAGATTATGGCGGCCTGCACTGAGTGACAACTGTACAGCGGTGTAATTCTGTCTGAGCCCCTCAATGGGCACCGATCTGTGTGACGAGCTACTATTGAGCTGCTCCCCGTCCAGCCGGAGCTGCTCCCGCTCCGACTCCGCCACCACAATGTTCACCTTGTGTGGCCTCGCATAGGTGGCACTGTACTGGTTCTGCCGCTGCTCCATAGGTGGCAGCAGCAGCAGCAGTGTGTCGCTGGTGACTGGTGTGAGGTGCGCTGTGATGTACTGTAGAATGATGACCGGCCTGGATGTCTCTATGTTGATGTAATCGTTGTGAATGACGTGTATGTCCTCATGCTCTGGTGGCGATAACGTTATCTGCTGCTTCTGCGCTTTCTGTTTGATGTGCACGCTCGTGTCGTTCTCACGTACTGTTAACAAAATAAAGAATGTCTTATTTTAGTAGGATTTCATCATTAATTACATGACATAAATACAGAGCTTCACTCATAAAATATTTGCACATCTTGTCTTTTTCACTCGCTGGAGCTAGCACCTTGTGGGATACGCCGCTCATGAAGAATCTGTTGGTTTGGACACCTTACTGGGTAGCTCATTCTATGTATTTCCGCTAGGGACAGTACGTGTCAGCAGAATGTGTAAGAAAGCGACCCTGATGACACTTACCCAGCTAGAGGTCTAAGAAACCATTTACAAAGGTCACACCTGGCTATCTAGCTTTTTCTATCCTTTTGATCAAATATTCATCAAAGGCAGTAATCTACGCACACTAGCTGTGACAGACGTGACCTCAGTAACCCTGTCATGCTACATAGGAAGAAAATATCAGGCATTAGCTTAGTGCACTAAAAGACGCTCCTACTTTTTGTGGTCAGATATGATCCTTGTAGCTACATTATATTATAGCCAAAGGCAGCTGAAAACGGGCCTGTATGGTACATACCTATTAGTTTTGTTCTTTTAATGATTGGTATCACATTTAGAATCATGTCAATGCACTATAACGTCTATTGTGAGCTGACCTGTGAGACAAAGTGTGTATAAGCCTACACATTAGCTGACACAGCAGAACGAGTGTACTGACCTATGACACAGCACAACTTGTGTACCCCAGACCTATGACCTGATGGTACAGCAGATAATGTGTACTGACCTAAGCGAAGGCACAATGTATGTTCTGATCTATGAGACAGGCCTTTGACACAGCAAAAAGCAATACATATATGACACAACACTAAGTGTATGCCGACATTGCAGTACTTGGCAATTAGTGGAAATGTATGTCATAATAGTATAGTCCCGCCTATAAAGTTTATCAAATGTCCATAAAGTTCATGAGATTGACATTGAATTTAATTTAAATTTAAGGACTTTTAATATGTGCTGAAATGTAAAGTTTGATGCAGTGCGTCTATACTGACCTGTGCCCCGGGCGCTGACACTGCACAAAGTGTGAACTAAGGGAGTGATCATTTTTTAACAACAGGGGGGGGTGGTGGGTTTCCGCGCGGAGCGCGCGAAATTTTTTACACCCCCCCCGGTCAAGGGGTCAAAATTTTTTACCCCCCCCCCCTTAGGGTCGAAAATTGGCTCGCGCGCGGGCCCTTTGAAGCATAGTAACGCGCGGGCTTTTTGGCTCAAAACAGGTCAAATTTTTTTGCCCCCCCCCCAAGAGGGGTCCAAATTTTTTTGCCCCCCCCCCGGTCAAGGGGTCCAAATTTTTTTGCCCCCCCCCCAAACCCACCACCCCCCCCCTGTTGATAATAAATGATCACTCCCTAACCTATGGTAAAGCCAGCACATATTGTACAGGCCTACTGACATTTGACACAGTAGGGGAAGATGGGGGAATACGGGACACCTAAGGGTTTTCATGCAATTTCTGGCTTTCTGGTGACCATAAGCAAAATATTTTTTTACCTACTTTTTAAGCATTCCTCTTTTATATTTAACTGTGTTGAAGAAAAATTTCCTCAAACTCCCTGAGGAACAATGGTTGTAGTCAATAATTTCAAAGATTTTGTGACCCATATTACCCCACGGTGGGGTAATACGGGTCGCCATTGTGGGGTAAGATGGAACGGAATAGGAATCGTCAGTGAAAATGGCCAAATATCTTTCAAGCATGGGTGGAATTCTTTGAATGGGAAGCCTTTGAGGTACCTTAACAAAATATATGATGATTTAAACTGTCCCAAAACATTATAAAGATACTTTGTTACCTCAATGAGTGCTATATGTGCATGTTCTTGTTGAGAGAATTTGTCAAAATATTAAACAATTAGCAGAATTTGGCCAAAATGGAGTGTTTACATCGTTTCCATGGTAACCAGGGTGTCATGATATACCCAAACCCCTATCTATTAGATGGGGCTCCTCTATAGCTTTAATTCAAGCTATTTTGTGACCATTTATGTTGAGATGCACACTAGAAACAGCAAAAATTGTAAATTGTCCGTGATGTTCAAATTTACCCTGAAATTTCTTGTATTTTTATGCCGCCATTTTGGAAAATGGCCGCCACACAAAGCATGACCATATGCAAATTTAAAACATGAAAAAAATCTCACAAAGAACTATGTTTATTTAGATATCTTGAAAAAAAGTAGTTTCTGCAAAGGCACTCTTTCATATGGAGGTTTTAAATAAGATCAATAGCTTAACATTTTTGTAGAAAAAATACATACAAATTGCCATAGGGATTGCCTTTGACCCGTATTACCCCACCGAAAAATGAGGTTGGGGTAATACGGGACACCATACAAATAGTGGTGTCAATTCCTAGACACTTCACAGAAAATAACCAAACCATATTTAATTTTATAAGCTATTGGCTGTTTTATCCTTAGCACCTGAAACCAGAAAAAAGATTACCATTTTGCTCAAACTAGGGGCTTACATGAATAATGATATGTCTAATTATGCTGTACTAATCAAGATGTCAGCCCTCAATATTCCAGGTATTCAATTTTATTTTCCGCGTATAATTCAAATAATAATTCCTGCAACAACATAATAAATGCTGCAATATGTATGATCTGATGCCTACCTTTTATTATAAAACCCAAACTGAGTTCTTAGTGTTACCTTTCAGTAAGAAATATCAGTCTGAAATGAGAGTGTCCCTTATTACCCCATGGCCCGTATTACCCCATCTTCCCCTACCAAGAGTGCGTTGACACAATGGAACATGTTGGAGGATCTACAGAATTATGACACAAGGGCAAACTATACTGACCTATGACCCTGAAGACAGTGTTATTAGTGCCATGGAATGGTAAAGTGGCGAAGGTCCGTCCCCAGTTGCCAGACGGCAGCATCTGCCCCATCATGTGGCCCCCTGTTGTGACATTACTGTCCGTGACGTCATCGGCTGTTATGACGTCACCAGACAGGACGACGACGGGATGTGACGTCATGATGTGAAGCCCAGTCAGGTCTGATGCCGTCTCAAGGAGGAAGGTACCATATGCGTCCAAAGTCACATCGAACCTCTCCCCAGGGTCACACCGCTCGCCGTTACACGTCACAGACCCATTGAGAGACGCAGGCAGCGTCACCGTGACGTTGGAGTTATTGGTGACACCCACAATGCCTACCTGCGTGACGTACTTCCTGTTGCCGGTGGGGCGGTAGGACGTGACGTAGTATTCGGTGCCTAGAGTGCCGGTGGGCAGTACAATGAAGGCGTCGTCACTGCCATTAACACGGTTAATGACGTACAGGACGACGTCACACGACGACTCCACCAGCACACCTGGAAATAACGTTACAATCATTATGTTCATGTAGTCATTATAGAGGTTGTCGGCCTATATACTTCGAAATTTAGCCTTCATATTCAACACCTCTTGAATGAAAGAAGCAGTTTTTTGTTCTTATCATTCACAGCAGTTTATACCAAAAACAAGGTACCCCGGTAATGACTCACAGATCGATTGTCCAAAGATTAGGACAACAATATGTTCCCCATATCATGATGCCAACTTTCAAGGTATGGTCATTTAACAAAAATGTCATAACTAGCCTATAGAATCAAATGGGAAACTGCAGGTAATCCCAGTAGGCCCATCCTGATTCATCAATCAGACTTTGTGAATGTGTAAATGGGATCTATGCTATAATAAACACTCTAGGCCTACACGGCATCGTTGAAATATGGAAGATGATGGATTTCTATTGGCTTTACTATAGGGGATATGGACAAGATTCTAAAGGTTAAAAGACAGCTGATACAGATGGCAAAAATAGGTAGGTATCATGACGAGATTAATTGGTAAGCCTATCATCCCACTGCCATGTGTTACTCGACCAAGGTTTTCTATGTAGGGATGCGAGGTGATGGGAATATGTCAGGTGCAGAATCAGAACCTGTGCAATTCCGGCATTGTCCCTGCACATTTCTGGAACTGCAGGCCGCGACTGCAGGGCAGCTCTTGCATTGGCCCACAGTGAAAGTTAGATTGCACAGTTTCAGAACCCATACTCCACCTGATGGTAGCTACAGAGATATATAGACAGAGGTCCACGATAATCTGTCTGAACGACAGGTTTCTCCACGAGTGGGACCTTGGGTTGTATCACACGAGGCGCAGATTATACAAAGTAACCTGCTCGCACATACAGTTCTTGCCCTAGCTTTCTTTTGAGGGGTATACAGACATTTTTTATGATATATTTTATAAAAATGTAAAAGTTCCGATATTGCGCAAATTCGGACATTTTGCGTGAGAGATGTCATTTAAGTAGTAGCATCAATCAATTCCAATTGAGGTGACCAGTAGACGACCTACACACAGAAAAGAAGTAGAATCACTGTGACTCCCGACTTGATCACTGAGGTAACTCTCCCCAGGACTCTAACGTGACTCCTTAACATTAGCAGGACTCTAAAATAACTCTATAATGACTCTGTTCTAAGACTCCCTAATGGTTGGGAGTCACTTAAGAGTTGTGGGGAGAGTTACCTCAGTGATCGGGGCTGGACTCCCATTTGAGAGTTACAGTGATTCTACTTCTTCTCTCTGTGTATGTGTACCCAGTCACATTAATTTTGTCTTCAATGTTCAATACGTCAGTCGCGTGAGGGAGGTGTTGAACGACACTTCAATCAACACCCCAGGTCATTTCCAATAAAGATGGCGAGCTTTTAATTTGACAACTGTTACGTTAAGAAGAGGCCCATTTCCGTCAAGATGTCAGTCGAGACGAGGCCCGGCCGCACCTTTCACCTGAATCCAGATGTGATGCATTGTTCCCCTGGCAAGGAGACCCTTCTTTAATTACCGTTTTTGTGTGAGCGTTGCCAGTTTTTTTGTTAGTTTCTGACAGATTGTGGAATGTGGCTGTCCTTTAAAAGGAGGCCCATAGTCCCCAGGCCCTGCTTGATCCCGCCCCGCGGTGTGACTGTAATTGTTTAAAGCACCAGCCATTCATTGTCACTGAGTGCTAAAAAGGGGAATGGGACCTGTGTAATCTTACACCCCACCTCTCCTGTAAAATACCTCCAAATGTTGTCATTCTATCTCGGAATTCCGATTTCCCCCCTGGGGGTCCAAATTGAAACAGGTTAACGTTGATTTTTATGAAATTTCCTTTTTGTGGGAAATGTTGTATGCCACCCCAAGAGTGTTCTGCATCACGTGCTCTCCTACTGTGAATACAGGCAGATTTCTGTTACACTAAAATGGCACCTTTATGACACCTTTATGACACAAGCACTGGCTTTGAGAATGAATCAGCAGGAAGTGAGTGTAAGACAAGTTTGGCATGGGAACCGGCATGGGGACTCTGCAGTTACAAAAAACATATTAGCAACTGCCACTGTAAATGCCAACAGGAAGATAGTCTACTGGTGTGTAACATATTCAGAAACCAACAGGAAAACAGTCTACTGGTGTGTAACATATTTAGGAATCAACAGGAGGACAGTCTACTGGTGTGTAACATATTCAGGAACCAACAGGAAGACAGTCTACTGGTGTGTAACATATTAAGGCCAAATTAAAAAAAAGGTTTGTTTCAGGTTACCCGACCCTACCTAGCAAAACAGGGCCGACCCTAGAAATTTTTTATGCAATTTTGAAAAAATATTTATATTTTGGGTCATTTTGGGGCTATTTAGGGTCGATCTGATAGTTCACGAGTCGAGGCGGTTGTCGGCGAGTCGGCATTGTAGTTTGTGAGTCGATTTCTGGGTACTTTTCAGGCTAAAGTAAAAAAAAAATAAATTAAAAAAAAAAAAAAATCCGACCTACCTACCCTAGATTTTCAGACCATGTAACCTGAAACACACCCTTTTTTTTGGCCTAAGAATCTGATCAATCAATTTATCAATATCAATATCACATGAGATATGAAAAAAAAGAGATTAAGTATTTCAATACCCTCTTCTACCCTTCATTAAAACAGAACCTTTATGCTCATTTGAGTACCTGATCTAAAACAGTCCATTAAGGTAATCATAACCTTTATTCCTGTTCAGCACTGCCCTGTTGCACAATTATTTGGAAATACGACTATTTGGTTATTTGCAACTGATATGGACAGATTGACTAAAGTTGGAGATGTTTATTGCCACGGGCAACGGCAATAACTTGCTTGATCAAACTGATGGTAAAATTGATGTTTTTTATGCCCCCCCCCCTCCAGGCGACTCTCTGTCTGTGGATCATTTTATCAATAATAACACAGTAGCTATAAGAATAAACCCAGCACACAATCAGATGATTATTACTTCATACTGCAATCAATGTCACAGCCCCATCTTATGGGAGATGCCCCACGGCCCGGCAGCTCCTGCCCAATGTGTAATATTGTACTCTGCTATTCACTCTGCCTGCCACCATTGCTGCTCATAAGTCAGTGCCATGAGTGCAAATGTTACCGGATAGGGTATTTCCATATTGCCAAATGGATGATGGTCTCAGTGGATACCACCCTGAATGGAAAGGTAAGTAGAGCCATTGGCGAACGCAATATTATTCATAACATGTCTAGACCTTTCCAGCGTTTTGTCTCCAGGGGCGGCGAAACGTGTTTAAGGCTGGAGTGGCGGGGGTGGTCCCCAAAGTTGGAGCATGATTCGTGCTAGTCTATGCCAGCCTATACCAATAAAACACTTTTCAACAACTGCCATGGAAAGTCGGTCCTCTTTGTCATCTACACTGTAGGAACAGTCAAGAGTTACCTCATCAGTAATGGTGGATGGTTGTGTTTGTAAGTAAAGGGGTGATTGCACAGTATTGATAGGGAGTGTAAAGTTATGTGTTGGTGGCTATGGCCATGTATTATGTAGTGCACTGATGGTTTTGGGGTATAACCGTCTGTAATACCAGGAAATGGCAATTTTATTATATGGATGACTAGGCTAACTACATTGGCCTTCATAACAAGTACTAGGGTAACTACAAATGAATGACTAGGCTATCTAATTTACTGGTGAAGGCTATAGATTAACGTATGATGATATAAAATTACCACTCAGTGCCTATTTAGGACCTTTATGTGATTAGCATTAGTGATATTGGTATGGAGAGATATGACGTGTAAAGCATAACAGAAGAAGAGTCAGCTGAATAATTGAGAAGGAATTAACCCATAACAAGGAACTATAAAGGGCTAGGCTAACTCAAAATACAAGGCTGTACAGAAAGAAGCCTATAATATACGATTTATAATTTTTATATGGATTACCCTTGGGTGTTTATGCATACTTTAAGGATATACCAAGCATGCACCCAGAGGCCTTACTCAACTGTTAGCACAACATTTCACCTCATACTAGTCAAATCAAATTACATGGTATATAGGAGTCTTAGCTTCCATACACAGCAGTCGTTTAGTGTCCCAATCAACATCATATGATTGTGTAGCAATCTTGTATTTCTTTTCATTTCTTGGATCTTAATAGGGAAATGGACATGAGTGTACACCATCTTTCCCATTGAAGCTTGCAGCTTCAACCTCATGATGGCTAAATTTCCATGAGCATGATTTGGTAAACTCAATAATGTGTCATAGTGAGTCACTGCTCAGTTCACAAAGCCACACTGCAGTTCCCTTGTGAATGTAAAGGAACAACATGTGTATAAGGATTAGTGAGCCTTGTACTTTTTACTGAGTTAGCCTTGTCATAAATTTTCTTCTCACAGCAGACTGAGTTAGCCTAGTCACATCAACATAGTTAGCCTACTCTTCAATGTTTATTTCAGGCTGATTTCTCTATTATTGCATTGATTTAATGAGGCTAGCAGTTACCTACATGACCACATAACATATCTAAACTAAGATTCTACGAACTATCATGTAAAAATCTCAGGTATTTACAGTACACAAATAGACAAAATGTTAGCATTGTTTACTCAATAGCGGCCATGAAGGATGAGCTAACTCTAGATTCCAGGCCCAGTGTTCCTACAGTGATCTAGCAGTAGTGTTATTGCCTACCGCTGGGACTCATTTTTGTGTACTACTCATGCTCATAGAGCGAGGCATATACTAGTACATTATACCGTACATGTGAAACTAACAGATTGTGTCATTGGGGATGCCATTTTGACTGGCTCCTTACTCTATACTGGCTCCTTACTCTTATAGCCGGCAAAAAGTCTGCCGGTCCGGCACAAAAAGGGCTACTGCAGGTCCGAATGGCCGGCTCTATTCCAGAGATCCTTGCCTATATGCCATTTTTTACGGCTTGTAAATCGGACCATTATTAAGGTTTCTACAGCATAAAACAGAAAGTCTGAATATTTTCTGTAATGTTATTCAATAATTTACATAATAAAATGGTTAATGTAATTGTAACATGTAAGGGGAACCCTATTCATCATTATTGCCAGTACAAACACTTGCTTTATATTTAAATGCTTTATATTTAAATAGCAAGATTGTCCTCCAATATCCGGGCCTGCAAGAATTGAGCCGGGCCTGCAAAGTAAAAATTCTGCAAGACCGAATGTCCTGCATGGTGAAAAAGTTTTTGTATAGACTGTTAGTCTGATTAAGAGGTGATGCAGTGACTGCACTCTTGGAATAATGTTCAACAACATTAGTGTGTAAGCCAAGCCATTTCCGACTGCCAAATTGAGGGTTTGGTCACCACCATGATTTTTAGATGGGCACATATATAGGGTATCAGAAAATATGAGGTGGCCTTGCCTCAGGAGTAGCTTAAGGTCAGGGCAGGGCTTCAAGGTTAGAGAAGTCTAGAAAAATCTGAAAATTATTGATTCACATATGCAACTGAAAAGTCACTTTACATTTGAATTTCCCAACAAATAAAATATATTTGGCATACTACTCATTCAGGGCAACATGAAAAAGACAAAAAAGATAATTTTGCTCAAGGTCAACATCATTTTATTCAAGGTCAATCTCAGAAAAGTGACTTTTCTATAAAAACGGTTACCTTTCAACTCCAATAGAATCCTCAAAAATATCCAGACATTCACCATAATGCATGAGGGAATACCTACATAGTTAGGGATCATGGAAAAATGAGGTGGACTTCCATATCACATGGCTTTTGGCAAGGCATGGCCTCATTCCTCACTGATGCTGTAAAATAGTAGAGTCCACAACAACACACTTTAAGGGCCAGAACCTGACAATAACTTTGTCTTTTCATTCATGTTAAACACCTTGAATATGCTATGTTGTGGGGCCAACCCAAACAATCTTTTAATTTTAATTTTTTAAAGGTCAAGGTCACTTAAATCAAGGTCATATGTGCAAAATCACAGGTTTGACAAAAATCAACCTTATTGGATGGTAATAAAGTTAACAAAAATGTTTATATCCACATCAATATCTGTCTGTGCATAGCATCAAATATATACATTTTAAGAGTGTCATAGAGTAAAGAGTAAGTTTAGGACTCTTGCCACTGGTAATATAAAATAGAAACTGCATATTAACATATTGGTCTCAAATTGTGATAAAATTTCATAAACGGTTCATCAAATTTAATTAACCCTTTAAGGCTGTGCATTGACTATATAAAATGCCATGGCTGCTTGAGCATCGTCTATATTTTATGTTGTTGCTGGCCCAGCATCGACTATAGTCATCATTACTTTTTGGATTTGGAAAAGTTTTCTGTAAAACATCTGGGCCCACCAGCAGCAAATACTTTCTTTGTCAGCCCTAATGGGTTAAGGTGGGTTAACACAAAATACTCTTTGAATGTGACCTTCATTAAGGTCAAGGTCACTTAATTGCTTTAACAATTTTACATATATCTTAAACCATTACTCTGGATTAAATTTACTATAAAGAGATAGGCATTTAGATCTGACCTTATCTGACCTTAATTGGGCTCAAGGTCATTCAAATTGTGGTTATTGCATATGATACAAACTTATAACTGATGACATGAACATCTTATTTGTACAGTGTGTTCAGGTGTTCAGATTTATTGCATTGGACTACTAGTCCATGTCGCTTTCCTCACTTGAGCTGTCACCCATTTGCTCTTGAATCTCATTGTGTATCATTTTGACACAGTCATCCAGTTTACAGGGTTATGTGCACTGCAGCCCATTATCAACACAAGGGCATTAAGATTGCTGGCAAGATCTTGAGCAAGTGCAGGCCATCAATTCTAAGACTACCTCTGGGGCTGAAGAACCTCTCATCCAATCAATTGATAGATTTGTGCCTTCCATGATCCAACCACGATCTTGGGGGTTTGGAATTACTGGGAATGGTTCAAGGCTTCTTCTCAAGATTGCTGCTTGATAGTTAGCCCTGAGGCAATGCTTGTACAAACAGACCTTACATGGTGGCAATTGCCTAGACTCAACATCACCACGCTTGACCATGAACAGCTCATATCTCAACTCATTCACCTTCTGGATCTTCAATCTGGCTGCATACATTTTGCATGCAAATTCCTGCAGAAGTGTGAACAAGTCAGGGGACATTGTCCAGTGCCTCTCTACAGTTTGCATGGCGGTTTGCATGTTTTTGTCCTTCATTAGAATCTTTAGACTGCTGATTTTCCCTCGCCCAGAAAAAGCAGTTACACTGTTGCATCCAGTGAATGTGTGCATGCCAATGAGTGAACTGCATATCTCAGCACCAAGACTTGATGCAATTTCCTCGATGTGGAAGAGCCTGATGGTATTCTGCATCCCACGTTGAAGATATAGGTTGCATTGGATTGTTTGATGCACACCAAGGGCTATTACCAGAACATCTTTGTCTTCTGATGTTATTATAACAGTGTCATAACTGTGGGAAGCATGACTGGCATGCAGAAGCAACCTTGTATCTGCTTCCTCTTGAGAGGACAACAGCTCCATACAGTTCGATGAATTTAGTCCTGTCAACTTCACACACTTTTTATCACATGTCACATACATTACTTTCTGGAGTTTGTTGAGCTTCTTCAGATAATATTCCTTCTTCCAATCATCAAAGAAGAACTGGATCATAGCTGACTTACTGGCTGAACACTCAAGAGCTTCTTTCCATCGTTGTACCTTCTGGTCTGAAGTAATGTTGTGTAGATGTACCTTAGATGTCACTTTTCTTTCTTCTTTTACGAGCTTGATTCTTGATGGATGTATCCCTATACACATCACATACGGCATCTTTTTGATCACTGTTGGATCCTATTTTGAGCATTGCACTGAATAGAGTATCTGCTGCTTCTCCGAAGGTCTCAGCTTTTCCACTCATTTTACGAACACTCATGGCATCTACTCTATGATATACCTATTGGTTGCACACACTTTATCAAAGAGAAAACAATACTTACACAGTGGAGCTTCATCAATGATCAGATTACTGAAGGTCCTGCCATCTCTTATGGGTTGCTGAGGTCTTGCCACTAGGTGGAACTTCCTGTCTACTGTACTTTAGTACAGTCAACCTCCTCTATGAAGATCATAATATGTCTGGTTCCAACTTGTTCTTTTACTGACCATAATATATTATATGACCTGGTTAAAGGAAGTTAGGAGTAGTAGCCCTATATATACTTTATATATAGGTCTGTCTTCCGCTGCCCTTGGTAACAATGACCCTGACCTCAGCTTACTATTGCAATATATAGATTGTGAACATCCTAGTATGCATCTGATAACAAAATATCTAGATATTCCTACCGTACATCAAAATGTCAACAACAGAGATAACATTTTAATGATTTACATTCAGTGTAACCTTCAATGAAGTGACCTTGACCTGGAAGAAGGTCAGGTTGAATAAAATATAGGTTGTTTGGCTTGCCCTGATTATATTTTGGACTTTAATTAAAACAAAAGGGATAAATCAATGAACACTAGAGAATCAATATGTAAATACTTAACATTTAACAGTGACAAGAGGCCTAAACCTACTCTTTACTATATAACATGGATTTTAAACACATTTTTTCTAAAACTGTATATATTTGATGCTATGCACAGACAGATAATGATGTGGATATAAACATTTTTGTTAACTTTGTTACCATCCAAGGTTGATTTTTGTCAAACCTGTGATTTTGCACATATGACCTTGATTTAAGTGACCTTGACCTTTAAGAAATAAAAATTAAAAGGTTGTTTTGGTTGGCCCCACAACATAGCATATTCAAGGTATTTAACATGAATGAAAAGACAAAGTTATTACCAGGTTCTGGCCCTTAAAGTGTGTTGTTGTGGACCCTGCTATTTTACAGCATCAGTGAGGAATGAGGCCGTGCCTTACCAAAAGCCATGTGATATGGAAGTCCAGCTCTTTTTTCCATGATCCCTAACTATGTAGGTATTCCCTCATGCATTATGGTGAATGTCTGGATATTTTTGAAGATTCTATTGGAGTTGAAAGGTAACCGTTTTTATAGAAAAGTCACTTTTCTGAGATTGACCTTGAATAAAATGATGTTGACCTTGAGCAAAATTATCTTTTTTGTCTTTTTCATGTTGCCCTGAATGAGTAGTATGCCATAGATATTTTATTTGTTGGGAAATTCAAATGTAAAGTGACTTTTCAGTTGCATATGTGAATCAATAATTTTCAGATTTTTCTAGACTTCTCTAACCTTGAAGCCCTGCCCTGACCTTAAGCTACTCCTGAGGCAAGGCCACCTCATATTTTCTGATACCCTATATATATGCCTATCTAAAAATCATGGTGGCAACCAAACCCTCAATTTGGCAGTCGTGGTCACTCTCAGCCAGATTGGCTTACGCGCTACATGGTAAAAGTCGATATGATTATATCCCTTGATATCAAGGATGATTATACCAGCTATGAATATAACACATCATATGTGTGATGACAATCCACTCTTAAAGCTGAAATATTACACACGCATGGAATGAAGTGTGGGGCTGTCTTCTGTTGCTGTAAGAACATAACTATAGCTCAATGTTATAAAGCCTGTCCTTTTCCAGTATTACCTTTTGAACAAGGTGCTTTGTCATTCGTGTGATTGTCTGACAGGAAGACTGAGACAAAGGTACTGGGGTCTAACAAAGCCGCTTTTATCAGGTAAGAAGTAATTAGGAGGGTTCGATACCCCACAACTAAGTTTCTTATTGGGTCTACCATATTGTGTCACATGTGCCCACTTACTACACTGAGTTCTTATATGCATCAGGTAAATTAAGTGATGGCTGTGAGTAGTATAGTATGTATCGGAACGGGACTATAGTTAAGTACTGTTTATTACTCAATCGACCTGCAGCCAATCAGAGGCCTCCCTTTTGGCGGGAAATTCAAAAGCAGCCAATGAGAGGCCTCCCTTTTGGCGGGAAATTCAAATAGGTCACGTGACCGGAAGTGACCTACTTCCGGTCACGTGACCTTTGGGCGGGAAATTCAAATAGGTCACGTGACCGGAAGTGACCTACTTAAGAGGGTCACGTGACCACCATGTTGGCGGGAAATTCAAATAGGTCACGTGACGGGAAGTGACCTACTTAAGGGGGTCACGTGACTACTAGGTTGGCTTTCAAAATAAGTCACTTGAGATTTTGATGGATAAATAAATTTAAAAAAAGAAAAAAAAAGCAAGCTGAAAAAAGCTTGCTAAAAAATAATTTAAAAATGTGGCTCTTTTTTTCTAGGGGGAGAGGGGCACTCTGGGGGGCACTCTTTAAGATGCATGGGGGGGGAGGGGGGGAGGGGGGGGGAGGGGCAGGGTTTTTTAAGAGTGAGACTCGCTTCTCTGCCCTCTCTAAAAGAGAGGGCAGAGAGGCGAGTCTACTTACTATGAAAGGTATCATGATCGCGTTTATGATGATGTGCATCATGATGTGACTATCTTACAACCCTATGAGAAATAAGCAAGACATGGGCGTACTTACACGGGCTATTTGTAAACTAATTTCTCTTGAATCTATTAACAGCTCACATTTTTTTTCTTAGATGACATCTGACAGCTGCTTGCTAGGCTAAGATATTGTTAAATAAACAACTTGGAAAGCTAATTACAGTTTTCTGGCTTGAAATATAGTCTTTCAACAGACTTTTTTTCTCATCTTACACAGAGGCAAATATCAGAGACACCCAATGGCGCTTAAACTGCTCTCAGCCAAGGGTCGGGCACTGCTGGACTATAATAGACGGGTCAAGGACCGTTCTACTGTGGGTCAGGCTAGGTCGGACATTCAATAACGCGACTTTAGCAAAACTTGCTTGAAAGTCTGACCATGCGAGATCCTTATGCCCCAGTCTGTCAATGCTGTCCAGACTTTCAAGCAAGGTTGTCAAAGACCTACCTGTCATTGAATGTCCGACTTAGCCTGCCTGACCCTCAGTAGAACGGTCCTTGACTCATCTATTATAGTCCAGCAGCGCCCGACCCTTGTATGAGAGGGGTATTGACACCATTGGCTGACTCTGATAATTCGCCTGTGTGCACGAGGGGAGGAGAGGGTTTACAGCTTGCGCTTATAGAGCACTACTAGTGGAGGTTTGGATGAGGAGGCTATGACATATGATGTTTGTCTTAAAAAAATAGCCATGGCGCATGTCGATGTCGCTTAATTATGCTCATATCTCATGTCGATTTTAAGAATTGCTCATGTCACCTGTCACTGTGTTTTTCAAGCTTCATGTCAAATGTCACTAGGCTTCATCTCGACTTTAGTGGTCCACACTGCTGCTGCTGCTGCTGCTGCTGTCGGTGCTGCTGCTTGTGCTGCTTGTGCTGCTCATGCAGCAGCTGCTGGCTGCTTGTGCTGCTGCTGCTGCTGCTGACAGATGCTACTGCTTGTGCTACTGCTCGTGCAGCAGCTGCCAGCAGCTGCTGAAGCAGCTGTCAGCAGCTGCTGGCTGCTTGTGCTGCTGACAAGGTCATGGGGGCTGCTGCTGACGATGTCACGGATGCTGCTGACAAATGCTACGGCTTGTGCTGCTCGTGCTGCTTGTGCTGCTGAAGTCGCTGCCAGCTGCTTGTGCTGCACGTGCAGCTGCTGCTGAAGCCGCTGCTAGATGCTGCTGCTTGTGCTGCACGAGACTGAGTAGCCGCTATTCGGCGTTTCACTCCTTATGTACCCTGTCCTAGTTAATCCTCTTAAACGGCTGAAAAGGCTCTCTCAGCACAGAGACTCTACTCAATGTAAGAGATCAGTTAAGTAAGTTTTCACATGCCACCTGACTACTGCGGGAGGGTTTAGACTTAAGCAGCTTAGTGCACACACGTGTCTGTTAGAAAAGCTACCTGCACACCTGCCTTCCTTTTTCACTAGTATTTACCCCCTGCTGACTTATAAGGCACCTATACACGCCTTCTTGCTTCTAGAGCTAAGCTGACTGGCAGCTATTTTAAAAGAGAATACTCGTTACCTGTATAACGGATAAGGGGGTTATGAGATTAGCGTGTGTATACAAAAAAAAACAAAAAAAAAAGCTACAGGGGGCGCGTGTCTGTCTGTGAGGTAGAGACCATGTGGTAAGCGACTCAAGTGTAAAACAACAGCACCTCCTCTTGTCGCAGTGAGTGGTGTGGACGGCGGCTGGCTAGTTGAATTTAAGCGTCAGCTTGAAAGATAAGGCCAAATAAAAAAAAAAAGGTTTGTTTCAGGTCACCCGACCAACCCTAGCAAAACAGGGTCGACCCTACGTTGTTGTTTTTTTAAGCAAGTTTGAAGAAAATTTCATATTTTTATACTTTTTGGGTCATTTTTAGAATTTCCACGGAGGATGGCTAGTACTTTCATGTTAAAAAAATAAAATAAAATAAAATAAAAATCCGACCTACCGACTCCAGTCTTTCTGCCCATGTTACCTGAAACATACCTTTTTATTTTTTTTTGGCTTAATCCGTTCACGGGCTGGCGCGTCACACCTGTCGTTAATCACCCCCTGTAGTCTTTGTATACACAGGTGACTCGGCTTTATCTCTTCACCAGCTATAATCCCATATACATGTAGCGCACGTTACACTCGTTAATTCTCTTTTCATGCTGATGGATTAGGGGTGGAAGGGTTCAGGTGAAAAGCGATTTGATTCTCTCTGGAAGAGGGTTGGAGCTCTAGGTGAAAACAAGCTTAGAACATCCAGATTAGCTGCTCTCTCGGCTATATAAAGAGCTTCATTTTTTCTAATCTCTGCCCACTTCGTCTTGTTGTACACTATCAGTCACGAGGCAGACGCTGGAAGTAGCAGATGTTTGCAGTATGGTTTACACAGAGGTTACCTGCTAATAGGATTTTGTCAGAATAGGGTGAGTTGCTATTAAAATGAACATTTTAAATGGGTTGTTAATATGGTATCTGATGTTAATGAGCTAACACCTAACATTGAGGATTATGACCTCCCAGAGGGGCGTCTCGCCAAATTCTCCAGTCTTGACTATAGTCTTAACTGTCTAAAGACTGTGGAGCACGTTAATGGGTGGTCTCCTTACTAATTTCACTTGACCAGGCCGGCAGGGTCAACTAGGCTAGGTAATTACAACCACAAGGGCGGCTACTCAACATGCAAGTAGACCTACTACTACGAGATTGTCTTTTGACCACTCTGCCGCCGCCTGCTAGTCTGGCGATTACATGCTCTAGTATAGTTCTCCGCTCTTTTCGTCAGATGACGCCACAATAGGGTTTTTGTACATTTCCACGATACTCGCGAACATTTTAAACGCATAATGACCTATAATAAGCAACAAAGCACACTTCTAATATATTGAATATAAGAAACATGTCAACGTTGTGTATTTCTGATAGAATGAGGCAGATTCTTTGAAATATCAACTAAACTATAGTGAGATTGAAAATACTACACCATATCTAAAGCGATATAAAAGCTATATAAAGTCAGAACCTCTGACGGATCGGTAGGATCACTCAACCATTCGTCCTCGAAAGCAACACACGGTTCCCGTCCAACAGGACTTTGAGCCTTGACGCTTTTGAGGAGGATTGATCTCATGCTGCTTAACATGTGGTGTAATTAATCAACACCGCGGCCCCTCTTTAGGGGCCACACAATAAACAAAGAATAAAAAAGGGTAGGACTTAGGTTTAAAGTGAATCTCCCAGGATTTTGGCGAGGTCGACAAAGGAGGAGATAACAGATTAAACTGCAGGAGACTATACGCAAACCTTGATACTTTCAGAGGGGGAGCTCCATATTGCGGACCTGTGGTCAAGGTAATTACAACCACAAGGGTGGCTACTCAACATGCAAGTAGACCTACTACTACGAGATTGTCTTTTGACCACTCTGCTGCCGCCTGCTGGTCTGGCCATTACATGCTCTAGTGTAGTTCTCCGCTCTTTTCGTCAGATGACGCCACAATAGGGTTTTTGTACATTTCCACGATACTCGCGAACATTTTAAACGCATAATGACCTATAATAAGCAACAAAGCACACTTCTAATATATTGAATATAAGAAACATGTCAACGCTGTGTATTTCTGATAGAATGAGGCAGATTCTTTGAAATATCAACTAAACTATAGTGAGATTGAAAATACTACACCATATCTAAAGCGATATAAAAGCTATATAAAGTCAGAACTTCTCACGGAACGGCATCTGCAACAGATCACTCAACCAGGTGTCTTGAAATGCCACACAGGGTTCCCGTCCAACAGGACTCTGAGCCTTGTCGCTTTTGAGGAAGGTTTGATCTCATGTTGCTTAACATGTGGTGTAATTAATCAACACCGCGGCCCCTCTTTAGGGGCCACACAATAAACAAAGAATAAAAAGGGTAGACCTTAGGTTTAAAGTGAATCTCCCAGGATTTTGGCGAAGTCGACAAAGGGGTAGATAACAGATTAACCTGCAAGAGACTATACGCAAACCTTGATACACTCAGAGGGGGAGTCTCATTTTGCGGACTTGTGGTCAGATCTATCCCTTCTAGGGGGCAGGTTGCATGTCGTAAATGTCTACTACAGACATTGGGATATATTGTTAATCTTACTCTAGGGTCTCCATAATTAGACCCTGAATCCGTTGTTAAACGGGTGTGAGGGGGTGGTAACTAATACTTATGAGATGTTAGCTTAGTTCATAGTCTCCTTACCAATTTTCACTTGACCAGGCTGGCAGAGCCAACTAGTCTAGGTAATTATAGCCACAAGGGCGGCTACTCAAGATCTAAGTAGACCTACTACTACGAGATTGTCTTTTTGGTCCTTCTGCTGCTTAGTTATTACATCCTCCAGTCTAGCTCGCCACACCCTTTGAGCAGCACCACCATTGCCTCGGTAAAAGTGTAGGGTGTGTGCTTTCCACCTTCAGGTATCCATAGATTCGATCACTATCACCCCCCTTGAAATGACTTCAGCTGTTAATTAGGGCGTAAAGCCACCAACCAAGTCCCTGTCAAAAGATGTGAATAACGAAACGCGCTAGTATAGTTCTCCGCTCTTTCGTCAGATGGTGCCACAATAGGGGTTTTGTACATTCCTACGATGCTCGCGAACATTTCAACGCATAATGAGCTACATAGGCAACAAAGCGCGCTTCTAATATATTAAAATATAAAAAACAATTCAATATTGTGTATTTCTGATAGAAATGAGGCGGTTTCCTTAAATACCAACTAAACTATAGCGAGATGAAAAATACCACACCATATCTAAGGCTTTATAAAAAACTATAGAAAGTCAGAACCTCACACGGATCAGCATTCTGTTTGCAACGGATCACCCCTGACCCACTGGTCCTCGCATGCCACACACGGCTCTGCCGTGTTTGAGCTTTGAGGTATCACCCATCAAGTGATCCATGCTGCCCAACATGAAGCGTAATTAATAGCTGCTGTTGCATAGCACAGTGGCAGCATCTAACTAACTCTAAAGAGTTAGTCGGCCCCTCTTTAGGGGCCACACAATAAACAAAGAATACCCTGAATCTGGGACCTGCGGGCGAGGGCCCCAACTGTGAAGTCATTATTGGCCACATTGGTAATATCAATTAAAACTTTAGACAACACCCACCTTAAGTATCATTAACGGACAATATCAATGAACTCAGCATCCGCCTGGTTACCACATTTAGCACCAATTTTACAACTCACAGGGGCCACACTAGCCTCACCGCGCTTTTTATTGCTCTGCTGATTTCTCCAATCCAAAACATGAGGTATCTAGTCTAGCTGTGAGCTCATTGGGCTAAACAAAAAAATAATCCGTGTTCAGGTAACATGGTCCAAAAAAAAATAGGGTAGGTCTACGTCGCCTAAGGCGACGAAAAGCGCGTCAAAGCGTTTACAGGGTTCGAGCCCGCGAGCTGCTCCTTGGGGCTGCAAAAAACGCTTAGACACTGAAATCCCATAGGGAAAAAATTTTGGGTTTTTGGACTTTAGGCCTTAATTTGAGGGTGATCCCGGGCTGATAGAAAAATAATTCTTGGACGAGCGGATAGCTCTGGATCTCTTTTATCTAAAACAGCGAAAAATTGATTATGGTTTCGCCGCAATTCATCCGACGGGGGGTAATCAGCCCCCCCCTCTGCCAATCAAGGCAGTGAATCTTGGCGACCGTGCGATCACTCACGGCCACCGCGACGAACCGACAGAAGAGATCGGCATCTTAGTATGATTCGTGTGACCTACTTAGAGGCTCACACGGTGGAGGTGTGTCCGGCGTTCGGCGCGCTGATTGGCTACTGGTGGGAGGCGCTGTGCCGCGTCAAGAACTTCACCTATTTGGGGCGGCTGTTAAAGGCGCACTGAGTTGAGGTGCACCTTTAAGCAAGAGCGCGATCCGGCCTAGTCTTGCGGACCTCTGTTTAGAGGGTGTAGCAAAGCGGCTATGTCGCGCTCTCCAACCACAGGCTTAACAGTGGTCCGCAAGACGCGTGCACACACAGACCGAACAGACACACACATACCCACACACCCACACACTCCTATCAGTGAGACGTCTAGCAGATTCGGGAGAGGCGACCAGGGAGGTACTCTCGGCTAGCGGCCACTAATTGCCTGTTTAGATAAGGCACAGAAACAAGGGTGATGACAGACTACGTGTTCAAGCAGCCAACATGCCCTGACACTTGATAATGGATGTGGACCGCTAAATTCGATATGGTGACATGACCATTTCTTATAATCGACAAACGACATGAGGTCTAATGACAAGTGACATGAGGCCCAAAAAATCATAGTGACAGGTGACATGAACATTTCTTAAAATCGACATGGGATATGAACATTATTAAGTGACATTGTCATGTGACATGGTCATTTTCTAAGATCGACATTCGACATGGGGACCCCCTATCCAGAGCCCCTTGATAGATGACAGCTGTTGTGTGTAAGAAAAGTGCATGCCTCACAATCAAAAGATGATAAAAGGCTTTATCCCACTCGATGTGGGTTTTGAATCAAATATCAAGGGATCAAATATCAGATCGATATTTGACGTCGTCAAGTGATATCTGACGTTGTCAATCACTTTTACTATGTAGTCAAGGTCGTAAAAACAGAGCCCCCTGATTGGTCAACAGCATGAATGAAAGTTGCATCTCAAACTTTTAATACTCGGTATGGGGCCCCGTGGGGCTGGGACCAATATTTGCAATTTTCGGAAATACTGTCGAGAATTTCTAGATGGAAACACCTTGTCTGGGGTAATTTGACCTCTACTCTTCGATATTCAAGTAATACTCAAGCTATTCTGACTCTAAACATGAGTAAAACGGTCATTTACCAGCGTTATCGGCAGCGCCGACATCAACAACTGCTGATCTCCCTTGGTTACATGACCCAGCTCCGTTTCTAAGGCCTCATGGATCGGGGCCCTGAAGGGGGATCTGCAGAGGCCCTATATCGGGCCCTAGATATGTACATTATATTAATATCTCATAACTTAATTTACTCTAAAATCTTTTGATAGTTCATAACCTTGACCCTTATCTCCTTTTCTCGCGGGATAAAGATAGAATTTGGTTGTTGGCGTGGCCTCTCGTAGATATCTGCTCTTCTCCACGGCACCTCTCGAGCCCCCTGCGGGGCCTCTAGGGGCTGCTAGACGTCTCTCTGCTATGTAGTGTGGGATGTAAAAGAACCCTTGTCTCGGTAAAAGGGCCAATAGATTCGATCACCATCACCGCTCTTGAAATGACCATAGCTGTTAACTAAGGCGTAAAGCAACCCACACACCCACACACCCACACACCCACACATTTTTCTGTATGAGCCTTCAGACCTCAAGCTGCTCAGTGTACGGGACTAGGTTTTGTCATAGGCCCTACGGACGCTACTCAAGGTAAAAATAAGAGAGCTGTCTCACCATGACATTGGGCTGGCTGTAGTTTTTTATGTTTCGGTACCTACAACCAAAACAGCCAGTACCCGCCCCAGGGCTTCATGTCGCACGCGGGAAAAGTATAACGGTGGCGCCAACTGTCGGAATAGCGGGTACACTACGTCAGTAGTTCTTTTGTTCTCCGCTGAGTGACTGGGCGAAATGTAGTCGGTAGCTCTATTTTCTGTGCACTGTTCTGTTCATTTTCTACACTTAACACTTAAATAGACCGCGTGTTTGTACAAGCTAACCGTTTTTATCAGTGCAAAAATTAAATAAGCATCGGATAGAACACTAAAAAATGAGAAAGTAATCCGGCGCTTAGTATAAGGCACCAGTTTTATCATGAGACACCGAAAGTCTGGTTTTTTTAAGGTGAATAAGACAGTCGACTGAGAGCTCCAAACTAACCAAAAACGTACCAGAGGGAGAACGTACCCGACAGGGCAGGGGCCTTCTACACCCCGGCTCTGATTGATGAGCAAGCGACAAGTGCTACAGAGGGCCTATTCCTCTTTTGAGGTGGGCCCGAAATTGAACAAAAGAATAAACTCAAGAAAAAGCCTTAGGCTTAAAAGAGTTGTAGATACTGATTTTAACGAAGAAGTCACATTCATTAGTTTACAAATAGCCCGTGTAAGTACGCCCATGTCTTGCTTATTTCTCATAGGGTTGTAAGATAGTCACATCATGATGCACATCATCATAAACGCGATCATGATACCTTTCATAGTAAGTAGACTCGCCTCTCTGCCCTCTCTTTTAGAGAGGGCAGAGAAGCGAGTCTCACTCTTAAAAAACCCTGCCCCTCCCCCCCCCCCTCCCCCCCTCCCCCCCCATGCATCTTAAAGAGTGCCCCCCAGAGTGCCCCTCTCCCCCTAGAAAAAAAGAGCCACATTTTTAAATTATTTTTTAGCAAGCTTTTTTCAGCTTGCTTTTTTTTTCTTTTTTTAAATTTATTTATCCATCAAAATCTCAAGTGACTTATTTTGAAAGCCAACCTAGTAGTCACGTGACCCCCTTAAGTAGGTCACTTCCCGTCACGTGACCTATTTGAATTTCCCGCCAACATGGTGGTCACGTGACCCTCTTAAGTAGGTCACTTCCGGTCACGTGACCTATTTGAATTTCCCGCCCAAAGGTCACGTGACCGGAAGTAGGTCACTTCCGGTCACGTGACCTATTTGAATTTCCCGCCAAAAGGGAGGCCTCTCATTGGCTGCTTTTGAATTTCCCGCCAAAAGGGAGGCCTCTGATTGGCTGCAGGTCGATTGAGTAATAAACAGTACTTAACTATAGTCCCGTTCCGATACATACTATACTACTGCTGTGAACATAATCTGCCGTTAATTTAGATCATAGAGACACATTATAGGTAGGTGCCTCCCATGAATTCTGAAATCTATATACCTATTAAAGTTAAAAATTGCTTCTATAAGATTTATAACTCTACTTTTTCCTTTGCAAATGATGTTATTTATATTCTGTACAACTGCCTAATGACAGCTTGACTGTGTATACATATAGATGCAGCTTTACAAGCTGTGGCCTGTACCCCTGGGTCCATGTACTGCATACAGAAGGACAGTTAGATAGTGCTGCTGCAGTACCCTCCTCCAAACATTGTATGCTCACCAGCCATTGTAAATACCTTAAGGGTCATGCATATCATGAATATTCATGGGCCTCATTAAGTAGGAGGTGCTTGTGTGAATGGCCGCCGAACAAAGCAGTGTAGGTTGCACAAACGGCTGTACACATCCTTTAACATCTGGGCAAGTTCTAGTGCTGTATAGTATACAGCTGTTATGAAAATTCAACTTTTAGTATACAGTCAATCCCTCTTAAAGGGGGATTCTCACCACTCGCACTTACCACATAGTAGACTAGAACAGTACTAGAATTGTGAGTGGGATACGCACGGTGATTATGCCACTTTAAGGATCATTCTGCCTATCTCAAAATCGCATTTAAACCCCTTGAGACTTCTTATAGGTCATTTACAAGATATAATTAATGCTCAACCGAAATATGAAAGTCATTGACTGAGCTATATATGGATACTGTGGCATTTGTTAAAAATAGTGTATAGAGTCGTCATCAGACCTAGTCATAAGTTAGGGACATTATCCATACTACAATAATATACTATATCAAAATAACAGAGTGGGTTACCATTATATTTCTATGGTATCTTATGAAATAGATATCCAAAATATCATCCAAATGGAACATTTTAATTTATAGTCATGAACAGCTGGCTCACCAAAAGACCTGTCTTGCCTGGTTAGCTCATTCAGTAGGGTACCTGCCTCTAAATCCTAGGGTCGAGGGTTCCAGGCTCTCTTGGGGGAAAAATTACGAAGATGTTTTCAAAAATTAGCCCTGAACCAACACACACCACAGGGAGCCAGTGAGTTTCTAAAGATTCTCAGAATGTCCACCAGGTGGGGTTAGCGAGTTTCTAAAGGTTCTGAACATCTCCACAGGGCACTGCCACTAGTTTCTCAGAATGATCCTTAAAGGCCACCCCTGTAATGCAGGCACCTCCCAATTGTAGCCACCTTTTTATAATCCCACGAACATACTAGAGTATTATAGAAATGGACTCCCTAGCTCCCTTGTCAATTCCAACACCAATCTATACCCTTAGTGCTTATTCAAGTCTTCCGCTTATACATCAAGAACACAACGTATAAAACAATGTCATTAGCCTATTGAATAATGTGCTGACAAATTGATGCGATCCTGTTCCAGGAAATTGTGTATAAGAAACATAGATGGTGTGTACTGTCTGTGCTATGGCACAACTTCACACAAAATGCCACAAATGAAAGTCATCCCACAATGTCATTTGAGGTTCAAGATCACACAGAGCATTTTAAATAGTATAGCTCAGCATAGCCAACAGAACTAGAGAACAGGTATCGCACATCCCCCTGATTTAGAGACAATAATGATTAGCTATTCAGTATATCAGCATTCGAATGAAAAATCTGCTATTGATACCGCCTTTAAAGATGCCCAGTTAATGATGAATATTAATAATCTATATTATGTGATATATTATGTGATATGTTGTGGTATATAAAAGATATAGATACTCATAATTATCTCACATATTTCATGATTATTCCATTCAATAACATAGATCTTTCTTTATATGCCCGAAGCTACATGTGTTGGACTATAACTTAAACCAAGGGGAAACTGATTTGTTAAGGGCTTGTGTTTTACCTGAGTGACCTTGAGTTCCTGTTGACATGCGCACAGATCCCGGAAGCTCTATGTAGGCCTCTGTACCGTTGATTGTTCTGAGAATGGGGTCAAACGTGGGGTCAGCAGGCATGCGCACAGAGACGTTAACGACTTCCTGTTGTTGAGGGACGACCAGCAGCAAAGGATTCTGGGAAGTGTTGGCGTGCAGGAAGCCGGTGACGAAGCTGGTTCCCCGCCTGTCCACCACCCCCAGCACTGTAAAGAGACCAGCGAAACATTAAGCAGGGGTTTTACTAAGAGTTATACGATGTGATTTACATACTCTAGCGAATAAATTGCTTGTACTGCCTGACAGGTGTCTAATGTGTATGTGCCTAGGTTCTTTTTCTTGATATTTCTTTTGAATGGCAACAGATTCTAGATCTGTATGCACAAGAATAAGTGCCTTATGTAAAGATTCCCAGCTAGCAAAACTCGTATGAATCACGTTATCTCTACGTCTTTTCTCAACATATATTTACTACATTTGGTTACGTCAGAAAGTGGCGCCCATTGCATACTATGTGCAAATCTTTAAGACGTGTTTTTGACTATGTAATATCCATGTAAATAAATCATGTGTATCTTATGTAAATAAGTTACATGATGTAGACATCATCATCAATTGTATATATGATATATATATATACAATGTAATTTAGATGGCCATGGGTGACATTAATCTGATCTCAGCATAATTTAGTTTTTGAAAGAAATCCCTATGTATCGTATACACAGACAGCATAATTATGTTAAAAACATGTAAAACTATTTGTCAATATTATTATGGTGCTAGCTGGGTACTTTCTTGTCTCTGATGAGTAGCCTACCATCCTAGTCTTGTTTACTGAAGCAAGTTACTCAGTCATCAAATTGTGTCCTATGTTTTATCAATATGCAATATCGCAAGCTGATATTGGATTTCGGAGAACTATTAGACTGTTTACCGAATTTGTATTAGTCATAATATTATAAGTAAGAGGTTTTCCATTGAATTATGAAATCTTATATCCAATCTGACCTTTCCGTTTACATTCGCCCTGTCCACTGCTGTATACTTTATTTGTAATATAACCTCATTGCTCATTGTCATCCAAGTATTGTTCTCTCATTTTTATGTGTTCAATTTGAGCAGATGATATAATTGAAAGCATGACCTGTTCATCAAAAACGAAGAGCATTAATATCTAGCAACACGGGTTGGTTTGTGTCCTGTTTGCTAGGTTGAGGATTAAAGTTTAAAGTTTTAAAAAGAAGTTTGGGAAGAGAAGACGTAGTATCATTACGATTATGTTGCATAATTATTTGGACATTCATAATGAAGTTTCTATCTTACAAGCAGAAGGTTTTATCAACTGATGAAGTGCAAAAAAACAGTTTCTACTCAAACGTGAAACCAGTTTCTAATCAAACAATAATACAAGTAAAGTGCGATTAGTTATGTAATATTTTATTCCAATATAATCCTGAAACAACGATAGCTCTCCTTAATCATTACTTCAGCAAAAGAGGGATTTCCACATAGCATCAATTACCAGTATGCATGGACTGGATTTTATAATGGTGTCACGTTTAGTCATTGTTCACCACTCACAATGTATAGCCTTTCCTTTCTTCATACTAGATCCTATATAATAGTTTTTAAATTTGTGCATTTATTGCCAATCCCTGTCTACTCTCCAGTGTCTCCTTTCTCATAACTCACGGACTGCTAAACGTTTCCCCTTTCTCCCAACAGTATAATCGGTCATAAAAGCAACATTTGACTGTTATCCTGAGGCATTATTTATAACTAATGAAGCTGAATGATTGTCCTATGTGACACAAGAACCCGTGTATGTCATCCAAGGAGGAAACATGTACGATTACTGTTTACAATGGGGTCGTGCTTCATTACTACAGGATACAGCTTGTCAGACACAAGCGTAACTACCTTTTACTCCCCTGCCTTCCAGTAGATCTTTCTTTCTTTATCTATTTATTTATTACATCAACATTATAATCAGAGAAGTGTTTTCAGCAGTAGCAGACTAACATAGTCTACTTGAGAGACATATGTTGTACTAATCCATCTTTCAATCAGTTTCAATTTTTCAATTCGGCAACTAATATTCAACAAAGTCTTGCAAACTTTGCAGATAGGTCTGGTTATAGGATAGGATATTTTTGGCATCATAGTCCATTAGGATAGGATAAGGTAGGATATTGATGTATTACCAAACTAGACGGTGTGGGCCTCCTTAAGTGGGGGATTGCTTTCTAGAGTACCAAGTTTGGCCACGTGGAGGCTTTAGAGGGACAAGAGATTGCACAGCACCTCTTTTCCCCCTTTAACTGGCCATATCCGACAGTGGCCTCCCATCTACCTACTCTGTCCAGCAGCCTGTATATATCAGCCATGTCTTTATCAGCCCCTCAAAACCACATTATTCTGGGAACAGTTTCCTCCCCTGGCTCTTCAGTCCGGCTTAACCGCTCCGTGATTGGCTTGTTTGAGATCAAAAGGTACTTTTATCCGGACACATATCGACACAGGCGCGCCCCCTCTTTGCGGGTGAGGGTGGGGAGGGATGCGGGGAGGGGGTGGGTACGAGGATCTACTGACTGGGGTCTAAAGGGAGCAGGGATCTGTTTGTTCTCTAAATGGGACCCACAGATTAGGTTCTGGGGGTGAGGTCAGGCCTCATAATGGTAAAAGGATCTGTATACTCTGTAATCCAGAGAATCATGGTCTCGGGAACTTTATAGGGCTATTGTCCATTGAGGTATGGACCCCAGGGTGTGGGGCCACTCTGAGGTCAATGACCCTCAATATATATAAGACTGTGGGGTCACATTCTCTACCTCACATAAGAGACCGGACTGTTTGTGTGTATGGTGTCTCATGCTGTTTTCCCTGGGACGAATAAAGGTGGCAGACCATTGTCCAAGCCAAATTTAATAATATGCAAAAGCGATTGACCATGAATTTCCTTTACATTGTTCTTCATAGGTTGGACCAGGACATTTATAGAGGAGGTAGGGTAGTAATTATTGTGTCAGAAATTGGCGTCTCATATTATGTATGCGAAAACGGATAGGGTGAAGTGCAGCAGCCCAATCCAGATTAGTTCTGAAAACAGATCAGACAGGAGGGATACACTGGTGCCTCAATTGGCCTACGTTATGGGTCCCTGGTTCAGCCCATGCACGTATAGAGCCCCAGTCAATTATTGGATTGAATGGGTAGAGGCTTAGTGGATGACCCTTGGCAGCTTCGGCCCAATAGCTATGTCTTTCTAGATCTAGTATAGTACAGCTCATATGCTTCAATTGTGGGTACATTGGCAAATTTAGCACATTTTCTTTCATATTTCCCCAATAATTTCACACCCCAGGATTATAGCAGCCATAGACAGGTAGTATCATGGCAGGATTAGAATATAATACTCATTATAGATTACATTAGCTGATTAGAGGTTATAGTAATGAATGCCCTGTTTTGAGGAATGGGGTTGGTCTGTATGTATAATGCTGATGCTACAAGAGATTGAACCGTTAAGTATCTGACAAGAAGCCATTTCAGTTACCAGAGAATTAATACGCCAAGGAGAAAGACACCCTTTAATTACTTCATCTAATCAACAGCAATACAGATTGGCAGTTGGATAGTGGTGCACTGGTGAAGGTCCAGTTAACTAGCACTTTCCAAGCCATAGTGCTATGATGCCAGCACCATTCTGTTCACCCTTTGTTCAACTTTTGCCAGGTTATCTACTATTCTCCAGTAATTAATCAATGTGCTGTGTCACCACTGTGATGAAAAGTATCCCATTCTTTCATCTGTAACTTTAGCTCCCATGGCCATATTCCCTATCTTCTCAGCAGCTTGACCTATATGAGTGGTCTGAAGTGATAAATTGTAAGCTAAGATATTTCTGGTGCATGTAGTTTTGTGAGAATCTCGTACATGACTTACTACTCATAGGTGGAAATGATAAATAAACTATGAATATACTGGAACCGATGATAACTACTAAAAATTATGAGAAAAATGAGTACATATATTCAATTTAGATTTGGTTCTAGGAGGAATCTTTAAGGTGTGTTTTCAGTTTTTATTTACTGATGGAGTTCAAAAGAGACTAGTACCAAAATATTGCATGAAACTGGTTTCCATGGCAACCATAAAGTACAATATATATCAATTTCCCCGTAGAAAACGTTCTATTTACATGACAAATACCAAATCAAAGACCAAAGATGAAAAGCATTTTTGGGTCCATCTTTCACTATTTTGCCATTCTGGTGGCAAAAACCAATGCAAAACCCCCCGTGAATGTATCTTCTCATGTGTTTCCCAACAGTTTTGGCTGGAGCCCTAATCGCTTGTCTACTATGTGGATAGGTAATCTGTCAATTTATTAAGTTAAGATTTCTCAGGGTAAGGAACTCTCGGCAGTGAATATGAAGAGCCATAGTTAAGCATACTAATCTGTGAGAAGATATTGGCCTCCCATGGGACTATATGAGAACGCCATTGTGGAAATCCCCTGTAGTCTCATTCCACTAACATGTAGGAAAGGGTGTGACAGTTATGAAAGTCAATAAGAAGTTGTTAACATGAAACTTGGCACGGCAGGATGACAGCCAAGTTTCAGAGAAAAACTTCATGGGAGGTCACAACCAGCTTCGCCAATAGTTCCCTGGGAATAAGGAAGGTCTCATTAAAAGTTATGGAGTGTGAGCTAGTATTTGTGTGTCAACCCCATAATAATTAGATTTAATGAAAAACCTCTATGATTATTGATATTGGTGCCATTATCCACACATTGAAAGATGCCTGTTACCAGCTAATACATCAACCTGTGTGTGCTGAGGCTATCTGAAGTAGATAATATTGCGGCCTTTTCCACTGGTATAATTAAAGGTTATTTGATCAGATGGCTACATCGAATATAATAGGATTTCACTGTCTGTCCCATCTCATTAGATGAATATTGCATGCATAATGTACATTATTCTTACCATGTTCTTTTTTCTTTAAACAGATAGATATAGTACACTATTGGTAACATTGATTGCTTGTTGCTTATTGGCTTTCATCTCTTAATATCAAGTTCTTACCTTTTTTCTTGTCACTCTTATCAACTCTGTTATTTTCTTACCCTAATATAATGGTAAAGCCTGGCCTCTGGCTTCTGATTACCTTCATCCCATTATCTGTGAGCCCACCCCCAGCTATAATGTTACTGCTGCATATTTTACCAGTTCTAAGGAAAACTCAGTAATGACTCCCCAAGGACAACATCTGCATTTAGCTGAGGCAGTGATAGGAAGTATGTGTGTTGGGGGAGGGGAGAGGCTCCCCTTTGCATCCAATATGAAATATCAGTGGGCATAATCACATTAATTATCGGGTCGCCTCTCCATGCTCTGGGATTGGCCGACTTCCTTTCTAATGTAAGCCTGGCTTGGGTTAGGTCACCAGGGCATGAGGTTTTTACAGAAAGATTGACTCTTTGATGCCTTCCAGCTGCTTGGAATTATTAGCTCATCATGGCAACTGGAGTCAAATTAAGGATGGGTGGGTTGTGTTGGATAGGAGGCATGGCAGGAATGGGACTGCTGAGGCATGCAGGGAATTAAAACATGTAATATAATATTGCTCATTAGATAAAAGGTATTACATTTGAAATAACATGGCAGCTTTTTTGCCATGGACGCCCATCAGCATCCCTGAATGAGTGAAAGGTGATGGGACGAAAGCATACTGTGCACATAAGAAACAGCCACTTCTGGCTATTAAGGGTGGTAATAACAACTCAGAGAGTTTAAAAACTCCCATCGCACGTATGCTTGTTTATACTCAAGAAGATGAGGGTTTATGCTCATGCACTAAATGAACACTATAACCTTTACAAAAGAAAGTTTTAAAAAGGAGCTTCTATTTGACTACATACAGTGGATTATGTTTGTACCCACAGAGACCTGGCCATACTCTTAGAGAAAAGTTAGGATGCACTTTTAAGCTACATAATCCCTCAGCAGTAGCTCCCCGTAAAGGGGGATTGATATGAAGTTGACTATTTTGATGCGGAACAGTTTTTCACTTGTGAGCACATCTTTCTAGTGCAATCGGAAATGGTCATTTACAGAAGGAATTAATGGTTTATTGGGATATAAAATACATGATTATCAATACAAATACATTATGCAAGCAGTGCTGAGCAGTCCGTTGCAGACATACATGAATTACCCCCAAAAAATCTTAGGAAAGCTTTGCTTATCATTTTAGCTATGATGCATCCTCACTGGATTTCCTTGTGCAGTTTTTACAAGAAAAAGGCCAGTGCTTCCCATTTAGACGCTATGGCTCGGAAGTGTTTGTCTGCTTAATGGCTTATGAATAGATACAGGCAATGCACTTCATGTGATATCGAGGTGTTTTAATGTTTGACAATACTTACTTTGACATAATGCAAGGAACATCTACTGAATATTCTAGACCATGGTAAATACTGCAACTGTCTGGCTTGAAAACAGCAATATTGCATTATTTCTGGTAAAGCATAAATAATGTGTAATGATCACAACCACATGCATTTTATTATTTTTTAATTTAAAGATTTATTTATCTATTTATTCATCTTATTTCATTTTCTTTTTATCTTTTTTATTTTATTTTATTTTTTTTTTTTTTTTGGGGGGGGGGGGGTATCGTTCCAGTTAATGCAATCCACTTCCAGTTCGTAGACTCCATCACAAAATATGAGTCCCCCTAAGCCTGTGCCTAAGCTCTTCCATATTGGGGGAGTCTTAGAGGCAATGCCTTCATTATCGTCTACATGACTGTAAGCTGATATCACTAAGGTGATCATGCATGCAGCTAAAAGTAGTCTATCAACAGGCCTATGCCCTACCCCTCGTCTATCTGAGCATAACTGCAATGGTATAATAGAAACAGGGGAAAGGTCTGTTGATTATGAACCAAGCTACTGAAAGTAAACTAAAGCTCTGGCTCAAAATCCGTTGTAGTCCTTGGATAATAAGTATATGCATCGCCCCCTGTGGAATTTGCCAACTTTATGCAAATAAGTAGTATAGTATGTATCGGAACGGGACTATAGTTAAGTACTGTTTATTACTCAATCGACATGCAGCCAATCAGAGGCCTCCATTTGGTCACGTGACCGGAAGTGACCTACTTAGGGGATTAGTGGTGACGTCACGTGACCTAGTTAGCCAATCAGAGGCCTCCATTTGGTCACGTGACCGGAAGTGACCTACTTAGGGGATTAGCGGTGCATTCTGGGTAACCCTGCAGCCAATCAGAGGCCTCCATTGGGTGACCGGAAGTGACCTACTTAGGGGATGGTGCATTCTGGGTAACCTACTGACCTACTTAGGGGACCGGAAGTGACGTCATATGACCTAATTTAGGATCACGTGATCGGAAGTGACCTGATGAGTCACGTGACCGGAAGTGACGTCACACGACTTAATGGCCAATCGGAAGCGACCTGATTGATCACGTGACCGGAAGAAGAAGAAGTTTTTTTTTGTTTAGGATCCCGTGACTGGAAGCGACGTCGTCACATGAGTGACGCTTTAAGAGACTGCGCGACTTACTAGTAAAAGAAGCCGTATGATAATAAAAACACAACAATATTTTCTTTTAATTTTTTTTAATTTTTTTTTTTCAATCTTGATAAACACTCTATTTTTGAAAAGATGCACACGCTTATTTTTTTTTTTTTTTTTTTCATATCTCTAAAGGACTCGTTGTCACACCGTCAGAATGCACGCGACGCTTATAATACAAGTAGCGCACGCCGTCTTTCTCTATGGTGTAGGTGACCATTTTGTTTCGCACCACTTTGAAATTTCTATTTACAGCAATGAGAGTTTTTCGTTGGCGAAGAACATCCAAGAAGGCGTCTGGTTCCTGGGGGTTTTGTTTCTTCTGTACGCCTTTTGCACTCCATTTTTTGGATTTTCTTTCACCGGTGTCGCTGACTCGATCGTAGCAAATGTAAGTCTTAGGGTTGAGACTTAGGATCCCGTCACCTTCCCACTCCGCTTTCATGAGCCCCGAAGTTCTCAGATCGTGAAGGTACCGTCTCTCACAACATCCGCCGGGCGGCGCACACCATTCTCGCACTCTTTCCGTTTTTGTCTTCACGAAAAGCTCTAAGTGCTCGTCGCACACCGCTGTCGGAAGCCACTTTCGTTTCTCTCTGAAGTACGTCTCTCTCAGGCGAGGTTTCACTAGGTCATCCAACGTGGCACCGCTGAGAGCCATGTAAAGACTGTCGGTGTCCATTTGACAAAGGGCATAATCGCGCCGATCGACGAATCTATCCAAGAAGTCGTATGTGAACTCTAACATTTTCAACTTCGCGTACTGGTATACCATGAACCCTATCTGAATAGGGAGGTTGTTCTTGACCGTTTTCGGTTGTAGTTCGACTTCAAACAGATCGGAAGTCAACTCGGACGCCTTTTTGAAGCGCCACGAATTGGCCAATAGTTCGAACTTCCGACTGTCAGTGTATCTCACCGCCGTGTGTTTTTCTTTGTTGCAGATTGTTTTACCGTACGTAGCGTTTCCCATTAACTTGTAACAGTCTGACAGAATTTTCTCGTTCTCGTTCACGTCGCCACGTCTTCGCGCCGCCGTCACTTCGTCCGCGAAACCGGCAAAGGAGCGTTTAGGTAGGTATTCTACCACCAGCTGCACTTTGGTGACTATCAAACCGTGCTCTAAATACCACTTGAGAAGCGGCGTTCCCAAGAGAATATTTTTTCCGTGGTAACTCCCTATCAGACATCTCTGAGGCGTGCTCAACAGCTTTTCTTCCTGCGCAAAGTCTGACATGTGAGGGCCTATGTCCGATTTTGAAACGGTCGCGTTCTTGAAAACGGGGGTCATTTCTTCGAAGTACTCTCGTAGGTGAGGCGGCGTAGTGATGTCCACTTGAACTAAACCGAACATTTTCTCCTCTTTCACAGCGGAAAGGATGTCGCTCTCGCTCATCGCGTTTCGAGACACTTTCAAAGCGTCAACCTTCCAGCGTTGTTGGGAGGCCTTGACCCGCTCATCTCGACGCTTCATCTCTCGCCATTCGCACTCCCACACGACGACCAGCTTGTAACCTAACGCTTTCAAGTAAGCGCTTACTCTGGTCGTTCTGTCGCGTCTCTCCTCTCTCAGTGAAGCGCACTGATATCGGTGCGACGGTATGCACTCGTGAGCGTGGAACCAACACCCGTGAAACTGGAAAACCGTATTAGAGGCCGCGTGAAATCCGTCCACGCGAATTCTCCGACAGCCTACCGCCATCTCGCCGCCGTTCAGAGCGTGGCGCAGTTTCACGTCGCGGTCGTGCTCTACGAAGCGTAACCACTCCAAAGCGCTGTGAGAGTTTCTTTGCCTGATTTCGGGCTTGAACTCGGTCTCGGGCCGTCTCACCGCGTAATAGCCCGTGCAGTGCGCTTCGCTCATGCAGCGCAAGTACAGAGAGTTAGCGTCTAGTCCTAGGATGTGTTGGCACGGTCTCGCTTCTTCGCCGTACTTGTGCTCCCTTATCCGCGTGGTGCCCTTCTCGTGAAATCTATGGAAGATGATGGAAGGACCGCCGACTAGATTCTCTTTGATCAGAGCGTGGAGGACGGCGTCGAACTGGGGAAACGTTGTGAACGCGTCTTCTAGGTTTTGGAAGAGGAAGCGTAAAGTCAAACCGGCGAGAGAAACTCCGTCTTTCAACATGTCGATGCCGCGATCTTGGAAAAATTTAGCGTGATTTTTCAGAGCTTCTATGAAAGGTTTCACGTCTTTGTTGTTGTAGTGGATCAAGTAGTCTTCCATAGTTTGCATCTTCTCGTCGGACCAAACTTTCTGACATGCGGCGTAGTCGGATTCGGACATTTTGACGCCCGTCAGCTCGCTGTCGAAAGCCGATCTCGGCGGCAGCGTTCTGTTTGCCAGTTTCCTGGTAGACGTCATCCATTCGTAAGGAAAGTGACCTTTCTCTTCGTTCCTGGTGAAAGCTCGCAAATAGGTCGCGTAGTTGTAACCGGGTGCCAAATAGTTGACTACGTCCAAGAAAACCGTGTGCTGTGTGTAAACCGCCAAGTATTGATTGCTTCTCTTTATGACGCTGAATTCTTGGTTTCTTCGGTCTCCGGAGGCGAAGAACGAGTGAAGGCGTATTTTGATCAGGTTCAAGTCGTAACGCCCCGAGTTGAAGCCCACCACTGGAGCTTGACGGTCTGAGCCGCAGCGAAGCCGCCTGGAGAAGGGGTGGTGAACGTCGCCTCCTCCAGCAGGAGAGCTTCACCTATCGCCGCATCTAACTTCGCTAACGTCGGTCGGTAAAGTTCTAGCACAGCTTCCCCGATCGCTTTGGCGTTCTCGTTTATGTGATTTAAAACTCGGTCCAACAAGGGGTCGGAATCTGCGTCGGACGCTCTGACGAAGCAGACGGGCCCCTCCCACCCCGGAAAGTCGGATGCGACGCTAGCCGACAAAGGGACGTGATCCCACAGCAGGGACACGTGCTCCGTCGACGGTTCTTTGCACGGTCTGAAGAAAGCCTCGAAATCGAAGGCGATCTTGTAAGGGTAGATTCCGGAATGTCCGTCGGGGGGAAAAATGGAGAAGTCTGCTAGCGCTTCGAAAATCGTTCTCGAATTTTGGTAGATGCCACCTACGTAGCGCAACTTGACTTGTCGGCAAGAGGAAAGCTGGTTCCTGTGTCTCTTCAGCAAGAACTCGGTGGTGAACGCCGCCTTACACTTGCAACATTCGTATATGCCCGCGTACGCGTTGAAGTCCGTGACGAGAGAGACGTGCAAACCGCCTTTCGCCGTCAGGTGTAGGTTGACTTTACCTCGGGCGGCCACAGTTCTGGAAGGCGGTCTGATCAGAGTAACGCGTCTTCTCAACTTCCGCCCCGGCACTTGACGCGACGCGGTGTAAACCGCTATTTGTACGTCAAACAAGTTCTCTAACGCGGGTAAGTCGCGGATGTTCAGACCCGGAAAGGATTCAGGTGTGGCAGCGGGACAGAACTGACGTAACAAATCTGAAGCGCGCTTGCTGGTGTTGTATAAGTGAAAGGAAATGCAGCGGAAGATGCAGAGGTTGTCCTTGTTGGGAAAATCTAACACGCCGCTTCTCTTTCCAACTCGACCGGCCTGAGTGATCCTACCGCCTATGGGGAATTCCCCCGGTCCCATGTAAACGCAGATGTTCAAATTGGTAGGAAAAAGAACGTGCCACTTGGTGTCAGCGTTGCAAAGTTTCCGTACCTCCTCGCAAGCGACGGTGTTTTGCATCTTTGAGAGGAGCTCTTCCAAAGTTTCTGAATTAGTTACAGTAGGGAGCGGTTGTATGAGAGTTGCGTTGTTCTGGGAGGCGTGGAAGTAGCGCAGTTTGCTCTTGTCTTCTCTGTGTTGTAACAGTAAGCCTACCGAGAAACCCACTTTGTATCTGAATCTTTGTGTCAAGTGAATGCGACGCATAGTATCTACAGCGTCACTCAACTCGCCGGTTGGTAGCCTGAAGTTTGTTACACTCACGCGAGTCCCGTGCATCCTGACGCCCGTTTGTATCGCAGGCCAATTCGCCGTGAACGTTTCCTCCCCGTTCGGTACAGCACATATGCGCGGAGGGACGGTCACCCCGTCCAGAGATTCGCGTCGACAAGCGCTCTTTCGGCAATCCCCTTCGCCGCATAGAGGGCAAAACTTAGCTACTACTCTACAATTTTCTACGTGTCTCTCGTGGTTGTACGCTCTTTTAAACATTTTGAAACACTTTTCGCATACGTACTGTGTCATGTTTTTTTTCACTCGGTTACCAACTACTTAGCCGTCTAACTATCTATCTATCTATCTAGCCATCTATCAATCTGTCGTCTATGTAACTATCTTTCTGTCTGCTGTCTGTGTATCCGTCTGTCTGTCTGTCTGTCTGTCTGTCTCATACAGCGTACGTCAAACGCTGTGTGTGTGTGTGTGCGCGCGTGAGCGTTGAGCGTCTCTCATTCCGAATCTATGCCGAGATATTTCAGAATGATCTCTGTTTTGTCATCCAACTCTTTGAGCGCTCTGGCGGACAGCGTCACCCCCTGCTGTGTGGGTTTTTTGTCAGGACCTTCGTACTTGCGCACGTGGACGAGGTTCTTACCGCTGTAGTAGCTCACAGCTGCGTACACTTCGCCCGCCTCATCCAGCACTGCGAACCAGGGGGTGTGATTAGGTTTTCCTTGCGCGGCCGCTGTGTCGCGTATGCGCACCACTGCGCGGATATCGGCGATGCGTGCTATGAGCTCGCGCAGCGCGTCGGCCGTGAAGTGCACTCGCTTGCTTCTGGTCAGAGACGCCTCTTTCACCTGGCCGTCTTTTGTGTAGCGCGGCCTCCTAGACAGTCTAGCCACGTCCTCCCAGATCTCCAGCGTCAAAGCTCCGTCTAAGCAGAACTCTAACCCGAGTGTTTTCTCTGCTTCTTCTCGTCCATCTCCTTCTTTTTCTTGTATTTTTCTCTTCTTAGTGGGCCTTGTTGTTCTGGAACTCACCTTAGAACGTTTCACACCCGCAGGATGAGTAACACCATCAGCGTGAGCTGAATCAGCAGCAGAACCGATAGCAGGAGCAGCGTCAGCGCTGGTGGTATCGGAGGTCTCGTTGTTGGAACAGCGCAGCCACACGCCGTCCGTGCTGTGTGTAGCGGTAGAAGATGAAGCGCCGCCGCCGCCCTCGTAAGGTGGCGGTGAGGGCAGTCGCCACGGACCGGACGGGGGGGCGCTAGCAGTGGAGGAAGTGAGGTCGAAAGGTCGAAGAGGGAAGCCGAAAAACGTACCGCTCACCCCTTGCCCTTCGGGTTCTTCGTACGCCTCGTCGTCAGCGTCGTTCTCTGTCTCACCCTGTTGCTGCTCCTCCTCCTCCTCTTCTTCTCGGTTCAGGGGCTGAGTGTCCGAATAGCTGTAACTCTCAGCGCGAGCGGCGTCGAGGGCGTCCGTCGATGTAGTGGTGGAGGAGAGGGGCTGTGCAACGTGCGGCAGGTCATCAAAGTCATCAACAGTAGTGGGGAGGTAAAAACCCGGTTGCCAGTACTGCGCTGTGCCAGGAGCGTTGTCGTCAGTAGTAGTAGCAGTAGCAGCAAGTGCAGCAGAAGCAGCCGCAGCAGGCGCAGCCGCAGCAGACGCAACAGTAGCAGGCGCAGCAGCAGCCTCAGCAGGCGCAGCCGTAGCAAGCGCAGCAGTAGCAGGCGCAGCAGCAGCAGCAGCAGCAGCAGCAGCGGCAGGCGGGACGGCGGTAGCAGCGGCAGCGCGCTTAGCAGCAACGTGTACCGTCGCGAGTGTAACAACGTCGCTAGCACGACGACTGCTACCAGTAGTACTACTAGTACTACTACCACTACTACTACTACTGCTACTACTAGTGCTACTGCTACTACTACTACTACTACTACTGCCGCGAGCGCTCGCTACAGCAGGAGGGTGATAAGACCAACCGGCTGCGGCGGTAGTCTCATGTTCAGTAGCAAGAGCAGGCACTGACGCTAAACGAACGCTGTTCCGCGTAGTCTTCTTGTTCTTGAACGCCGCTAGCTGTTGTCTTTTGCTCATGGTGGTGACTGTAGAGAGCAGCAAAAAAGAATGAGTGAGTGAATGGAGGTTTCCAAGCCCCTTATATACGCCTTCTCGCTTCTAGAGCTAAGCTACTTACCGACCCTGTTCAGCTGCCGCCGGCTGGCCGGCGGCCATTCACAAAGAGAAACAAAAAGACATAAGGCATGACGTTTTCAGCTGGATCCCTTTCCCCCCCCCCTCTTTTGAGAGATCGACTGTGATGATGAGCTAAGCCGCTTACCACCCTGTTCAGCAATTCAACGCGCATTAGCTGTATAAAGGGTTAAGCGGTTGCTGCCTGCCGTCGACTGACCGGCGGCGGCCATTCACAAAGACATAAGGTATGACGTTTTCAGCTGGATCCCTTTTTGAGGGATCCACTGTGGTGAGCTAAGCCGCTTACCACCCTGTTCAGCCATTCAGCGCGCGTTAGCTGTATAAAGGATTAACGGTAACGGTGATGAGCTTACAGTGTGTATACAAAAAAAAACTACAGGAGGCGTGTGGCGTGAAGCAGGACCCCCCTAAGACGAACGTGTCTGTCTGTGAGTAGAGGCGTGTGCATGTGGTGAGCGACTTAAGTGTAAGACAAAAATCGCCACCTCCTGCCGTGGTGAGTAGACCGGGCCGGCCAGGCGGGCGGGCGGCCGGCTAGTTCAATAGGGAGGGGTGACAGCTGCCTAAGGCTGTGCATGAAAAAAAATCCGATTTTCACCTGACCTCTGACGTTTGTTACAATGAATGTCAGAGGGAGGGAGACGTCCTCGGGTAGGGGGTAGGAGGTATTAAGGCTATGAGTGAGGAAAAAACACCGTTTTCAGCTGGTCTCCACGGATAGCGATGCCACACCCCCTCGTCATCTAAGCTCTTAAGGAGCGGAGCGGCTGAAAAAGCGTCATGCGGACAGGGCGCTAGACAGCTGGAGCGCTGTTGGAAATGGGATTAAACTCCCTCTGTATAAAAAGCTCTCATTTCTGTTGGAAAAAAAACATATCGCCTCTGACCCCAGTAACGGCTACTACCACCACCACCGCCACCACCACCACCGCCGCCACCGCCGCCGCCGCCGCCGCCGCCGCTGCCGCCGCCGCCAAGACGAGACGAGATGGCTCAAGCTATTCCACTTTCAAGCTCGCCTTCACCGCCCGGTGCGCCTGAAAAAAAGTTAATGCGGCTTGACGACGTGAGACGCGGCGCGAGGCAGCAGACCGATGATGGGGAGACCCGACAGGTAGGACAGCGGCGGTTAGCCTATAGCGACGCCTTGCTTCGTCAACTAGGTAAAGAGTTGAGCGGCTGTTGGAGAGAGTTGGGCAGTAGCTTAAAAGTCAGCGCCGCCCGTATGGATGCTCTAGTAGAGCGCAGTGTCAAGACACCGGAGGAGCTGTGTACGGCGATGTTCCGAGTGTGGTGGGGTGAAACCCCGCATCGTCATAGATGGGGCGAGCTCGGTCGCGTCTTCACCCGCATAAGACGCATGGAACTGTTGGCTCAGTGGATGGCCCTTCTCCACAGACAGGGGTTGGATTTCGAAAACCCCGACTCGCGCGCGATGCATAAGCACTTGGGCACCCTCGGCAGACGTCTGGGTAGCAGGTGGAAAGAGGTGGGGGACCATTTAAAATTGTCGCCTGAGAGGTTAGATAAGATCGCTGAAGAATGCGAATACGGAGGAAGTCCCGCTGAGTGGGCCTTCCGAGTGTTGAAAATGTGGCAAGATGAAGCTGACGGCGCCGGCGGTACGCCTTTTGAACTCCTTCGAGTGTTGACTGAGGACATGGGAAAGTTTGGCCTCGGCATCGCGATATTACTTGACTTTATCAAGCAAGAAACAACGAGAACGACGGACATGTGAATTGTTGTGTTTTATTTTCATACGTCTTCTTTATTAGTAAGTAAAAAAAAAAATATCATAACAATTAAGACGCGCGATCTCTTAAAGTGTCACTTCCTCCAGTCGCAGCTGATCGCCTCATCGCAGCACGTGATAAACAAAAAAAAAACGAAGAGACACGCTTCTTCCTCTCGAGAGGAAGAAGCGTGTCTCTCGATTGAAATCTTTTTCTTTTCTTTTTTTCTTAAAAGAGACAAACGCCCCTTAGAGTGCTCCCCCACCCCCCTAGAGTGCCCCCCTCCCCCCTCCCCCCCTCCCCCCCACCACCCGCCCCATGCATCCTAAAAGCGCCCCCCTCCCCATGCATCTTAAAGAAGCCCCCCTCCCCCCCTCCCCTCCCCTCCCCCCCTTATACACTCTAAAGAACGCTTCTACCTAGTTCAATAAGTCACTTCCAGTCGCTCGTAAAACAATAAAAAATGAAAAAAAAAGAAAAAAAAACTTATATCGTAGTGTTTTTTATTAGTTTACCGAAAAAAAATAAGAGACTCGCCTCCTCCTCCAAAAAAAAAAGATATCACATTTTAAAGCCCGTGACCCCTTAAAGACGCTCATCTCTTCATTAAGTCGCGTGACGTCACTTCTTCTTCTTCTTCTTCTTCTTCTTCTTCTTCTTCCGGTCACGTGATCAATCAGGTCACTTCCGGTCACGTGATCCTCAATGAGGTCACTTCCGGTTGGCCATTAGGTCATGTGACGTCACTTCCGGTCCCCTAAGTAGGTCAGTAGGTTACCCAGAATGCACCATCCCCTAAGTAGGTCACTTCCGGTCACCCAATGGAGGCCTCTGATTGGCTTCAGGGTTACCCAGAATGCACCGCTAATCCCCTAAGTAGGTCACTTCCGGTCACGTGACCAAATGGAGGCCTCTGATTGGCTAACTAGGTCACGTGACGTCACCACTAATCCCCTAAGTAGGTCACTTCCGGTCACGTGACCAAATGGAGGCCTCTGATTGGCTGCATGTCGATTGAGTAATAAACAGTACTTAACTATAGTCCCGTTCCGATACATACTATACTACTCAAATATACTGGTAAACCTTTGACCCTATCCTATGTTTACTATTTGGCCCATGACATGTGAGCCCACACCAAGCTCAATTATGCAACTGTTATACAGTTCAGCAATGGCACGCTCTGAGCAACGTCTGCATAAACATCCATTTAAGGACTGTATAAATCTTTAATGCCTTATTTTGTTGTCATGATCCATGAATGCATGCATAGAGTCTACTCATAAAAAAATGCATTCATGAGTCATTCCAACCCCTCAGGATTATGCAAATCCTGCCCTTGCGACGACCACTTACCAGGCCTACATTCTGGAAGTATACATGTGTAAGTGTGTTGTGGATGGGAGGCTCCTCCTTTACATCCTATATGAAATATCAATAGGCCTACTCACATGATCCTGTTGCCTCTCCATGCCCTGGGAATGTCCTACTCTCTTTTTAATGTAAGCCCTGCTTGGGTTGGTCCTACCAGGCAATGAGATTTTACAGAAATATTGACCGTTTGATGCCTTCCACCTGCTTGGCATTATCAAATTAGCTCATCATGGCAGCTGGAGTCAAATTAAGGTTGCATCGATGTGTTGGATAGGGGTCATGGTAGGAATGGGACTGCTGCGGCCCCTAGGGAATTAAAACATGTAATTTGATTGCCGATTGATTAAAAGAGATTGCAGTTGGAAGCAGTGACAATGACTCAGGTCTGGTTTTTAATTGAAATAACATGGCAGCTTTTTTTGTGCATGCCTCTTAGCCTTACTGAATGGGTGAGAGGTGATGCATGGGATATAAGCATGCTGTGCACATAAGACACAACCCACCTCAAGGAGATTATCATATTAAGCTTGATGCTTCTGCCCTATAGTTTTTACAAAAGAGAGTTTTTGAAAACATCTATTTGACTTCAAAGGGAGCTTATTTTTTGTACCCACAAAGACCCTGGCAATCCTGCAGGGTAGCCCCTTATACAAAAGTTAGAATGTACTTTTAAGCTGTGTGATCCCTCAGTAGTAAGTGCTGCTACTTAAGGAGGAAACTGATGAGAAGAAGTTGACTATCTTGAGGTGGATAAGGACATTTTTCAGCTTTTTACTTGTGAGCATGGAAATGTTCATCTTTGGAGGGAATTGATGGCTTACTGTGAGTTAAATACATATAATCATTAATTCCCAAGAGTTGAGCAGACATACAATGTCATATGCAACTATAAAAATAAAATTAGCAAAGAGTGGTTTGAATAGAACTAATACCAATTAACAATGAACCTTGCGTTTATTCCCAATTGATACTTATTGTTTTTAGACATCCTTCTTCACTGATAATAAAACCTATAGTCAGTACTGACTATACCATCATAATTTGACCCCCGTAGCCAAGGGACTATACAACTGAGTCACATATTAGTCATAAAGATAGTCAGGAGTGACTATATGTGGATCACACAAATTGATGATGTCACAGGAATTTGTGCACAGGAAACAGTTAGGATTCAAATTTGAATGGTCCATGGACTTCAGGTAGGCACATCCTCTTCTAAACCACTGTTCTATGGATATCCCTGCTTGTGATATGTTATGTTACAGTTAACTATGACAACTTCAGATGTTTTAGGGTGCATGAGTTCTCATGTTTGATAGAGTTATCATGGTAATTTGTTCCAATTTTGATAACAAAGAAATACATGAACAGTGTATGTCTAGACTGACAGAGCATGATAGGCCTACACAGGAGCCTGTCACCTGCTCTGCCTTATCCTAACTTGTCCCCTGGCCTGTCTTATCCTAGCTTGTCCCCTTGCCTGCCTTATCCTAGCCTGTCACCTGCCCTGCCTTATCCTAGCCTGTCCCCTGCCCTGCCTCATCCTAGCCTGTCCCTGCCCTATCCTAGCATGTCCCCTGCCCTGCCTTATCCTGGCCTGTCACCTGCCCTGCTTTATCCTAGCTTGTCCTCTGCCCTGCCTCATCCTAGCCTGTCCCTGCCCTGCCCTGCCCTATCCTACTAGCATGTCCCCTGCCCTGTCTCATCCTAGCATGTCACCTGCCCTGCCTTATTCTAGCATGTCACCTGCCCTGCCTTATCCTAGCCTGTCCCCTGCTGTGCCTCATCCTAGCCTGTCCCTGCCCTGCCCCATCCTACTAGCATGTCCCCTGCCCTGCCTCATCCTAGCCTGTCCCCTGTCCTGCCTTATCCTGGCCTGTCCCCTGCCCTGCCTTATCCTAGCCTGTCCACTGCCTTGCCTTATCCTAGCTTGTCTCCTGGCCTGCCTTATCCTAGCCTGTCACCTGCTCTGCCTTATCCTAGCCTGTCCCCTGCCTTGCTTTATCCTAACTTGTCCCCTAGCCTGCCTTATTCTAGCCTGTCCCCTGCCTTGCCTTATCCTTGCCTGTCCCCTGTCCTGCCTTATTCTAGCCTGTCCCCTAGCTTGCCTCATCCTAGCCTGTCCCTGCCCTATCCTAGCATGTCCCCTGCCCTGCCTTATCCTAGCCTGTCCTTGCCCTGCTTTATCCTGGCCTGCCCCCTGCCCTGCCTTATCCTAGCCTGTCCACTGCCTTGCTTTATCCTAGCTTGTCTCCTGGCCTGCCTTTTCCTAGCCTATCACCTGCTCTGCCTTATCATAGCCTGTCCCCTGCCCTGCCTTATCCTAGTCTGCCCCTGCCCTGCCTTATCCTAGCTTGTCCCCTGCCCTGCCTTATCCTAGCCTGTCACCTGCCCTGCCTCATCCTAGCCTGTCACCTGCTCTGCCTATCCTAGCCTGTCCCCTGCCCTGACTTATCCTAGCCTGTCCCTGCCCTATCCTAACATGTCCCCTGCCCTGCCTTATCCTAGCCTGTCCCTGCCCTGCTTTCTCCTGGCCTGTCCCCTGCCCTGACTTATCCTAGCCTGTCACCTGCTCTGCCTTATTCTAGCCTGTCCCTTGCCCTGCCTCATCCTTGCCTGTCACCTGCCCTGCCTCATCTTACCCTGTCCCCTGCCCTGCCTTATCCTAGCCTGTCCCCTGCCCTGCCGTATCCTAGCCTCTCACTTGCTCTGCCTAATCCTAGCCTCTCACCTGCTCTGCCTAATCCTAGCCTGTCCCCTGCCACATCCTAGCCTGTCCACTGCCCTGCCTTATCCTAGCCTGTCTCTGCCCTGCTTTATCCTAGACTGTGCCCTGCCCTGCCTTATCCTAGCTTGTCCCCTGCCATGCCTTATCCTAGCCATGTCTACCCTGCTGAACCTTGACCTGCCTTCAGTACGTACTTAAGTTTCCCTTATTTCTCATAATTGACTGTATCTATTAGTCATAGTGACTACTTTAGACCATGAAACCATTAAATTCATAGTCACTTGACTATATAGTCCAAATCAGCCGATTTAATGGCTGACTATAGGTTGACTATATGACTAACTTACTATAGACATAGGTGACTAACTTGGTATAGTCGTTTTTGCTACATTCATGTGACTATAGAAATGTAGTCTGTAGTGACTAACATTTCCAGGTCCATTATTATCAGTGCAGCTTATGGTATCTGTTACGTTTCCAGTTAATTATAGACCATGTAAAGCTTCTCTGTAAAGTCATAGTCTGGCAGGGTTATATATCACTATCTCTCATACATATAATAATAATTATAATATCAAATATCCGGCTTAAGTAACATTCACCGAGCAAATACAATAGATTCTTGTCCAGTGTCTGCCATCTCCTCTCGCCTGTATGACCACATCCCCTCACCACACCAATCCCCCATACAACCCTCACAGCAACCACTACAATTAACAACCTAAACAGGGCCTGTACATGCCTGTGGTCTGCCGGAAATTAGTGTTTTAGAGGAGGTGAGGTGTGGATGAATTGGGGAGCTGGGTGATGAGGTGCATTGTCCGACCAGGAAATAGAGGATAAAGCTACCACATCCATCCAGGTAGGATGACACAGCTCCAAACACACTCATGTGTAGAGGGCTTTGTGTACACAGACAAGTACCTATCATAAGCTGAACTGAGGCAAAATAAATCAGGCATATATATCTGTAAACTCAAGGATGTTGTGTGCTGGATACATGTAACAGTCAGAGTGCCAAGCATTATCTGAGTGTATGAGTAGGTGGAGGATGGATATTGAAAAATACAAATAAGGGCGAGTGTAATGCCCACTGACGGTGGAATATTAATAGATTCTCAATAATGGGTAGGGAAGCTGTGTGTACCAGGTTTATGTAGATGTATTGTATGATACATGTAGTGTCTAAGGGTCTGTTTAAGGAAAACTTGAACTTCGATATAATATAATACATATTATGTACTGCCTCTAACCCAGACTCAACCAATGTTTACTGTGATATATATCATGTCCATAATTCCAGCACAAGTAGATCAATCCTTAGACTCATACAACGCCTCTCCTGGGTTATTCTTTTACCTCTTTAAGTTATAAAGTAGACACTTCTAATGCTGTGGACTAATGGATATAAATGGGGCAATTTGTTATTCCTTCACCCCATGCTGCGTTGCATTGAAAAATGATGTAAATCTAACATGCTGCATGGCTCAGACATTAGTCCTGGCAGTACCTTAAGTGATTCTCTTTCTTTCTCTTTTTCTATGTCAAGCTGTCAGGCTGCAAAGACCTTAAATGAATGTGACTTGGTTGTGCAATGAACCCATTGAGCCAAATTAATTTGACATTTCAGAAGACAAACCTTTTAAACGGTTTTATTCCTTCAGCAGGGACTATGCACACAGATATTATGATTGCCATTGTGTATACACATACAGGCAAGTATAGCTTTGGAGACCTGATTAAACGAGGTGCTTATACCAAATAGTATGGTATACACAGTGAATTGGGAAAATAGTGAAGCCCATCTTCTTATGGGAATCAGACTAAATTGACGTGAACTAGATATAGGGGACCTTAGTGCACCTTGCACTAAGGGCCTTTCTTACAGATCGTGTCACCATCTGTCAAATCTAGTGTAAAAGGTAGGTGTCACAAACCTTTAATTGTGGGCGTGAAGAATGTGTGGGCGACATTGTCTTGTGGTTGTTTTATATGAAATTGCAGAAAACTCTTGCAGTCAGTCTGAACGTAATGGAAGTCAATAAGAGATGCTTTACATGAAACACGGCATGGCAGGCTCTCAGAGAACGCCTTCCCCGGAGGTCAAAGCCATCTGCACAAGTCCCTGAGAATAAGGAGACTGTGGAGGCTCTCATTAAAAGTTATGGAGTGTGGGCTAGTATTTGTGTGGCATAGTCCTAATAAGTAGAGTTGCACAAAAAGACATGAGCTATTCAATCAATACCGTAAAAAGATCACCCAATGCATCTGCCTGTGTGTGCGGATGCTATCCTAAGGCATAGCATTATATTTTGTGGCTTTTTACAATGACAAGATTTCTATTCATTAGATCAGAAAACGTTTATTCTATTTTGCTGGCTGTGTAGCCAACACTGCAGAATATTGTTAAGTTATGTATAAGGAGCTGTACCATCTTTCTCAAGATAGACAGTACTGGGTAGACTGAGCTGTTCTTTTTTATCTGAGGCCCAGTTGTAATGTCTGAACCTGTTCCACTGTGTCTGTTGGTCTGTCGGTCTCTGTGGTCTGTTTGTCTGCCTCTTGCTTTCTCTCTATTCCTCTCCCTCTTTCTCTCCCTCTATCTCCCTACCTTCATCTATCGCACTACCTCTGTACCCCTAATAGGGAGAGATGGTCTGGATGCTTACCTTGTGAACAGTAATTACCCCTTAGCCCATTACCTGTGAGCCTGCATCCAGCTCTAGAGTTACTCCTGCATATTTCACCAGTTATAGGAGCGGCTCCCCTCGGGCACACTGACTCAACAACAACTCGGTTTCCCCCTGGGATGACATCTGCATTTAACCCAGCCAGTGAGGTGAGGTAGTGGAGGGGGATGATGCCAGGCTTTTCTTTTACGTCCTATGAAATATCAGTAGGCCTAATCCCTTTATCCTATTTGCTCTCCATGCTCCGGGGAATGCCTGATGTGGAGGGTCTTCCTAATGTAAACCAGAGTTAAGCTTGAGTTAGGCCTACTAGGCTGTGAGGTCCCACAGAAAGAGTCACATTACCATTTGATGCCTTTCACCAGGATCATTGAATTAGCTCGCCATTGCAGATGGAGTCGTATAGGGCAACCTGGAAGGTGGATGGGGGAGGATTGTCGCATATTTAGGATGTAGATTCTGAAGTTCCATAGCAATCGATTAAAAGAGAAATAGATTGAGGTCTGTTCATTTAATGAAATAACACATCAGTCGTTCGATCTATTGATCTGATTTTGATACTGGATGTATACCACCATAATGATTATAGTGGTATTTATATAAACTTGAGGTGTTTGGCTTATCTTACCAGATTCTATGTAAATGGGTTTAAGGATCTCACCTGTAAACAAAAGAAAGAACAAATTAGATACAATAATAAAACATAAGATGAGAATTTAAATAGCATCAGCATGGGAAGCATATTGAAGGTTTGATGACAACGATGGACCATAATATCACATCATCACTAAATGCATGCACATAACCTACTTTAAAAGCAAGGCCCAAGAAGCAGCATCCATTTGACATCCAAGTGGCTCATTGTTGTACATATACCACCATAGGCTCTTTCAGTGAAGGCAAGATGCACTTTAAGCTGCAACATCCCTCAGCAGTAGGTGCTGCTAAGAAGGGGATTGATAAAACCATAACTGTTTGATGTGCACCAACATGACAGCTTTTTACTTGCATCTGTTGATGAGTATTGACAGGATGTCCCTTTAAACTTATATAAATGAGAACTGATACAAAGCTGAAAAAAACCTGTCCACCCTATTTCAGATGTGTAACGGGTTTAACGGTATATCTAATACCAATATATTATGATGCAGATTCAGACTGGCCTTTAATCATGCATATGCATTATGAAGAAAACACTTTGCAAGTAGGCATACACACATAGAGGGAGAGTCTCAGGCAACACATTGTAGTACTCTCACTTCCCAACTACAGTACTCCAACTCTCCAACAAGAGTACATTTGACCCTCACTACATCACTATTATTTACTGCCTCTGATCTCTCACTTCATCAGACAGTTGCCTGGCAACTACTCTTATATGTTCCATCATATTTGTACTTAATTACTAAGATAACTATCTTCCTCAGATATTAATTTTCTCCGTGCATTTTTCGAATTCGAGGAAGTGAGGGCTGGCTTTATTCAAATTGTTCTACCACAGCTCAAGACAGACCAGAATCAGGGATCTTTTTTCATTTATCAAGGTCCCAAAATCATCCACTGTTTATACTATTTCCCATTGAATACAATACAATGTGTAATGCCTAATTGAATTGGCCCAATGAAAAATAAGTTTCTCATTCATAAGGCACAACAGATGTGCTCCTTAGATAGCTGCAGAGTAAGCTTGGTAGGCTGAGGAAGGTGTCTACTCATTAGGTTTACAGCATACTAACCCCTGGGACTTAGCCACAGTCTGAACACACATTGTATTGTACAGAAGGAGCAGACACCCCTGGAAAATATCCAATTCATACTCTATGTCATGGTAGATAAGTAAGCCTCACCCCCCAGGCAAAGACCCATACTAAACCCTGCCACATACAGTCCTTTAGGGCTTTGGGTATTGCTGGTGGAGGTGTATGAAGCAACCATGGGGATTTGAACATAAAGAATGACAAGTTAAACTGATGTAGTTAAACTGATTGATTTTACTGTACATAGGAAGGGGTATTAAATGTCAGTGTATGAAAGTCATAAGTCATACATATACAGTCCTTATAATGTTATACCAGATAATGACGTTGGTACCACCATATAATATCAAAAAGTCAATGCCATAAAATACACTGTCAGTAGTTAATGTGAGTGAGGAGTAAAGTCTACTGTAGTTTTACAGTATTTACACTACTGTATCAGTGTACAGGAGCAGCAGAATCTACTGTTATTTTACTGTAGAAAGTATGGGTTCACTATTCACATAGTATATTCCTAGCAGATGCTTCTGGCCATTGCCAGCTCCCCTTTTATTACATACTCCTATGTGGAGCCCCTGGAGCGCCGGCATCAACCAAAACAATAATTAACATCCTAATCAGTGCAGAAACAGTACATGTGCCTGAGGGACTGTTCCGGTTTTGCCTGTGGTCATCCGGATATTTGTTTTTATTACGATAACCCTGGAGCTTTTTTTTGCTAAAAAGGGGCGTCCCCAAGAAGGGTCGAACTACATTTAGGTGCCCTGTAAAGGGCTGTATTGGCTCCACCACTCTGACTACTCCATTCTATTGAGCTGCACTAGAACATAATATACGATATAACTCCTTCTCCTTAAAGCAGTAAGCTGAATTCACTGAAAGAGTACTAACCTCAATTACATAATTAAAACGAATAGAAGACATTACAATACAATATTCACGCAAATGTAGGGCCATTGGGCGTAGTCACATGACATTGTGCTATAAAATGTGTAGCGTGTTAAATTCATGTGTCACAGGCTCCATTATCGCAAGCTTCTATAAAACCCACTAACAAGTACAGCACAGTTTACCATGGGTCAATTTGGTCTGTATTCAGCTGGTATCAGCTAGCAGTATCCCCTGGGGATATGAGGGAGGAGGTGGGTATAAAGGATGGATAGTAAGAGGTACTAACGAAGGCCAGTGTAATGCACACACAAGGTGGAATATTGATGAGGTTGCAATCAGGGCCAGTGTATGTATAGGCATCTGTATGTATGAGGTGCTATTAGATGTCTTGTGCAACAGTTTGGATGCCAATGGGGCTATTTTAAGCAGAGGCTACTTCATGAATGTCTTGGCCATCAATGCCATACCGAAGCAGTTGAAGGGGCAATGGAAAATATTGAATACTTGAAGGTACAATGAAAAATATTGAATATTTGATACCCTCAATCGTTCCTTTGAATTGTTCTGAGAGTTTGGATGACAGGAACAAGAATTGATGCAGGATGTTGCATTCTGGTAGAGGCCTTTGCGATGGTTGCAGAGCCATGTAACTACTCCTATACTGCTGGGTACTGCGAATCGGGTAATATAATTATACAGGTGTAAGATCACTGAGATGATCTCACCTCTGTATGGAATAAGCAACAATACAAAGTCATACACACCCCTCCCTCTAACTTTGCAAGGCAAAGTTTGAGTTTCCCTTGTAAATGGGATGAATATTTGATGGGTGGTGCCACATTTTGTCATGTCATTGTTCAGTATAGCATGTCTCGGTGAGGGAAGGAGGCATACTCTATTGTTATACTCACACAAGACAAAGGCAAGTTGGTGTTTCATGGCTTTGTTAATGTGCTGAGAAGGTCTGAAGGCAGCCATCCTGTCACTGTGTGTCATTGTGCTGGAGAGAACCTACTTAGTGAGCTTCTCCATTGTCTGAGTAACTCTCTAACTACACGAATCGCATTCCTGATGAGTCGCCTGCAGCCAATTCTGCCCCTCTCCTGCTGTCACCATGACCCCATCCCTTTCGTGTCTGTGACACTTCCACCTTGTTTGTTCCTCTACCACATGTCAGTATTGTCTCACTGCCATAACTCAGATCCACTATCTCGTCTCCTACCCGCTCACGACATCTCTTGTTTTACCGCTTAATCCTCTACTTTAAATCAAAGTTGTTGAGTTTTTCATTTGGAACTTATTCCTTTTCAGTTTCCTTCAAGTTTCTTTGTAATCATTATCACTATGACAGATCTACCCATTCTACTCTCCCTCACTCGTATCACCCTCGCTCTCTCCATCCTTTGCTCGCTCCCTTGGCTGCCACCCTACCTCCATGTAGCTCTCCTGGTTCTTTTTTTCTGCTTTTTTTCATCCTCTTCCATCCTTCCTCCCCTTCCTTGCTTTTGTCCATTCCTTCATTCTGCCCCTGCATACTTTTCTTCTTCATTGCCCTATCCCTATATCCTTTCTACAAGTCACTTAATCTGTATCCACATTCACCTTCATGCTCCCCAGGAAATTATGTCTCTAATGAGAGAGAGAGAGAGAGAGAGAGAGAGAGAGAGAGAGAGAGAGAGAGAGAGAGAGAATAATGCAGGGGAGAGAGGCTGTAGGTAACACCATAGCCTCCATTTAGATACTATAGACTACACTACACCATCCCACACTATACTACCATAGGAGACAATAGGCTACCTTATAAAGAAATCTTCCAATCTATATACATCAGTTAGACCGAAAGTACCTGAATAGGTGGGTTCAGCCAGGGTTACTTTTAAAGTGTGACAGAGATGTCAGCATTACTTGATGCAACGTTTCATTAATCCATCCTGTGTTGCTCCCCCCTCCTACAGAAGCCTAGGGTCTAGTCATTTTAATAGGGAATCCTTTTGTGAAAGAATCTTATATTTGTTTAGCCTCCTACTTGCTCCTAGAGTTGTAAAGGCTTGTCCCATCCCCACTAATAAAATGTTTTTGAAAATAAAAGTTTCTCTAAAATTATGTAAAGGCTTCAATAACAAAATCGACCATGTCTATGGTGCAGTTTAATGCTTTATCATTGCTTAGCAACCCCCCCGGGCTTGACTATGGGCCTTTGATGCAAGGTCTACACCCATTCTAACAATGAATGACACTACTATTCTCACAATCTGGAGCTTGCGGGCACTCCCATGGGCAATAAAGATGGGGGTTAGGACCCAGGTTAGAGACTCTGTCCCCGATGTCCAATACTAGAAAGAACATGAAAGGCAGCAACCCCTTACAAGAGGACAGAGGCAGATTGACCCATGCACAGCTTACTCATAGTATAGTGGAGCGGCATAGCTGCCATATAGTATGATCTTGTGCATTTTCTCAAGAAATATCCATCCTTTGCACAGAGGTAGGCAAGTATGTCAGGAGTCATTTGCAAGAAATAGGCAATTAGGATCTAGCCTATGAGGGGCCATGGGCCCCTTTTTAAAAATGTGTAGTTCTGAAAATTTAATGAAGATCCAATGCAGGTTTGAACGGTCACACTTTTGTTAATATCAAACAGATTTGTCTATGATGATACATGTCTATTGCTGCAATGTCCCACTAATGATCCTGATAGAGCTAGATGGTTTACCTAAGGTCAAGGTCATTTTTCAAGGTCATAGTTCTAAGGAAAAGGTATGTTTTTCAAATTTTCCATATTACTTTGTTAATATCAAACTGATTTGTCTATGATGACACATGGCTATTGCTGCAATGTCCTACTAATGATCCTGATAGAGCTAGATGGTTTATCCAAGGTCAAGGTCATTTTTCATGGTCATAGTTCTAAGGAAAAGGTATGCTCTTCAAATTTTACCATATTACTTTGTTTTCTGTGGGGAGAATATAATCATATAGATTGGGACTTATGATACGAGGCCTTATTGTGCAGCCATTGTAAGGTTACATAATTAGGCTAATTAATTGTTTGCATTTAATAAGGCGAATAGCATTTAAATACTTATTGCATGTATCTTAGCTATATAAACTAAGAGTTTACAATTTCTGGTATATCATCTTTGTTACAACACTTAGCCTACCCCTTGCTCTATGTACCCTGCCCCCCCCCCCCCCGCCCCACCCCTTCGTAACCATTGTGAGGTAGAAAACTCTCCCCTGATCTCCGCTGATCTCTCTCTACTGACCAGGTGTATGTATCCTGTGCCATCCTGTCCTGCCATGTGCCACCCTGTCCTGCCTTAAAGTGCTCTGTGCTGCCTTGTCCTGTCTTAAAGTGCTCTGTACTGCCCTGTCCTGCCTTAAGCTGCCCTGTCCTGCCTTAAACTGCCCTGTGCTGCCCTGTCCTGCCTTAAGCTGCCCTGTGCTGCCCAGTCCTGCCTTAAGCTGCCCTGTGCTGCCCTTTGCCGTCCTGTATTACGCACCCATTGCGCAAAAAATTCTGTTCAACATTGAACATTTAATCAACATTGAACCCCCATTGATGATGATTTAACAATGTTGATTCAAGTTTCTGTGTTCATTTGGCTGTGCTGCCATGTAGCACCACTTGCTTTCCTGTGCCACCCCATGCTGCCCTGTGAAACTCCATGTTCTGGACTGTGCTGCCAGAGGAAGGCAAAGGTTGCTTTTAGTTGGTACCTTGCAAATGCCAGAATGGAAGTATGAGGGTCTGCAAATCCAAAAGGCAAATGTTTAATGTACAGGCCTCTGCAATTCCATGGGTGATTAGGCAATTCCATGGCTGACTATGCATTTCCATCACTCTACATTGTTGCCTGTACAATTCCATTGGTGTCTACGCAATTCCAAAAGTGCCTATGCAATTCCATTGGTGCTTATGCAATTACATTCTGCTGCTCTGCCACTCTCACCACTGCCACTCTCCAAACTGCCTCTCTCGCTGCTGCAAGGTGCCTTTGCAATTCTGTTAATACCAATGCAATTCCATTGGTGCCTATGCAATTCCAATGGTGCCTATGCAATTACATCGGTGCCTATCCAATTTCATTGGTGCCTATGCAATTCCATGGGTGCCTATGCAATTCCATGAGTGCCTGTGCAATTCCATTGGTGCCTATGCAATTCCATTGGTGCCTATGCAATTCCATTGGTGCTTATGCAATTCTATTGGTGCCTATGCAATTCCATGGGGGCTCATGCAGTTCTATAGGTGCTTATGCAATTCCATTGGTGCCTATGCAATTCCATTGGTGCTTATGCAATTCTATTGGTGCCTATGCAATTCCATGGGGGCTTATGCAATTCCATGGGTGCTTATGCAATTTAATTGGTGCCTATGCAATTCCATGGGTGCTTATACAATTCCATGGGTGCTTATGCAATTTAATTGGTGCCTATGGAATTCCATTGGTGCCTATGGAATTCCATTGGTGCCTATCCAATTCCATTGGTGCCTATGCAATTCCATGGGTGCCTGTGCAATTCCATGGGTGTGTGTGCAATTCCATGGGTGCCTATACAATTCCATTGGTGCAGATGCAATTCTATGGGTGCCTATGCAATACCACGGGTGCTTATGAAATTACATTGGTGCCTATGCAATTCTGATGCTGCCTATGCAATTCTACGCAATTTCATTGGTGCTTCAATAGGTGCTTATGCAAGTCTATTAGGCCTATGCAAGTCCCTTGTGCCTAGGCAGTTCCATGGGTGCTTATGCAATTACATTGGTGCCTATGCAATTCTATAGGTGCCTATGCAATTCCATGAGCGCTTATGTAATTCAATGGATGTACCTAAGATGCCTTTATGCACCTAAGAAATCAATGTGAATACAGCTACACTGTAAATATTCTAGCCCATATCACCTTCCCTTACCATAATACTGCCCATTGCCTGCTACCCTTGCCCCCTTGCTATCATAGCTGATAATGGATTATAGCCACATGATCATTTGTCATCAGATTATCCCTGGTCAATTGCATTACTATTATACTGAGCTATTGGCCTGATTAAACTGGAATAATTAAGCAAAATGTATGTATGTATACAATGCCTCCTTCATTACATAGTAGCTCTAGTAGCCTTTTGATTACATTGAATTTACATATGTATTAATCAGTGTTAGTTTTGTGCAGAAATCAATCTTGTACCAACTTCTTCATTGAGAATTACCATATTTGGGACTTTTGACCTTGGCAAATGACCTTGACCTTGACTAAGTTTCTGTAGATCATAAGGGTCCTACCTTAGCTATATTTCTATGTAGTAATAGACAGAGACATTGCATATTTATATACTTATGCCATTTGGAAGAGAAGTAGCCAACCCAACATCAGCCATTTTGAAAGATGGCCGCCACACTTTTCCTGTGCCAGATCTAAGTTGCCTATTTCATGCAAATTGATCAATACATATTAGCCAATGTCTGTGGGAAGTTTGGTAGCTTCTTGAAAAAATGCACATTGGATCAGCTATGCCGCCCCACTAGTAGTGTCACATACATATGCAGGACAAAGAATCTGGCATGGTGTTGTAAACCTGGGCTTGCGAATGCAGACATTTTAGAATTATAATGATGATACAGAGGTGTTAATGGCTGTGTCTCACGACCTTGGGACAATGTTTTTGTCTCTGATCGGGTGCCGTCTCTGACCGGCTGCCGTCTCTGACCGGCTGCCATCTCTGACCAGGTGTCAGAAAAAGGTGTTTTAAAAAGAATTATACTCATATATATAAGGATTTGGAAAAACGTTATGGCGGTTGTTATATAATCATAGTTATAATTATAATTAGCCTCCTGCTGCTAGTATTTTGACCTTATCAAGCCAAGCCGGTCAGAGAGGGCACCCGGTCAGAGATGGCACCTGGTCAGAGATGGCACCCGGTCAGAGACAAAAACACTGTCCCAAGGTCGTGAGACACAGCCTAATGTATTGTGTTTTTGCTCCTCTATAATAAGGACTGATATTCATGTTCCTGTACTTACTCATGCTGATCACATTATGATCCCTTGATAGGGATGCCCCTTCTTCCCTCCTCTTTATACACAATCATAATTTGTTCAGCAGTTATTGATGTGATAAGTTATTTCAGAAAGATGGTATGTGCCATGCCAGATCCTTCTGTAAGCCTGAGCTCTCTCATCCATATTCGAACACCCAAGCTCTGGTTGAAAGCATTACAAGATGCATCTATTTCTTTATAGATATAGGTTGTCATACTGATACCCTTATCATTATCCATACTAATTCTAAAGACATGCAAGCTATACACACCCTCCTCCCAAACGTAAGACATCTTGATACACACCCTTCCCTAGGTTAAAGAGGAGTTTGTGGTATACACAGTGGCCGGCCTTTAGAACGTGGATGACCACCCACACAGAGTAGAGCAGGGCATTGCTACACAAACTATTGGCTACTACAGTCTTATACATGTGTGTATGATGCAATGCTTGTACCAGCTTTTCACTATGTCTGGACCGGTACAGGATAGAGTGTGAGGAAATCCTGCCACCTCACGTGCAACTGTGGTACAGGACTAAATCACTATATTAGCAAGGCTTAGATAAAAAATAAAGGTACTCCTTTTTGGTTGCGTCTTCACTGGGGGCATATATTGGGATATTATCCTCAATTACTGCTGGCAAAGACTAAGGGGGTTGCAAACAAAGCACACAGACCCTTATTAAACTAGAAAAATGTCTTACAACCCCTCCCCCCAACTTGTCAACCTCTCTTTAAGCCCATGTCCACCATATCCTTTCCTTAGGAGCCTTGTTTTCACATCTCACAAACTCCAACCTTCTTTCTCCGAAACTTCCTAAATCTCCATAAACAATCACAGATTTTCCTCTCCCTCAAAACATTTTTGACCTCAATTCTGTACAGCTCCACCCTTATTCCTTTCCTCAGAAAATATTCATCATTTCTGTTCTCCCTGGTTACACTAGATTTCCTATTGTTTATTAATTTATCCCCCCTCACTCACAGCATCTTATTCAAATATGTGGCCAGGTGAGGGAAAACGTGCCTCCAGGGGGGAAATGGCTTATGTTACAGGCTTTAAAATGAGACATATTGAGCTAAAATATCCCAAGTAGTTTTGCTGTAACTGCTTGTCAAACCGGGGTTGGTGTGTACAACTGAAAATGGCAAATAAGCTCTAGATCCACTATATCCTATTATGAATACCAATAATATAGAAATACAGTTTTGTTGAAAAATAACCAAAGGCAGCTGATGTTTTTATCATAACATTGGTTCTAGAGGGAATTTCTGAGGACTATTTTCCATTCTGAGTTCCCTGTGAAGTTTTCAAAAACATCTGTGGCAAAACATTCCCATTTGGAATAATGGAGTGTTTCCATGGGAACCAGAAATTGCATATATGCACATTTTCATGGCATTTCCATGGCAACAAATGTTCCTTTTGCGTTCCAAAAATGGAATGTTTTCAGTGGATATGGAATGATTATAAACATATCACTGGATTCCCGTTGAAAAATTGGTCTCAAGCATTTTTTAGTATTCTTTTTCAGTGTTTTACCCATAAACTGCCCCCTGGTGGCCAAAACCAGTACTAAAAATCCCCCCTGGAGGCACGTTTTCCCTCACCTGGCCACATATAGATACACAAAATATATGAATATCTTGTCATAATATTTCTTTCATCAATAGCCCATATATCTCTCTTACCTTACATAAACCTTCAATGATTTCACTCACTTGATCCCCTCCCTACATTACCTACCCACTCATAGCCACAGGCAGCCTGTAGATCTATGTCCATGTCTACAAATCCACCCATGTATGATCTTCACTCAACAGTCCTTATAGCTGTGCTGAGAGCAGGTAGGCACAGTTAGCCCACATAGAACTACTTCCACTGCTGTAATAAAATAATACCCACTCTAGTGTCGTTTGCAGTGTTAAATTGCCTGCAATGCTCTGCCTCATTTAATCATTACATGGTAACGTGTTAACAACACAGCCCTCACTTAACACACATGGGCAGGAGAAATTGAACATAATGTCTTTTTATTGACACACACTGCTGGGATCCAGTCTCAAATTCAACTTTTATTTCGCAGCAAGAGCAAAGAGCTGGGTGATCTGGTGGTGTCATTGGGGAGATCGGTTGAAAGTGGTGTTCAGACACTTCTTAATGACTGGGAGGGCCAATGCTATTAAATAACATAATCCGAGAGTGTTAAGGAGAATGAAAGAGAATCAGCAAACACAATGACAGATGTTTCAGTCTTAACAACCACCACTACTTGTAGTTGACCCTAATGTGGCACTACCTTCTCACAGCTGCCCCTGTGTATCCCGATAGGTAGTAACTTCCTCACAATCCTTCATATACTGATTGATACAAGCACAGAATGAGGTGTTGATCACTTCACCTACCTACTGGTGTAGTGAAAACAACTCACTGCCTGGCTGCACCACGCTATGTTAGACAAGTTAGGAATGAATACTGTACTGTACAATACAGTCACCGGTAGGTACATGGAAGTTAATCTTCACCACTCTGTCAGCTCAGTATTGTGCTGCTGGTGTGGTACTGGGTTTCACAGACTAGGCCACTGCCTATAGGGTGACAGGTTAAGGTATCTGCCTGACAGTTCTCTGATAATAATTATTATGCCTCTTAGCTGACTTCAGCACTAAGATTCCTTTCAGATCTGCATGCTGGAGCTACAATTGAGGAGCCCCATCTAGCCTCTTTGAGACTGTCACACCCATCACCTACGACCGAAACATTGACCAGCCCCTCAGGCTAGGAAAGCTTTTACTATGTACAAATAATCAATTAGTCCACTCTGCAATCAGTGTTTTTCAGCAGCAGGAAGAAATCCCAACTGTAAGGGCCCTTTAACCTATTTTCTCTATTGTATCACCTAGCACTAAGGCTAGACAAAATATTTTCGTAGTGTAGGGTATCACCAGAGGGGATTTTCTTAATCCCCACTCTTGACAGGTCAAAACTATTGCATCATCATTTAAGCACATCATTATATTGTTTACTATATTCCTAGGGGGGTGTTGATATGCACAGATAATACTCAGTGGCTCCAGAGTCACTTCCTAACACTAAGAGTGTGAACCTATCGCAAGCAGCATAGCTAATGTTCTATTCCTCCACCATGTGGGACCACAGATGGGAGCAGGGAGGCAGAGAGATAATAATTTCTTACACTATTGTGTAGCTACCTGCTACCGTTCTGACTGGCTGCAATCTCGACCATTCTTTTACCATAGTTATCCCTTGACAGTACACCCTTCTAGAAGGGATATGTTAGCTAAGTTTTGTCTACTATCTGGATAGGTAATCTGCCAATCTGTTTAGTTAAGATCTTTCAGGGTAAAAAACTGTCGCCAGTGAGAAAGTAACGTCATAATTAACCACACCTATTTGTCAGACGACATTGACCTACTATGGGACAACATAAGAAATAAAACTGTTATGGAAACCCCCTGTAATACCATTCCACTAGCATGTGGGAATCTGTGACAGGTATGGCATTTAATAAGAAATAGTTACCATGAAATATGTCATGGCAGGCTGGCAAACAAGTATCACCAGGCCTATACTAGAGCCATCTACTGTCTGCTGTGTATACTACCTATATGTAGTGTTTGGTCACGTGGTCACCTAGATGACCGGACCACCACAGTGTCAGGCCTTTATACTTATACTACCAACCCACTGCAGACCATCTCCACCGGAACACGCTCAGTGAAAGCCTGTGGTTTTAGCTCTGCAATAATTTGAATTGTTGAGAAAAAATTGAAGAGAAATATTGCATGGACATGTTGATCTTATTCTCTCAAAGATGCATAGACATGAAAACATAGTAAAAAGTCTTGCTTTGCTGAGCCATTCACTATTTCAAGTCTAGGTTTGTGGTAAGAGTTGCCTCATTTTCGTGTTAAATCTGCATTTATCAATGCGAATACTGTCTTTATTTCTCATTGTCACTTTCATCAACTGTATTGATCTCCTTCTCTAATTTACTGGTAAAGACTGGCCCCTAACCTGTGAATACCTTTATCCAATTACCCGTGAGCCAACACGCAGCTCTAGTGTTACTGCTGCATATTTTAGCAGTTCTAGGGGAAGCTCAGCAATGACTCCCCAAGGACAACATCTGCATTTAGCTGAGGCGGGGAGGGGAAGTATGTGTTGGTGGGGGGGGGGAGAGGTGCCTCCTTCACATCCTATGAAATATCAGTAGACCTAATTACATTATCCTGTCCATACCCTGGGAATGGCCAAATCTCTTTCTGGTAGAAACCCAGTTTAGTTTAGGCTTGGTAGGCGATGATGTTTTGCAATAAGATTGACCGTTTGATGCTTTCCACCTGCTTGGGACTATCAAATTAGCTCATCATGGCAGCTGGAGTCAAATTAAAGATGCATGGAGTGTGTTGGATATGGGGCATGGCAGAGGTGGGACTGCTCTAGCATGTAGGGATTTAAAACATGTAATTCAATTGCTGATTGATTAGAGGAGATTGCAGTCAGGTGAGATTGAGGTCAGGTTTTTAATTGAAATAATATGGCAGCTTTTTTCCCCATGCCTCTTTGCATCACTGAATGGTTGAGAGCTGATACAATGTTAGTGTACTGTGCACATACAAAAATCAACCTCCAGAAGATTATATTAGGGTTATGCCTATGCACCAAATGAACACTATAACCATCATGAGAGAAGGTAAAGAAGTCCAGCTATATGTCTTCAAAGTGAAGTTAGGAAGCACTTTTAAGACGCATGATCCCTCCGGCAGTAGGTTGTGCTAGGGGTAAGACTGACCGGAAGTTCACTATTTTTGCGGGGCTAAGAAAAGCTTTTTTTTCTTGCAAGCACAGAAGATTAATGTTCAACTTTAGAAGAAATCAATGAATTGTGGGGATTTAAAGTACATACTTACCAATTCCCTTGCCTTATACACCAAGTGCTGCGCAGACATCCATACGCAATCATAAGAAAGTACCTTGGCAAATAGTGCATAATTTAGATAGTAATAAGGCCTGTTTAGATAACTGACTTTGTGTCTGTTCTTAAGGCCACTCATATAAAGAAAGAGTTTCGATGATTTCAGTTTCTGCAACAGAACATACACCTCCATAAATTTTACAATTGTTGCACTGACGGCCCAACTGACAGAACAGTCCACTCCACCGCACAAAGTCGTCTCTCACATCCAATAGTCATAACTGTTAGACCCTTTCCTAACATTCACATGTAAGAGTACTTTCCTTCACAGCCAATGTAGATTATTATCCTTGTGCCGCGTCCCTTCTCCCCAAGTACCTCCACACCATAAGTCTAACTAAGCCTGGGCTTAAGCTTGAATATTGGTCCCATTATTGGGGGAAGTAGCTACACGGCAATGCCTTCATTATCGCCTATGTGACTGTAAGCTGATATCACCATATAAGGTGCAGGCAGCTTAACTTAATCTAACAATTCAGTGCAGGTCAATTTAGTTACTGCAACATTTTCTGAGGATATAAGCAAGGGTTGTGGGTGGAGGATGGATTGTGGGAGATACTGGTGGAGATCTGCAATTATGGCTAGGGAGGCTTTATGTAAATATACTGTATACTACACTGTCAGAAGCTAGTGTAGCTGCACAATATGATATACTGTAGCTTTACAGTATATATACTACGGTATTAGTGGTATCAGTCGAATATAAGTACTAATATATATAAATATAATTTACACAACCAATAGGGTTACTGTGTCCATATACCAGTCTCAGTAGATAAATCCTTAGACTGCTAAAACACCTCATATCTCAGTATATATTCCTAAGAGGCAAGCACATGCATATGCAATCGGGTATCTGAGTAGCGCCAATATGGAATCAATTAATTTCCCTCTTTAAGTTATAAAGTAGACACTTCTAATGCAGCCGACTAATGGATATAAAAGAGGCACTTTATTATTCCTTCACCACATGCTGCATTGCTTTCTACAATGAGGTAAATATAACACGTGGCAGTAGCCTAAGTGGTTCTTATTCTCTTTATCATGTGACAAGCTGGATGTGAATTTTAACTTGTATGGACAAGACCTCACATGCATGTGTTGTGCAATGTACCCAAATACATTTGACATTGCAGAAGACAATGCTTATAAGTTGTATCTATTCCTGTAGTGGGGACTAGGCACACAAAGACATGCTTACCATATAATCATTAATAAACACACAGGAACCTATGGCCTTGGAGACCTGATTAATGGGCTGTGGAGACCTGGACACCGCTACAAGACAAGATCTAATATGAAATATGTATTTTTAGTGCTTATGGCACCACATGCATCGCTTATAATATGAAATGGTACAGTATGTACACACTTGAGTGAATAAGATCAAGAGGCAAAGCCCATCATACTATTAGGATAAAGGGCATCTGTTAATATTTTTATCATAACATTGGGAGTCATAAAGCTCTGAGCATGAAGAGATAATTATTGTCAACCGGTTGAATCATACAAAATTGCAGAAACCTTGTGAGGTTGACTTTTATGGAAATCAAGAAGAAGTAGTTAACATGACACATGGCACACAAGGTTGTCAGAGAACGCCTTCCCTGGAGGTCACAGCCAGCTGCACAACCTCCTGAGAATAAGGAGAGAGTAGAAGCTCTCATTAAACGTTATGGAGTATGAGCTAGCATTGGTGTAGCATCTCCCTCTGTCTTTTTCTCTGCCCTCTTTCTCTGTCGCTCTCCATGACTCTGTCCCACTGTGTCTCTATATGGTGAGGTATGGTCTAGTTGCTCACCTTGTGAGCAGACATTACCCCCTAGCCTATTACTTGTGAACCTGCAACCAGATCTTGGGGTACTCCTGCATATTCACCAGTTATAGGAACGGCTTCCCTCAGGCATAGTGACTCAACATCTGCATTTAACCAGGCAAGTGAGGTGAGATAAGGGAGGGGGATGATGCCAGTCTCTCCTTTTACATCCTATGAAATATCAGTAGGCCTAATCCCTTTATCCCCTTTACTCTCCATGCTCTGGGGACTGCCCTATGTAGGGGGTCTTCCTTATGTAAACCCAAGTTGAGCTTGAGTCAGGTCTACCAGGCCATGTGGTCCCAAAGAAAGAGTCACATTACCAGTTGGTGCCTTTCACCAAGATTGAATTAGCTCTTCATTGCAGCTGGAGTCAAATAAAACTACTTGGAAGGTGGATGAGCGAGGGTCGTGTTATGTAAGGATGTATATCCTGAAGTTTGATAATAATCGATAAAAAGGGAAACAAATTCAGGTCTGTCCTGTGAATGAAATAAAACAACAGTACTGTTGTATGATCTAATCTGAACACCGGATAACAGACGAAAGAGCATGTGATACATAGGAAAATATAAGCATCATTGGTAACCATATCCAACAGTTCACATACACAATTCTCTCATGGCTACAACATCTGTTACCAATACATTTGTAGAATAATTATGTAGTTCTTCATGTCACATAAAAGATAAATGCTTAATGGGATCTCTGTGTGGTAAGCATAGTGGAGGGTTTATAAAAAAAAGACCATATAATAATATACCGACAGCACCAAATGCAAGCTTTAACCTTCTTTAGAAGTAAGGCCCAAGAAGCAGCATCCAATTGACATGCAAGTGGCTTACTGTTGTACTCCCATAGACCTGGCCTCTTACAGGGAAGGCAAGATGTACTTTAAGCTGCATCATCCCTCTGCAGTAGCTGCTGCTAAGACGGGGATTGATAAAAACCTGACTGTTTGATGTGCACAGGCATGACAGCTTTTTACTTGCAATGGTTAACTGGATGTCCTCTTATACATATGTTTTATACGTGATACAAAAGTAAAAAGAGCTGTCTATCTTGTTTTAGATGTGTAATGGATCTAAAGTATATATCTAATACCAATACCTCATGCTGTATTCTCAGACTGTCCCTTTTTCATATATAATTATGTATAGGGAGAAACTGCAAATAGAATGATGAGTCTCTCATTCCCCAACAACAGTAAGCTCCAATGTCTACATAGAAAGAAAACACTTGCAAATAGGCATATATAGAGAGAAAGAGTATCCAACGACAGTATACTCTCTCCAACCACAGAAAAAGTTTAATACAGACCAGAATGGAGGTCCATCATATCAAGCTCCCACCTGAATATAATATTCTATTTCCCATGAGGTATAACTATGTGCAATATCTATGTAACTCTATAGAGGGGTATCACATTTCAACTTACGAGAGTCAGTATAAGCTAAGTGTAGTATACATCATTAAGAAATCCGTAGCATAACGATGACGGTACCACCATACAATATTAAATAGCCACTTGTCAAGCAACGCCATACTCTAGATTCCTAGCAGATGCTCTTCTGGCCATTGCCAGCTCCCCTTCTAATCCCCATTTGTGTAGCTCCTACAATGCTTGCATCAACCAATACAATAATAGTAGAAATGTGTTTTGTTATGGGTGTGAGCTGTAAATGCATGGAGGGGCTGGGTACAGTGCAGCTTTGTGTCCCTGATAGTACATTAAGGATATACTGTAGGTAACACAAGCATTAGGAGTGTCACCATACTGATACATATATGCAAATATGTGTAAAACTGTATAAAATGGCACACAGGTATTTTAAATAAAGATGTATTTTGAAAATCATTCATGACATATATATGTGCATTACAAATTTAAAATTCATGATATGCAACTAGACGGTCCTAATGTTTCTATTGCCCCAAAGTTATTGCAGGCAAACCTTTTAGCTATAGGGGCTCGTTTGATCGCCCTTTTGGTCTCTCCTTTCCTAATTAGTTTCCTTGCTCTTTACTCGTTTCCTCAATCATTTCCTCACTCCTTCCTCATACAATGCTTCCCTCTCTCCAGGCAACTGTCACAGCCTCTCTCGTCAGTTCTTCCTCCTTCTTACCTATATATGCCTCCATTCATCATTGCCTTCCCTGCCTTTGTCCATCTCTTAGTTTTGCCCCTCCATTCCTTTACCTTCCATCTCCCTTCTCCTAGGTACCCTTTCTACAATCTATCTAATCCTTATCTGCGTTCACCTTCCCTTCTCCGCTCCCCAACAATAAATTGTTTCTCTAATAAACCTTAGCTTCAACTGCCAGTAGTTTCCTCTACTCTTTGTGCCAATGATATCCGAGCCTTTACACATTGTATTGACAAGATGCAGAGGTTCCTTTTCTGCTGTCTTGTCTGAGAGAATAAAGGGAAGACAGAATGTGGGAAACACCATAGGATATAGACTACACTACACTATTCTACACTATAGACTACCATAGTAGATAATGGGCTACCTGACAAGTCTACCACTCTATACATCAGAGGCCCTACAGTTAGCTTGAAAGTACCTGGGGAGGTGGGTTCAGCCAGGGTTACCTTTGAAGTGTGACAGAGATGTCAGCATTATGTGACACAATGTTGCTTCATAAATCCATCATGTCTTGCTTGCAACCAACTTCCTCCACACAGTAGGATAGGGTACAGTCATTTTAGAACCCAAGGAGGAATTTCCTTTCCCCTTGTACTGAGCTGTAAACCATTGCTCCCACAGTCATATAAAATATAGTTTGTGACAAATGTTTCACTACTAAAAAATGATGTGGAGGCATCAATTGACCCTATTTCTTCTTGACCTCGCCAACCATACCGTTTCATTACTGCTTATCACCATGGTCTTTTCACCAATGTCTACCCATTCTGACCATGAATGGCGGTTCCCTTTTCAAGACATAAAACAGCTACTATTCTGGAGCTTGGGTACACCCATGGGCAATAAGGATGGGGGTTAGGGCCTAGGTTAGAGACAGTCTCCTCAAGTCCAATAGTAGAAAGAACATGAAAGGCAGCAAGCCCCTTACAAGAGGACAGAGGCAGGTTGACCCATGCTCAGCTTGCTCATAAAGTGTTACGTATATGCAGTACAAAGAAACCAGGCATGCTATTGTTAACCTGGACTCATGAATGCAGACAGCTATCTTACTATGATGTATGATACAGAGGTGTTTATATTTCATATTTCTACTCCTCTATCATCAGGACTGCTATTCATGTCCTATTTGCCTTAGTGTATCACATTTCCTTTTTTGAATGTGGTCCTTGGTCCCCCTTACTCTTTTGGGGAGAGGGGGGAGTTGAATTACAATTTCACTGCCAAAGTCAATTGAGAGGTCAGTGAGAGAAGTCCATAGAAATAGGGGTGTTTCCTTCATTTCTTCTCTTATGTTTACATACTCATCACTGATTATATGGCAATCACAGTACCTTTTTACAGTCTAGGGGAACCATGATTTGATCAACAGTTACGATTTCTTTTTATAAAGATGGTATATGCCATGTAAGGGTTTAGCTTTTAGTCTGAACCTATCTCCCCTAATCAAACACAGTACAGAGGTCTGTTAACACAAGCTTGAGGAGTATACTAATCCTGAGGATATGTTAGCTAAATCCACCTCCCTCTCAAATGTAATACATGATCATATTTTATCTATAATACCTTCCCAAGAAAAGGAGTAGTCAGTAGTATAAATAGTTGCCTTCGGGACAGGACAAGCCTGACCACTCATTCAGAGGAGGGCATTGTCACATGGTCAGGGCTTTGCCATGGGATCTGGAGTACAGTGTAGTGCCATACAAACATGTTGTCGCCTATAATGAAAATGCTTGTTGCATCTTCAGATTTTGAACTAAAGATGGGTTTCTCTAAAGGGTACATTTTGTAAAGCAGGACTGTCAAAGATCTGATGGAAAACTTATCATCAGCAAGGCTTAAATGAAAGAAGTACCTTGCAAAGGTCTTTTTCATGGTTGCAATGGGGACAGACATTGGGGTCTTATCCCCAATTACTGCTGGCAAAGACCAAGGGGGATACAAACAAAGCACTTGTAAAGGTTCTTACTACACTACAGACATGTTTTACAAGCATTCCTCCTCTTGTCAGTCTCTCTGTAACTCCATTTCTATCAGACTCTATCCTTATCCAATGTTTGCCTCCAAACTAATCCCCCTTATCCAAGCTTTGTGTTTAGGCCTCCCCTGCTACCACAGGCATTAGAATTTGCGACAAACACAAGTTGTATCCCTACATAACAATAATATTCATATAGTCCAACTTTCTTCATCCCATATTCCCTACATCGTCACAAACAACTGCAGACTTTCTCCCGAAGCGTATTCTTTTCACTTTGATTCTGTACAGCTCAACATGTCCTATAGCCTTCTCTAGAAATGATTTATGATTTCCATTCTCCCTGGTTAGAATTTATTTTCTATTGGTAATTGATACATTATTCTCTCCTCACAACTCTCCATACAAATATAAATACACATAATGCATGGGTATGTTGTCAACACTCTGAACATTTCATTCATCGTCTGTTTTGAGGTAGCCCATTGTCTGTCTGGCATTGTAATCATACCCCTTGAATGATGTTCACTCACTCAATCCCCTCCCTACTTAACACACCCACTTATAGCCACAGACCGCTGATGTCTGCGTATCCATGTATGATCTCCACTCTCCAGCCCTGAGCTGTGTTGAGAGCAGTTAGACACAGTATATATGGCTACATGGAGCTACTTCCACCACAGTACTGACAGATCCAGTCCTGTGTTGTGTGTAGTGTCAAAGTGCTTGCACAGATCTGCCTCATTTTATTGTAACGTTTTAACAACATGGTCCTCACTTAACATAGGGGAAGGAGAAATTGAAAATGATGCTTTTTTTTAATCAACACACACTGCCGAGAACCCATCTCAAATCCAACTTTTATTTTTCAGTCAAAGCAAAGAGCTGGCTGATCCAGTGGTGCAATCGGGGAAGTGGGTTGAAAGTAGTGTTCAGATACTTCTCAATGACACGAGGTCAAATAATAAGAGAGTGTTAAGGAGAATGAAAGAATAACAGAACATAATGACAAATCTTCCAACCCTTACAACCACCACTACCTGTTCTTGACCATATTGTGGCACCTATCCATCACAGCTGCCCTTGTGGATCTCCTTTGGACAAACCTTCTTCACAATCCTTGTGTGAGACCCATCACTACACCAGCACCATGCTATGTGATGAAAGTGGTGAAGATTGATTTCCCCGTGCCTACTGGTTCATCCCTCACCTGTCTAACATGGCGTGGTGCAGCCAGGAGTGAGCTGTGTTGACAGCACCAGGAGGCAGGTGGGCTAACAGACTGATCAGCACCTCATCCTGTCATCCTCTGTCATCTCCACCTTTTATCAATGTCATCTCAGAACGTAGCATGTTGCCGGTGTTACTGGGTTTCACGGAATAGGCCGCTATTTTTAGGTTCACACAATATGGTCTCTGCCTTATGTTTCTCAGATATTATGCCTCTTAACTGACTTCAGCACTAAGGTTACTTTTGGATATGGAAGAGGCAGCTACAAGAAACCACCATAGCCTGTGTAAGACTGTCACACCCATCACCCTACAGCCGTAACATTGGACAGAGCTTCAGGCTAGGAAAGCTTTTACTATGTCCAAATAATAAATTAGTTTACGCTGCAATCAGTATATTCCAGGGGAAATGTCAACTCCATTTTTGAAAGATTCCTCCTCTTTTAGATTGTGTTAGGACCCCTCTTGATGGGTCAAAAATATTGCAGCATCATTGAAGCACATCATTGTTAACTGGTCTTTTTCTTTACTAATAATACATTTATTTTTGTTGAATTAGCCCCGAGCTATTTCCTAATACAAGTACTACGGGTGTGGACTTCTAGGAAGCAGCCATACCATCTTTTGGCCGCTATGTGGGGCCCCAGGAGGAGTCTGAATGGGAGCATATAGCCCAGTAACAAAGAAACAACGTTATACAACATTTCAGGACGTTTTTTTATGGCGCCTAATTGTGGCCAAACGTTGTACAACGTTAAAAACGTTATTTTGACATAAAATAAGATATTTTTGGGAGGGAGAGATAAAAAAATTGCCTTGAGTGATGTGAATGCAAGTCTTGCCAGGTGTTTGTGTGAATAATATGTGAAGTGTCATATCTACAGTAATACTGTACTTTTTTGTATGTGTACATATTGTATTCAAAGTTGTTTTCTTTTTCCAATCATCTTTGTAGCGTTGTATACCATTCATTTTAATAACACCCACAACGAGACTCTTGCATTTGATTTGACTGAGGGTTTCCAACAATATTATTGCTATGGGTCATGCGGTGACAATCACGGACCGAATCCTGAAGGTGGGTCTTAGATGCAAAGGGGAGGGGTCATGATGGAATAAGGCTTATGAAGAACTATTCGAAGGGCAAAGGATTAAAGGTTAACTAACCAAATGATAGCTATGAACTATAAGGTAGTATATATAAGCTGATTCCTCCATATCCCTGATACTACGTCCAAGTGCGTGTGGAGGCTAGAGAAGCCCCTCCCCCACTAGTGACAACGTAAAATAATGAATGTAATTTGATAGCTGCAGGATCTTATTTGAAAGGTTAATCTAAGTATCAAAAGGTATTGACAACCCCACATTCTGCTCCGAGAGTATTTCAACCCCCTAAAGCCATGAAGTTAGCAGCGCACAGCGATACCGTAGGTCACTCTACACAATGTTCATTAACTTGCAGCATTCCACATCCTCAGATGCAGAACTATATTGGCACACAAAGTGAAGATAGTAGAACTCAATGGCAGGCAGGAGCCATGTATGTACCTCTGGAGACAGTTAGAATTTTGTAGATTTTATGCCAATGTCCATGATGGTAAATTTATTGTTGGAACTTGCCAATTTCCGAACCTGTACGTTTAGTACAGGCTGCTGCTATGATATCATTGTGCGGCTACCTTCTACGGTTCTGACTTTCAATGTTCCATTTACAATTTATGCATCCATAACTTTCTGATAACGAAAGAAAAGTAGGGTTTTTCTGACCAGCTCTTTATACCACCAGTGCCTACAGCATCATATCACATTACCCTACCTATACTTGCATCCCCCTTAATGGTCGTACAGTAGAAATTCTGGTCAGTATACTCCAGGAGGGGCTTTGGTCCAAATGCATCCAGTGCCGCTTTTCTCTCAGGGGGACTAGGACCCAGTACATAATGGTGCATTCAGACAGTCAGTGTGGCCTCCCGTGTGGCATACATCACTGTACTCCCCGCCATGTCTGCTGTTCCCTATCTGGCCATCCCTAATGGTGCATTTCTACCAGTCATTATACATACATCATGATTATACAGATGAAGGAACTTTTAATGCTGTAATGTTTCACCTCTCTGCCATTTAGCACCATAATGGTAGTCTCTGGTGACCATTATCTCAGAATGTGGATGTACTATGTCAGGGATCAGGAATGACATAAACTGTCTTCAAACAATGAAGGCCATGTAGTTTATATATTATTGTATGGATGTCTATAGACAAACTATCTCAGGTCCAGGCTCTCTCAGGAACCTGCAGCTATAGACATTAGTTAATCAAATTAGGGGCTGGGGGTGGGAGCTGGGGGCAGGGGGGGGGGGTCTGGCTAACTCTATAGATGTGACAATTGCACAGACCCATTAACTGTGCCCTTTCCCCTCAGCTTTCACCTATGCAAACCTATCAACAGTACACGACTACCTCCAAATGGCCTTTCTATGTAACCCATTACCTCCATGTAAAAGGCTATTCTGGACTGGAATACCCACAGATGGTCTCCTCCATGTGTCCCATTAGGACTGATTGACTCCAGATCACCACTGCCATTATAATGCCACTCATTGAATAATATAATGAAGTTCTCCTGACTTCAGAGAGTTCATTTAAAGATATATATCTTTGTTGAATGTAATTTCTTGGGGGGGGGGGGGTAGGATATAGAATTAGAATTGAACCGATGTCGTGTACACATCTGTAACACTTAGATAGTTCACCTCCTTTATATCTTATGGTAGGCTGTATTTCGTTATGGGTATGGTTTCTGTGGTAGATAATATTGACTGATAATTTTCATAACAAGGTGGTCTCTGACATGGGGGATATAGCAGAAAGCCCATGTGGCTGCTGCCTCATGCCCAGGATTGAAGTCCTGTCCCCTTCCCCCTCCCCCCAACACACACATACACTGTCAGTATAGTATGTATACCGTACAAAGTAACTACATAAGCATGTATTCCACCAACGTTGGTCAGGTGAAATTTCGTCATCCGATAAACGTCTATAATGTTAAATGTATGGATAAATCTCGTCCGACCGATGGAATCCCAGTCGATTCCGTCAGTGGAATACTCCCTTTAGGATAAATTAGCCATAATTATCCATCCTCGAAATCATCCGTGTTGGTTTAACATTGTAAACTTTCATCAGAATAATAGATGATGTATTTTTGGCTGACTGACGTTGGTGGAATACAAGCTATAGCCACGTTTTTCTCTATCATTTGACGTACACCCCATACTCAAGCTTTTGAAATCATGCCTGCTTTTTTACCTCTACCCCAGATACAAGTACCAAAGTTCGTTCATAGGTAGCATAGAATGTGTTATTGAATATCTCCGCTCGCTCCAATGAATAAAAGAAGTATTGGAACATATTCTTTGATCTTTTGAAAGATTGGAAATGCACAATTATAATTTAGTAAATTGATATGCAGGTTTATAATGCTTGGGCTCGAAGAGGCATAATATATGACCACCAAATTCCAAAAGGAGATCAACAACTATTGTGACTCAATGTCTCCAGCACCTAATTGTAGTCTGTTTAACATATCATGTTTTTTAGGATGACTCACATAGTCACTTTGTTTGCAGCCTCATTATATCAGTTTACATTGATTACTTTTGCCAGGGTGATGCACAGTGGATGCCATTGACCATCTTGCAGCGTCCAGCCCAAACGTTTTTAAGGTTACTGTACCTCTGTTACTGACTGTTGACCTTTTGATAAATACTAGCCTAATACACCGGCTGTTTGATGTACTGAAGAAGTGTATCCTTGAAGAAAATCAATGAAATTCTCTTTCCGACGAGGCAGCTGCTACATCAAATTATATAGATATTTTGGATCTCATGTCCAAAGAAACTTATAGGATGCCCATTTCTTTCATGGTTAGCAATATAGAGCTTACTAAACAGACTGGCATTGTTCGGCAACTTGTGGAGTTGTCTTATTTTTTCCTTCGTCTAGGGGCCTCGAACTATTAAATGCAAGTTAAGTATAACCTCATTGTGTTGTTCACACAGCTCTGTGTTAAAAAGGTGAGGGCTGAACAGTGTACTGAGCAAAATACAGTAATTAATCCATATTAACTTAAGAGGACAGTGGGGTAAGAGCTGCTACAGGGATCCTTTAGCACTGACAATATTACCAGGTACCCAAACTAAAATTATCCCAACAAAGTATTTTTCCTTGCCTCAGAGTGAGAGTTTTAAACGATATTGGTGAATTATACTTAAATTTCTATTTATTGTTCTCCACTGAGAGTAAAAGCACGGTACTGCGTCCCATCAGGGATGCATCAGGGGAACCAAGCTGTAAACTTCTCAAGGTTCCATAAACATGGTTTGATGTCCCCAGAAAAGGTTTTATACTTGCGTTTTTACATGAAGTGAAAAAGAGGGGAAAAGACCGAGCTGACAATAATATTCTCACTTGACGACAATTTTCACCCGTAAATCGCCAATTATCAGCCAACCTATTTATAAGTTGAATCTGGCCTTCAGCTATAAATATAAAATGTGGACTTATCTAACCGTGGAAAGCAGCTTGGCTACCGTTATAGTCCCTGACTAGGTATGACTACAAAAAGCAACTCACTATGAGCAGGCAGTCAAATTAGTAAAGGCTTCGCAGGGGGGTGTTCTGCATACAGATTTCGCCTGGATTGTGAATTGAAATAGTTTTATATCTTACCCCATGACTGATAGCTAGGCAATAGGACCCCACTTCATAAATGTTGTTCTGTAATATGGCCTGCTGTCACTCGACGGTGGGACACATGGTAACATAGGTTTTTGGGCATCTCAATTAACATTTACAGAACTAGAATTTACAGCCCAGAACTATTCGAACGAAGTAAGGTATTCAAACATGCTTTTATTTCATATAAGCAACTGCGAAACAGTTGCATTTATGTTCCTGACATGACATGAGGTTCATATTGCATTTCCTCAGAGCTTATACCAGATTATTGAGGCGATTAATAAGTGTCAAAACCATGCCAGTAGACTTCTGTATACCCGATTCTACCGGTTTAACATCACTGAACCGAGGAAAGGGAAGAGAGAGAGAGAGAGAGAGAGAGAGAGAGAGAGAGAGAGAGAAAGAGAGAGAGAGAGAGAGAGAGAGAGAGAGAGAGAGAGAGAGAGAGAGAGAGAGAGCGCACATAAACAAACAGAGTGAGAAGGAGAGAGATGACACACTATTCCTCACTAGCGGGATACCAGTGCTGCCACAATTGGGGACACTTAGAACTAGCAGTGTGGGTCTCAGGGGGGGCCAAACATCAGGGGGAGAGTGGAGCAATGATTACACTAGGCCTCTACATGTGTATTATGCATTGGTTGTACCTGGACACACCTTTTATTATCTGTCCAATATAGGGTTGTGGTTAGGACAATGGACTCATGACTAGCAGTACCTAAGTTCAAATCCCCTCCAAGCTAGGTGTGGTAACCATTTTAACCCCATTGGTTGCAAAAGTTTGCACCAAAAGTTTTGGCAAAACGTTTTTGTAAAACATTTTATGAACCTTTGCAAAAGGTTTGGTTATAGTCTTTTGGTAACCACTTTTGGTAACCATCTATGTTACACTAAAAGCCACACCAAGGACCGAACCCGGGACCCTTAGATTGGGAGTTCCAGGGAATGTAGTAGTTCCATTCTCCAAGCAGAGCTTTAGCCCCCTGATCTGGTCCACATGATTTGCTGGAGCTAGTGACTGGAAAGGAGAGGGTGCATACTGGGACCAGTCCAATATGGCGCTGTCCAGTGGACATCCAGCTAGTGCGGAATACAGCTGGAGCTCGGGAGGGGTTGGATATAGGGGCATGGGTCATTGGTACCTCACAAGGCAGCCCTTAAGAGCTACTCTCTACTTGTATCTGCAGCCTGTGGTGGTGCTATATGAAGGATAGTGTGCTGCCAGCACCCAGCGTTAAGCTAAGCTCCCACCCAGTCCCTTATCTACATCCCACCAAGATCCATGCCTCTAAAGGCCATCACACAGCTCCCATTTAGTGCCTAGACCCTCCGGATCGGACCTCTGGGGTAGTACTAAAACCAGGGCCACACCACCTTGTGCCCCAGTTCCTGTGGTGACGGTTATATCCCTGATCCTGTAGGCGGGTCTTAGGAAGAGAGGGAGAGAGAATTAATGGTGGGATAAAAGCTTATGAAAAATTGTTCTGACAAAATATTCCGCAACTGTTCAGTTTCAAAGATCAATAAGTCTTCTGTGCATCTTGTATATTGTTTGATAATGTACCTTATTTGCTATGCTTACAAAAACACCTTGCATTATTATCAAAAGAAACAGCCAATAGAGATTCATCTTCATGTCTGCAGTGATTAGGACATGTTCCACACATATTTCTGTTGTGGAGTTTGCTGTAAGACTTTGTGCCACTTTGCAACACAAAACCTTGTGCTGACTACCCATTAGATAATGCACAATGCCAATTAAATGATATTGAGTACAGAAACATAAATTAGTGTGAGAACAGCACCCCATTATGGTTATGGGTGTCTTCGCCAACCGTTTGTAGAGAACTTAAACCCTCGATGGCACCAGTTTCACCCTTCTCCCCTCTCCATTGATCGGTAACCCGTCCATCTATCTCCCTTTGGCCTCATGTATTGGAGGTATGCTAGGTGAATGGTGGCCATTAAATATAGGTTGACTAACTCATCAGACCAGGTTGTTTATATTCATATCTATCCCTCCCCATAGTGGGGCTGTAAGTGAAAGCTGCTGATACAGCATAATTGTATGTCGAGGTTAGAGGAGCTTCCTATTCTATGGTAACAAGGTGAAGTGATATGTGTTCTCAAGAAGCTGAGAGAAATTGTCAATGCCAATTAGAATAGTTTCCTCTAAGCCACACTGCAAATGTATTTACAGGCGTACCATTGTACTACTGTGACAGTGCTTAAGGTTGATCGCTACTCTTAACTTTTCATCCATAGAATTTCCTAATTTTTTGCCTCAGGGTAGTTAAGTTCATTAAGAAGGGGAAAATGTAAAAAAAATAGGGGGGTCCCGAGCTACTTTTTTTGTGACAAATTTTTGGAAAAAAAAAGTATTTTCTATTTTTGGCAAAAAATACCAAAAATTGTGAAATTTTAAAGATTTTTTTTCTTATTGAACCACTGGCCACATCAATGTCATATTTTAAATGAATAATCCTATATTGTGCCCTTAAATAAAGAAAAAAAGATTATGGTCTAAAAACAACCCTTTTTGTGAAAAAAAGTGGTGGTTTTAGGACGATTAATTAAATTTGATGTTAAATTTTTCAACAATATCTTAAAACATAGCAAAAATAATCCATAGACTTTTTTTTTACTTTCTCAAAAAATTGTTTAGATCATTTGCTAACATAAAAAAGTAATTTTGATAGGGGGTCCCGCGCATAATTTTAGGGTTTTGGGCCGTTGAAGTTAAAAAATAGGGCAAAAACTGTCTAAATCTCATATTTAAAGGCCAAAATAATGGGTAAAAAGCCAAATATTAGGGTAGAAAATGTATAGATATTATACCCTTTGTTGTTCTAAGCACATGGATGAGATCAATAACAATCCTGATAATGATTTGTTGGTAAATAATTCGATTATTCTAATTTATGTTAGAAATAGCAAATATTACTGGCTCCAAAAATACCAAATATTTAAAGTGCAATAAAATGCTCAATTTTGCTCGGAATTATTCAATTTTTGGATATTGCTTACTATGCATGTGTATGTATCGGGTGTGCAAATATCAGCCTATTCTAACAGTTTTAAGCTAGATGCGCAGAAAGCTGCGCAGGAGTCCATATTCAATGAGTAGCGATCAACCTTAGGTTTGTGAAACATGCCTCTGGAGATGCTCGATGCCCAAGTCAATTACCCTGACAATCTGTGATTATGGGCATGCATGAGGTCCAATAGGCATGTAATATCATGAGCATGGCTGCCTTCCCACTTTCAGTACCACTTCACATACATAGCTGACTGCATTAGATTAGAAATACCCAAAGGGTGTAGAACTGGGAGGGCCGTAATTTCCAAGGGAATCTACTATAAAGTCTTTCTCAATGGAATTTCCGAATTGATGGAAGGATGGCAAATAGGTTAGGACCCCATCCCACTGTCCTCAGAAGAAGATTTATTCTTTGACCGAATCTATCACACATGTACGGTCTGTAGGGGAACAACATAGGCACATTAGCAGTTGCCTTATAAATTTAGTATCAAGACACCTTGTTGACCTTTGATGGTCATTAACATATTCATTCTTATCCATCAGAGAAGCAATATTGCCAAATGCCCATATTGCCACTGCGGTCAATGATGCCAAGAACATGTGAAGAACGTTTAAGGCAGATGTATTAAATTAGTTGTTTTTTTAAACGAACATAAAGTTGAAACAGTCACCGCTATCCCCCAAACCTAGTTTCAGTTTGTTTTAGAGTGCTGTCAGCGGTTAACCCAAGTTAAGAAAACTGTGTACAGAAGAAAACTGTTATGTCTGGTAACGTCTAAAGTGCACTGGCAAGAGGGTCCGAAGGCAAACATTTGTTATTGTAAAGTCTATACTCTGACTCTGAAAGAGGGCTATAGGATTCTACATGGGAAGTGGTCTGTGACAGTTGTATATTTCTGTTTCAGCTTTCTTTTGGCTCCGATCAAATGGTGAAGGTGAACTAAAATAGGTTACCAATGAAGATGAAAGGTGCAGGATTTTGTAATTAGAGCATGTGGACCAGTTGATGTACAGATTATACTGATAACAGTATATTTTATAATTGATGTAAGCTACCTGCTTGCATCAATTATAAATGCATTTCTAATGAGAAAGGGGCACGTCTTAAACATTCATCTAGATTAACCCTTCATACCTCAGATCCCTACAGCTTCCTCAGGGAGGGGTCCTAGGAGGTCCCTCCACCCCCTGTTCCTGTGTGTACTTAATTCCATTAACAAGGAGTGTCAGTATGACTCAGTATGGTAGAGTGCCATCCAGTTATCTACCTCCTCTAACTAATGATCTGTATCTGGTAGCTTCAACCTAGTCCCAATACTCCCAATACAAAGATCTTTAGGACAACAGCGGCAGGCACCAAGTGGTCAGCTTATCACCTACAGCTCATATTGAGAGCAGTATATCATGTTTTTAAATCTGACGCTTTCCACATTCAAGTAGCCCCACCCTCAAGCCCCCACTGCTTGACTCCATGGGATTTAGGCGTTTTCCTCCCATAGCCATCTCCTGCAAAACAGAGCACGGAGAAATATGATTTTACTTTATAATCTTTTTTCTCAATCTGAATTTTGTGTGAACTTAAAATATTTAGTTTGTCTGTTCACCTCGGTAGGCTATCATACAGCCCCTTAACGTGGTTTCTGGGTTTAGGCCATTACCAAAGGTGTATAAAAGGCCATTAGGGGTATAGAAGGGTGTTCCCTTTTTATGCTCCACCATCAAACAAAATTACATCATGAGTACTTGTATCGGGATGCAAATGGCATCACCACTGATATTGTCATAATGGCGATGCAGCCATCCCACTATAACACTGTGGTGAAGAGGACACAGTTCTGTCTGCCTGCATTAGATTGTGATATATGCATTCGTACAGCATCCTAGTACACCTCATTATGATCAACACCACACTGTGTGTGCTTCTCTACAAGTAACAGCACACCCGACACTCACAGATAGGTCTTGATACCATTAGTATCACCTCTCTGATGCTCTCCCCTGGCTTCTTTTATATATAAGGCGCATATTCTAAAAAGACTAATGTATTGTATATATGCCTGCATTCAAATAATGTCTTTACATCAATATGTGTGTAATTTGAGTAGTGTCATTGTATAGAATGTGAAGGTTGCAAACTATAGAGCCGTACATCGCGATAGGAAAGGGATGCCGAAAGAATTCGTGTATGCGACATGGGTCCAAATAGTATAATGTGATAATACATATAGATCTATAAGTGAGAGAAATAATTAATCACACCCCTCAGAACTAAACGCAGTACTTCAAGTTGCTGAATGTGAGAGATCTTAGCTAGGTTAAGAAACAGAATATTAGGGGGCTCACAACTTCCATCACACACATACTACTCCCTTTTATATTCAGGATCCTAATGGGAGGTTCCTCATTACCAGAAAAGCAATGCCAGACTATTTCACCATCAAGGGATGCTAGACACTCCCAAAGAGCATTGTCTGACACCCATTGAAATACATGACTCCGGAAAGAATGTAGATTTAGAGATAAAGGGAGCATATATTTCATGGCTACACATCATTATACATACCGTAAAACCTCGCGTATATGCCACACCCCTAACTTTGACAGATTATAATTACAAGCCGGGGGGTCTGAAAATTGTTAATTTGGTACTGTAGTATACTTATAGGAACCCTCGTATAAGCAGCATCCTATATAGGCATGTTTGGTATCAAAAGAAAACTGAGTCTGACTCGCGTACAAGCCGCGGCTTATACGCAAAGTTTTACGGTATACACAGAGAAAGCGCAAAAGGCAGTAAGATCTAAAGCTCCCGGTGAATGATCTATCCAGTACTGTCTATAGCTCTGTATGCATACACACACAGAAAAGTGAGAGTCATTGTCGCTAAAACTACCCTCACCCGAGGGTCAGGCACTGCCTGACCCTCACCTGAGGGTAGTTTTAGCGACAATGACTCTCACTTTTCTGAGGGTGTACCGAACTGCCTCTTACATAATATATGATTGATATACATCCCACCTCTGTAGTCCTAATGTGAGGGGCTGTGTATAGAGAGTATAGCACACATCCCTATCTGCTGTAACAGAGTCAGTAGATGATAGTTTATAATGTCCACCTGTTAAAATAACGCATGATCCGTTGGTTCAAGGTGTTCAGAGTAGTAATGCTCAAACAAGCTTTTAGTCACTTGGTGTCACTAGTTTCACTTGAGGCGTGTTCATGAACTATACGTTTCAGGAGCTACTCCTGCCCTCTTTGTAACAACATCTCTCTTTCATCTTAGTCTGTGTGTCCATTTACTATCGTGTACTAAAGGAACTCACTCTGCTCAACATTGGTTACTGAGACTAATCTCTTTAATCTGTTTTAAAATTCTGCATGGTCTCCAATTTCCCAGTCGCAGCGTCTTTGTCCTCCTCTGTCTTCTTTCTGTTTGTGCCTGCCTTGAAAGCACAGAGTGCGGTTTCATCCTCAATTAGTAAAACACCATGGATGGTACAAAAAGCCTATCCACCTACATCCATACATCGTAAGGACCCGTCTCATCAGCCTTACTGCAACCCCGACACATCCACTAGTGGTATACCCAACCTAAACCCCCTTTCAACTATCCTTTCCTTCTTACCTAAACAGACTCCACCATATTTACTGATACTATTAGTATTCTTTCTTTTCTATTATTCCTTATTTCCTTTATTGTGTTTTTATAACGATTATGTAGATATTCAATTTCTTTCACCTTTCAGAAAATATCCATTATCTTCATCATTTCTTCTTAGAAACAATTTCTTATCCATATTTGATACGTCATGTCATTTTCCCCCCTGCTGATGATGTTTAACTCTACCCTTGCTATGTCAGATCCCCACTCTACAGTACTGCGCTGCGCTAAGAGCAGGTAGACATAGCCCAGTGGGCACAAAATTCAGGTCAATGTTGAATCAATGTTGAATCCACATTGATTCAACATTGACAACTGTTTATCAATGTTGATTCAATGTTCTGTGCCCACTGGGAGTAAGCCTGCATGGAGCTTCTGGGGATGCATGTGAAAATAAAAGAGGACAAAATTAAAATGCAAGCAAGTAAGGGACCATTGAGAAAGTTAGATAAATAGTAGACATGATGACAGCTTTTATGAACGAAAGAAACTTAATATTAATAGTCATACATGGGTAAAGAAACAGTTTAGTGGGAAGAGTTTGCCAGTAGATCAGACAGCCCAGGGCTATAAGGACATTGTAGAAAAGGCAATGTGGGCATGCAGAGGGAGGTTGCATATTATGCTGTTGCAAGCATACACTTTCCAGGGTTTGGATTACAGAATAGATGCATAGGGAAGCCAACGAGCCGACTGAGTCCCTTTCTGGCAAGGCGGGTTGGTCAGGGGATGCTGGCTTTTAGCTCTATACAGCTGGGACTAGAGAGGGGTTGGATATAGGGGCATGGGTCATTGGTAGCTGACAAGGCAGCCCTGTGCAGCTGCTGTCTAACTGTATCCGCAGCCTGTGGGGATGCTATGAGGGAAAGTGGGCTGCCAGCACCCAGTGTTCTGCTAAGCTCCCACCCAGTCCCTTATCTACATCCCACCAAGATCCATGCCTCTAAAGGCCATCGCACAGCTCCCATTTAGTGCCTAGACCCTCCGGATTGGACCTCTGGGGCAGTACTAAAACCGGGGCCACACCACCTTGTGCCCCAGGTCCTGTGGTGACGGTCATAGTCCTGATCCTGTAGGCGGGTCTTAGGAGGAAAGGGAGAGGGAATTCATGGTGGGATAAAAGCTTATGAAGAACTATTCTGACAAAAATTGATATTCTCACGGTTCACCTGCAATGAGCTTGTGAGCATCTTGAATGCAGACCTCTCATTCCTAATTTGCCATGGGGTTTAAGGAGACCTTGCATCAAAGAGTATTATCAAAAGAAATATCATTATCTTCATCACTGTACTCATTAGGACATATTGCACATGTTGATTCCAGTTGTGGTCTTGCTACAGGTAGAAATTTGTGCCCAAACCAAACTCTGTGCCAGTACAATATGCTATAGATGTGCTGCACTACATGTGTTGCAAAAATATCAAATGGACAATAACAACAATACAAATATTTAGCTTATCGTATTCAGATTAAACAGAATAGGGCCAATGCCATTACAATCATAGTGCATCGCTCATTTTGAATTTAAATAATATTAGATGCAACATTTTGTGTAAGAATGGCACCTCATTACCGTTATAAGTTTCTTAGCCAAGCCCTCCCCTTGTGGCCTCCTCCTGCATTGCAGGAATACTAGATACATGGTGCCAATTAAATAAAGGTTTACCAGCTTGTTTATACACAGATTTATCCCTTCCTATAGTGCAGCTGTAAGAGGTTGCCTCCGAGACAACATCTATTTTTATGTGGAGGTTGGAGGAGAATCCTATTCTGTGGTGACAAGGTTAAATGACGGGCATTCACAGGAAGCTGCAGGAAATGGTCCTTTTGAAATACAGCATTGTGCCTAATGCCAATTAGAATAGTTTCTTCAAAGCCACACCCTAATTGTATTTACAGGCATACTATAGCACATTATGAAGAGTACTTAAATCCCCATCCACCCTATTTAAGGCCAGAGTACCACTCCTCCCCACCACTGTAACTGTTTATGGACAGGTAGCAAGATGTAGGCCTTTAATGTCCTTCACGCTGTAAAGAGAGTTGTTACAGACATGGATAATGACTGGGTTTTATGTTGTAGGATCTTAAAGTAGATTTTTGCCTCATATGATATGGATTATGTATTTATGTGTTAGGGTGAGGGAAGCACTGAACATGTCAGCTTCAAATTATATTTGTGACACATGCCTCTGGAGATGCTTATTACTCAAGCCAATTACGCTGACAATCAGTGATTATGGGTAAGCAAAGGGTCCAGGTATGTAATATCATGAGTGTGTCTACCACTCAACTTACACAACCACTTCACATACATAGCTGGGGCACTAGATAACCTTACATGAGTTATAAAAGATTTTTTGTAAAGTCTTCCTTCAATTTTACACCTCAACAATGTTATTTTCCAAACGATTAGAGGATGACAAGAGGTTAGGATCCCACAGCAGCTGTCATTAAATGTGATCTTCCCTTAATCCTTTTGGAATCTCTTACATCATCACTTTCAGAAAACCTAGTTTCCAGTGATGGTCTATTGACTATGAATTTTGCATTTTTGTTATGTAAGATACCAGTAAATGAAGTCATCTATATGTGGGTGTTGCCACTGAATGATCCTGAAAGCCTGCTGTATTTCTGTTGATCTTAGGGAATGATCATTAATTGATATAGAGTGTAAACTGCAAACTTTTGCCCACCCCTCTTTAAACTGTAGCAAGGCACGGGCTTCTCGTTTGAAAAAATGGGGCATAATTTTGAACCCCCGACTCCGTGGCCACCCCACTGTAATTGGTAAATGAGCACTACCTTGTGTGTACAGATGTAGTCAATTAAACAGCAAATGCTTAAAGCGACACAACTTTCAAATACAAACAGATCTATATGCACTGTAGTAGTTGTTTCCTTATGTACATATTGGTCCAGGATATTGGCTGCCCATTTACACAGAGTATCGAACACACTGAACAAATCCAGTTCAGAAGATGTGTGGAAGCTGCCCTCTAAATCTAGTATGAAGATGCAATTGCTTGTACCTTAGGCGGCAGCTACGATCTAGCTATAGTTCATGTATCCTTAGCATATATTTATTTATTAAAGAAGAAATATTGCCTATGCTCACATTGGAATTGTGGTAAGTGAAGCTTGGGTCATGTGAAGGAAAATAGAGATCTCATCAGGTATTTCTATTCTACAGAAAACAAAGTAAGGAAACAAGCCACCTAAAAACTATACTCAGCAGGATTGTCTAAAGTGCATCTTTTTATGAATTAATTGTACTCTGAGAGAGAATTGAAGCCTTCCATACGGGAACAAGTCATTGACAGCTTTTTTTTATATTTTTCCATAGTTTTCCTCTGGGCTGAAATGGTGAAACTGAACTTCAAGTTGCCCAGGTTGGAGATAGCTGAGTGTGCTGTAATACAAGATGCAGTTATGTTGACACCACCATTTTGTAAATACAGACTGTGTATGGACACTGACAGACAACCTAATGCACAGATAATATTCCTCTTGAACCTGTGTGGTATCTGGAAGTGGTGGGGACCATCAGGTAGCCTGCAACCGATGGTCCTAACTGGTATTCAGTATCTAGTTGGTACATTAGCATATGGGGTGCCAGAACCTGAGGTATTACACACACTATCTACTATGAAAGCACAACATAATAATTCAAATGTCACATCTCCTTAAAATTTATTCTGCTATGGTACGGCTATTTGTAGCTACCATGCACACCCCTGACATTCAGTGTCCTATTGCCACTGACTGTCCGATGAAGAGGAAAAACATTAAATTTGACCAGTTTAGCCCTTCATACCTCGGATCCCTACAGCCTTGTATAGCCCTCCCCCCCTCCACTGCCCCCCCCCCCCCCAATGGGCCATACTGGTGTAGGCGGATGATAGCCTCAGTAAGAAGTCTGGTGAGCATCCTCAGGGAGTGGGGGGGGGGGGGGGGGGGTAGGTGCATAATCCATGCCCTTCCTCCACCTCTTTCCCCTGCGCAGTTTTAGTAATGGTGTATTCAGACTATGGTGTCAGTATGGCGGTGTTATGCAGTTATCTGCCTCTCCTGACTGCTGATCCGTATCTGTCAGCTTCTAATGAACTGCCGGAACTTATAGTAGTATTGCTGGTTCACCCATGTTCGCTTCTATTTATCCCTTTTATGATAATTCCAGGGTCAAAAAAGATCTTAGGCATATAAAAATATTCTCTTTTCTATGACTTACCATCAAACATAATTATGTATTACAGGTACTTGCACTGGTATGCTAATAAGCCGTCAGAATTTCTTCGTGCCCCTGGCGGCCGCCGCCGCCAGCGATATTCGCACGAGGACCTCGTGCGTATAAAGGCCGCTATTTGCACGAGGAAACGGCGAGAGAGGCGACCTGCATGGTGAGAGAGGCGACCTGCACGAGGACATGGTGAGAGAGGCGACCTGCACTAGGCCATGGCGAGGGATGTGAAATGCACCAGAACTACATATTATCATGTCTCACATATAAAGTCTCTTAAGAACTGACTTCTTGGTAGTATAGTGGTTAGCCTGTTGGCCTCCACTGTGAGAGATCCGAGTTCCCCTCCCAATGATTTCACACAATTTTCATTTTAGGTATGGGTGAGATAGGCGACGTCGAGATAGGCGACGTCGAGATAGGCGATCAGGTCGGAAAGTCGCCGAAATTAAGGGCTTATACGTGGGAATCTAGGTAGTAGTCTTTGGCTGAGCACCCACTTCCCTCATGATTTAAAGGGGCATTTTCACCACTCGCACTTAACCACATAGTAGTCTAGAACAGTACGAGAATTGTGAGTGGTATATGATCGGTGATTATGCCACTTTAATTGTGGTCGCATCTCTCGCCGGTTCCTCATGTGGTCGCATCTCTCGCCGTCGCATTTCTCGCCGTTTCCTCATGCAGTTGTCTCTCTCGCCGTCGTCTCTCTCGCCAGCTCCTCGTGCAAATAGCGGCCACTATTTGCACAAGCTCCTCGTGCAAATAGCGGCCGTTATTCAACGCATTATGGGTTAATGGTCTCATAGTGCTTCACAGCGAATAGCTGCTTTCACACATAACTGATTTGTGAAAGGTATGCAGCCAACAGCATACATGTTTCAGAGGCTACTCCCACACCCTTATTAACATAATCTCTTCTTTTTTTTCACTTTGTGTGTCCATTTACCATTTTACATCTAACAGAACTCACCCAAAACTAATTACCCATTCTGTTGTAGATGAAATATGAATTTTCAAAATGAGACTAATCCCATTAAATCTGTTTTTATGCTACATGGCCTCAGGTTTCACAGGCTCAGCTGTTTTGTCCTCCCCCATCCCCTTTCTGCTTGTGGCTTCCTTGAGGGAACAGAGTGAGGTTTCATCCCCAATTAGTAAGAGCACAAGGATGGTACAAAGAGCCTACTAGCCTACATCCATACATCATAAGAACTCCTCTTGTCAGTCTTACTGTAATCCCATGTAGCCACTGGCTGTACCCAACCTATAGCTAATACCCCCTTCCCATGCTTTCTAATCATGCCTTCTGTCATACTGCCTAAACAGTGTCCACCATAATTATCCACTCATACTAACAGTATGTTTTCATCACCACTGTGCACAGGTTTCATTTTCTTCGCCCCTAACTAGGAAACATCCATTATCTTCATTACTCCCTCTTAGAAACTATTTCTTAACTTCAATTTATAGATTAAAATTTCTCTTGTCGCCAGTGTCTCATTTAGACAGGAATACACAGGTTCTATGCTCTTAGCATCAATATGATTGCTCCTTCTCACATCTATACCTCAGTATACTTTATATATCCATCCTGCCCTATATATAGCACAACCTGATGTTATCCTATTAGTTCCTTACATCCCCTCTCTACTTATCACCCCCATCTCTAGCCACAGGTTGCTTGTAACATGATGTTTACATCTACCCTTACCATAGCTGATCCCCACACTACAGTCATGAGCTGTGCTAAGAGTAGGTAGGCAGAGTAGGTCCCCAGTGAGCTACTTCCACTACAGAACTGAAAGATCCACTCCTGTGCCATATGCAGTGTTAATTTAAAGTACCTGCACTGGTCTGCCTTTAATCATTGCATTGTAATGTGTTCATAGGAAAAGCCTTATAGAGGGAATATAATATGAAAGAGAGTGAAAGATAATTAAATTTTAGGAAAAATATGCATGTATGGAGACAATCATTAATGAAAAGAAGCACTGTTGGAAAAAGGCTAAGTGAAATAAATTGGACACATAATGAGAGCTTGGGGTGAGAGAACAACCTGTTGTTAAATGACAAGAATACTAAAGCTTGAAGAGACTGGGATAATGTAGCCATAAAAGAAGAGAAAGAGGTGATGGTGAAAGAATAATGGGGGAAAGATTAAAACCCAAACACACAGTTTAGTAGGGAGAGTTTGTCAGTAGATCAAACAAACAGACAATGAATAACTTACGTCGGTGAAATTTGACTAACACTGACAGATTGTGGAGTTACACAAAACCAGCAGCTCTGATGTTCATGGCAACACCACTGCAGATGAATTGTTGATCCCTCTGTCAGCTCACCTGCCTCCTAGTGTGTTTTACACAGCTCACTGCCCAACTGTTACATCAGTAGCTACAGGGAAATTAATCTTCACTACTGAGAGCACAGCACAAGTTTGGTTCTACGAGTGTCACAGAACACTGCTTTAAAGCTCCCCGAATTATGTTTCTGACTCATGGTTTCAGAATATGGCACTTTAATTGAAGCTCAAGTCATGTCATCCCAGTGAAGTATGTTGCCACCTGTATGTAATAATAGGGATTGATTTATATTCACCCCTCCCCCCGCTTCCACTATTCACTTCACCTCTAAACTTCTTGCCAACTGCACGGGTCTGTTAAGTGTTGCACAAGCCCCGGATTTTGAGAAATATACGTCAGAAATCAGAAGCTTCAGGTGCTATGGTATATATTTTCTTTTATCTGGACAAGGGCAAATTGCAAGAGACATGAGACCTATGGTCTCGGTAAATTATCCAGCACACTTGCAGCAATACCTGGCCATGTGACTCAGATCAAGATAGCAGGTGAATCAAAGAGTAGTCTATGTAAGACTCAGCCCCATCTATAATACTGTAGGCTTGACTGTTTGCCACCACCTAGGCATGTATACTGCATCATTGATATATAAACATGATCGCACAGTAAGAAGCTTGTGGCCGTTTGATGCCTACCACGTAGCTGACATTATTGAATCAGCCCATCGTGAAGACTCTGGTCAGGTTAGGGCTGCAGTGAGTGTGGGTGATGGTCGGAACGGGGGGGGGGGGGGTGATCTGCCGTGACAATTAAGGATGTAACATTTGTATTTTCATGGTGATTAAAAATGACCAGGATTAAGGATGTGCTTTTCAGATGATATACTATGGCAACCTTATAATGGGTGTATACATAGCCCATGGTAATTATTTATCACTCTTTTCATAAAGAATCTTATAATTTAATTTCACGGTCAGAACATCAGTTACTCAATAAATGTATAGAGAGAGCCGATCTCCAACTCCCCCGTGCAGAAACCCGTGTCAGTTCTGCACGGGGGGCGTTTAAGAAAACTGCAAAATGGCGACGCTCCGATGTAAACAACACCGTTGTGCACAGGTAAATAACATGGGCTTTTGCCAATTATTTGCTGTAAAAAAAGCATGATATAAATACAGAGCTGCAGTGAAACTGTCCGTGCATTGTGTTCTTCGTGAGTGGCCCCAGGCGCTGTGAAGAAACTGTCGGCTTGGACAGTTAAGCGTGCAGCTCTGTTTGTGTCACAGGCTTAAACTGGCCAGAACGCCCATACTTACAGTAGATGACTGTATATACCACAAGGTATGACAGGGCTCGACGACCATCATCTTTCAACCCTAGATGGCACTACTGTACCATGTGTTTGGCCATAGATAAGTAGCACCATCTGAGGTCTAAAGATGATGGTGGACTCGGCAGTTTGTAGAGTTTAACCTAGACGGCGCTACTGTCTATAGCCAACACATATCACAGTAGGGCCACCTAGGGTTGAAACATGATGGGCGTCTAGCTCTGTCGTACCTTGTGTTATATACAGTCATCTATTCCAAGCATAAGCATGCTACTCAGTTCAAACCTGTGGTCTGTATAGACTTTTCCAGTGCTTACGACATATCTGACAGGACACCAAGTAACGGATCTCACCTGTAAACAGAAGAAAGAACAGATTAAGTACACCTGGAGAAACAAACAATATCACTGTATAAGGTACAGATGACTATAACTATAATGTACTGGTTCAATGTGAACACCTGGATTAGCTTATTGTTACTGCGAAAACACTAATGTAAAACACACATTAATTTCCACAACTATGAAAAGAATGAATAAGGTTACCGAAAAGGCATGGACAACAGGAGTAACACATTGCTGGCTTTATGAAAAGTCGAGCGAGAATTTCATCAACCTAAATCTGTATGTCTTTCTCTTTTTCACACAGTGTCTATCACTTGCTAATCTAGTATAATGACGCAGTTATTAGGATAACAGCATTGTTCTAGATATAGATCTCTCTATCCTACTAAAACCTTAAAGCAATCGGATATTAGTGATGTAGTAATATAATCAGTACATATTAGTGTGGATAATCTGTCTTCATCGAAGGAGAAACTGCCATTGGGATTACAATTAGGTATTGTAATTGTTTTAATCAATCTTGATAAGGATGCCTTTGTTTCACGAGAGGAGTTTAATGTAAGATGTCCAATCGATCTCAGTTGGATAAGCATACATCATTCTATTCCTTGGGTTATTCACTGATACATCTTCTTAATCCCAGACACCTTCATCTAAGAATAGCGAATTTTTGCGTTCAAGTTTTGATCATTTTTATTAGGCACAAAGGACAGTGGGGGTATTCATATTCCACGCCAGAAATATATACAATGATTGATAACTCTTCGACTGTTTTTGCTTCATTGACATGTCACATGTTTTATTTCAGAACTATTTGTACAGCAAAGTCTCGTGGCGCGAATCACAATGAAATGTGAACAACTAGTTCATGCACAGGGTGTCAATCCACATACTATTGCCCTGATTAAACAGAGCAGTTATTTTTATAATAAAACAATACGGGAGACTATCAATGTAAAACAGAGCAGATGTACATATAACCTAAACCTATCTGGCCACTACCTAGTTTACATGTACAAATAATTGTGTTTCAGCAGATACAGTCCGCACTGTTAGAAGTAAACGTAGCTGAGCAGTGGAATCTACTGTAGTTTGACAGTATTTATACTATGGTGTACATAACAGTAGAACATACTGTTGGTTTACAGTATCGAAAACCGTGCATTTTTTTCGCTGTTAACAGTGCAAGTCTTTCCAGGGCAAACGAGCTTTCAGGTTTTATAAGCTGAGTACATCTTAATTCTTCAGTGAAACCCTTTACAGAGTTACAGCTGAATAACGTGCCCATTACAGCAGAGCAACAGGCCCCTGGATGGTACTGGAGACTGATGGGACAGGAGAACTGGTCGTGCCGTATGTTACTACACAGCTAATCTAAAAGCCCCGGCCCATAGTCTGTAGTGGCTATCCCAGGTTGGTCATAGCGACATGGGTAAGGCATGGCCAAGTGCTATTCAAGAATTACTGAGGCAAAACAAATTATGACTAATGCCTTACTCAAAAGAACTTAGCCTCAAATGGAAAGAATACAGTGAGTTGGTGAGTACTGACCAACCTGGCAATATTTACTAACCTACTTTGGACATATAGGCAGCCAAATGAATGATTTGGGTAGACACTATAGTGACTGAGAGATTGGCCAAAGAATATCAGTGTATAACAACTGGGCAGACCGCAACGGTGTGAACTGTCTCCTTCAATATGTCAGGTGCACTGTAGGGTATTTTATGGAAATGCTAACTCTTTCACCCACATGCAGAGCCCAGCACAGGGCACCGGAACAGAATGTGCTATTTATTGGTATATGAGCTCGAAGTTCATTAGTTTTAATCAAATGACATAATATAAAGATTTTGTAATTCAACGTCACAGTGAGTAATTCGCGAGCACTACAGGGATGAGACACTCCCTAAGGGTCATCATGATGTACCAATGCAGCCCGGGCGAGTTACTCGCCGGGGCTGCATTAGTGCATCATGGTGAAAATTTTAATCTTTTAGCTACATGCTGTCCATAAGGAGTTTAAGAAGGTGGCATGTGCTTTAGTGGGGTAGGTGAGATGGACAGTTTAACACTGGGCAGCCCATATAAAGTAAGTAGGTGGGATGAGATCTGGGACTGGCAGGCAGGTCTGGCTGCAATAAGAAGATATGAGAGGGACAGGAGCATTCCAGGATGGGGTAAGTGTTATGGTCTGGGAAGATGGCCTTGAACGGAGGGGTTGTAGGTGGAGGGGGTGGGAGAAAAAGAGCAATTAAAATAGTGGCATATAGTTAGCAGGCATGCACGTTTCCCTGCTCCATGTATTTTGAGGATTCTTTAGGTTATCATTCAGTGTGGTTATGGTCGTTATTACTAGGCCCTATCCTTACCTTTCCTTGTAAAAGAGAATAATTTTTATCAAATTAATTCAATAATGAGATCGTACACACGGTCACATGTGCTCAGTTGAGACCGGAACACTCTGACATTAACACTCAGACAGTCGGTAAAAAGGTCTGCAGATATTCTATGACAGGCACTGGAGATCATGAAAAACAACTTTGTCGAAATGCAATCAACACTTCGAAACAGGTGTGGCATTGAATCACACTATTAATGCAATATGTGTCCAATTATGCAGATATCGGCGATCATTAATTTCTCGGTGTTTTGGTCAGTGCAACATTGTTTTATCATCTATTGTGGCCAGCCTTAGTGGGGAAGTATATTGGGAACATGCTGTGCCGTGCTGCGTAATACCAGAAGCTATATCATAGACTTATATTTCCCCAGTGGATTCCAGCAATCAAACAGAAAGGTGGCTTTATCCTCTGCCTAATACATGGCAGCATAGGTTATTGCATGCCCATCCTAAATAAGAATAAAGTAGGGATAAAACATGGCATGAATGTGAACTAGCAATCATGAAAGTAAGGAAAAGAATTGGGACTTGTTAAATTATATGAGAGTTAGAATAAGTGTTAAGCAGTGTTAAACGAGGCATACGTAATTGTTATAAATCGTAGCCCAATCTATACAGGATTAAATCAAAATGAAATGATTTCATGTAAAAGGGAGCCGTTTGGATAAGAATAGAAGTATGCTTGCACTGTAAAAAAAATGTCGTCAAAATGATGTTGAATCACCGGCAACTTTTGGGACATAACTTTCACTGTTTTTTTAACGGTGACGGTCACCGTTAATTTTACGCAGAATCACTGTTCATTTTATACAGAATCACTGTTCATTTTACGTTGAATCACCGTTAATTTTACGTTAAATCAGCATTAATAGATTCACAGTATTCAAATATACAGAGAATATTTGATAAGCCTCACAGGGAGTCTGATTATGGTGACTTTAGTTACTGTAGCATACATCTAAAAACTTACGGATAAGCGATACTTTGACTTTGTCCTTATCCTATACACACCACTGACGATCTGACTTGCATACTAGCCCTGGCCTATACGAGAGGTTTTACTCTATAAGATTGATACAAGGCAGAGTTTCCAGAGGTGAGGATATATGCAAAGTACATTACCACAAAATAGGTGTATCGATCCAGACAGCTACTTTCTTCTGGATATTATCAAGTGATCATGGTATTTTGTCAAACCTATCACAAGATTGAATTGTTAAATTGTCAAACATACAGATTAATTGAAAAATTACCATTATTTCAACATGTATACTCGACTTCAAGGGCTCACACTCTCCAGAAAAATCTTCTCACAAACCAGGCCACCTATCTATGGCAAGATCCACTATATGTGGCTCCCTCTGGGATTTGACATTAGAAGATGAATTTACGTTGAATCATTGTAATCCAAACCAGGTTAGCATTTAACAAGGATCCACTGTGAAATGGCTGATATTTACGGTGCTTCATTGTATTCCAAATAACGGTGAATCAGCGTTAAATTTTACAGAGTGAATCTGTAAAAAGTACATCTATTTTTTACAGTGTGGATGGAATCCATTTCTTTTAGAATTGGCTATTTGTATAATGCTGAAGTTAAAGAGACCCTGTTTTAACCTTACATCCCCTTAAATCAGCCGGTGTGTACTTGAGGTGCCGAGACGGTGGCTGGAGCGTGGAAAACATACATTCTCTCACGGAACTCCGTTTGCACATGGTTGCCCTTAGAGGGCCCTAGGGACCTTATTGTAGTCTGTCTAGCACTTTACCATTCACACAAGGGTGGCGCTATTGTTGCTGCACTTTCAAATGGTCAAGTGGATAGCACCGCCATCTTATAGGGAAATGCATTTATGGAAGGGGGGGGGCATTCCATCAATCTTAGTTTGAGTGATTCAAGCTAGTTTCCCACACCTCCCCAGTAATCTGGCAATGAAAAAATTCATTACCTCCCCTTATATATAGGAGCCATGTACAAAGATTCATTGTGGCAGTATTTGCTCGAGGACCATCCTCCAGGACCCTCCCTATGAGGAGGGTTTGTGGACCAGGAGTGCCGCTGTAGCGAGCAGCATCCACAAGTAGCAACCACCTCATCTGGTTGCTACTGGGAGAGTCTCTCCTTTGTACTGGTGTGCTCCCACTTGCTCTCGCTTTATTTGGTCAAGGCAATATAGCTCAAGTTAGAAAGAAAAGCTGTGGAACCTTGTGTCAGTACATAAAAAGGAGTCAAATACCTTGGCCGAAGTGATATGTCGAATATGTTAAAGAGCAAGTACATTTTTGTAGCAGTTATGCTTGTAGTCAATTTAGTTGGTTAGGATCTGAATATGCACATGTCTGTGGCAAGGGTGTACCCTCTGCACTCTTTGCTGGGAAACGTCTCAAATTACTTATGCTTTTTTGAGCTTCAGGGGCTGGACTGTACCTGACTATGGCTGATCCCTTACATCCCATCCCACCCTCCATGCCTACAGCCCCATACAGAGTTGGATGTCTTTCCATGTTAAGGAAAGCAGTGAAGGTATTAAAGTATAAAGTTTCAAATAACACTAACAGTGATTTCCCCTTGTTTTAGCCACATGGGCAGTGGCCATAACCTGCCGACAGATTGGTGAATAGGGTATTAGCTGGGTATTAGGTTCATGGGCACCAACCCTGGAACACCCTCATTTATTACACCAATTCTATTTGAAGGCACCAAATTAATGTCCAAGGCCAAGCAGGGTCAGCCCAGATAAGAGACGGATGAAATCGAAATCTAACCAGCAGGGCAGGGGCTTCCTATTGTGGGGTGGTCACGGGGAGAGGGTGTGGGTGATATTAGGCCTGCAGTGGCTGTGTGGGCAGATCTAGCTGGTACTTGGACAGTGGATGGGGAGAACAGAGGGTCAGCTTGGGATATTGGAAAGTTGAGGATTGGCAATTATTCCATGTTATGGTTCTAGAATGCACCTAGAGTTGCGAGGCAAGCAACGAGAAGAGCTACAGAGCAAAGTGAGTTGAGCAATACAGTATGTTTCATTAAAACACTGACATTACAAGGATCGAGCTTATTCAATAATAATCTGCATTTTATTGTACACAGATTTAGTTGACTTTGGATATTATTTCTGGCTCCTTCCCAGTAGGCGCAGAACATTGAATCAACATTGACAAAAGGTTGCCAATTCAACGTTGGTTCAACGTTGAACTGACTTTTGTGCTCATTGGGATTACTGCTGTAGTGTTTACAGCATAGTCATAAAGTCTGTCCTATGTTGGAGTATGCATGCACAGGAAGGATACTTTGTGTGAAAGGAATAGCTCCCACTGATATAAGAAACCTGATGTAAATGAGAGATATTACTTGAGGCTATGCACCTGTGTAGTATTTCTTTACATCATATCCCCAGGTGGCTGCTGCTGACCTTTGTTACCACACTATCCATCTACTAATAAGGCAGCTACAGGTATAGGCTACAACACCATAGAGGTAAGAGGAATTTATTGTACTACATTGTACTACAGTTCCTGTGGCCTTCATCACCTCTGATCTTATCATATATAAAGGTGTGCAATACCAGCACGACAGGCAGCCATTGGTGACTAGCAATAGTACACTGAAATTCTCTGGCTCTCAGTCACTAAAGTGCCTAACCAAGTCAGTCATTTTTGGCGACCTATACGACCAACTTAGGTTAGTTGATATTGTCGGGTTGGTCAGTGCTGACCAACTAACCCTAGTCTTTCCATTTTAGGTCTTTTGAGTAAGGCATTAGTCATGATGTTGTTTTGCCTCGATCATTCTTGAATAGCACTTGTTCATGCCTGACAAATGTCCCTATGACCAACCTGGGATAGCCACTACAAACTACGGGCCGGGGCTTTTAGATTATCTGTGTAGTGTAGGCAAATATGACCACAAGAGGCAGCAATAATGGGTGGGCAGAGATACCTGGTGTCAGTACTGGATATCCATTATAAACAGAAATTGCACTCTATAATGACTCCTATTCTAAGACTCCCCAATGATTGGGAGTCACTTTAGAGTCCTGGGAAGAGTTGCCTCAGTGATCAAATCCAGACTCCCATTTGGGAGTCACCGTGATACTATTGGTTGGGGAAAGTTCCAGGAAAGTTAGCATCCAGGGGCAGATGGAAATGTGAGCAAATTAGGTCAAGAGTGCAAATCTAGTAAAAGTGTGGTGGTAGCCGAGAAGGGTTTGAAATATTTTGAGGAAAAAAGATTGAAATCTGGATCTGTAAATATCCCATCATGATATGTGATGGGATAGGAACATCATACGGCTACGGCTCCTCATGCAGAGAGGACTGATTAGTTTTAAGGAAAAAGCATTTTCTTAAAACTAGTCATTTGTCCGCCGGGCGAGTTTATTTGTCTTATTTTCTTGAAATGAGAAAATTATTTTTGGCTGTGAATTGTTGATAGATGACGATTTGCCCCCAAAACTGACCGCATTACCTGCAATTGGAGCCCACCCTTTCTGGTGTTTAGTAGAATTAAGCAAACCATATTTATCTTGGTTCATCATCTTTGTGCCTGAAGCCGTTTTCAGCACCCATTCACTTAAAAAAAGAAAGATTCCACGCTCATGCACACTTACTCATCCTCTACCGATACTCATACTGATAGCACATGCCAATCATCCAGGGTCCAGACCTGGAGATGCCAGTCATCTCATACCGGCGGCGAGGGCAGTTGTCCCATCACCAGACAGGTGCTAGAATCTATCCTAACTAGATCCATATACCCCGGGGGGCCGCTGGACGTCTTCCCCACGTCACTCGGGTTTAAGTCTATTAGGGCTGGCCAAAAAGGGGGATATGCCCTTGGTAGACCTTCCTGTGACCTCTAGCATCACCCATTGGCCCTTCACACCTCCCTGTATTAGGATTAATCATATCACATCTATATTTCATCCATAGCAGTGCCGCTCTATAGTTAATTGTGAAATATATGTTGAGGGAGGGAGATTGTGTGTATGTCAAGGTCTGAGTGATGCCATTAGTTGATAGTAGAATACTGTTGAAGTTGCAATATGGTGAATTAATTAGTAATGTCCATGTTGTGTCTATGTTGCCATAGAAACATGATTTCCATTCTAAATGGAAGAATCAAAAAGCCCCATTGATGAGATGACGCGTAAGGAATATCGTGCTCAAAACCTCTTAAAAACCCAAAGTGATATAGATCTTTCAGTCTAATGTAAAACTGGAACGCTCATCACACCAATTTTACGGTGGACATTGTTATTGGATGACCATTTTCCATCTAAAATAAAAATAAAAAACAAGTATAGGAAGGAATATGCATAGAATAATAGTAGGACCCTCCTTTACATTCACAGTAGGCCTACTGCCAGTTTTGCAAACAAATTATACAGCATCAAAACAACAGCATCAGACAACCCCAGTGAACCAGGACAGCAATGAAGGCCACCAATGCAACCTGCTTCTCCTAAACAGTCTGACATTCAAATCACAGAAAGCAGACTGTGAGCTTTAGCTCTGGAGGCCTTCTCAACGTCTCCAGGGCCCCTTGAGGGAGAGGAGGGTGGTCTGGATTAAAGCTTCTGGAGGAGGGTAGTGTAAGGAAGGGGATGTCCGCGACTGACAGGAGAGGGTTAATCAGCATCTGTAGCTGTCTCTAAAACAGGTGTGAGCTGGCTCGACCACCTTCTCACTCTTTTTTGCATGACGCCCCCCCCCCTCACCTCCCTCCAGCCATCCCATATTCAGAGCCTTAGCCGGACCAGTGCCACGCTCATTTTTATTAAATATTCACCAACCTACCCTGGCCGGATGGGCTTATGGGAGGATGTTAGGGGGAAGCAGGGGTTGTTGGATCACAATATCACTGCTATTCGGTGTAAAGGTTCAGGGTGAAGGTACTGGGTCTGAGGAGAATTGCATGCAGCAGTGGTTAATTGTAAATGGTATTTAACCCTTTCGTGCCCAGAACTATTTTGACAAAAGTGAGTTTTCACAACATCATTTGTGGATTGTGTAACAGTTCAATATTTTGTGCTGACATATGTTTTATATTATATTTTCTGAAAGCTAATGGAACACACTTTCAAATAATGTATGGAAGAACGTCTGCAAACGTCATAATTTGGGTTACCATGGCAACCAGAAACATTATTTTCCTAATATTAAACAATATGGTGAAAACGGTTAATATTTCCAAAAAGGGCCCTTTTAGTTTGGAATAGACTGATTTGGCATGGTAAACATGCTTTTGCTATTCCGAATGAGGGCATACATATTGAAAGTGAAAGAATACCACCAATTTAGTTGGAATCTCCAGAAAAAAACATTTAAAAAGTTTTTTATCACTATTTTCGCCATTTTTCAATATTTCTTTTATTTGTCAATATTTCTTTTAACTCCCTTTGGCCAATGCGCGCATTTTCATTGATTTTTAGGCCATTTCTAACTCAATACATTTTGTATTTATGCATGCCATCGATATCCATTTTACCTGGTCATAGAGTATTTAGTACCGTTAGAAAGCCTATACAATTGCGTTTCATTTGCCTCTAGAATCAATCTGATTTGACTACTATAGCCCCTAGGGTGCTCTGTTAGAGATATATAGGTGTAAAAGCGCGCACTTTTAGAGTTCTGGGCACGTAAGGGTTAAGGCAAATTGGTGTGTGTGTGTGTATGTTTTAAACTTGCTAATGCGTCATGGTCACGTATATAACTGCAACTGATTAGATGTTAATTGAAAACAATTAACATAGATAATATCGATAGAACTTTTATCTTCTAACAGGAGTGGGGGTTTCAATGTACTGAGGTGGGCAGTACACAGAACAGATCCCCTGGTTTCCTCCTTAATCTAAATTTAATATGCCGATTTGGACAGCCTTCCGGGAAGGTTAATTATGTATGGGACCCACAACCAAGAGTGGCTGGAATAGTACAAGCTACTACCACCTCTAAAGATAATATTATATGGGATTTCTGCCCTGGAAATATAGATCTCCACCAAGGTATACCTAAACTGTAATTTCCTATCTGAGCAGCATCAGGGAGAACAAGATAATTGACATTCCTATTTTTTGTATCAAACATGCCATGACATATATGCTCCCTTCACCTTCAGAAAAGTGAGCGTCACTGTCGTCAAAAGCACAGTGCCTGACCTTCAGTTGAGAGTGCTTTCGGCTTTTCTGAGGGTGTATCTATAAGCATCTGCTGCGTTCCATATTTCAGCATCTGACGGATATAAATAACCCAGATGGGAAGTGCACACGGGGAGACTGTTCCCATTCGTTGCCTAACATAGTTCAGCCCTACAAAAGTATTTCTGTCCTTTTCCTGGGGCTGTACTATTTGCCAACACTCCCTATAGGCCACACACAGTGTTAAACATGCAGGCACCATTCTTACTGCGCCTTCTACCCTTCTCCCTACGGACACAGGGCCCTAGAGAGCAGGGGAGGCCCCTGTTGATAGATAAAGGATAATAAAAGATTCAACGCGCAAGTGGTGATAAAGGTATGGCAGTGTTCCAGAGTTCCCACTGATTTAGTGTAAATTAGTGTATGACACTGATCTCTATAGCTGTCATAAACCTTTTTATAAATTTACTCATGATTAACTTTTATCTTCTATTATATTAGGCGGCTGCTAATATCATAATGTACTTTGAAGTGTGCTTAATCAGGTGGAAGACTGCCTGGGCTTACAGTACAGCCTGCATAACACACCCAGCTCGTTTTCACAGGTCACCCAGCCTGGAATACAGGGCTGTTCATAAGTAGAACTATGTTTTTACTATAGCTTTTATATAATCATATTTGCGATTTTTATGTGATATTTGCTAGGAATAAACTCATATAGAGGATATAGATCAGTACATCACCCTCCAACTTATGGATGCAGTATGTGCCTGGTCCACTGCATTTTTGAATAATGACATGTTTAAATTGGTATTTTATCTGATGGGACAACCAGAAGAGCAGGCATAACAGTTGCCTCTGCTTGGAGAAGGTGTGAAAGCCTGAGCCCCAGCCTGCTGTACCAGGGTCATGTGCTGGGAGAGTGTGAACAACCTGTATAAACACCCTGCCTGTAAAGACTCCCGGCCTGTTAAACCAGCCTGGGCAGCCTGAATTAGCAGGCTGCCTGGAAATACAGGCCAGGCTGTATCAATGGTCTAGTCTTCCACCTGTTAATGTAACACTCTAGGCTTTAAGGTTCACCCTTTACTGTTGATATTCCAGAAAAGGTAAGTAAAGATCAAGGAGACTGAGATTTATGACATGAATAATATATTAGGTACATCAAATATCACGCACTGACACTATGCTGACTATATATGACTATGTCTTACCAGTCCATACCATTAAATATTATATACCTTTGGCCGCTATCTCCTTTAGGATTGTTGTATACGGGAGCACTACCTGCTATGTGCCTTGGCTAAGAAATATCTCTTTCCTCCCCACCTAGATGACCTTAAAAAGAATTCTAATACCCAAAAGCGATTTTGGTCGAAAGTTTGGGGGCTTCTAGGAGGGTGGGAAATCAACGTTATTTAGCAAATAAAAGGCAGAGACACGCCTCCCCCCCCGCCCAACAAAAAGAAGAAGAATTAAATTGGGTCAAAATTCACATTTATTTTGGACTGAACAGAATCCAAGTAGATAAGCAGTAGCCAATCGGCTATAACATCCTTTTTGTCTGGCTGTGCGTGGACTGTATCCATATCCTGCCCACAGATTGGCAAGCAGAGTATGAGCCGGACCTTAGCACACCCTCCATTTATTATACCAAGTCTATTTGCAGGCACCAAATTAATGTCCAAGGCCAAGCCGGGTCGGCCAAGATAATAGACAGATGAAATCGAAATCTACCACACAGGGCAGGGGCCTCCTCCTGTGAGGAGCTTTGGGGGGGGGGGCACTAAGATTGGGTGTGGGGTGGCTGGTTTGGTAGCTCCAGGGGGACCGGGATGGTAGACAGTTAGTGGGGAGAACAGCCATTGCAAGAGGGTCAGCTTGGGATATTGTGTTGAGGAAAGGCCATTCTTCTTTGTTGTAGTTACGGTAGTTACAGAGTCCAACATTGGCAACAGCTACGGTAGGGGAAGTACAGACTTACTTTGGCAATTCACTGACATTGCAGAGCGCACTGTAGATAATTTAGAATTACGGTCACTTCCATGTTTCAATTTTGCAAAATACCTAACGTTACTAGTACTGCTTCATTTTAACACAATTTACTAATCTGTACTTGAAGGGGGCAAACAGGGTAGTCTATATTTCTTCCAGCATAGGGAAAGGCCCAGAACATTTTCGGTGAACAGGGACGAGGACGTTTAGTTACCCAACAATACACTGTTACAAATTACCGTTGATTATACATAGATTCACCGTTAAATTTAACGGTGCATCACCGTTACCCGATATTACGGTGAGGCAGCGTCAACCCAATTACTTTTACAGTGAACCTCCGTAAACCATTACGGTAAAGCACTGTTATTTCCTTTACAGTGAAATTCCGTAGTATAGGAAGTTCAATCTTTTCCAACAAGGTGGCAGCCTAGTTCCAGAGAAGATTTCTCTGAAGCTTCAACAATGAAAAGTGGACTAAATCTATTAGAAATCAAATAGTTCTCGATTACCTTTTTCAATACAGCATCAACATTCTAGTCTTAACCTAAGCTTGATGGAATATTCATAATGAATAAATAATTAACCCTTGTGGGACACCAACAAGTAGTTTGGATACCATAGACACCTCTTGTGTGGTAATGAGAAAGATATATATGGATATCACTGGAGTTGTTGTTTTATAACAATCCTAGCATACTTCTGCTTGTAGATTGTAATGGTAATGTGATATGAGACATTTATCTATGTCTCTTGGTGGTTAATTCATGATAATTATGAATTCCAGTCACAAATTTATGAATTGGACATGCAGCCAAATCAGACATGGGGAATAATTGTAGTTAATTGAGAACATAATTATGACTACAGAATAATCTGTCTATATGCAAATCACTATATAAAAGAAATAATCCTTAAAAGTTTGAGCCACTGCAATAGCTAATTAAGCCTCTTTAATCATTGTTAAAAAATAACGGTGAAAACCCGTATACAATTACGGTGACATCTAAAAAACGGTGACCCTAAAATAAACGGTGAAAGCTTGGCATCCATTGTTGCCAGTGAATCACCGTTTTTTCTACGGGGGATTTTTAACAGTGTACAAATGGTCCAAGGTAAGTCCCCAAACAGCCTTACTGGCTTCACTTGAAGGTTTTTGGTACCGCTTCCATTAACACCAGGAAACATCCCTACTGCCTTGGAGTCCATTATCGAAAGTTACATAATATAAAGGAGATTTTCTGACTGTTATGTTTGGTTTGGGGCTGCTCTACCCTATTCTGAATTCATCTAGTTCTATCGTCAAAGTCTCGTCAAAGTTGCGTCTTCTTGTAAACCAATCGGGAATTCGTTATCGCTCTGTGCCATTATAACCAGCTGCTCCCTAAACTATAAAGTGGCAAGGTGTTCAATATGTAACAAGTCTATACCACATATCACACAAAATAGCCTTGGATCTAGCCATAATAATAGCTAATAATATCAATGTAGAAGGTTACATTATATAAAGGAGATTTTCTAGTTCTTATACTGGGTTTGGTGCTCTCCTACCCTATTCTGAATTCATCTATTGCCTTCACCTCTACCCATACTCCCATACATTACCACCCTGATTGTGACTCCAGTTTATGCGGGGCCCACTAGATGACGACAGGTCAACTGAGCCCTGCGGGTGCTGGGGAAAACCTGATAAGAATGAGAGATGACTTGAGGCAATGTGGTATTTTCATCAAATCTACAGCCGCTGCTGCCCTCCTGCCCTGCCATGCACTAATGAGGCAGTAACAGGTCGGCTGCAGTGTTATATTGCCACTATGAATATGATTGTATCTGACATGAGGTTTGCAGTAACAGTCCTATAGGCAGTAACAGTACCATGGGCAGTAACAGTGCCATAGGCAGTAACCGTACCATATGAAGTAACAGTATCACAGGCGGTAAAAGTCCCATAGGCAGTCACTCAGTCAGTAACAGTCACATAGGCATTCTCAGTACTAAGGCAGTAGCAATACGATAGGCAGTATCAATACGATAGGCAGGAACAGTGCCATAGGCAGTTACAGTCCCATATGCAGTAACAGTACCATATGCAGTAACAGTCCTATATAGGCAGTAACACTAACAGTACAATATATAGAAATGACTAGACGATGTTATGTGCGGCCAGAGAAAAGATGGTAGCGTACACAGGGTAGCTAATCCCTACACTATAGGCAGAATTGGCCACGGTGATGGAGGGGGGGAGCTTAATAATGGGTGGAAAGAGAAACATGGGTGTCAGGCCTGGAATCCAGTATGAGCAGAAATATGGCAGAAGAGGTGAAAGGGTTGGGATTCAGGCAGAGAATGTGTTGGAGGGAAGGGGAACGTGTGCCTAGAGAAGGTAGGTTGTGGATGGTAGTGTTCTGATAGATGCAAGTTGACATGAATGAGCAAAGATTGGGGTTGCTTAGGTCAAATGTAAAAGATGAGGGATGCATGTGTTCCGTGGTATTCGCCTTAGATGTGATTAGTATGGGGTAGACATACTGCATGGGAAACTGTGACCGTTCTTAGTCAGTATGGGACATTTAGGAATAGTATTATTATTGCAATACCTTCCATGTATTGATGATTAAATTAACCATTAATTCTTCAACACCGATGATAGAAATTTAATACATTTGTAATGGCATATGAAATACATCATTACATTGCATGTTAGGTATAAATTGCAATAGCTCCCTGATAATCTGTGAGAGGTCATTCACTCTCCTCATAACCAGGGACATAGCGAGCCTCTAGAGGGAAGGGGCTGGACTATTTCTGTATGGCTGTATTTATGGGAGACGGTGTCTATATTGAGAGTAATCAGAACCGGTCATAAAAGAAAAGACAGTTGATGAGGTTCTATATTTGTAATTGCCGATCGCTATCTAATATAGTAATGGTTGCCTTTAATTAATGCCACTTATAAATACAGCCTATGATATAATTATGCCAGTTGCGCAGGGTATCTAAATAAGCAACCAATCTAGTCACATGCATACACTTTCATACACTCAAACAATTAAGGTCGGCCTTAAAATTGATTGTAGCCAGGAAGGTATCCTTTTTTTTCTATTTTTTACATTCGCCCCCATGGGTTAACATGATATTTGACATACGCTGTATGCTTTGAAAAAATAGCTCCCCTTTTCAACTGGCCTTCTCCTCCCAATTTGTATTTTACAAAAGATAGACCAGCATCTGAAAGACCATCTTTAACATTCAGGTTAGTGAATATGGAGCAGGGGTAGAAGAACAACAGTAGCTAATCCCAGTGAAGCAGCCCAGCTGCAAGTTGCCCTCTCCAAATTGGCTGACATTTAAATCACTCCTATATAGAACACAGTAGGCCTTCTTATAGTCTCAGGGGAAGGCAGGGGCAGGAGGGATTGGCTGAGGCTGATCAGGCGGAGGGTAATGTAAAGAGCACGGATGTCCGCCCCTGACAGGGAGGGGGTCAAACGGCCTTTGTGGTTACCTCTGAACAGGTGTTACCTGGCCCTGACCATCACCACCATGCACCCTTCCTCATGACTCCCATACCTTATTCAAACACCCACCCGCCCCGACTCTGCCAATATATTAAATATTCACCAGCTCAGCCGGATGGCCAGAGGTGGGATAGTGCTATCTCTTAATGCAGTTTAAATGGTAGGAGGATGTAGGGGAGGGGGGTTGTTATTGATGGTAGAGATGTTCAGGAGTCTGACTCAGACTAAGCACTCTGTGGTAAGAGTAGTATAGTGGTCAATGTGGACTGTGTTTATTACTAAACCATACTGTAATCTGGTAAGTTTAGGGTGGGCCTGAGTTTGGATCGAGAATATGCATGGGAAGGTAAAGGAAAGACAACGATACATGGTGAAGAACTGGACATGTGGTGAAACTATGGGACATAACTAGGTTCCCAATTCAGTTCATTGATATATCTTCGCTCATCATTAATACTAAAGACATCTTATTTATGAAATAGATTAATTTAGGAATGATTGGAAAGTGTAAAACAGATAAGACCATGTTAAAGACCACCAGTTGTCTTGTGGCCTGGTGGTCCTGATGTGTCTGGATTATACAGTGGGTAGATAAGACAGTGGAGTAGAGCCGTTAAAAGGCGGGGAGATGTTCACAGTCCCTTATCACTAAAGGACACGCCCAATGGGACATGACTGTCTAAGGAATGTCTGAGGGGGTCAGCACTTTGTCAGTTCAAGTCGATACTTGGTAAGGCCTCTGACCTTACATTTATAAGTGCTCCATCACTATACAAAGAGAAAGGTAAAGGAGTTCAGTGTGTCTCCCACATGGCTCTGGTGGAGATGGAGTGTCAAACAGCCATTGGCTCGGCTTATATCAAGGATCAACCTGAATTGACACTAATAGTACAGAGTGAACTCAAGTTGGCCCTTCATATCAGCAGAGCCATTGGAGGTTTGACTCTCTATTTTAGCAGAGCCACGTGGGAGACACAGTTGACATATTCACTTTTCTCCGTGTAAGCATATCTCCTGTCATCTCATCATTGGTAGGCTCCCCCCTATTATAATCATGACCTACAAAAGTCAGGAAATGGTCCTTTACATCTTATCAGATGCATTGCAGATTTTTTTGTCGTACTAGCTGACAGCTGCTGTACCGAATAAACCGCCCTTTAAAAAAGGATAACGTATTGCAAACATTTTTCACTCATGAATTGCGCTACACTGCACCCATCAATCACTGTATACATGCGTAACTCTTTTTTTTCTCTCTATGAAACACACCCCTGTATGTGGCATGAGTAGGAATTATGAATAGACGTGCATTAATATGCTCCAAGCAAGGTGCTGATGAGACCTGCTCTCATTTGACCAATATAACTATAACTTGAAAAGCACTCAGTGCAACAAAATGCATTTATAAACTCAAGAAATAACAAAACACAAAAGAAAAACTGTAAGGAGAAAGATGGTGGACAAACACCATTTCATCGGCCAGTGGATGACCAGATTTGGACACTATCTAAACAGAATTATGCGTCATCGAGATTAAGTTATCACGAGTAGCATCCCATGTTTGATTAATTTCGATTTAATTCCGCTTGATTGTTCATTAATATTCAAATGATGTTCGTCACCATGGGTTAGCAGTATTATAATTCCAGTGAACTGAAAGCAGGACTTGCAATTATTATAATATTGTTTTTGGTACATTAAAGAAAACATATATGATCTTAATAATTCACTGCTATGAATATCTGTTTAACGTTTAAATTTCCTAATAGCAGAGGATGTCTAGGGTAGGCTTGAACTAATACCGTCAATCGCCCAAAATGTATCCCATCCTGTTACTCTGTGGCCTGCCAAAAAGGCTGCCTGCACTCTCTCAAACTCCCTGAAGTAATTTGTTGTAATGGATTCTTCCTCTTCAGTATCAGCTTACAGGGGCCAACTGGACAGTGTCCATAATCTTTTGTAGACTTTGGATACCATTTTATTGGAGGGGACGGGCGGGGTTAGGTGTGGTTGTCATTCTATTATATTGAATGACATAGTCCATCTCAATTGTCGTGCTGTTCAATTTCAATTCAATTTCATTGTTTATTATACTGAATAGAACATTCTACAAATTTACGCAGTTATCAACAATCTCCTAAGTTGGAACATAAGAAGAAATGAATTATTCCTTAATAGTAACAATCTCTGTATTAATTGCCAAATCTTCTTTTTGCTTTGCTATACAATGGACAAGAATTAAAAAATTCTTGGATGATATTACTTAGGTAGGGGGGTGATGATTGATGAACATATATGTGGATTATTTATAGCCTCGAAATACTAGAAGTGTTCACATTGTTTACCATTTTACCAGACTATGCACATAAACTAGATTAAATCAAATAGTATACTTTATTGTCGAGACTATGCGGATCACTGCAACTGCTTCTGGGAAGATTAATTGGTATTAAATACAGGAAACAACCTTCAAATACAATCCCTGTTTTGATTAGTTACATGAGACTCCGCTTGTCTCTTCCGCACCATTCCCCCTCACTTCGGCTACCTGTATTCTTATCAATTCCAGCGTAACTCTATCCACCATGTTAACAGTTTTAGACAAATGATGTGTACAGCTAGAGTATGAGTATATGTTATTTAAGTTTTCTGCTTGGTTTGACTGTTCATTTCCAGGCTAGAACTTAAGCAAATGAGGCCTGTTGACATTTGACAAGCTCACATCACCCCTTTTAGATGTTTGTGTGAGGCAAATGACGACCAGCACTATTAATACAGATTCTTATTTTACAAAGCTTAATTTACAAACTTGCCATTGTCAGCAGATCTATGTGCCATTAACAGTCATTATCAGGTAAATAACTCTGATAAAATATGTTGATACAGCAGTATTGACAAGGGACCTGTCGGAAAAGGGATTTACAGACACTTGTTGAGCTATCCCAGGTAAAAAAATACAAGGGTTTATCATGATATAAATCATAATAGATTTACTGGGGTACTTTGGAACCAATCATAGTTTATATACTGTGATAAACCATGATACCTAGCATTATAATATATTAGAGTATTTTCAATACCATGATATAGATTACGATTTTATGTGGTTCTGATATATGATATATCATGATATTTTGTGTCCTGTATACTATCATATTAGCCAAGCTTCACAGATATACCATGATATCAACATGTGGTACACCATGGTAAATTTACTGTGGTACTTTGGAACAAACTATGGTTATTGTACTGTGATATTATCATGATCTTTATGCTGGTATATCATGGTATTGATTATGTCCAAAAGGAATCCATTTGGATCAATTCCCATTTGGTTCCACATCAATTTTCACAAAGTATCCTAGTACCAAGACACATGTGTTATCCCAGAACTTGGAACATGATTCCAAGTACATTATTATTGTAAACCATGAGTAGTTCTAAGTTACTTTTGGATTGTCCCAATGGTAGCTCTCCACCTCTGTGGCTATATGCAAGTACTATTTACCACAAATGGGTGTTGGTATCTTTTCAAGTGCTTCCTTCAGTATATTGTCAATTCTTTTGGAAAGTTTTGTCAAAAGTACATCTGGATCAGATTGTTCATGGCTTTAATATTTCAGTTATTCAAAAATTATTATCATTTTAACAATTATACATATCATTTATGATTTGAACACCCCAGAAAAGTCATCTCATATACCAAATACCACCTAGTGGGAGGGAATTGAACTATGTTACTATAGTTTACCATGGTATACCATGGTTTAGCATGGTACCATGTGCTTTCTATATCCCCTATTATCGACCAGAGCACATTCTATTTCTGCTGTATGCAAGCAATGAACTGTATTATATCACATGACATACTGCTATTTTATGCTCTAACCCTGACGTTTTGTGTATTTTATATTATCTAGACCTATTTGTGTCCAGATAATGCATAATATCAGCAAAACTGTCCTACAGTGTTAATCCCCATAGACACACCAAAATGGCTGATTATCACTTAAATAGGGATCTGAATTTAAATATTTAGATATCCAGGTGGTGCCAGCTGGTTAGATTGCTGATCATTGAATGTATGAGATTGGTATACCATGGTTTACCATGATATATGAGTGGGGTAAAATAGTTTGGTTTATTCTGGTATATCCTAATAGATTATGGTTCAAAGACATGGTCTTACCCTGATACAGAGAAAGCATGGTATCCAATATTGCTATAAAACCGTGGTAGATCATATATATATCTTAGATTTAAATATCACAATTTACTCTAGTATATCATAGTTAACTATGTATCTGAACCATGGTTTATCATCAGTTCAATGTACCGTAATAAATGTGAGTAATGGCTATGATGATATTATCATGATATAAAAGGAATATTGTGGTATCTTGATAGATTATGGAATACTCTGATTTTAGAATCATTGTAGATCATGGGTTTGGTATATCACAGTAAATTAGGGTTATATATACCACAAAATAACAGGGTATACTATGGTACACTATGGTATACCATGATGTATTCCGGTTTACTAGAGTAGATCATGATATTTACCGTGGTACTTTTTTACCTGGGATCTGTACAACTTATTAACCCTTAGGGGCCCAGAACTATTTGACCAAAGTCAGATATCTGCAGCATAATTAGTATACCCTATGTAAATCTATAACATTGGAATTTCTTGTCCGGACATCGGGTTTATATTACATTTCCTAAAAGCTGTTGCAGTAACCTTTCTCATGCTAAACCCCCTGTATGAAAAAAATGATATTTTCGGTAACCATAGCAACCAGAAACTTTCCATTTGTTAGATTTATCAAATTTTGCCTTAGATTGGCTGTACTTTGGGCCATGGAGGAACCCTCTATTCTGTTGCCATGGCAACAATGGAATTCTTGCATCACATCCCCAAAATGGGAATGATATATAACCTATTGACATCAGTTACATAATTTGATGTACATTTTCCAAATTGCATAAAAAAATGTATAATAATAACTAAGATAACAACTAATAGTATTATGATGTGGGAAGAATACCCAGCCACAGCCAGTGGGAAAACTTGAAATTGGAGATATTTATTATGATTTTCCTACTTTAATTGCCCTAAAACTGGTAATATATATCGGACAACAAATGTATGCCCATGTATGAAAAGCTGAGGTCACCCCGGAGACATTGGTATGTCTCACAGTTGTCTACACTTAATATCTATGTGATAGAACCATGTAGGACTTTAGATATGTGCAAAATACGCCATTTTACGCCATTTTCACGCCACTGGGCCCCTAAGGGTTAAATAAGAAATAATGCATTTGTTCATATATTGCAGTAGGAAATCGATATTTGCATTCTGTGTATATCTAATATACAAGTGACTTCAGCATAAGAAACATTCCATAGATATTTCATCGATCCAATCACGTTGGTCTATGTGGGCAGAGGAAAACCTTGTAACACAAACATATCTAAATTTAAGGGTAGTGCATTTTGAACCAACTACCATCATAACTATAGTTAAGTTACAGAAGTTAAACGTTTGGTGTCCACACTCTTAATAGACAGTATCATGACCTTTCAAATGAGTAGTATAGTATGTATCGGAACGGGACTATAGTTAAGTACTGTTTATTACTCAATCGACCTGCAGCCAATCAGAGGCCTCCATTTGGTCACGTGACCGGAAGTGACCTACTTAGGGGATTAGTGGTGAGGTCACGTGACCTAGTTAGCCAATCAGAGGCCGCCATTTGGTCACGTGACCGGAAGTGAGGTCATATGACCTACTTATGGACCGGAAGTGACGTCATATGACCTACTTAGGGGACCGGAAGTGACCTACTTTAGGATCACGTGACCGGAAGTGACCTGATGAGTCACGTGACCGGAAGTGACGTCACATGACCTAATGGCCAACCGGAAGTGAGTGACCTGATTGAGGATCACGTGACCGAAAGTGACCTGATTGATCACGTGACCGGAAGAAGAAGAAGAAGAAGAAGTGACGTCACGCGACTTAATGAAGAGATGAGCGTCTTTAAGGGGTCACGCGCTTTAAAATGTGATATCTTTTTTTTTGGAGGAGGAGGAGGAGGAGGAGGAGGAGGAGGAGGCGAGTCTCTTATTTTTTTCGGTAAACTAATAAAAAACACTACGATATAAGTTGTTTTTTTTTTTTCATTTTTTATTGTTTTACGAGCGACTGGAAGTGACTTATTGAACTAGGTAGAAGCGTTCTTTAGAGTGTATAAAGGGGGGGGAGGGGGGGGAGGGGAGGGGAGGGGAGGGAAGGGGAGGGGGGTCTTTTTAAGATGCATGGGGAGGGGGGCGCTTTTAGGATGCATGGGGCGAGTGGTGGGGGGGAGGGGGGGAGGGGGGAGGGGGGCACTCTAGGGGGGTGGGGGGGCACTCTAAGGGGCGTTTGTCTCTTTTAAGAAAAAAAGAAAAGAAAAAGATTTCAATCGAGAGACACGCTTCTTCCTCTCGAGAGGAAGAAGCGTGTCTCTTCGGTTTTTTTTGTTTATCACGTGCTTCGATGAGGCGATCAGCTGCGACTGGAGGAAGTGACACTTTAAGAGGGCGCGTCTTAATTGTTATGATATTTTTTTTTTTACTTACTAATAAAGAAGACGTATGAAAATAAAACACAACAATTCACATGTCCGTCGTTCTCGTTGTTTCTTGCTTGATAAAGTCAAGTAATATCGCGATGCCGAGGTCAAACTTTCCCATGTCCTCAGTCAACACTCGAAGGAGTTCAAAAGGTGTACCGCCGGCACCGTCAGCTTCATCTTGCCACATTTTCAACACTCGGAAGGCCCACTCAGCGGGACTTCCTCCGTATTCGCATTCTTCAGCGATCTTATCTAACCTCTCAGGCGACAATTTTAAATGGTCCCCCACCTCTTTCCACCTGCTACCTAGACGTCTGCCGAGGGTGCCCAAGTGCTTATGCATCGCGCGCGAGTCGGGGTTTTCGAAATCCAACCCCTGTCTGTGGAGAAGGGACATCCACTGAGCCAACAGTTCCACGCGTCTAATGCGGGTGAAGACGCGACCGAGCTCTCCCCATCTATGACGATGCGGGGTTTCACCCCACCAGACTCGGAACATCGCCGTACACAGCTCCTCCGGTGTCTTGACACTGCGCTCTACTAGAGCATCCATACGGGCGGCGGTAACTTTTAAGCTACTGCCCAACTCTCTCCAACAGCCGCTCAACTCTTTACCTAGTTGACGAAGCAAGGCGTCGCTATAGGCTAACCGCCGCTGTCCTACCTCTCTGTTCTCCCCATCGGTCTGCCTCGCGCGTCTCACGTCGTCAAGCTGCATTAACTTTTTTTCAGGTGGACAAGGCGGTGAAGGCGAGCTTGAAAGTGGAATAGCTTGAGCCATCTCGTCTCGTCTTGGCGGTGGCGGCGGCGGCGGCGGCGGCGGCGGCGGCGGTGGCGGCGGCGGCGGCGGCGGTGGTGGCGGCGGTGGTGGTAGTAGACGTTACTGTGGTCAGAGGCGATATGTTTTTTTTCCAACAGAAATCAGAGCTTTTTATACAGAGGGAGTTTAATCCCATTTCCAACAGCACTCCAGCTGTGTAGCGACCTGTCCGCATGACGCTTTTTTCAACCGCTCCGCTCCTTAAGAGCTTAGATGACGAGGGGTGTGTCATCGCTATCCGTGGAGACCAGCTGAAAACGGTGTTTCTTCCTCATCCATAGCCTTACCTCCTACCCCCTACCTGAGGACGTCTCCCTCCCTCTGACATTCATTGTAACAAACGTCAGAGGTCAGGTGAAAATCGGATTTTTTTCATGCACAGCCTTAGTCAGCTGTCACCCCTCCCTATTGAACTAGCCGGCCGCCGCCGCCTGGCCGGCCCGGTCTACTCACCACGGCAGGAGGTGGTGATTTTTTTTTTGTCTTACACTTAAGTCGCTCACCACATGCACACGCCTCTACTCACAGACAGACACGTTCGTCTTAGGGGGGTCCTGCTTTTTTTTTGTATACACACTCTAAGCTCATCACCGTTAATCCTTTATACAGCTAACGCGCGCTGAATGGCTGAACAGGGTGGTAAGTGGCTTAGCTCATGACAGTGGATCCCTCAAAAAAAAAAGAGGGGAAAGGGATCCAGCTGAAAACGTCATACCTTATGTCTTTGTGAATGGCCGCCGGTCAGTCGACGGCAGCAACCGGTTAATCCTTTATACAGCTAATGCGCGTTGAATTGCTGAACAGGGTGGTAAGCGGCTTAGCTCATGACAGTCGATCTCTCAAAAGGGGGGAAAGGGATCCAGCTGAAAACGTCATGCCTTATGTCTTTTGTTTCTCTTTGTGAATGGCCGCCGGCCAGCCGGCGGCAGCTGAACAGGGTCAGTAAGTAGCTTAGCTCTAGAAGCGAGAAGGCGTATATAAGGGGTCTGGAAACCTCCATTCACTCACTCATTCTTTTGCTGCTCTCTACAGTCACCACCATGAGCAAAAGACAACACCTAGCGCCGTCCAAGAACAAGAAGACTACGCGGAACAGCGCTCGTTTAGCGTCAGTGCCTCCTCTTGCTACTAAAAATGAGACTACCGCCGCAGCCGCTTGGTCTTATCACCCTCCCGCTGTAGCGAGCGCTCGCGGCAGTACTAGTAGTAGTAGCAGTAGTAGTAGCAGTAGTAGTACTAGTAGTAGTAGTAGTAGTAGTAGTACTACTGGTAGTAGTCGTCGTGCTAGCGACGTTGTTACACTCGCGACGGTACACGTTGCTGCTAAGCGCGCTGCCGCTGCTACTGCCGCCCCGCCTGCTGCGGCTGCTGCTGCTGCTGCTGCACCTGCTACCGCTGCGCCTGCTACTGCTGCGCCTGCTGAGGCTGCTGCGCCTGCTACTGTTGCGTCTGCTGCTGCTGCTGCTGCTGCTGCTGCTGCTGCTTCTGCTGCACCTGCTGCTACCGCTACTACTACTGACGACAACGCTCCTGGCACAGCGCAGTACTGGCAACCGGGTTTTTACCTCCCCACTACTGTTGATGACTTTGATGACCTGCCGCACGTTGCACAGCCCCTCTCCTCCACCACTACATCGACCGACGCCCTCGACGCCGCTCGCGCTGAGAGTGACAGCTATTCGGACACTCAGCCCCTAAACCGAGAAGAAGAGGAGGAGGAGGAGGAGGAGCAGCAGCAACAGGGTGAGACAGAGAACGACGCTGACGACGAGGCGTACGAACAACCCGAAGGGAAAGGGGTGGGCGGTACGTTTTTCGGCTTCCCTCTTCGACCTTTCGACCTCACTTCCTCCACTAGTAGCGTCCCGTCCGGTCCGTGGCGACTGCCCTCACCGCCACCTTACGAGGGCGGCGGCGCTTCATCTTCTACCGCTACACTCAGCACCGACGGCGTGTGGCTGCGCTGTTCCAACAACGAGGCCTCGGATACCACCAGCGCTGACGCTGCTCCTGCTATCGGTTCTGCTGCTGATTCAGCTCACGCTGATGGTGTTACTCATCCTGCGGGTGTGAAACGTTCTAAGGTGAGTTCCAGAACAACAAGGCCTAGTAAGAAGAGAAAAATACAAGAAAAAGAACGAGATGGACGAGAAGAAGCAGAGAAAACCTTCTCCCGTCTTCTCGGGTTAGAGTTCTGCTTAGACGGAGCTTTGACGCTGGAGATCTGGGAGGACGTGGCTAGACTGTCTAGGAGGCCGCGCTACACAAAAGACGGCCAGGTGAAAGAGGCGTCTCTGACCAGAAGCAAGCGAGTGCACTTCACGGCCGACGCGCTGCGCGAGCTAATAGCACGCATCGCCGATATCCGCGCAGTGGTGCGCATACGCGACACAGCGGCCGCGCAAGGAAAACCTAATCACACCCCCTGGTTCGCAGTGCTGGATGATGAGGGCGAAGTGTACGCAGCTGTGAGCTACTACAGCGGTAAGAACCTCGTCCACGTGCGCAAGTACGAAGGTCCTGACAAAAAACCCACACAGCAGGGAGTGACGCTGTCCGCCAGAGCGCTCAAAGAGTTGGATGACAAAACAGAGATCATTCTGAAATATCTCGGCATAGATTCGGAATGAGAGACGCTCAACGCTCACGCGCGCACACACACACACACAGCGTTTGACGTACGCTGTATGAGACAGACAGACGGATACACAGACAGCAGACAGAAAGATAAATAGATAGATAGATAGACAGATAGATTGATAGATAGATAGATAGTTAGACGGCTAAGTAGTTGGTAACTGAGTGAAAAAAAACATGACACAGTACGTATGCGAAAAGTGTTTCAAAATGTTTAAAAGACCGTACAACCACGAGAGACACGTAGAAAATTGTAGAGTAGTACCTAAGTTTTGCCCTCTATGCGGCGAAGGCGATTGCCGAAAGATCGCCTGTCGACGCGAATCTCTGGACGGGGTGACCGTCCCTCCGCGCATATGTGCTGTACCGAACGGGGAGGAAACGTTCACGGCGAATTGGCCTGCGATACAAACGGGCGTCAGGATGCACGGGACTCGCGTGAGTGTAACAAACTTCAGGCTACCAACCGGCGAGTTGAGTGACGCTGTAGATACTATGCGTCGCATTCACTTGACACAAAGATTCAGATACAAAGTGGGTTTCTCGGTAGGCTTACTCTTACAACACAGAGAAGACAAGAGCAAACTGCGCTACTTTCACGCCTCCCAGAACAACGCAACTCTCATACAACCGCTCCCTACTATAACTAATTCAGAAACTTTGGAAGAGCTCCTCTCAAAGATGGAAAACACCGTCGCTTGCGAGGAAGTACGGAAACTTTGCGACGCTGACACCAAGTGGCACGTTCTTTTTCCTACCAATTTGAACATTTGCGTTTACATGGGACCGGGGGAATTCCCCATAGGCGGTAGGATCACTCAGGCTGGTCGAGTTGGAAAGAGAAGCGGCGTGTTAGATTTTCCCAACAAGGACAACCTCTGCATCTTCCGCTGCATTTCCTTTCACTTATACAACACCAGCAAGCGCGCTTCAGATTTGTTACGTCAGTTCTGTCCCGCTGCCACACCTGAATCCTTTCCGGGTCTGAACATCCGCGACTTACCCGCGTTAGAGAACTTGTTTGACGTACAGATAGCGGTTTACACCGCGTCGCGTCAAGTGCCGGGGCGGAAGTTGAGAAGACGCGTTACTCTGATCAGACCGCCTTCCAGAACTCTGGCCGCCCGAGGTAAAGTCAACCTACACCTGACGGCGAAAGGCGGTTTGCACGTCTCTCTCGTCACGGACTTCAACGCGTACGCGGGCATATACGAATGTTGCAAGTGTAAGGCGGCGTTCACCACCGAGTTCTTGCTGAAGAGACACAGGAACCAGCTTTCCTCTTGCCGACAAGTCAAGTTGCGCTACGTAGGTGGCATCTACCAAAATTCGAGAACGATTTTCGAAGCGCTAGCAGACTTCTCCATTTTTCCCCCCGACGGACATTCCGGAATCTACCCTTACAAGATCGCCTTCGATTTCGAGGCTTTCTTCAGACCGTGCAAAGAACCGTCGACGGAACACGTGTCCCTGCTGTGGGATCACGTCCCTTTGTCGGCTAGCGTCGCATCCGACTTTCCGGGGTGGGAGGGGCCCGTCTGCTTCGTCAGAGAATCCGACGCAGATTCCGACCCCTTGTTGGACCGAGTTTTAAATCACATAAACGAGAACGCCAAAGTCATCGGGGAAGCTGTGCTAGAACTTTACCGACCGACCTTAGCGAAGTTAGATGCGGCGATAGGTGAAGCTCTCCTGCTGGAGGAGGCGACGTTCACCCCTTCTCCAGGCGGCTTCGCTGCGGCTCAGACCAGACACCCGTTAGTTCAACTGAAGAAGCGTCTTCTGAGATACATCCGTCAAGCTCCAGTCGTGGGCTTCAACTCGGGGCGTTACGACTTGAACCTGATCAAAATACGCCTTCACTCGTTCTTCGCCTCCGGAGACCGAAGAAACCAAGAATTCAGCGTCATAAAGAGAAGCAATCAATACTTGGCGGTTTACACACAGCACACGGTTTTCTTGGACGTAGTCAACTATTTGGCACCCGGTTACAACTACGCGACCTATTTGCGAGCTTTCACCAGGAACGAAGAGAAAGGTCACTTTCCTTACGAATGGATGACGTCTACCAGGAAACTGGCAAACAGAACGCTGCCACCGAGATCGGCTTTCGACAGCGAGCTGACGGGCGTCAAAATGTCCGAATCCGACTACGCCGCATGTCAGAAAGTTTGGTCCGACGAGAAGATGCAAACTATGGAAGACTACTTGATCCACTACAACAACAAAGACGTCAAACCTTTCATAGAAGCTCTGAAAAATCACGCTAAATTTTTCCAAGATCGCGGCATTGACATGTTGAAAGACGGAGTTTCTCTCGCCGGTTTGACTTTACGGTTCCTCTTCCAAAACCTAGAAGACGCGTTCACAACGTTCCCCCAGTTCGACGCCGTCCTCCACGCTCTGATCAAAGAAAATCTAGTCGGCGGTCCTTCCATCATCTTCCATAGATTTCACGAGAAGGGCACCACGCGGATAAGGGAGCACAAGTACGGCGAAGAAGCGAGACCGTGCCAACACATCCTAGGACTAGACGCTAACTCTCTGTACTTGCGCTGCATGAGCGAAGCGCACTGCACGGGCTATTACGCGGTGAGACGGCCCGAGACCGAGTTCAAGCCTGAAATTAGGCAAAGAAACTCTCACAGCGCTTTGGAGTGGTTACGCTTCGTAGAGCACGACCGCGACGTGAAACTGCGCCACGCTTTGAACGGCGGCGAGATGGTTGTAGGCTGTCGGAGAATTCGCGTGGACGGGTTTCACGCGGCCTCTAATACGGTTTTCCAGTTTCACGGGTGTTGGTTCCACGCTCACGAGTGCATACCGTCGCACCGATATCAGTGCGCTTCACTGAGAGAGGAGAGACGCGACAGAACGACCAGAGTAAGCGCTTACTTGAAAGCGCTAGGTCACAAGCTGGTCGTCGTGTGGGAGTGCGAATGGCGAGAGATGAAGCGTCGAGATGAGCGGGTCAAGGCCTCCCAACAACGCTGGAAGGTTGACGCTTTGAAAGTGTCTCGAAACGCGATGAGCGAGAGCGACATCCTTTCCGCTGTGAAAGAGGAGAAAATGTTCGGTTTAGTTCAAGTGGACATCACTACGCCGCCTCACCTACGAGACTACTTCGAAGAAATGACCCCCGTTTTCAAGAACGCGACCGTTTCAAAATCGGACATAGGACCTCACATGTCAGACTTTGCGCAGGAAGAAAAGCTGTTGAACACGCCTCAGAGATGTCTGATAGGGAGTTACCACGGAAAAAATATTCTCTTGGGAACGCCGCTTCTCAAGTGGTATTTAGAGCACGGTTTGATAGTCACCAAAGTGCAGCTGGTGGTAGAATACCTACCTAAACGCACCTTTGCCGGTTTGGCGGACGAAGTAACGGCGGCGCGAAGACGTGGCGACGTGAACGAGAACGAGAAAATTCTGTCAGACTGTTACAAGTTAATGGGAAACGCTACGTACGGTAAAACAATCTGCAACAAAGAAAAACACACGGCGGTGAGATACACTGACAGTCGGAAGTTCGAACTATTGGCCAATTCGTGGCGCTTCAAAAAGGCGTCCGAGTTGAGTTCCGATCTGTTTGAAGTCGAACTACAACCGAAAACAGTCAACAACAACCTCCCTATTCAAATAGGGTTCATGGTATACCAGTACGCGAAGTTGAAAATGTTAGAGTTCACATACGACTTCTTGGATAGATTCGTCGATCGGCGCGATTATGCCCTTTGTCAAATGGACACCGACAGTCTTTACATGGCTCTCAGCGGTGACACGTTGGATGACCTAGTCAAACCTCGCCTGAGAGAGACGTACTTCAGAGAGAAACGAAAGTGGCTTCCGACAGCGGTGTGCGACGATCACTTAGAGCTTTTCGTGAAGACAAAAACGGAAAGAGTGCGAGAATGGTGTCCGCCGCCCGGCGGATGTTGTGAGAGACGGTACCTTCACGATCTGAGAACTTCGGGGCTTATGAAAGCGGAGTGGGAAGGTGACGGGATCCTAAGTCTCAACCCTAAGACTTACATTTGCTACGATCGAGTCAGCGACACCGGTGAAAGAAAATCCAAAAAATGGAGTGCAAAAGGCGTACAGAAGAAACAAAACCCTCAGGAACCAGACGACTTCTTGGATGTTCTTCGCCAACGAAAAACTCTCATTGCTGTAAATAGAAACTTCAAAGTGGTGCGAAACAAAATGGTCACCTACACCATAGAGAAAGACGGCGTGCGCTACTTGTATCCTTTAAGGATATGAAAAAAAAAAAAATAAGCGTGTGCATCTTTTCAAAAATAGAGTGTTTATCAAGATTGAAAAAAAATAAATAAAAAAAATAAAATAAAATATTGTTGTGTTTTTATTTTCATACGTCTTCTTTTACTAGTAAGTCGCGCAGTCTCTTAAAGCGTCACTCATGTGACGACGTCGCTTCCAGTCACGTGATCCTAAAGACCCTCACTTCCTAAACAAAAAACTTCTTCTTCCGCTCACGTGATCAATCAAGTCACTTCCGGTCACGTGATCCTCAATGAGGTCACTCACTTCCGGTCGGCCATTAGGTCATGTGACGTCACTTCCGCTCACGTGACTCATCAGGTCACTTCCGGTCACGTGATCCTAAATTAGGTCATATGACGTCACTTCCGGTCCCCTAAGTAGGTCAGTAAGTTACCCAGAATGCACCACTAATCCCCTAAGTAGGTCACTTCCGGTCACGTGACCAAATGGTGGCCTCTGATTGGCTGCAGGGTTACCCAGAATGCACCACTAATCCCCTAAGTAGGTCACTTCCGGTCACGTGACCAAATGGAGGCCTCTGATTGGCTGCATGTCGATTGAGTAATAAACAGTACTTAACTATAGTCCCGTTCCGATACATACTATACTACTCAAATGAATATAACTTACTTGGTCATTCAGCTTTGAATTTTAATTGAATTAAATGAGGCTTAATATCATTTAGAGCCACCAGAATAAGCTGGGATACCGTTGATACTAATGGAATGGGACAGAATGTTGTTTACAGGTTAAAGCCAGATAATGAATACCAGCTCAGTAGCAGTTCGAGCCAAGGCACCCCGTCCCCATGGAATGTAGTATTTGTCATTGTTCTTGATGTGAGTATAAAGGCAGGCTTTACACACAGACATAAATGTGATTGTTGTGGGATCTGGTGGAGGTGTAAGACCTCAATAATTCATGAAGCTATGCTAAATGCAGGTGGTATCTGGCTGTACATCAAGACAGGCACACAGAGCTAAGGAGTGGCAGGGGCAGAGGTAATTGTTAGGATGGAGATATGGAGACAGCCAGGTTCAATAAATCCTAAGATAATCTACAAAATAGTTGGTGCTGTGTTCTCTCATCATAAATAGGGATTTATTATTTTCCTGTCGACACCTCTCAGGAGATGCGATGTAATAGATAACAAATGTGGGGATAGCTATTTCTGAGTTGCATAGATAAATGTAATCATAGTACCTAGCTCTCAGCTAGCTCAAATAAAAAAGGCTGAAGAGTAGCAGGTAGAACAAAAGAAATCATCAATCCTGACATTTGATACCTTTGGTTTCTGACATTTTATTTCAATAAGCTAATCATGTAATTACTTAAAGTGTCGTTTGGGCTGACTTAACCATTTAATGATGGCATGTTGCTAAAAGATGACATTTGTGGTCAACATGCACCAATGCAGCCATGGCAAGTGACTCATAGGGGCTGCATCGGTGGATCATGCCAAAACTTCATGAGTGTCTGTAGAGTTGCCATGAGGCTTGAATGCATCACTGGCGAGTTACTTGCCAGGGTTGCATACATGCATCATGACGACCAAGGGCATGATGCATTATGGCATTATTTCGGCCTAAAAGGGTAAATAGCTGCAGCCATCTTGATGTTCAATTTCTGTATTGAAGAATTTACCATTCATTAAAATGACTGATTTCGTGGTACACATTCCATTAGCATCAAATGGCACACTGGATTCCAATTGCCTTTATAGAATAGGTAAAACGGACTCTGGATAAAATTACGAGTCTCTGTTGCGAGTAGAATCCCATGTTGGCTTGATTTTTGATTAATTATTTTGCTACTGCATCCCTGGATTGTTCATCTATGATGAAATCCCAAAATGCTGTCTGTATGACTGTATGACTATGGCAATAGAGGGTTGCCATGAGGCTTGAACTTGATCTAGTATAGTTTGTACGAAAACGTCCGTGATCTCAATACATCACATTTGGTTCTGTTAAAAAGAATGAATTCAGCATTCTATGTACAATAATAATTTAAGTTTGTGTCCTTAAACCCGCAGGTCTCGGTACCCCTCCACCGACAGTCAGGGCGCAGTCGGGACAGGTACTCAGCCCTATCTATAGGAGAGCTGGGGCTTTAAGTAGCTGACCAAGGTCTCTTTTGTTGAACACACAATAATTACTAAGTGCAATATGGTTGACCATTCGACCACACACTTCCTATCTAAATATGCATTTACCTTTCAGTCCAGCACCAAGACTCACTTTGGTATCAATGTCAATCAGTCAACGAAGGACCCTGCCTCGCCCTTCCACCGACATCTAGCTAAACTGACACACCAATCCTGCCCAGGGCCTCGTCCCAGCCCATCAATGTCGCACCTCTAACACCAGGGTCACTCACTACCTACTCCCACTGATGAAGCTGCCACAGCCAGACCACTGCTGCACATTCACTCACATTGGGGAGGGGGAAAGGTGGGGGAGGGGGAGGGTCTGAAGTGTCTGACTGTTACTCTCAGAGCCAGCAAAGAGGCAGTCAAGAAAGCAGGAACTAGGCGTAACACTAAGACAAATAGATGATACAGATCCTGGACTGTTTTACAAAGCAGCTAACAGAGGAGGTAATATTGAAGTGCACATAACATTCTACTGCTTCCTTGCTTGCCGCTGTTTACTATTAAAAATGTTTGAATATAATTAATAAAGGATCTCCCTTTCCTTTAGATTGACCCTTACCTAACTGACACAGGAGAGTGATTGAGTGTACACAATCACTTACCTAGAAGTGTAAGGCCTATCAGAATGTGCAAACAGTCCAAAATAAGTATGCCACCATTACTAAGGGTCAGGCTGATCAATAAAGCTATTCCACACAATGAAGGTGTGGAATTATACTACAAACTGACCTGTCCCAAACGTGTTCACCCTCCAACCCTGTGGTGAAGCCATGTGAGAAAGATTCCAAGCAAACTAGGTCATCTAGGTCACTTGACCTTCGGCTGCATGACCTAGGTTGTGTACTCCACACACTCACGAGGTTTAGGATTGGCCTACTATTAAAGCATATTTTCTGAGGTTGAATTTCAGTTTTAATGCATTCCTGTAGCTTAAACAGACACCGGTGGTCCACCGAGGGCTTTTTCAAGTGTGGTTCCAAACTAATGTCTCAGTAGATCTGAGGTCTCCTCCTTGGCCTTCACTGGGTAGCTTCCTGTCTGAAACTCTAATCTGACGATAGGGTTCTGAGAGAGTGAGTGCTCAGCTGTCGGTAATTGTATCTGAACCCTTAGCTTTGGGGCAGCTGGTTTGCAATAGAGGGTAGTTTATTTGTAACAGTGGTTTAATGGGACCTTAATGTATAGGAATTTAATGTATACACGTCTAGTCTAAATTCTATTCTTTTACGACAATCATCTCAATCAAATTGAAAAATATAATAAAAGTCATAAAAGAATTGTTATCCATTTGATTCCATTGGAATCTATCAGACTAAAGAACATCCCACCTCGAATGACCGTATGATAAACCGTTATACTAAACATTATCTATTATAGGTCATTCTCGTTTCCTCACACTCATACTGAAGGATTGATAACATAATTTGTTACAGCTGTCTAGGAAAGTAAGAAATAGCAAACGGGGTCACCATACTTGCTGTCTGCAGTCTTTCAGACCCACTTCCAGTTCCACTTTGAATCATTCGTGATATTTGATAAAAACAGGGACGCCTGCTACCGTTCAGGAGCAGAGGTCCAACAATCGATATTCCACAGACATTGCCTGGACAGCGTTACTTCCTTCTTTATCAGTTTATTCGTGATTCTATTTTCCTGGTGTCAAGTAAAGTAGACATCCTATTGAATGACGTCGTCCATCCCTTGTGCACCCAGCATAATCTCCCTACTGAAAAGATTGAGTCATTCAATTTTTAAGTTTCCCAGAACATTAATCATGATCAAATACTTCAGGAAATAGCCTCCGAAAATAACCTCTGTTTTCATTAGTTATGTGATCTTCACATTTTGTGACCGGGCCAGTTAAAAGGTGTCTCTAGGGGGGAATTGATAATTAAGGTCCATGTCAACACCTATAAGATAAGGTATCATAAGCTGAGATACCACTTGTAAATAAGCTCTAAATGCATTATATCCCATGATAACTACTAAAATAGATTAAAAATTCAGGTTTATTAACAAATACCTAAAAAGGTTTCTATTTTTAGTGTAGATTTGGTTCTGGAAGGAATTTTTGAGGTCTGTTTTTAGTTTTAAGTAACTGATGTAATTCCCAAGAGATAAGAACCAACATATTCCATTGAGGAGAATGGAATGGTTTCCATGGCAACCACAAAGAGGCATATGTGTCAATTTCCCATAGAAAACGTTCCATTTACATTCCAAATATGGAATATTAGCACCAACAATGAAATAATTCTGAGATGCCTACTGTATTCTCCATGCTCTATTTTCCACTATTTTGCCATTCTAATGCCCCCTAGTGGCCAAAACCAGAACTAAAAATCCCCCCTGAAGCCTGGTTTTCTCAGGACGGGTCACATTTAGCTCTGCAGGTTGTGTAGTCATTGCTCTGCTCCTATGCCGCCGTGATCAGGTTTACCCCCAGGATCTGCCATCAGGCTTTTCTTTGCTTACACTCTCTCACTCATCTTCTGCCTTGCTCACTTTGTACCAATATTTGTTTATTTCATGCAAATTATATCATGCAAATAATGTTCGGTTGAATAATGTGCACACAGATCTAGAGGATGAATAGTAACCATTTTGTTTTACCACTCTTTGAGTTCAGATATATTTAGTATGAACCCTGAATTGCATGGTATTAGTTATTCTTCCCCTTGAGATCTCCCCAGAATTAATTTCCTACCCCCCTACCAAATGGGAATCTCCTGAAATTCTTCCCTCCCTTTTGCTACTACCTGGTTGAGTTATAAATGCTTGTGTTAGTTTACAAACCATGGGAGTCACAGGACTATGCATGGCCTCCTTCATACAGTGATAGTTGTACACTGGTGAACATTAACGCTTGTAAAAGTATAAACATAAAGGTTATAGCATAGCCACTAAAACCTACTTGTTTCGATTCATGTTTCATACATCCTCACATCGGGTAGACAGGTAGTGTGATTTCAATAGCTTATAGTCAGATAAATAATACCTACTAGTTAGAGGAGCTGTCCCTGGATACAAGAGCGGGCTTTTACATCATATATAGGTAGCAGCTGGAGCTATGACAACCTGTCTCCAGCACTGAATACAGCCTTGACCATTGCTCTCATTGTGAGTATATGACAGGCTTTACTTACAGCCATAGAGATGATTGTTGTGGAGGCTGGAGAGGTGTAAGGTGTCAGACCTGCTCTGTATCTTCTACAGGCAGGTATAACTCCTGTCCATAATTCATGAAGCTGTCCTGAGTGCAGCAGCTGGTATCTGGGTGTACATCAGGAAATGAAGCCCTACACTGGGGTAAAAAGGGACATGGAGGCGCAAGGAGAATATGAACTAAGTGATGTGATCGAGATTTAAGGCCATTTATATTGGACGAGGAACACAAAACATCTTTGAGGCAGTGTTTTCTGATTATAAATGGGAGTAATGAATACGCATGGTTTTGTCTTCATAACTTGGAGAAGTAATTTTTTTTTTAATGTTTGGAGAATGATACATTTAATATTAATCATAAGAAGCCTTATTGTTGAGACAATAATCAGTATGCATTGTTTTGTCATCTGGCTTTCCTCGGAAGAAGTAAATACAGCAATTAACAGAAGAGGGGAAGGGATATCTCCCCTTAAATTACATAAATAAAAGCATATGCATACTTGGTAAAAAGCATCTTAACAATAGGACTATGGAGGGAAATCTAGTAAATATCATTAGAAATTATGTCCATTACATTTCATCTTGTGTCACTGCCACACACAAAGCAATAACTTTCAATGTTTTTTGGCAGATGATTTCAATAACATTTCACTTGACTATACATCTTGATGTCTGCACTGTATTCTAAAAAGAGGCATATAGTACATGGCCCTTTGTAGTTCCAGTAGTTCAACAGAATTAAGAAAAAAAACATACAAAGAAGTAAATTTTCTGTCTGGCATGGGAACATTATACTCTACTAACTGCAACCAATTAAAGGATTTATTTCATAGTTGCAATAATTTGCATTAATAGGCCCACCAATGCAGGAATGTGGTCTCACAATATGCACCAATTGACATGGATACAGCCATAAGCTTGACATACAAGCACACTTTACAATATCGGGCCCATTTGTATACATGGACATCAACCGAACAATACATGACTCTGGCTTACAAAGAGAGGCAAACTGACAATTCTACAATTTGTATCTCCCCAGAGATCGTCCCCCTTCTTCTGTGCACCTCCCTAATCCCCCTGCTGTAAAGATTATGTTGAATCATTCAAAAGTTTCCAGGAACATTAATCATGATCAAATACTTCAGGAAACATCCTCCAAAAATAACCTCTGTTTTCATTAGTTATGTGAGCTTCACATTTAGCTCTGCAGGTTGTGTAATCATTGCTCTGCTCTTATGCTGCCGTGATCAGGTTTACCCCTAGGATCTGCTGTTGGGCTTTTCTTTGTTTACACTCTCTCACTCATCTTCTTTCTCGCTCACTTTGTATCAATATTCATCTATGAGAATGTTTGGACAAATGATATGCACACTGAGCTAGAGGATGACTAGTTTTCCCTTTGTTTTACCACTCTTTGAGTTCAGCAGAGATATTTAGTATATACACTGAATTGCATGGTGTCAGGCACTCTAGCCCTGTAGTTCTCCCTAGAATTTAGCTCCTAGCCCATCCCATATGGGACCCCCCCCCTCCATAATTCTCCAGGGCTCCTTCTTGCTATTACCTACTTGAGATGCTTGTGTCAGTTTATAAACCATGGGAATCACAGGACTATCCATAGCATCCTTTGTATGGTGACAAACCCACCGGTGACCAATCCACTACATTTCAGTGATACTTGAAAGAGTATATAAATTTAAAGGAAAAGTATGGCTACTAAAACCTGTTAAATTTGATTCATGCATGATGTGTTTAATACACCCTCATATTGGGTAGACAGGGAGTGTGAATTCTATGGCTTAGAGTTAGATAAATAATAGCTACTAGTTAGAGGAGCTGTCCCTGGATACAAGAGCTCTTGTGTACAGCCTTTACATCACATTACTAGCAGCTGGAGCTATGACAACCTGTCTCCAGCACTGAATACAGCCTTAACCATTGTTCTCATTGTGAGTATATGGCAGGCTTTACTTACAGCCATAGAGGTGATTGTTGTGGAGGCTGGAGAGGTGTAAGGTGTCAGACCTGCTCTGTATCTTCTACAGGCAGGTATAACTCCTGTCCATAATTCATGAAGCTGTCCTGAGTGCAGCAGCTGGTATCTGGGTGTACATCAGGAAATGAAGCCCTACACTGGGGTAAAAAGGGACATGGAGGCGCAAGGAGAATATGAACTAAGTGATGTGATCGAGATTTAAGGCCATTTATATTGGAAGAGGAACTCAAAACATCTTTGAGGCAGTGTTTTCTGATTATAAATGGGAGTCATGAATACGCATGGTTTAGTCCTTATTAAAGTGGACCTTTCATTTCTCAAAATGTCTATTTAATGTGAAGTCATAAGAAACCTCATTGTTGAGACAATAATCAGCAGTACACACTGTTTTGTCATCTGGCTCTCCTCAGGGTAAGCAGACACAGCGAAAAACAGGAGTTGGCTGGGGATATTTCCCTTTACATTGCATTGATGTATAAAGGCATAGTGGATCTACTTGTTAAACGTACTTTGACAATAGGCCTATGGAGTGAAATGTGGCAAAATATTTACAGAAAGGATGTCAATTACATCTTATTCTGTGTCACTGCAACGCACAATGTAATAGTTTTCAAACCTTCGTTTTTGGACATTTAATCTAATTAATATGTTCCCTTGACGATGTATGTAGATTACTAAACTCTATGCCAGTGGTTCAGCAGAATTATAAAATAAGCATCCAAAAGAAGTAACAGCTTCCTGTCTGGCATGGGAACATTATACACTACTAACTGCGACCAATTCAAGAGCTTATTTTGCAGTTGCAATCAGCTGCATTAATGGCCCCACCATTTGAGGAATACGGTCTCGTAATGGGTACCAATTAACGCTGATACAGCCATGAGCTAGAGGTACAGAAATGATCAAACAATATGCCGAATGTAGCACAACCTACATGATAACTGTATCCATTTCACTAAACTCTAGACAGAAGCACACTGTACAATATCAGGCCTGTTTGTATACATGGACATCCATCATGCAATACATAAGGCTGGCTCACAAAGACCTGGCATTAATTGAGGCGGTGATAATGATAAGACATACAACTAGTATACATAAGACGGAGACACAGACAGAGGTTTGGGCGTGTTTATTCATGGGTACTTATCACATGAACTTCTGCCAATAATAACAATTTATTGGAAAAAAAGAATTTTAACCTCCTACACCCACCGGCTCTCATGTGATTGTCACCGGTTGCTAACCACGCACTGGTAACTTCCAGCTATGCATCCAGGTGGCAGCAACAGTCCTGTTCACTGAGCAGTACCCTCACTCTCCACCAGAGGGATCCCGGTACTTTGGCGCTCAGATTCAATTGGGTTTATACCAGTATAAGCTCTACTTATACTCACCATAAACCTGGCATTAATTGAGGCAGTGATAATGATAAGACATACAACTAGTATACATAAGACGGAGACACAGACAGAGGTTTGGGCGTGTTTATTCATGGGTACTTATCACATGAACTTCTGCCAACCACGCCAAACCGAAGGCTATTAAGTTAGTTAATCATGTAATAACGAGTCTGCCTTCATGAATATGTCCCGCACTATGGACTTGTCCAACTGCACTTTCGACTCCAATGTTCGCTTCAAGTACAAGAGCACACTGACACTCTTCCAGTCTCCCAGGTTCTTGATATCCACTAGGGAGACGCCATTTTCAGCCAGCAAGCTGGCCCCACCTCTACGCATTGAGTGAGATGACAACATTACAAGTTCTTTAGACACACACAGCTTTGACAACTTTTTTGAATACCAGTTATAGGAGCCCCTGGTCCATTTCTCCCCCACCATATAACCAATCAACTGAACCCCCGGTGATGGAAGCTGCACATTTGATAACAGCAGCCCCAAGTAATATACTACACAAAAGATAGAATTAGGAACGGGTACAAAGGGAATATACAATACCCTTTCATTAAATGATATGGTTTTTGTGCGCCTCACATTGATGCCTACCCCCCAAGGTTGCCAGTCCACATCCTCCACCTTAACCGCCATGTCAACCTCCACAAGATTTGACTTCCTCAGCAACCCTCTGAACCCCAAGAGAATAGCTACCCAAAAGGCTAGATCCTCAGTTACACTCATATCGAGACCCTTGTGTAACTTTATTAAATCCATCAAAGTAGCTGGCCTAGCTTGTACTGTAATATCACCCAGGGTCCTCTTTATACCCCTCATGGTAATCATTAACTCAAAACTCCTGGGATCCACATGACCTACTCCCGCCATATCATGCAATATCCAGACCGCTCCTAAGTATTGCTGTATGGACTTATAACAAAGTCGGTCTGCTAAATGTGTCACATATAATAACATCATGTCCAGACTAGCTGGTAGCGGCCTCTCGTAATCAAACTCCTCACAAAACTTTAAGTATGACTTCCACTGTGAAGCCCGAGTGACCTTTGAACTATCTGCCATCCACCTTGACTGGAATACCCGCATTTTCTTTCTCAGTTGGTCACCTGAAACAACATAGCCAGTCTGAGAAGGTGGTAGGCAGGGAACCCTTACACTTTTTATCAAAGATTCTTGATAGATAATCTGCTACCGTATTGGCTTTGGAACTAATCCTCTTTGCTACCACATGGATATTGTAGAGGCAGGACCTCCAGAACAATTCTCGTATCCACCACATACACCTAACACTTGTAGACCGGCCTGTTAGTAGCATGGTTTGGACCTGAGTATTATCTGTCCAGATGACAATCTTTTGATTCCTCCAATGTTCCCCCCACCTGTCAATTGACGCCAGAACTGGCCACAATTCCAGTATGTTTATATCTGCATCTGGAACAACCTCTGAGGGCCTTTCTGACCAATGGTGGTCCAAGTATGCCTTAGCATGACCTTGCCCTCCAGGGTCCCATGACCCCGCCAACCAGTCCCCATCCCATCTAGACCCAAACCCAGTCTTAGAAGAATCAGTTTGGACCTGAGCAGCCTCAGCCCGATTACAGCGAATCATTTTGGCCTTTCCATTAAAGACATTCATGAAGCTGTCCCACCAACTCAAATCCTCTTTAAACCACTCGGGCAAATGAACCACCTTCCTCTCCCTTGGAATATACTTCAACAGATTAATGACCCGTCGGGAGAAGGTTCTGCCCCCCCTGATAACCTGACTGGCATGGGAGAGATAACCCCCTAGAACTTCCAGATCCTTCCTACTACACACCTGTTTCCCACGGAAATCCTGCACCAACTTTTGGATATTGTCCACCTTGTCTCTAGGCAGCCTAACCTCCAATTGCAGGCTGTCCAACTCCAGGCCTAAGTATCTACACACCTGGCTTGGGCTAACAATTTTTTCCCAAGCTATGTGGAACCCCAGTCTCCTGAGGAGATCTACCACTACAGTTTGCTTCGCTCTGCACTCTTCATAGGTCTCACCTATAATTAGATAGTCATCTAAGTACCCGTAGACTCTCCCCACATTTCTCCTATTCAGACACCTAAGGACAAACTCTGTGATTTGGGTAAACACATAGGGAGCACATTTTAACCCAAAACTTAGTGCACAATCCACCAAAAATTCCTGCTTCCCCCCAATGTCCCAGACAAAACCCTGTTTGGTTCTGTCCTCGGGTCTGACCGGCACCGTCCTATAGGCGGATTTTATGTCTACTACTGAAAACCAGCAACCCGGCGTTACTGATTCTAGAATTGTATCCATCCTGACGAAAGCAAACTTTTGACAAGTTGTGCTCATGTAATCATTAATGCTTTTACCTTCACTACCCCGTTCCCCTCTACTACAATCCGTTATGGGCCTGATTGAACCATTTGGCTTGTAAATGGCACCCATTGCATGCACACACTGGGGCTTGTCCCGCACTCTGCACACTTTGCCCGCTAACAACTCTTCCTGTACGATTTTATCCATTTTCAGCTTAGCCTCTCCTACTATAATTGAATCATAATTTGACCTCTCATATGTGCCAGTATACCCGGCGTCCACAATTTGAAAACCTTTTGTCACACCTTCCATAAGGTAACCTGCTTTGGGGTCCACCCCCGCCGGATGGTTGTAACATTCGTCAAAGAAAACACACGGGTTCAACTGAATTGGACATCCTCCTAACAGATGGTATTTCTTACAAAACATACCACACGGTCTACTCACAGTTTCCCCGTCCACCTCCACCGACATGCGAACCGCCGGAACAGTCACTCCCGAGCGATAATGGGGAATGCCACTTTCACCGCTGAATGAAGGCCAAGACAGATCCTCCACATTGTCTACGGCCGTCAATAAATCCAATTCAACTCCCTTTCCATCATAACAGACATTGACTCCATGGATATTACAACTAATTTGAGACTCCGGTTCCCCGCTCGCCGCACCTGCTTCATCCACCGAATCTCCGCCATTTTGCACTGTGACGTCATCAGTCTCGCCTGAACCCTCGTGGGAGTTCTCGCGCCCTCCGAGATTCAAGATGGCGGCGCCCACGGCCGGACGAGAATCAACAACAACATTGTCCGAAACTGCACGATTACAGTCAGCAACACCCGGGTTAAGTGTCCCAACATGTAAACAACCGGAAAAAATTGAAAGATGGTCATGACAAGCATGTTCCACAACCTCTGCGCTGGAATTTGTGCGTCCACACCCCAAAGTAGGGCCGCCACCGACATTTTTTTCAACAAACCCGACCACGCCCCCTTTTACCGAAGGGTTAGCGTCTACCACCGAAACACTTCCTGACTTCTCATATTCATTTGTTTGACCTACCTCCACTTGACCCACTACATGACCCCTTATCATTGACTGTACCGTACCTTTTAACCCCGCACAACTGGTGCTCGCCCCCCTGCCCACCTGTGCTGTGGACTTGGGAGCTGTCACCCCCTATTCCTTGTGACCTTCTTTAGCGGAGCACTTGCCCACTGGATGGTCACCTCCACACCCCCTACAAATATGGGGAAATCTACACTGATAGAACTTGCAGCCAGCTGTACTGTTGAACTCATTACACACCCTTCTACCCCCCTGGCTGTAACCACCACTATAGCCACCCCCTTGGCCATACCCACCTCCTGACCCATAGCCCCCACTGTAACCACCATAATGGTCATAGCCTGAACCCCCATAGTCCTGACTCCCTTCTTGACCATAGCCTTGATAACCACCTCTACCTCGACCTCTACCCCTGCCTCTACCTCTAGGGCCTCTACCCCTACCTCTGTATGAACCCGAATTCCACCACTCCTCAGCCAAGTACCGGGTCATATTTTCTGGACCTATATACCTCTGCCACACCTCTGAGTCCCCATAACAAAAGGACCCCATGCCATGGAGTTCTCCCCTGTCCCTCATAGCCTTGTCATAATTAATAAGGGCACCATGATCATATACCTTAACCTTATCCATCAGAAACCTGATGTGCCTACCGTATAAGTAGGTGTTAATACCCGCTGCCCCCATACTATCACTGAGGCCCATACTGGCGGAAATAACATCATGAATAGTGGGATTTTTAATTTTGTCATAAGCCATGTGTGGTTCAAGAACAAATGTTGTAAACCTACTCTTTGATGCTTTTTCTGCGTAGATGTAGATGGTTTGCTGCCCCGGCTGTTGCCCCGGCTGCTGTCCCGGCTGTTGCCCTGGCTGTTGCCCCGACTGTGGCTGTTGAGTTCCATGGCGCTGCTGCCACACCTGCTGAGGTGGCACGGACGTAGGCTGGAACTGTGTTGACTGTGAAGAACCAGCCATCATCAAATGTGTGGGGGGAAACTTCTGGCCCAACACCAAAGGCCGTTGCTGTTTCTGCTGTTGTTGCGTTTTAGTCTGAAACTTAGTGCCCAACAATGCCGCCAACATTGCACTAGTACTGGATTCCTCCTCTGGTGTCTCCTCTCCCTCCTCCTCTTGGGTACCACCCCCAAGATTGAAAAGTGGGGGAATTTTTTGTTGCTGTTGCTGTTTATGTTGCGGCTGTTGACGCTGTGACGAGAATGACCCTGTACCTCCAGTGGCACCTAGCTGAGCGTCCTCGTCCACGGTTCCCGCGTCATGGTCGGCCATGACACCTTGCCCGGCACATATAATGGATAACCCATGGACCAACCCGGTGATTACCTCCATTTGGTGCTTTTGGGCTTTCCTGGATTCCTTGCACTCCAACAATAACTCTGTCATGAGTTGTTTATCCATACTCGTTGTATCCCGCTGGGGAGAGCCTTTCTGTAGATCCAACCCCTCAGCTCCCAAGTATTCACTCGAGTCTGCCTCAATCATGGGAGTGTCCAAGTATAAACTCCAATCGTCCCGAGTACTACCAGCACCCACCGCCTTATTCTTGGCAAGAGTAACGTATGGACAATCCTTGCCTCCTTTTGGGGGATGTTGCCAACCACAATCCGAGCACTTTTGTAATTTCCTAGTCATACTGCTGACTAAGAATTTTAACCTCCTACACCCACCGGCTCTCATGTGATTGTCACCGGTTGCTAACCACGCACTGGTAACTTCCAGCTATGCATCCAGGTGGCAGCAACAGTCCTGTTCACTGAGCAGTACCCTCACTCTCCACCAGAGGGATCCCGGTACTTTGGCGCTCAGATTCAATTGGGTTTATACCAGTATAAGCTCTACTTATACTCACCCACAAAGAGCAGCGAACTGACAAATCTACAAAATGTGACATTAAGTCCCCAAGGTCTTGCTCCCAGCTTTGTCTAAACCCGGGGGCTGCAGGAGAATATTGCTGTAAGTGTGATAGATGTGACTTCAGACCCCTTAAGGCCAGTCAGTATGCAAGGGGTACATGGGCTGCCTCCATGGCAAGGAACAGGCTGTGCTCTGCAGACAAGTGCTAGTTACGGAAGAGTCATTCATTACCAGCTGAGTAGGGGGAGGCTTGGTGGGTACACAGTAGGGGGCATGATTAAAGGAGCGCTTGGTGGAGGGGGGAGGGGTCCCTTAAACTAAATATTGTGTCATTGTTCTTGGCAATGCCTAATTACAATGTTGTATGCAGATTGACTTATTTGGGTTTTGAGCCGGGAATCTCTCAAAAGCAGGAGGTCTACTTATTGAACATTTTCTAAGCTTATCGCTGAGGGTTGGGATGGGTAAAAGGACACCTTCCTGAAGCTTTTAGAACTAACCTGCACCTGGGCTAGAACCAAGCTGCACTGATATTCTTTGTGTTAGAAATCTTAATCAGTTCTGATCAACATCCTTCGTCATTTTTTGGTTCTCAATACGACCAAACTAGACCAGCTCACCTTAGTCTTCTCCATTTCATATTGTATCAGGCTAAATACTTTTGGGTAGGGCATTAGTCATGGGTTGTTTTGCCTACGTCATTTTTGAATAGCACTTAGCCATGCCTGACCATTGACCCTATAACTAACCTGCGGTAACTACTACAGACTAAAGGCTGGAGCATTTAGATTTTCTGTGTGACCATGTGAACAGAGATCGGGGGCTTCATACCTCCTCGGTAGGTATTACCTTCCCACTATAGATAAGAGAACTGAATCATACTTATATTTTCCACAGACACTAGCACATAGATTGTACTAAACACAGCATAAAGTGGGGACAATATGGTAGCCTTCACAGGGTGACCGCTCCAGTGGTGGCCCGAGAGTAGCAACGAGATGGGATGAGAGAGTAGCGGCGTTATAATACAATAGCAGTGCACACAGGGAGTGGCTGTTGGACTGATAAGCCTGTCACCCTGACCACCACCACCCACCCTGGAGGGCGTCACTCAGGACCCTGCCCACCTGCTAATAGCCTTTGCAGACCACTTCAACACTGCCATACTAGACGCGGCGATCTGAGGAGGTGCGACAGCGTCCATTAATCCTTGATAATTGGGACGTAATACGTAGAATTGCAGTATTAATGATGGGCGCGGCGGCAAAAGACAATGAACGCCCGCAGTGGCGCCCCCGCGGCCACCACCAGAACCAACCACTATAAAAGGACTGCTCCCGGTACACGCGCCCTCTTTTCCAGCGTGCTTCCACACAGGGCGCATTTATTAATTAGATTAGGTAGTTAATTAGGGCGCTTATTGGCATCCATCAAGCATGCCTACCCGCGCCAGCACAAAGCGGGCATCTAAAGATCCGATCCCGGATCCTCCGCCACCAAAGGCCCCGAAAACAAAGAAACCGGCCACAAAAACCAAGACAACGTCAAAAACAAAAGCCCCAGCCGGCCCAGACCCTCTCGCCGGCCGGGTCACTGTCCTGGAAACCAGACTCGGATCCCTCGAGGACAAAGTGGAAACCGGCAACAATGACATCATGAAGCACCTCCAAGCGGTCCTCCCGATAGCAAAGGAGGCCACTCCATTAGGTGAGGATAACCCTGTGTTCACGGCGGTTGATGAATTCGCCGAGGTGTCCTTCAAAAACACCGACGGCGCCACCAAGTCTGCACCCGGTCGGCCTACGGAGCAGGCCGCCACCGCCGCCGATCAGGCTCGCCACGTGCTCCCCCAGAAGGATGACGCAATCACCACGGGGCGCCAGCCGCCGGCCGCCGGGGACACCGCCCCAGCCGCCGCCTCGACTGCCGCCTCAGCCGCGCCAACGCCCGACAACATTTACTCCCTGTTTGCGGGCGCTGTACGCCCGCCTGCCAACCTGCCCACGTGCTTCGCAGACGCCACGGCCCCGCACTTAGGCGAGCAGGTGCAGGCCCTTCTACATAGCGCCACACATCTGTCATCTCTGAAAGGTAGGCGCACGATGCCACATGAATACATCACACGCGGTCCTGACCGTGTGAAAACCACAATCAATACCCTCTCGGAGCTCGAATATCTATATGGCATTTTATGTATGATCTTTGACCCCAAAACCCCCGCCGCCGATAGGCCTAACCTGTCTAGGCATCTGTATCAAATAATTGAGGACGGCGCGGAGTTTTGTTGGCAGCAAGTCCGTCAGTGGTCAGAGTGCCTACTAAGTAAAATCGCCGACTCCCGCATAGCATGGGGTGACACACTGGAGTTGCATTCCCTCCGTAACACTATGTCCAAAGCCGCGGGCGGGAGGCTCCACGTCCCCCACGTCATAAACGTCCCGGCATCAACGGTCCCCCACCCGGTCCTCAAGGCCGCCCGCCCAAAGCAGCCCGCGGCCCCATCGGCCCCGCCCACCGACAACAGCAAGCGGGTCCAGCGGAGTAAGCCCCCGCTGTCCCGCGCCGACGTCCCATGCCGCCTGTTCAACATGTCAACAGGGTGTAACAGGCCGGATGGTCATAATGAAGGCGGGCAGGCGTTCGGCCATCATTGCGCCTGGTGCAGAGCTAACTTACAACGGGTACACTACCACGCCGAGTATGTCTGTCGGATAAAGGATGACCCATACAATGCTAACCCCACATTTCAGCAATAGGCCGGCTCAGGCCGGCCAGCTGTCACATGTTAACACTGACGACCCAAGCTCACCGCCCATCGACTCCTCCCCAAGTGAACACTGTATAACGAGGGATGGTGCCACCGACACCCCCCCTCCCCTGGAGGAGTGTGCCATAGTGACGTCACGCAACCCACTGAAGCCTGCACCCCTAGGCGCCCACGTGAGTAGTAACCATATTGCACCTCACAGAGCGGCCCCGCACGTAGGCGCTATCAGTAACACAAGTGATCTATGCACCCTCAAAACACTCCCAGCCCGCCCTGACGCGGAGGATGACGTCATGCTACAGGACGGCCCCTATCAGCCCATGCCTAAAGCGGGCCCATCTCCCGCGCAATATGCCCCAGTCAAAACCAGGTTCTGGCCTACTATTAGGCCTGACCAATGGACAAACCATACTGGCTATGCTGCCATATATACAGCGGCCCGGAAGTCATGCCTCCCCAACTGGTTAGGCGCTCGCATAACAGTGCCATCAGCATTAAATCTGGAGAACTGGGAGCATGATCTGAAAGACTACCATGACAGTGACTTGTGTGCCTACTTAAGATACGGGTGGCCAGTGGGTTACACCAAGCCTATAGCCCCGACCCCAGCCTACACAAACCACCCCAAGGCCGACCAACACCCAGACCAAATCAGGGACTATATTAAAAAGGAACTAGGCCTAGGCGGGCTCATAGGCCCTTTCACTGAACCACCCTTCACTCCATGGTTCCAAACATCCCCGCTCTTGACCGCCCCAAAGAAAGACTCCACCGCCAGGAGAGTGGTTCTGGACATGTCATTTCCGGAAAACAGTGTTAACTCCGGCATAACAAAAAATGTCCTAGATGGCTGTTATAGGCCCTACACTCTCCCCACAATCGACGACCTCATTACCAAGGTGTGCACGCTGGGCCCCGGTGCATACTTATGGAAATCGGATCTCGCCAGAGCCTTTAAACAGCTCCGCGCATGCCCCCTGGACACCCCACTCCTTGGCTTCCGGTTTGATGATATGTACTATGTGGAGACATGCCCCCCATTTGGATGCCGCCTCTCCAGCGGTGCTTGCCAGCGCACATCTAATGCTGTCACACACCTACTGGGAAAGGCCGGGACATGGTCATTGGCATACCTGGACGACTACTGTGGGGCCGCGCCCACCCATACCCAAGCCCTGGAGGACTACAACAGGTTCATCTCCCTGACCTCCAGACTGGGCCTGTCCCTGTCGGTTGAAAAGTCTCACCCCCCAACACAGCGCATAGAGTTCTTAGGATTCATCATGGACACAGTAAAAATGTCTGTGACAGTTCCACCTGTCAAACTGAACTCTATCGTCGCTGAATGTTACAAATGGCTTCACCGGAAGTCAGCCACAAAGAAGGACATTCAGGCCATCGTGGGTCAGCTAGTGCATGTGGGCAAATGCATCCCCCCTGCCCGACGGTTCCTGGCCCGCATCCTTCAAACACTCCGCCACGCCCCGGAAGTAGGGCACACATGGCTCTCCAACGACTTCCGGTCAGACATAGCATGGTTCTACAACTATGCACGTCACGCCAACGGTATACATCTCCTCCAGCCCTCCCGGTCTGAGTTATACATCACATGTGACTCGTCAATGGAGGCTGGAGGTGGCGCCTCTAGCGCTCAATACTACCAAATTACATACGACGCCAATTTCAAAGCTGCATACCCTGACATAGTGCATAGAGAGGCCGCCAACCTACTAGTCGCATACAGGACACTGTTCCCAGCATGCACCCAAGGCATGTGCATAGTGATCCTAACAGACAACATAGGCTCACAGCAGGCACTTGAAACAGGACGCACAAAAGACATGATACTGGCTGCCTGCTCCCGACAGTTGTGGGTGGAGGCCGCCATCCATGACCACACAGTTAGAATACAACATCAGCATGGCAAGGACTTGCCACTGGCGGACGCTCTCTCACGCCCACATATAAAGGCTATGAGAGAAAAGGCTGCCCGACTCACACAACAAGCCCGCCTCACTAAAATCCCTCCAGTACTCCCACACCCCTTCTTCTCATGCATTTAATTAAATCTCATTTATCTTTATTCAGCTACCCCCCTGGGGCGCCAAGCTCTGGCATCGAAGAAGGCAGCTTTCACCGACCAAACATGGACAAATAAAATTAAACAAGCAGAGCATTATATAACATTTGGTTTATATTACGGTATACACCTCACCCAACCTACGATTGCAGACGCTGCAGTATTCATGCAGTATTTGGTCAACAGCCTGCAATCCCCAATGTCAAGAAAAAACTATATCTCTGGGGCCCGGTGGTGGATCCTCGAGAGGGGAGGTGACCCATCAGCCCTATCAGCACCAGAGGTCAAGGCCGTGGAAACCGGAGCCACTCGCCTTGCCCCCTATATAACTACACCAGCGCCACCACTCACCCCCCATGATCTGGTGAGAGTGTGCCAGTTCTTGGACACGCTCCCACAAGGCTATATATATAAAGCCGCCCTCACCATAGGCTACTTTGGCTTCCTGCGCACCTCCAACCTCCTATCGCCAAAGGCCTCCCTGTGGGGCGGTCCACATACCCTGACACGCAGGGACATTCTCCTACATAACAATGGGTTGATCCTCATGATCCGCTCATCCAAGACTATAGGCATAACAGACCAATCTCCGGCAATAGCCCTGCCACACATCCCCGGCTCCCCGGCGTGCCCAACCGCAGCGTGGGTAAACTATGTGACAGCCATACCTGCGTACCCCACATCCGTGGCGTTCATCATGGCGGATGGCACCCCCCTCACTACTAACAGACTAATCCAGATTCTGAGGGCGGCGCTCATGGCAGTGGGCGCACCATACGCCTCCACATTCTCATCACATTCCATCCGCAGAGGTGGTTGCCAAGCAGCAAAATCGTCAGGTGCTGCAGATGAGGACATCCAGGTACACGGTACCTGGAAAACACGTGGGGCCATGAAAGTGTACCTCCCACACCAATCATCAGCCCGCGTCGCCCATGCCATGGCCAACTTATTTGCCAATTAACTGATTATTGACTCATGTTATTATGAAAGGTATATGTATACGAACATCACCAAGACGACAAAAAATCAATGTCATTTCATTTGTGTTGGATTAAAAATAAAACTGTCCACTTTAACAACGCGTCTCAATCATTGGGACGTAATACGTAGAATTGCAGTATTAATGATGGGCGCGGCGGCAAAAGACAATGAACGCCCGCAGTGGCGCCCCCGCGGCCACCACCAGAACCAACCACTATAAAAGGACTGCTCCCGGTACACGCGCCCTCTTTTCCAGCGTGCTTCCACACAGGGCGCATTTATTAACCCGCCCGCCCACGCCTATAAACATGAACTCACATTCCAATATGAACTCACATTATATGTAACTTCACATTAAGTACTGACTTCGGTATCAATTAACTGATTATTGACTCATGTTATTATGAAAGGTATATGTATACGAACATCACCAAGACGACAAAAAATCAATGTCATTTCATTTGTGTTGGATTAAAAATAAAACTGTCCACTTTAACAACGCGTCTCAATCATTATAGAAGAGAGGCCAGTGTTATGAGAAAAGGGCGGAGGACAGTTGCTTCACGGTCATTCTCACGTTGCTGCATATCTAGGAGGATCGTGGACCTACCATATGTAATGTCCCCGCCATCCGCCAAACTTTAAATAGTATTTATCATCGCTTTGGAGGCTTGATAAATTTGACAAAGAGAGGGGGTATGCGGTGGTGTTCTATATACATGTAGTTGCTCTCTTCCTGTCCCCCTTCCAACCAAGAGGAGATAAAATTGCGAACAAACCATGATACATTGTGGTACTGGCAATGATGTATTAACAATTGGAATGTCTTCCGTATTTACCACTGTATACCAGTAGTTTAAACCAAAAGTATCTGTCTTCCAATCAAGCTACTGTCTCATTGACCAGATGAGTATCCTTTAATAGAGAAACTCACATAAACTGGTACAAAGGGGTAAAAGCCGACCTGCTTCCCTCTTTGGTGTAACGTCCGTGTTGATATACCAAAGAACACATCTGACATCACTCAATGCTCATGGGCGAAATGTCAAGAGCAGCTTGGGCAGACTTTGAATGAAGCACCGACATGCAAATACCATGTAATGGTCCATATGCCATTAATTACGACATCATTCTCTGATGAAAGCGTCATCATGGTCACTATGACATTGCACTATACAGACACCAAGCATGGTCACTATGTCATCAATTGATATCATGAACATTGAAAAAGAAATCTCAATCCGGGATTATTTCATCTGACATTTACTGCAGTAAACAAGTGCATCAGCTGAAGCTTGTTGCCGGTGAGCTGCGGAGTATCTATATTAAGGCACTGCGTGGGATGTCAATCAGACTGGGACCAGCATAACTGGCATCATGTCACGTTCACAATTAGCTTGATACTCTTCTATTAGTCTCGGGTAGCCCGGGATGAGACAGACAGACATTAAAGGCCCCATCCCCTGTTGCACGGCAGGCCCATATACAGAGGGTAGGCCCACCAGCCCGGTACAGGTAATCTCTGTCTCATTATGCTGTATTCACTTTACACTGATAATCGTTATCCTCCGGGGCTCAGTCTGTAGTGGATATCCCCGGTTAGTGATAGGGATATTGGTCAGAAAGCCCAAGTGATATTCAAAAATGACAAAGCAAAATATGACTAATTGCTTACTCAAAAAGATTTGAAAAGCCTGATACACATAGGAATGGAAAGACTAACTAAGGTGGGTTGATCAATATACTGACTAACCTGATTTAGTTGGTTGTATAGGGAGCTAAAAATGACTAACTAGGTTAACTTAATCACTACTGACTGAGTGTTGGCCAATACTGACTTAGGTCAGAATATCAATGTACTGGTGACAGCTCAGCTCGGCAGACAAGGTACAGGTAGCAGACTTTGAGACATCTGTGGTGGATTAGCCAAATTGAACCTTTCAGGCTGCAACTATTTATATCTAGAAGGGGAACATTGCTTTTTTTAATACATTACATTACTGGCATTAAGAAGACCACTTCTCGCCGAGATAAGTTGTATTTGGAAGGTACCTACAGTCATATGGGGTGGATCATACATGTTCAACGGCGACATAGGCCATTTTGAGGCTTATATTAGTGACATGGGACATGAGGAATAAATAGATAGCGACATGGGACATGGGACATTTCTTAAAATCGACATGGTGACATGAGCATTTTAAGATCGATAGGGGACATGGGACCCCCCCCCCCCCATTAAGGGCTCCGTGGAACAAGATGGGATTGTTTGCATCTTATGCTTATCACATCAGACACCAATAAGTTTCCAGGATGTTTTGCTTTTTTTCAGCAGTTTCCAGTCTGACTGTGGCCATCCATGATCCAAGGAGTCTGGATAAGTTACAACGGCAGCAATGCCCGCTGTCGCCGAAGCCCGCCGTTCACGTCGTATTGTACAACAAAAAAGACACAGCACAATAAATTATATGGCCGGGCATGACAGCCCGTGTGACAGCGACTAAGTGAGTCTAATAGAGGCTGAAAGTGGCCTGACAAGGCCTATGACAGACCACGTAACTGACGCTGACAAAGGCCCCACTGCCCCGCCTGTCCACCCCCTGCCGCTTTGTAGCAGATCAGGCAGAATGACCCCAGTGCCTCTCTACACCACACCCACCAGATAGGGTAGATTCAACTAGAGTCGGACACATACCTTGGTGGCACAGACAATTGATTTTGTGGGTATTCTAAGCATTTTAAGCTCTTTAAATTCTGCGATTAATTGTCAAGTTTAAGTGTCATTCTTTCAAAAGGAGTAAACACTAGAAGTTGTATTGTACATGATGAAAACCTTCAAATTTCATTGTCCATCTCAAAGTATGTGTCCAACTCATGGTGACTCTACCCTAAAAGGGTTGGTCAGTGAACGCAGCAGTATTGATTCTGATCCTGCGTGAGTAAGGCTGGTACCACGAGTCCACATTGCAGGAGTTGTCAAATATATATATACGAGCAACAGTAGCACAAAAGACGACTGGTAAACTACTGCGAGAGGGATTTCGTGAGAGGTAGCTTGTCACATAAATCAATCACCATTGTATGCTATTGTTACCTCTCCCATTACTTATTACAGTCATAGGGCAATAAGACCATGGCAGTACCGTGCACACCCTATAGTAACGACGGAGATGGGAATTAGGGACATTCTAAATAAAACCTGTTTACCTTGTTTTAGCTTTTTGTATCCGTAAATAATATTTGCCATCTCTTGTTTAATATCCGATGGTAATTGTGAGACCGATGATGTGGTGACTGAAACAAATCCACTACAGACACAACTCCAAACAGACGCTCATGTGTCGCTCATCACACACGGTTTAATGTAGCCAGACAAATATTAATTTTATGGGCATCCATTGACAGTTCTGACTTCAGTGGACTACTACTCCCCTAACCCGTTATGGCCAAACATCAACTATACTTGATGCCATGGCTGGTTGAGCATCGGTCTTCAGGGAAAGCTATTGCAAAATATCTCGGCCCCATCACCGGCAAATATATTTTTTTAGGTGGGCTTTAAAGGGTGCAGGGCACATCATGGTGCGCACTTCATGGTGCACCCTTACAGTGTTAAAGCCACCCGCCCCACCTGGGGGCTGACTGCCCTTGCTGCCACCATACGGCGCCCCAAGGCACCAGCAGTTAACTGCCTCTGGGCGGCAGAGGTCGCAGGGGGCGGACGTACTACCGGCCGGCGCCGGGGGCCACGTTTTGTACGTCAGCGTCATCACACGTCACATGACACACGTTTTGCACTTCAAAAACATGGCTACCAGCCCCGGCAGCGGCCTTCTGAGGGCAGGGCGGGAGGGAGAACACTTGGGTAGGGAGGGGAGAAGGGCTGAGTTGGGGGACAAAGGAGGAAGGATTTGAGATGGATTGAAGTTAGAGGAGAGGTTTACGTGCCAAAAGGGCTGACATAGGGAAGAGAAATGAACGTAGAAAGTCTAAGATGCCAAACTGTTAAATGGTCACATGAAGAGATATGGTAGTAATAGTTCTCAAAATGTAGGTAGTCTATCTGAAACGCTCAGTAGATTATCCTATGTAACTCAGGTGGATAAAGGCTTTAATTCGTTGAGTAGTATAGTGAAATGGTAGATAGTTACAGGCTACAGTGGGTAAGTAGCATAATGAAATGGCAGATAGACAGAGACTTCAGTGTGTAAGTAGTATAATGACATGACAGATATGCACGGGCGTCAGTGTGTAAATAGTATGATGAAGTGGCAGATAGACACAGGCTTCAGAGTGTAAGTAATAGATAATGAAATGGCAGATGGACAGAGGCTTCAGGATGTAAGTGGTAAAATATATTGGCAGACCTCTATGTGTTAGCAGTATACTGACATGGCAGATAAACACAGGCTTTACTGTGTAAGTGGTATAACGAAATACCAGAGAGACATAGGCTTCAGTGTGTAAATACTAGGTAGCGAATAGAATCTTTAGTCTGTTAGTAGTAAGTATCATCAGATAATATTATGTCACCACAGGTCATTAACTTTTAGTCTGGAAGGCATATGCGTGCTGTATCCAGAAATATCAGCACGGCAAATATCCAGTTTCAGCATGCAAAATGCCTGAATCCTGGGATAATGCATAAGAGATTGCGTCGTTGACACTGTTTGAGTATGCAGCTCCAAAAACCACACCCTACTGGGATACTTGAGTTTCAGTGAGTGATGCAGCAAATCACTTTGGCATTAATAGTAGCATAGCGGTTGAGTAGGCCCTCAGGATGGAGTGGTATCACCTTGGTAACACATCATAAATAAGTTCACCGTAAAACATCCCAGTGGCATATTCATGTGTGCTTCGCTTCGTTAGCACACTTTCTTATTTGCACAACCACAGATGTATTTGGCCATCTCTTGGTACCATTTACGCCTTAAGGCTGGTGTCCTTATGGTTTGTATGTACTAACACAATAAAGAATAGGGGCACACTGACTAAGTGCAAGCTATATTTAGAATGCATTGGCTGATATGTCAATTGAAAGTGTGTTTTTTTCAAAAACAATTGCCTTTGACATACGACCAACTAAAACCACAAAACACAACCCTCTTACTTCAATGGCATGTCCAATTATGGCATACAACTTCTCGCATAGTTTGCAGAGTCTCAAGGGATGCACGAAGCAGACCAATTCAAGGTATTACAGGCCAGAATAGCCTTTTAGATAGAAGGACTGGGTTACATAGAAAGACTATTAGCAGATTATGGTCATACAGGGTTGGTGGTTTTTGCACCGAGACCGTACACAGAAGGCCCTTTCAGTGCTGTCGAACGTCTGCCCCTCATACTTGATCTCACAGGGATAGAGATTTGAAAATACAGCATGTGCACTCTGGAATGCTATTCCGTCCGGTGTGTCGACTACTTTAGCATTTGACAAGGAGAGGCCAAAAGGTATTTGGTCGATCTCATTGTACTTATACTGATGACCAGCCACCACTATTGAGGTTCCTCTCACCTGGCAGTCCACATTTTTAGATCTTGCTAAGGCCTGCAGTGATCTGAGCTCTCGTTGTATGTTTTTCTCCTCCATAGAGATGTCATCGGAAAGGTGAATCCCATGCCATTGGTCTTTGTGTTTTAGAGCCTGTATACTACCAAAAATTTGGGATTTGTAGTGGGCAGAGGCGAAGGTGATGGCAACCTGACGAGCTCTGGGCTTGTAATTCTTGTTCCTATTTTGACCAGCGTCTCTGGGTGGAGTTGGCTTTTTACCACGTCGGTAGACTGATTCCGCCACACTGTTGTTATGGGGCAGGCCGAGATTGTTAAACAATTGGTCAATAATGTCTCTAAGACTAGCTGGGGTATCCTCAGGTAGGCCTTCCATAATTAACACACGCTTTTTCCTATCCACCTCCATTTTCCCTAATTTGTCTTGGAATGTATCACAGTCAGCCTGCACCTTATCTGCATTTTTCCCCAGAATTACAATGTTATCAGAGTTTGTAGAGAGCCCTGTTTCAACACCGTCGTAGGCCAGCTATTTTATCCGTCAGCTCGTCAAGCGCCTTTGTTGTTGTTGCAGCGATTTTGTTACCGGCCGCCATTCGGGTCTCCAGCGCATCAATCAAGCCAAGTGTCCTCATAGAAACCTGTTCCTGCTGGGCTAGTCTTGTTTCAAGTTCATTTACCTTATTTATCACCTCTTTAGGAGTGGATTTCGACGTTAAACTGGGTAAATACGCTTGCTTTGGGGCTTGTTTCGTCTCACCGGAAGTGTGCTCCGCCATCTTGGATTTGTCGTCTTGTACGAGCGCGGCGAGGTTGGTTCGTTTCTTCGAATTTCTCGTTATCATGGATATTTTTCATTCAGAATAGGTACGCATTAGTGTCCACTCCACATTCCCACAGCTTCGACTCTACATGTGAGCGTAAAATACTAACTAATTCTGGTTGAAATCCGCCATAAGGTGCCCTTCGCCTAACCGGACGTGCTCTAGCCTAGTGTCAACATCCCGCAATTTAGTTAAAAATGAACCAGAATGTTCCCTATGGCCATACTACAGGTGTGAGCTACTTTATCTAATCTCATTCCCTAGGATTCAGCTTAAAATTGGACTAATTGTCAGATTATGGCTCAATTTACTAATTTTGGAGTGCACACTATAATTCCCCCATTGAAAATACACTGTAACATACTATATGTGGGACCCATCTGAACCTCTTATTGGGCTCTTGTTACTCATAGATGACATTGTATTGTGCCCTATCCTCTACATATGATATTGTACTAACATTTGAAACACATTTAAGCAGGATTTAAAATATGGAAACAATCGGACCATGTCACTTTAACTTAGATAATTATATTACATCTAGATGACTATATCCCTGTTACCGGTATTAAGATTTAGCAATTTAGAGATTTCTATTCACCATTACTATTAGTGCTATATGCTGGGAAAAGGGACCTTAGTGTGCCCTGCACTAAGGTTCCCTTTCACAGATCGTGTCATAATTATATAGACCTGTACAGCATAATATTGCTCATAAAAGTGTGTTATAGAAGAATATGTTAATACAGGCGCCTGTATCTGATGTAATCAGATGCATTAACTATGTAAAACATGGGGGTTAAAGACTGTGTGTATCATCGCCATTACAATTCTTAGGCAAGTGAACTTATCAGAAACATAGAGGTGAATCAATTACAACACAATATAAGTTCCTTTAGCTAATTAAGATCTCTGTATGGGATGGCGGAGGCAGACCATTAGGGATGGACCGATACGGATCAGCAGTTATAGATGGTGCGTAGTACGGTGATGTACCGCCACACTGACTCTCTGAATGCATCATTACCAGAACCAAGTCCCCCCAGAGTGTCAGGGATGAGGTATGGATTGCTGGCCCCCATGGAGGATGCTGACCAGAATTACGACTACAGTGGTCTTACAGTGAGTGGGGCTGGGGATCCAGGTTCTTCTTTACCGGTGATGTATTTTACTTTCTAAAATAAACTAACCTAACAGTGGCATTGGTCTTCTACAGAGCATGCCCCACCAAAGGGGGAGATTTGGGGGAAGTATACAATGTTAATAATTTATACTGCTTATGTATACTAAACTGTACACCTACAGTAGAATATACTGTGTACCTACAATAAACTGTACACAAACAGTAGATTTTACTGTATACCTATAAAACTGCAACCAAATATTTACATTGTAATTATAGTTTTCATCTCTCCATCTATCTCTCCTCTCTCTTTCTCTTTCAGGGCCAGTTATAATAAGATGTATGCTGCATTGACGAACCGGTGTTGGCACATGACATCTCAATTTTGGACTGCCAGATAGGAATTACCTGCTGAGTGATTTTAAGTGACCAATATCTTGCTACTAAAGAATATACAGATACCATCTAGATGTTATGACACCCATACATGACAATATATTTTTTTTGCAAGAACAACCTGAATAAACTTAAAACAACCTGAACAAACTAGAAATGCAACACAGTACAGTTAACAACTAAGATGACCATAGAGCTGGAGAAAGAAATGTTTTAAACCCACAATCGGGTAGAATTGGAGATATTTCACAATTACCATTTTCTGCATTGGTATTGCAGAGTCTGTGCCCAACAGCTTTGGCACACCACACACAAGTATATCAGGTAGATAATCATTATCGGGTAACGCCATGCAGTGAAGGCTGCCAAACAGCCACCCGACCACCGGATGTCACACAAGTCTGACCGGAATACTGATATCTGTCTCTTATTGCTTCGGTTATCTCGGTCCTCCATAGATCTATGCAATAGATGCAATAGATTCAGCAACGATACAGCACTCACAAGTGATTCATATAGGAAATATAAGAAGCAGGGCGGATTATATGAGTAAAGCGGAGAGAGAGAGAATACTCCCCCTGGTGGATCTTTGAGAACTATTCAGTAAGGACTGGTTGATCACCACACGCCCATTTGCTCCCTCTGTGGGGGAAGGACTGAACTGCTGTGTTCACTCACCAGGGGCACACTGGATATAGAGCAGAGGCCGGGGGAGCTCGCCCTCACAACCGCCACACCGCCGCTGCACACGCCTGCTCGCAGAGACACTGAGTTATGATTTCAGTTTGACTTTGGTTGACTTTGAACTTCACCATGGCTACGTCCGGTAAGGACATTAACTGCAAGGGTTGTCAATTCAGACACCCTAGGCCTGGTGGTTCGCTATGTACCTATGTCAGAGCAGCTGTGGAGGCGGCGGTGAAGGACGGTAAAGGGCGTGACGACGCCGGTGAGTACCTTTCAGCCATTATGGCTCCTTTAAAACTTAGCCCTGTCGACGCAAATATTCCCGACGTGGAGGAGCAGGGGGCATCTGTTTCTGATTTGTTGGATGTTGTTGAGTCGCAGAGGAGGCAGATAGAACAGTTAGTTGAGAAGTTTTCAAAATTGTCGCCCACCCCGGCTACCGTGCCTCCAACTCCACCTGTTCCACCTACTGACCCTGCTAATCCCACACCAGGTCCTGACCCCCTCCCAGGCCCTTCAGACTTAGGCAATCCGTTCTACAACTACCCTCCGGTGGCACCAGTCCCTGGGGGAGTGGGTCCTATTCACAATGGGCAAGTGGGAGGGGGACCACAGGTGATTTATGTTCAGCAGGCGGGGGCTACTGAGATGAGAAGACGTAAGTTGCGCTACTTTGACATTGAGTCCTTTTATTGTTACCACAAGTCAGAACAGGAGAGGACTGTAGATGATCTCATAGCAGCTCTTATGGGGCTGGTCTCCTACTTGTCAGAACAGAACCTTCCAGTGGGGGGTCTCATGAAGCATGTTCGTTTTGTAACAGAGAAGGCAAAAATTTTCAAACCTCGAGCCATTTTTCATTATGATTTGGGTGTCCATGAAAAAGCAGAATTCACTGGGGCCTATGTCTTGGGCTATGGGGATTGGGAGTTGTCCACCAGGTACTTGGGGGTTGATCAGCTACTCCCCACTCCGGAACCCCATAGAGCTAGTGCTAGTGGGGGTAATAGGAGTAAGAGTAAGAAGCAGAGCAGCAATATGCCTCCAGGCTTCTGTTGGAGGTGGAATGTGGGGAAGGCTTGTAGACGTACACCTTGCCCCCATAAACATGTGTGTACTACGTGCTCCGGTGACCATACAAGCTTAGCTTGTACTGCAGGAGCTGCAAACGCACCTTCTGGTACATAGGATAATTTGGTGGGTGAGCTACCCGTAGGTATAGTTAAGGGCTCCCTTTGTACTAACAGTCTAAGCTGCGGTAATGGTTCCCTCCTAGAAGGGGGTCATTATTTTAGCGGTTCTGAGGAAGCTCAGGGGCCGTCAGCGGTGAATGGGTTAAAACCGGTCTCCACTCCAAGTGAGGAGGGTTTTTTGTTTCTTTCCCAGTTGACTTCCGTACCTGGTAATAGCCCTATCAGTGTATTGGATGATAGCTATTTGGGTCGCTCACCCATAGACATTCCTGTGTTTCCCACTGGTGATGCCGTGGAGGGTATTATAAATACACCCAGTGGTCTATGTTACAACCATGTAGGGGTGGAAATTGGTTCTACTGCCCACTGTGGTCTTGATGGTCGTGAACCCTTGTGTGCTGGTGAGTCTGTTTGGGATTCTAGTGATTCTGACATGTTAATTGACAATAACTGGGACGCACTCTATTCTAGTAATTTTACTGAGGAGGTTAATGGGGCTCAATTTAATGATCCTATTATAGACCCAATATCTCATGTATGTTACAGTTCGAGGAAAATTAGTCGTCCTATTGATTATGACTTGTGTTGGCGTAGGCCGCCCACCCCTGTGTGTTGTTATGATGTCAATAACCCAAATGTGATTTCAGAATTATTTGAGGACGGTTACTACAGATGTCCGCCAGAAGGGTCCCCCCCATTATGTGGCTCCATGTGTTCGCACTCGGTGGGTGGTACCTCAATGCAGCTGAAACCTTGTAATTTTTATAAGGAAGCGTTCCTCCATCCAGTTGGCCAAGATATTGATGCTGCCTACATTTATGATGGGGTCCTAGAAGGTTTTAAGATTATGGATGATGTGGTTGATACTAGTTATGTCATGACTAATTATCGTAGTATTAATCGTCCTGTATTTAAGGCTCAAATGGACACGATTGTATCTAGTGAATTAGTGGAAGGTAAGCTTACGGAGGTGGATTTCCCCCCTACATGTGTTCATAGCCTAGGCGCTGTTCCTAAGAAAAATGGGAAGTTGCGCCCCATTGTTGATATGAAACGCCCCTTACACAGTAGCGTTAACTCCTTCATGGAGTCGGTGGTGGAACCTTTCCACTATATTACAGTCCGGGATGTTTGTCATAACTTGAAACCTAATGCCTTTTTGTCTGTAGTGGATGTCTCTTCAGCCTATAGGTCAGTGAATGTGTTCCCTGGACACACTGACTATCAGGGTATCATGTGGCCCACACAGGATGGTGAGACTCAATATTACAAGGATAATTGCTTGGCATTTGGGGCCAGATCCAGCCCTTACATTTTTCAGATGCTGTCTGACTTTGTAGTAAGGGGTATGAGAAGAAGAGGGTTCATGAATTGCTATGGGTACTTAGACGATTTTGTCGTTATAGGGGACACCTTGGCAGAATGTAACTTAGCCCTGGGAGTGTTAATGAGATTGCTCAGGTTTTTGGGTTTTTACATTTCATATCCTAAAATTGTCATGCCTTCTCAATGTGTGGTCTATTTAGGCATACAGATAGATACTACTACTATGGAGCTGTCTCTCCCCCCTACTAAATTGGTGGCGCTGCAAAAGATGGTGGACGTGTTCACTACCAAGTCAACAGCTACAAAGAAGGAGGTGCAGGTCCTGGCCGGCCACCTTGCACATGCAGCAACTGTGGTAGTGGGTGGTAGGACCTTTTCAAGGAGGGTAATAAATCTCATAAAGAGTCTACCCGATTCCAATAAGCAGGTGAGACTACCAGACTGGTTTGCCGATGATGTCAAATGGTGGTCTGCCTTTGTAAAGATTTTTAATGGTAAGGCGGCCATTGTCAGCCAGGTTCCTGCAGTCACTATAGCTACAGACTCCTCAATGTCCGGTTTTGGGGCAGTGAACGGGGATGCTGACTACTTGCTGGGTTCATGGGGACCCCGGTTTATGAATTACGCAAGTTGCCTGGTTTCTACTGATTGTATTATGAATTCACCTGAAGAGTTGTTGTATGTAAATAACCCTGATATTAATTTGTTGGAACTGTGGCCGGTGGTGGCATCAGCACACCGTTGGTCCGCTGATTGGAAGGGTAAGACTGTTCTGATTGAATCAGATAATACACAGGTTGTCAGGATGCTGTACACTGGCAGGAGTAAATCTGTTCAGTGCATGGCATGGTTGAGAGAATTATTTTGGATGTCATTTGTGTACAACTTCAGTATTGTGTGTAATCATATCTCTACCCATGTTAACAGGGGCCCTGATTTTTTGTCTAGGGTCACCGATCCTAGGTTAAAGGGGAAGAGTGCTCCCCCTGAGTTGTGCCGTTTACTGTCCTTTTAGGGATCCACCTGGAGGAAAGGGCGGCGCAGTACCAGTCATTCTGGATGGCGGAGAATACTATCAGGACAAGGAAGGTTCAATGGAACCACTACTTTGATTTCTGCCGCTACTTGGGGGAGTTACCCCTACCTGCTTCTGAAAGGCTGGTCACCATGTATCTGGCCTTTATGGCGGAGAGGTTCACATATACCTCCATAATCAATTATTTGTCTGCCTTGTGGGTCCTTCATAAGACATATGGGTTTTCATACCCAGACCCACAGGGTTTTAGGATTAAGACCACCCTGAGTGGTATCAAAAGGTATTTGGGGGATGCCAAAGTTCAGGCTCACCCACTGACTGTTCAACATTTGTCATTAATCTTTGCTTCATTGAATTTTTCCTCCACTGAAGACATATGTTTCTGGGTGGCGCTCCTAATTGGTTTCAGGGCGCTGCTCAGGAAATCTAATTTGTTTGACCCTGGTATGGCGCTGACCTGGGGCAATGTTGTCTTTAAGCCCTGGGGTGTTCATTTCTTGGTCAGGAAGTCCAAGACCATACAGTATAGGCAAAGGGTCCAGAAGGTCTATCTAACACAAATGACTGTATCAAAGTATTGTGTGAAGCACTACTTACTGCTGTTGTCTGCCTTGGTAGGGCATGTTTCAGCAAATGACCATGTGTTATCTTTTGAGTCTAAAGGCAGGGTGGTCCAGGCTACATACCGTTGGTTCCAGTCCAGGCTTTCTAAGGTGTCAAAGGAATTGGGTCTCCCACACTTCACCTCCCACTCAATGAGGAGGGGAGGGGCATCGGCCCTGGCTGAAGCTGGAATATCCCTGCGGGATCTCCAGGTGATTGGTGATTGGCAGAGTCTTCAAGTGCTGACGTATCTGGAGAGGTCGGAGGAATCTCGTGTCACCCTGGACCTGGCTATGACGTCGGCTGTCTTCAAACTCTAAGAACTCTGACTACACCACTTGGTTGGGAGCAATAGCTACATCATTACCCACTTGGTTGGGAGCAATAGCTGCATCTTACCCACATGGTTGGGAATTATCCTCGGAACAAGAACTGTGTCTCATTGAAGTTTTTGTCTTTGCTTTTTTTGGCGGGTTGGCGAGTGATTGTGTGAATATATTTGATATACATCTATGAACATTGAGATGTCACACAGTAATAAAATATATCACTTGCCAATGCACTTCGCGTCAGACTTCATTACTTCTAAGATAGCAGGCTTTAGGAAATATAAGAAGCAGGGCGGATTATATGAGTAAAGCGGAGAGAGAGAGAATACTCCCCCTGGTGGATCTTTGAGAACTATTCAGTAAGGACTGGTTGATCACCACACGCCCATTTGCTCCCTCTGTGGGGGAAGGACTGAACTGCTGTGTTCACTCACCAGGGGCACACTGGATATAGAGCAGAGGCCGGGGGAGCTCGCCCTCACAACCGCCACACCGCCGCTGCACACGCCTGCTCGCAGAGACACTGAGTTACATAATAAAAATTTTTCTTTTGTTACCGAGTGATTGTGTGAATATATTTGATATACATCTATGAACATTGAGATGTCACACAGTAATAAAATATATCACTTGCCAATGCACTTCGCGTCAGACTTCATTACTTCTAAGATAGCAGGCTTTATTAACCTAGTTAGAACTTATTAGTCATTTCTGTAGTTGAAGGATTACTTCATGTATACATCATTAGGATTGTATCTCAATTTACTTTGCAGCCTGTGCTCTTCTATACCACTTTGTATCCATTAATTAGAGCAGCCACCTATGTTACTTAAGTGGTCAAGTGAAAAGGATGATATGCTCATGATACTACATGCCTGTTGGACCCACTAAATTCAATAAAAAAAAAGGATTATCAGGGTCACTTGAATGCTTGTTGAGTAATAAGTTGAGAGCCATATAAAAAGTAAAGCAATTATCTCTTTCAGAACTGTTAAAACACCATGATATATGCAGCAGTATTCTCTTACTTCAGGTTTCTTTGATATAAAACTTCACCATTAGCCATCAAGTTACTCCCTCTGTGTCTCAATCACATAAATCGTTACTTTAGATACTTGCACACTGTGACATTAAATATTCTTAAAATGGCTTTAAAAATGCCTCCTAGTTTTCTCTGAAGAAAACCACAATATTAACTTGTGACCACAGAATGAAAAGCTCCTCAAGCCTTTGCATATAGCTAGATGCAGTATTGGGGGGGCTAGCTTTAGACCTTTAGACAACCTGATAAAATTATATTTATGAGTTTGTCAACCTCAATTCTAGTGGCACCAGGTTTTCTTGTATCTTCGGGACATGGGTAGTAGGTGTGGATGAGGGTGCATTGAAATAGACAGAGGTAGATCGGGCATGGATGGTTCCATTACAAACAATGAGAAAAGGCAGCCTATACCAGTGTACATATGCATTCCTTTGGTGATATACCATATTGATTGAAATAAACCATACTGTTATGACACCATTATCTGTTATTTTTGTAATGATAAGGTGGCTCCTTCTAAGCACACACACAGGAGAGGGGTATACAGTGCAGACATAGATTCCTGTTTTTACTCTAGAACACAACATAAATGTGTGTGGGGCATGCCCAATTACAATGTTGAAATTATGTTTGCAGGATCTCTTCTCATCAGGTTGTTATCTGACACATTCAAAATGTTTCTTTTTAGAAATTATTATTGTTCCTTATGTAGTATAGCCATTACAAGAGGTATAGAGCAGGCTAGATGTAAGTGAACCTTTAGAGAATGCTTGATCATAATGGCTATCCACAATCCTTTATCCAACAAGACCCGCTTCCCCCCAAGGACCTGCCTGCAGGATGTAGGCCATGGCCGTCAGCAGAGGACCTCAGGCCAGGAGGAGGTGGCCCTGGTTTAATAGCTGTGGACAGAGCTACAACTGGGGGGTTTAGGCACTAAATGGGAGCTGGGTAGGGGCCTTTTGAGGTGTGGATCTTGGTGGGATGTAGATAAGGGACTCAGTGACAGTTAAACCTTACGCAGGGTGCTTCAGCCGCCTATCCCTCATAGCACCACCACAGGCTGTGGAAACAGATAGACAGTGGCTGTTCTGTGCCCACCTTGTCAGCTGCTAAATGACCCTGCTCCCACACCACCTCAGGCCTAGATGTATTGCACTAAAAGCCAACTTCCCCTGCCCATCAACCTCTTTCAATGAAAGCAGCATGCCTTGCTCTCTGGCTCTCCTATTTTGTATTGGTACTTTCATTAGCATCTCTCTTCATGCTTCCCTGGCTCCTATTTCCACTTTGACAAAGTCTCACCTTCCACCTCCATATTCAATACACAGAGCTACTTCGACTGGTAATACTGAGTATGTTTGTGATGAATGGGGTTAAGTTTTGAACAATTCAATCTTGGTGTGTTTTGTTTTCAAACTAAGCAGTCAATATAGAAAGATCTACATATTTTAGACACATTGACTGAATAGTTATTAAGAAAACCTCTACATCTTATCATACACGTCACACTATGCAGATGCGGTCTGCCATATCACGGCACAGCATCTATGCAGGGTCCATTTGCCTAGCTATCTAGTCAGTGGCTGAGATAAAAAAAGCTGGGTTAGTTCACACAGTCCTGGCACCACTTGTATGCACATCACTCCCTGTAAGAAAATGTTATCTCTCTGCCTCCCTGCTCCCATTGAGATATTTTCCGGAGCCCAACCTAGTAGAAAAATAAAACACCAGTCTCCCTGCTGCCCCTAGCTGGATGGGTTGACACTCATAGTGACAGGAAATGAGAATGGAGCCATTGAGCAGAATCTCTAGGGCAATGCCGCCAGGAAGAACTGACAGAGATATTAAAGGCAAGTTCCATTTTATATTTCTAACAAAAACATATTCTGAGATTAAGACATCATTGCATTGGAGTATTTTTTGTTGGTGTAACTACTAACCATATTCGTAATCTTATTTTGTTGATGACCTCATTGGCAAACTTTGTTAGCATTACAACCACTGACAACCTGCACTATTTGTTCCTATTGTTATTCTTACAGATTTAAAAATGTCTTCTCGCTTCTATTTCTGTTTATGTGTGGCCAATGGGTAAAACTACTCCATATGCATGGTAACTATGACTCTTGAGACAACAATGGGAAAAGGGACTTAAAAAGGGATAAGAGAATCAACGGACATTGGCCTTTGTCTACTTATTTTTCTATTGCTATCTTCACTCAGCCGTTTTAGTATTCAAGAGAGTAGACTCTTGAGACCTCAGCCTCATTGAAAACACGTTTCTCACGAACTTAAGACATTTTACTTCAAGGCATCCATTACTTCTGGGAGCTCAACAGCCTAGTGGGCTACTCTATGTTGATGACACACAGTACTTCTTTCAATCCAATATTTTTCACTGTTGAAGATGAACTACATGACTGGAATTCTAAAGACTCCAGAGGGCTAGAGAAGAGAATTACGGACAAACCATTCTATAAATTCTATACAAATCTGAACAAACTATCAACAAAAATAGTGATAATTCACAATCAACATAATCATCCAAAAATCAAAAGCTCTTTGCTTTCTTCTCTACAAAATGAGTATACATGTAGCAGAATTTGCCCCATGATACCTTGGGCAATGAACTGCAAAATTAGGCTGGGTCAAGGTGTTGAATTTACTGTTTAAGGAAGAATAAGCTAGTTGGGAGGAATATTTGATAATTCAGACTTAGACTTTGATCAAAGGATGATAGAAATGTATTTGATCGTAGATACAGGATGTAGTTCACAAAACGGGGGATAGGCAACTTGACTATGTATTGCCCTAAAATCCAACTTTAAAAATACCGACCTGCGCTTGTTTTTTAAGAGCCATACATAATGCAGTGGACTCTTCGGTGAATCCTAGTGCCCTAACAGTGGTGAAGAATAATTCAGACTGCGTAGTGTTGTGCTTACTGGTACAGTGTTCATCCCTCACCTGTCTAATACAGTGTGGTGCGGCCGGGCAGTGAGCAGCGACCAGGCAGTAAGCTGTGTAAACAACACTAGGAGAAGTACCCAAACATTTCCCTCTTACTTTCTTCCCCAATCAACACCAGCTCATCCAGCCATTTGCTCTGACTAACAAATAATATAGATATGGAATCCAGAAAGGAAAAAAAACTGGTACCATATATATCTCTGGCCCCGTAAGTTTTGTATGAAGTACACCAAACTGTGATGATTAATTGCGGCCTTCCAGGGCAGGCATTTACTATTTACACAGGAGGGTGTAGGGACCTTCATTAACACTATCCTGGCTTGACAATGTAGGCATAATAGTGTCAACCTGTTCTTGTTACAGCTTGGGGCCGTGTGAGGTGAAGATCAGACATGGCTATATAGTGTCGACATAAACATCATGTTACAGGTGAACCTGTTGCTAGAGCTCAGGACTGCATTAGGTATGTAGTGAACTGAAAGCCTAAAAATGTGCTGCATGATAGTTCAAGTGAGAGTAGATGGAAATGAGATGTTTATGAATAAAGTAAGGTTAGGAAATTGAATTTATTAATGGAAACTGGAAGTGATGAATCATTTCCGGAAAAAGAAATGGATAGTAGAGGTGCAAACATACAGACAAAAACATTCTTGAGAACGACAGTCATGAGATATGTTTAGGCAGTGCTATTTGTTTGTAGGAGAGATAGTAAATGTAGAGATAAGAGAGAAGGTATGATTACAAGGCTAGGGAAGAGGCCATTAGTTTGGGTACAGACAGTGGCTAAGCATGCATGGTATGTTGGGTGCACAGGAGACAGAATGGGTCTTTATGGGACTTGCCTTTAGGCTGTAAGGTTCTTTGTGGTTTGCTTGTATCCTTTACATCCTCCCAGAACTGATGGTGAGACCATACCCTGTGCCTCCAGTGAAGACAGAACAAGGGAGCAGGCACAGGGGAACTAAAACAGATAAGCCTGAGACACCTGAGGCTTTGGGGCAGGTTAATTGTGATTAACCCTCTTTAAGAACTGCTTCCTTCATTTACAATAACTCATTTATAAAATATTGCATGAATTCTATTCATTAAAAAATAACATTGTTAAGGTATGATCTACAATATGCAGAGCACTATTAATATATTGATAGCATTTATATGATCATTGATATTTAGGGGTTGTGTCAATATGTTCTCTACTTCACTTTGTGACGAGCCATTGAAAAATGGTGCAATCTACTAAATGTCATGGCACTGATTTCTTAAAACTATGTTTTAATTGTATCTAAATTGACATAATCATTTATCATAATACTGAATATCTCATTAGTTGGTAGGGGACAAATGACTCGGACCTTTGGTGGGGCAGTGGGGCGGTCAGACTAGAATAATCTTCCCTGAAGGTGGAGGGGTGGCTGACATAGAAAGAACAGTATACGAGCTAGCATTTCAGTATAATCCCATTTGCACTGAGGACAACTGCAGGGGTAGAAGGAGACGGAAGTTATGATATCACATACAAAGTGTTAGCCAGAACCCTCCGAACCCTCCGTCCCCGCCAACTTCTTTGAGTTATTTGATCAACTAATACGCGCTTACAAGAATCTTATTCTCTGCAACTGTTAACTGAGAAGGTTTACTATCAATAGAATGGGATGTTTTGTCATAGTGTTAGTGATAATGGAACCATTAAATCCTTGCAATTTTAAGTTCTATAATATTCTGTGTCTTCATCTCGTTACATTATGTCACATCTTCAGAGGCTTCAGGTGACACATTGAATTATACCAGATGTTCTTCGCAGACCTTCTTTCTCTCACTTACACTATCTTGTAATCTTCCAAACCCCTTTCCACTATAGATATCTCAATTGAACATGTCCCCTTATATCCATTTATCTCACATCTCTATTATAATTATCTCCATTTACGACTTCATAGCTTAGAACCCTCACACCTTCATCAATGTATCAATCTGATAAGAGAACAATGCCATCATTAAAGTAACTTCCACATTTAAAGCTTGTAGATCGCAATACCTTTGTCAGTGGATAGTTGTACTGAATATCTCAGGCTGACTGTGGCGCCATCAAAATACAATCATCACTGGTTCTTCAGCCCTTGTACATTATACTAACTACAATACATAGGCCTAGAGGTGTGGAGTGGTAGGGTATAGAGAGATGGAGGCTTTCCAAAGCTTCTCTTTAGGTCCTTCTACATAGATGATGAAATGGACTAAACCAGGCTATATTATGACCTATAGCAGTAAACCAGTTACAGTGCCTCTATCGTCTTAAGCTGATTAAGATTGTTTAGATATATGTAGTGGGCAGTGGGCCTATGATGTAGTCTTGAAAAGCCTCGGGCAACATCAGATTCTGTAAAAGGCTGGTGCTGTCCTCAAGCAGCAATACTACAAGATGGCTGCCAACCCTGGCATAGCAGGCATAGATAACATCAAGCAATATAACATCATTACATTGTCTAGATACAATCTATACTTCCATTTCATATCCATCAAGGTGAATGATAAAGTGTGAGGTTCAAAAGGGAGGTTGTTCATTACTTACGAACTGTTTGACAACTCACCTACAAAAGACATAAGCAACAGACATTAGACATGGTATAATATTCATGTGATTAATTTCCAAATTAGTTGCACATGAAACATATGTAACCCAGTAAGCAAAAAACGTTACACAACGTTTTATATTATATAACGTTTCTCTTAGGCTCCTCACTATGGCATAATGTTATATAAAGTTTTGAGATATTATCAAAACCATTGAAACCAGGATGGCCTTTACGGTTACACTTCTCTCAATTTGCCAATGTTGAGATTATGTTCACTCAAGCATAGCCCTACCAATACATTGATGATTATTGTCAGCCACATGTTAAATGATATGACACACTGTCCTGGGAAGGGGCTAGCCTTCAAGCAGACCTGTAACTTGTTATACAACATATTGGGATGGCAAAACAGTGTATAAAATTACTATTTTCATTGCACATGTTAAATCATTTGTGACAGTACATATACTTTTCAAAGTAGATATAACTTTTTCATTTAAACATATACCCACAGACACACCTCCATGTGGTGTAGAGTGGGGATTTGGTAGGAAACAACTGCTTACTTGCATAACCCTGCTTAAAACAAAGTGGGATATGGCTCAGGAAATGATACACTATACCCTCCTATCTATAGCATTTTGACTGGGTATACTATTGTGCCCACAATTTGCCAACAATAGCAATGGACATCAAGCGAGAGGAACCAATAAAGTACTGAAATTCTGACATTTCTTTAGATCACCTTCAATAATGATGATTAATGATTGTAGTGAGGTATAGCTCATCTAAAGCATCTTTTGAGGTATACTAGTAGCTAATCGAAAGCATCTATGTACGTGAGGTGAGACTGCAAATAGAAAGACACCCATGTTGATGATTTTGCATTCCAATTAAACATAGGTTTGCAGATTATCACGGTAATTGGTTTGTATACACAGCCTCTTAAGACACAAGTGTCACAAAGCTTAATTTGAATTTAAATGTTCAATGTTTCCTTCACATCCTTGCACACAATGCAAAACTTAACATCCCTATCACATGAGGCAAATATCTAGTTTCTACCATGACATGTTAACTACTTAAATCACAGCAATTGAAGGGCAATTTCATTTTACTTAAGTCTCTCCAATATAAAACCCTGCCATGAGCAATTTCCACAGCTGCTCTCTGGAAGGCATGATTGATGTTAAATGACTTCAAATAATCTCAGATTATGTATTTGAACCCATTGTGGTCTCAAGTAAATCTACAAGTGAAACCATTCTAATAGGCACTGAGCTGAATCGTGCCTTTCAAAATAACATCTCCTGGAACTTTCTAAGGACAGCCATGTTTTGCACTTGTCTCCACAGAATGGGAGGCACCTCCAGCATCCACATGCGGCCAAGGCAGCTCCTAAGTCTTCCATTGATGTTTTTAGTCTTAGAATCATTGTGGGGAAAGTAATGAGGCATCTGATGTAGACAAGTCCTACCCTTATTGCATACACATATATGAATGTATCTGGAACAAATGTTCATGTCAACCTCTTCTAAAGATAACTAATTTCAACCATGGCATTTTGTAATATATTTTGGTATCATGGTGGTATAGTTTCTTGGGTGTATCTGATAGAAAGTGGATAAAGCAGCCTAATTGATCATTGCAATTTTGGATAATTCCTATTCTTCATAAGTCTGTATCCCACTATGACCTTTTCCCTTTCTATCTAAAATCTGCTATCAAGATCCTTACTATGGCCATCCCACTGGATGCTGGTTTGGGACCGTTAGTGGTGTATCTAGGTGGGATGTGGATAAGGTTGTCATCTATACCTTACATAGAGTGTTTCAGCAGCCTATTACTTATAGCCCCACCATATACACATACACATGCATATACACACTGAGAGTGACGTACATTGCCCACCTTATCAGCCGCCAATGACCCTCACACTTGCTGCTCCACCCCATCTCAGTCACAGCTGCATCGTGCTAAAAGCCTACACATCCAACTCCCCCTTCCTCCTTCCAGGAAAACAGACTTTCTCTGCTTACACCTGGTTTGATGCACCACATTGGCATGCCAGAGGTAGCAATTTAAGTTTGTGCTTCCATTAGATGTACAGATGCTCTATGATTGTGCCTCCCATGTTTTCTTTTCTGTCATGCCTCAACCAGTCTTTTCCACATACATGCCAACTTCTTGGATACATAGGTTGGTATGATTGAGAAACCAGGCTGTTAATTCTCTGGCTGATTGTTAGTAAGGCATTGGCCTTACTTAGAAGGATATATTGTCATTTAATCCATGCCATGCATGTGGAAGTATCTAGCAATTTCACTTTTTAACGCTTACAGACAAGTTAGTGGGTGACTGAGTAGATTATTTTTAAAAAACATCCCATGCTTCAGATTATGCAGAGACAGCAGGTGATAGTATGGCACAAAGTCTAGGTATGCAGTTGACTAGCTATTAGTCACTGAATTAGTTAAAACAGTCTAGGTAATACCTGTATGCATATCACTCACTGTAAGAAAATGGTATCTTTCTGCTTCCCTGCCAACATTTAGATGACATACTACATAGTAGAGGAGAACACATGGGCCTCCATGGTTTTGCAGGAAATGGGTGTGGAATCAATGGCTCTGAATGTGATGGCCGTGTGACAGTGCATATTCCTGCTTCTCCTAGTGCAGACCGAGATGTGTTCCTTCTCAAAATGACTCTATACTCATGAACTTCGATCCTGTTTGCCTCTCGGACCCAGCCACTTTACTGGCACAGAACAGATAAATCCACTGAATATCTCATTTTATCAGATGTTACATTATCATGATACCATCACATGGACCACACATTTCTCATGTAAGTCACCTTGTACTGCACCTGGATCACCATCAGTTACCAGTTACACTTGGGCAGAGGCTATTTCTGACCCGATCCACTGCATGGCAAAAGAGGGTCCATCTGTCCTCTAAAAATCCCTAATCGTTCTGAGAGGAAAGCTTAATTCAAAGTGGTTCTTGATGAGCTACATTCTTCCAGCATTCTTTTCCTTGCGATCTCTCCTATCTATTTTGTGTGAAAAAAGACTTTTCTGCACTCAAAATAGCCTGGACAACCTACAAAATGTGACAAAGGCATATGAAGCAAATCTTTATTGGGGGGCTCGGGTAGGGGGGGGGCGAACCCAACTGACTTATGATTATTAAGCATCATCTTTTGCATGACACATACTTTTATGGAAAAACACATACTGTTATTGGAATTTTATAGGGAAGGAGTGTTTGAGGCCCCCTTGCTTCTGATTTGGGACCCAGGGCCCTCAGTCCCTCAGGTTTGGTAATAATATATATTATACTATGGGGTCTTGGCAAATTTGGGGGGGGGGAAACACATTCGCCCCCTCCTTTGTAAATGAGGGGTCCACCCCCCCCCCTTTTCCTTAGCCACTGTGTTAAGAAGGATGCATATAAAGTCCATACTGGCTCATACATTTTTCTTAAATGCAAAGTAGTTTGAGTACTGGGTATACAATAGAAAGCTTCTGTCCCGATTGTGTCTCCTGTGTATGTGGATAAATGGTTCAGATCTACGTAATACATGGATGGCTAATTACAGTTCTAAGGCAGCTGTAAGGCAATGGGATTGGATTCATTATCAGGTCTTATTAACAAGGTTCCGACACCTGAGGTGCCAACTAACATTCGACGACCAGAATCCACCCAGGCGCAACTAAACTATTTCAAGACTATAACCATCAAAGAAATGTATGACAAAATGCAACAGAAGATTATGCTGAAAGATTTGTCCATTAATCATGCATGTTTCTGTTTTACCTCCTACTCCTTCTTATAAAAATTCAAGTAGACTGAATGAGTGATGATTTATTTTGCATTCTAACTTAAGTACCATGGTAGAAAGTGGTATTGTTCATCTACAGAGCATCCCCCACCAAAGGGGGAATTTGGGAGGAGTATGTACACTGTCAACAGTTTATACTGTTTACCTACACTAAACTGTACATCTACAGTAGATTATAATTGTTTACCTACAATATACTGGGCATGAACAGTAGATTCTGCTATATACCTATATACTTTACATTGTAATCATATTTTTCACTCGCCATCGATCTCTCCTCTCTCTCTCTCTCTCGCACTTTCAGGTTCAGTTATAATGGCATGTATGCAGCATTGATGGACCAGTCTTGGCACATGGAATCAGATATTTTGATAAAACAACTGCCAGCTAAGAATTACTCCCTGAGAGTATTCAATTGCTACTAATTAAAAAGAATACTATGATACCACCTGGATGTTATGACACTCATATGACAATATATCATGACAATATATTTTTCTGCAAAAATAAACTGGAGTAACTCGGAATATTTATGTATTCAAACTAAAGCATGAAATTAAAGACACAATACAGTACAATACAAATTTCTTTAAACAACTAAGATGACCATAGAGCTTGATAAAGAAATGTGTCAAACCCACGATCAGGAAACGAGTAGATATTTCACGATTGCCAGTCTGTGCCCAGCAGTTCGAGCACACCATGCACAAGTATATCAGGTAAAGCCATGCGGTGAAGGCTGCCAAACAGCCGCCTGACTACCGGACGCCTAACAAGTCTGTCTGGAATACTGATGCCTATCTCTTATTGCTTTGGGTATCTTGGTCCTCCATAGATTTATGCAACCGATGCAATAGATTCAGCAACTACACAGAACTCACAAGTGATTCGTGAGAACAACTTCACACTTTAATCTAGTTAGAATCTTATATTATTGCAGCCTATAATCATTGTTCTGTACCACTTGGGTATCTGTGAACTAGTGCAGCTAGCTATGTAAGTGAAGTGGTACAGTGAGAAATGGGCATCCATGCTCATGATATTACATGCCTATTGGACTCAATGAATTCCAAAAAAATGGATTATCTAGGATACTGCTTAAGTTGAGAGCCATATAAAAAGTGAAGCAATCATCTCTCTTAGAACTGTTAAAATGACGTATTTGCAGCAGTATTCTCTTACTTCAGGTTTCTGTTATATAAAACTTTTCCATTAGCCATCAGGTTACTCCCTTTGTGTCTCAATGGCGTATAATGTTACTTTAAATACTTGCACACTGTGACATTAAATACTCTTAAAATGGCTTCAAATAAGCTTCCTTGATTTCATGGAAGACACCTATACCATATTAACTTGTAACCACAGAATGAAAAGCTCTTCCAGCCTTTGCATACAGCGATATGCCATATCAAGGGCTACCTCTCAGAGCCCCATTATAGGCAGGGCTAAATCCATTTTCAGACAACCTGATATATTTATGAGTTTGTCAACCACAATTCTAGTGGCACCAGGTTTTTGTGTACCTCCGGGACATGGGTACTATGTGTGGATGAGCATGCATTGAAAGAGACAGAGGTAGATTGGGCATGGATGGTTCCATTACAAACGATGAGCAAAAGGCAGCCTAAACAAGTATACATATGCATTCCTTTGATAATAATATATATACCATATTGATTGAAATAAACCATACTGTTATGATGTCATTATCTGTTTTTATAATCATTAAGCGACTCAATCTAAACACGCACACAGGACAAGGGTATACAGTGCTGACACAGACGGTTTTTACTCTAGAACATAACATTGATGTGTGTGGGTCATACCTGATTATAATGTTGAAATTTTGTTTGCAGGATGTCTCCTCTCATCTAACACATTCAAAATGTTTCTTATGTATACCATGCCCAAGAGATATAGTGCAGCCTAAATGTATGTTAACCTTTAGAGAATGCTTGATCAGAATAGCTTTCCACAATACTTTATCCCACAGGGACCCGCTTTCCCTCCAGGACTTGCCTGCAGGATGTAGGCCATGACTGTCAGCAGAGGACCTCAGGGGGGGAAGAGGTGGCCCTGGTTTAATAGCTGTGTGCACTTAAACCGGTGGGTTTAGGCACTAAATGGGAGCTGGGTAGGGGCCTTTTGAGGTGTGGATCTTGGTGGGATGTAGATAAGGGACTCAGTGACAGTTAAACCTTACACAGGGTGCTTCAGCCGCCTATCCCTCATAGCATCACCACAGGCTGTGGAAACAGATAGACAGTAGTTGTTCTGTGCCCACCTTGTCAGCTGCTAAATGACCCTGCTCCAACACCACCTCTTTCAATGAAAGCAGCAGGCTCTGCTCTCTGACTCTCCTATTTGTATTGGTGCTTTCATTAGTGTCTCTCTTCATGCTTTCCTGGTGCCTATTTCAATTTTGACCTTCCACCTCATTATTAAGTACACAGAGTTACATTGACTTGTAACACAGAGAAATATAATATTATGTTTGTGATGAACAATGCAATCTTGGTTTTTGTTTGTTTTCAAACTAAGTAGTTAATGCATGTAGAAAGATATACATATTTTAGACACATTGACTGAATAGTTATTAAGAAAACCTCTACATCTTATCATACATGTCACACTATGCAGAGGCGGTCTGCCATATCACAGCACAGAATCTATGCAGGGTCCATTTGCCTAGCTATCTAGTCAGTGGCTGAGATGAAAAAAACTGGGTTAGTTCACACAGTCCTGGCACCACTTGTATGCACATCACTCCCTGTAAGAAAATGTTATCTCTCTGCCGCCCTGCTCCCATTGAGATGCTTTCTGGAGCCCAAGCTAGTAGAAAAATAAAACACCAGTCTCCCTGCTGCCCCTAGCTGGATGGGTTGACACTCTTAGTGACAGGAAATGAGAATGGAGCCATCAGGCAGAATCTGTAGGGCAATACCTATCAACAGCCTCCTGGAGGAACTGACAGTAATATCAAAAGCAAGTTCTATTTCTTGTTTCTAACCAAAACCTCTTTTGAAATCAAGCCATTACATTTTTGTTACTCAGGCAAATGTTGACCATTTTCATCATCTTAAGCCTTTTACATGAATAACAACATGCAATGTTTGTTCTTATTGTAATTCTTGCTAGGTAGGCTACTCCAAATATAAACTTGTTTCTCACCACCAAGCCATGAGAAATATCACGAGGGAGCCTTTTTTTTTTGTTTCGCTGTACCTCTGTGCTAAATCGGGTCTATGCAAGTTGTGAATATGCATGTTTTCTCTGTCCCATCACATTTGCAGCACTGTTATCTTAAATGTGATATAAAACATGATTATGTGCACAATTATTGTGCATGGTGATGAGAAACAAGTATATATTATTTGGAATGGCCTAATACTTACAGATTTATAAAAGTTCATGCATCTCTATTTCTAAACATGTGTGACCAATGGGAAAAACTACTCGATAAGTGTGGTAACTAGTACTCTTGAGACAACATGGGAAAAGGGATTTAGAAAGGAAGAAGAAATCAATAGTCAGTGGCCGTTGTCTATGTATTGTTCTATAGCTATCTTCACTCATCCGTTTTAGTATTCAAGAGAGAAGACTCTTGAGACCTCAGCCTCATTTAAAACATGTTTCTCACGAACTTAAGACATTCTTCTTCAAGGCATCCATTATTTCTGGGATCTCAACAGCCTAGTGGGCTACTCTATGTTAATGACACACAGTACTTTCACTGTTGAAATACATGAGTTGAATTTTTAAGTAAGTACTCCAGGTGACTTAACTAATGAATTACAGACAAACCATTCTTACTAGACAATCAATTTATTAACAAAACTAATGGTCTTTCACAACCAACACCAACCTGATGCCTTGGCAGATGAACTACAATATGAGGGGTAGGTCCAGCGGGCCCAAAACAGTCACTAAATTCTTTTCAAATGATAAACAGCGGAAAAACTAGAGCTGCTACAAAGTGGAAAATAATGTGACATTTAGATGAACGTCAATGTTCAGGGTTAGTGTCAACCTGTTCTCAATTTTATTTTGTGATGAGACATTGGCATATGGTGCAAGCTACTAAATGTCAATGAATATAGTTTGACACTGATTTCTTAAAACTATGTGTTAATTGTATCTATTAATTTATTGATATATATGATACTGTATACTGAGATATCTCATAAGTAAGTTGAGACAAGTAAGTTAACACTTCAGACACATGACACAGACCATCGGTGGCAGAAGTGTGCAACAGTGTTTCAGGTGGAGGGGTGGCTGACATAGAAAGAGCAGCACGAGGTAGTCTTTCAGTGTAGGCTAATCCTGTTTGCACCGAAGGGGTAGAGGGAAGCACCTTTAGAAAAAGACAAAAATGATAATATCACATACAAAGAGTTTGCCAGACCTCCCCCCCCCCCAACCCGCTGATCTGAGTTATGTGATTACGTAATGTGTATTTACATGAATCATATTCTCTCAGGCTCTGAACTGAGAGGGTTTGCTATTTACAGGATGGGATATTTTATCACAGCTTTAGCGATAATGGAAATGTTGAATCATTGACATTTTAAGTTCTATAATATCCTGTGTCTCCATCTCGTTACATTATGTCACATCTTCAGAAGCTTTCAGGCGACACATTGAATTATTACAGATGTTCTTGGCAGACTTTCTTTCTCTCACTTACACTATCTTGTAATTTACCAAACACCTTTCTATTAGATATCTCCATTGAATGTGTCCCCTTATATTCATTTGTCTGATATCCCTTTCATATCTCCATTTATGGCTTGATAGTCTAATGCCATCATACCTTTATTGATTGAACCAATCCAATAAGAGAACGATGTCACATATAAAGTAACTTCCTGATTAAGGTGGATCGCTACCTGTTTAAAATGAACCCACTACGCAGGTCTTTGTGCATACGGCTTAGATGCATTAGAATGAACCAATATTACATATTCTGATACATATAATTATGAGTTTCCCATATCATATTCAAGGATTAGACCAATTCAAGTAGAATTGAACATTTTATGGGACTTATGATATGTGACAAAACGTGGGAAAACGTGACATTAAAGGAAAACACCTTTATTTAAGTTCATGTCTTCAGCTACAATTTGATGCTTCAAGCATCAAAATATTAAAAATAGCTGCTGAGAAATGTCATCTCAAACATGGGATGGTAGGGACATGTAGGAATTCAAAATAGACTGCAATGCGATCACATATCAATCTTTTTTCAAATAATCCACATAAATCATAATTATTAGAAATAAAACCAATAAATGCATGTTATTGTACATAGATTTGGATCTGGTAGGAATATTGGCATTCTGTTTTCAGTTCTGAAATCCTCATGGATGAGGCAATTGGATAGGGATAAGTTTTATTCCAAAAGAATGAATTGATGGTTGCCATGGCAACCAAATGTCAACAAATGGGCTAAAAATGGCTAAAAACGTTCTTTTTTCATTCCAAATAAGACCAATTTAGAATGAAAATAGAATTTTGATAATAGCTTCAAAAGATTCCTTAGGAAAAGTTAGTCTGAGGTAATTTTCTCTTAAGTATTCACATTTTTAGCTATAATATTATCTCCTGAAATATCATGTTTAGTGCATTTATGGCTATTCCCCCTAGTGTTACGATTTCCCAGGTTTCGTCACATATTTAATATATCAAATATCATAAGTCAAACAGGATAAAGTTGAGGGTGTGGGACAGAAATGTTCTATTTTTCAATAAATGCTGAAAACTTATTGGGCTAAATCTGAAAAAAAAAAAAAATTCTGTGGACAACTGTTCATGATATGCTTGGACACACATGCTGTAGCATATAGTAAACAAAAGCCTGTGTTTCTGTGATGTATTTAAGACATAGAATTAATATGCATCTACTTTTAATGTTATAGTCACCCAAAAGAAATTGACAATTTACTCATGACACAATAAAGACTGAACCACTAGGGTTAGCAGTGTATGTCTGGGTGTTTTGTGGAGCCAAGATACTATACCTTTCAATATAATAAACTTGTTTAAACATATTAGGAGTTTCACGATTTTCCCTCCCGCCCCCATACCTGCATGAGTCAGGAGCCTGGCCCATATTTGTAACTGATAATATTGCCGATTTTAAAGATGAATTAGTGCATTGGCTGTATTTACCTATGAAACTTCTCAGATATAGTATATAGACCTTATCATGTTCCTCAAAACAACCAAGGCTATTCAATGGGAATGTTTGTCAGCCAGATTTTGATGGTATGGCCCAACATACAATGCTGATATTTATGTGCAGAACGGTTGATATTATATAAAATCAAGGCATTTTTTAGAGGAAAATGTAAATAATTTTCAAAATTCCATATAAAAAAAATTCGAGACCCCCTTTTTTCTCTCTTCATTTTCTGATTATATATGATTTAAACAACCTGAAGAAGAAAATTGGAAAAATTCTGTTCACTTTGATCTAAGTTTAGCAACCAACCTTAAAGGATTGGATAGGTAAAGTAGGCTGATTGTGGCGCCATCAAAATACATAGACAAATGCCAACACCCATTGATACCATCTCTGCTTTATCTTTTATGAAATACGGCCCACCCTCAACTCGTGAAATAACCCAGCCAACAGACCAAAACTTGTGAACCTTTGTCTATTTATTTCACGAGTGAGGGCTGGTGCAGTAAACAACAAAGCCGCAGGCTGAGTGGGATGTGCCCCAGTTCCAACGAGTGATGGCTGGTTTTTCATGATCAGCCATTTTTAGTATAATTTTACTCTTTACATGTATAGGCCGAGAAGTTTGGCGTGTTAGGGTATAGGGATATGGAGACTTCTCAAAGCTCTTCTTCAGAGTCCTTCTACATAGATGATGCAATGGACTAAACCGGGCTGTTCCCTATAACGGTAAACCAATTACAGTGCTTCCTTCTTCTTATGCTGATTAAGTTTGTTAAGCTATATATAGTGGGCAGTGTGCCTATAATATCTTGAAAAGCTTCCGGCAACATCAGATTCTGTGAAAGGCTGGTGCTGTCCTCATTCATCAATACTACAAAATGGCCACTAACCCCGGATCCTAAATAGTGATATAACGCTCTTACATTGTCTAGATACAACCTATACCTCTTTTTTTATATATCATGGTGAATGATAGAGGGCGGGATACGGAAGGGAGGTTCTTCATTACTTACAAACCATTTGACAACTCACCTACAAAAGACATAGGCAACAGACATTAGACATGGTATAATATTCATCTCACATTTTGGCAATGCCGAGGTAATTCTCAGTCAATAATAGCCTTACCAATGGATTGAAAAACACCCACTGTCAGTCACATATTAAATAGTATGGCCTTCAAGCGGGACAGCTGTCTCTAACACGTTATACAACATAGTGGGATGGTAGTTTTGGTGTACATGTTAAACTATTCTGTGCACATATCTAAAAACACTTTTGAGCTAAGAAAACCTGTTTTGTAACAAGTCACATAACTTTCTAGATACATTAAAAATAAGAACACAATGCATCCAAATGCATTGACACCTTCCACTCTCATATAAAGCACCCATCTATGTACGGTGAGACTAAGTTGAAAGGGAGTCATGTGGATGACTTTGCATGTTGATTGAACTGTTAACTTGCCCATCATCACAGATTATCATGGTAATTGCTTTACATACACAGCCTCTCAAGACACATTTATCACAAAAAGCTTTATTGGAAGCTGACATGTTCATTGCTTCCTTCACACCCTTACACACAATGCAAAACCTAGCATTCCTATCACACAAAGGAAAATTCTAGTTTCTGGCATGCCTTCAGATGTCTTAAAGCCCTAGTATCCTCGTGTTTGGACATGCTCGGACGACACTAGAGGGCATTGCCGTGACACCCTTGTGCCCCTCCCCCTTTGCATACCTCCAATAATATATACCTTATAAGGGCATAAGGGCATATGGATTGCCCATTCAAACATGTTATTATAGCTATGACTAGCAATACCTACTCCGATGATGTAACAGGCCCTTGGTTAGGTGTGCGACTGATAAACCACAGGTCTGGGTGGCTCGTGGCTGAATCTGTAAGACGATGTGTAGCAGTAGGGTAAAATGGGGCAATATCGCACACCTGGGTTATATCATGCTTTTTTAATATCTATAGAAACACACAGAAGGCAAATAATCACAGAGAAAATATAACAAATGTTCTGATAGCTTGTTTTACCATAGAATACGATCAGATTAAGAAATAACATTTTACCTCAATTTCTCTCTCTTTTATGGGGTACTAAAGCACTAGGCTGCTAAGTGCGTGATATAACTCTGTGGTAGGCCTAACCCCTTTTTCTAATTTTTGATTAGATAGGATATTTTTATAAAAAGGAAAGTCGCTTACAACCTTCAGACAGCATTTACATAAGCAAGAGTTGGATATGGCTCTTATATCTCCTCGAAATAAATAATGGGGGGAATTAAACTTGATTATTTTCATGGAATGTTGGTGAATAAAGTATGATGCATGATATAACCCTGTTATGTGCATGATATAACACTGTCGTGTAACCCTGAAGAAAACGTAGATAGTACCTATCTTCTCCATGCCCTAGGAGCAAGTAGATGATATACATAATATAATGATGTTTTGCATTTACCAAATGTAATTGTACATAAAATGTATGCAACATTTTTTTTAGGGTTAGATGTGCGATATTGCCCCATTTTACCCTCGTAGCTGGCAGGGCGGATGGTGGGCATTCTCCTCTGCAGCAGGTAATCACAACAAACACTCAAAGGTATATAGCAGAGGTTAGAGTTTCCACTGCTGCTACGTCACGGGGAGGTGATTGGGGGCCTCAAAGGCCTCCACGTGGTTGGGTAGCTTTACCATGATAGGATCGTTAGACCAAACCTTATTTTATTTACTTAGGCCACTCAAAAAAGAAAGTGGTTTATCATCACCAAGGTCTAAAATATATGAGGAGGGAGGCTAATTCCCATTTTAGTAGTTAAGAAACTACTGTTCTTTAAACGTGGGGAAAATGTAAGTTATTTCTATCCCACTGCATTACTGGCAGTATAAGCTTTAATTTGATACCACATATGCCAATATTTGTCCATTTTTATCATGTTTTCATCTAAAATTAGCAACAACAAAAAAAATGTTTTTCTCTAAACCTGATTTTTATGATACGCGTGGTGAAGAGAAACCATTTTATTTTTTTGAGAGTCCTTACCTGGTGTAGAATATGATCCTCCTGTATAGAGTTAGGGGGAAAGGTAAATACATGTGTGTAGGTGTGTGTGAAAGGGAGGGGGGTGGAAGAGGCGTGTATACATAGATCTATGTGTATATGCTGAGCTGGTGATGGTGGTCAGTGAGCATGCCTATAATTGTGCATGCTCAGGATGATGCACTGACCACCAGGGGGAGAGCTCATGAGCAGCTCTGGGCAGAGGGGAGGGGGTAGCAGGGGTTCTGCTGATTGGTCAAGGGTCAGCAGCAGCCACACTGAGGCTGCTGCATGTACTTCGATGTAATTGCATATATACTGTGTGATGTTGGAAATATAATCAGAACTATACTGCACTTCGAGTTGGCCTTACTCTTTCCTATTTTACACTGGAACCTCCGGCTAGGACTATGTAGTTCTCACTAAATAGGAAAGGCTAAGGAGTGAGGGGATGGAATATATAACTGATATTGCCATGGAGGACGGGCTGGATGGGGCTGAGGAGGAGGAGGAGGGGAGTGAAGACCCAGGAGGAGGCCAAGTAGGAGCTCAACAGTAAAATCTTGGGGAGCAGCTCAACAGTAAAATCGGAGGACGAGCACGAGATCCACAGTAAGGTCAGTGGTGTGGAAGGATCCTGGCATTGTATAGCTGAGGAATTGACGGTAGCTGCAACTACAATATCATGTTATCGAGGACAGGAGGAGGTGGTGAGATGTCTTCACGTTATATCAGAAGACAGGAGGAGGTGGTGAGATGTCTTCACGTTATATCAGAAGACAGCAGGAGGTGGTGAGATGTCTTCATATTGCTATCAGAGGACGGGAGGAGGACTAGGTAAATCTGATGTTTATATCACAGCAATGTCACTGGAGACAGGAGGACTTGGTAATTCTGACAGTTATATCACAGGAATATCACTGGAGGGAGGAAGACATGGCAGGTACCAGGGAGGTCGTGAGAGGTCGTCATATATAGCAGAGGACGGGAGGAGGTCGTTAGAGGTCGTCATGTGTATCATATGGACTGGGGGATATGGTGGGAGGTCGTTACATTGTTATCAGAGGACGGGAGGAGATTGACATTCTTATATCATGAATTCAAAATGAGCACGGTATCTGAATGGACTGAGTATTTAAAATAGCAGTAAAACGAACTTTTGGTAAGAGCTAGGTGTGTTTTAAGTACATGTTTTAGGAAAAGGGTATGATCATTTGATTTGTTTAATATTGAATGCTGTGCAGATTCAAATGATATGCAGAGTGTGTCAATGTTTGTAATACCCAAATGTAGAATGTATGGTTGTGTGTCTAAGACTAAGAGCAGGCCTGTATTTTATATGTGTGGGTAGAGTCTGGTTCTATGGGATACGTACTGGATTGTCGTAAGGGGCCTGTATAGATCTATGGTTTATGGCGTTCTGTATTATGGTGTTCTGAAAGGGTACAGAGAGAGTTGTTTAACTGGGGTTATTGGAAACGAGTAATCTGGGGGTATTGGTACAAGTGCATGTGATACAAGGGCAGTGTTGACGATTGTCTGCATAGATCTAGTTGGACACATTATAGATTAAGGTGGTGAAGTGCATGCTGTTTAAATGGCTCCTCCATTGAGTTTCAGTTATCACAAATCATATTCTAGAATGCTGAACAGTGTATTATGTGGTGTATGCATGCTAGACGCGATCATAGCGGTAACATTGACCTGGGGAAATTAGTTGACATTTTTATATTGACATGGGTAGAGGTGCTATGGGTTGGGCAGTAGTGGAGGTACGAGGGAGGAGGGGGCAGAGAAGACAGTTAGAGGTAAACTGTGCACATGTGGTACTGGAGGTACACATGTACATACGATGGAAGGATGCAGAAGGAACGAGATTAGCAGGAGGATAAGTCATGAACGGATTATGAAGGGATTATCCCTGGGAGACTGGAGGCAGGGAGGATGGCCGGATGTAGTCCAGGGTCATCATGATAGGTGCTGCCAGATGTGCTGAAGGTTTAATTACATAGTGATGACGATGGCAAGGACTGGTTGGGGTGAAGGGTAGGGGTGGTAGCAGGGTTGGTGGTTGAAGGAGGGATGGGGGTGCTAGATCTCTGCACCCTAGTGAGAGGACAGCACATCAGGTGTATAGGAGTGTGGGGTTTTGCTGTGGGCATCACTGGGGGTATGGGGGTGCAACTGGTCGTTTTAGAGTGTATAGTAGTACAGGGAGAGAGCTACCCATGGTACTGACAAATGTAACATGGCAGACATAATTTTATGATATGAAGTTGGGGTGTGGGTATTTAACTTCTATTACTGCTGTATGCGTGATAGGAGGCTGGGGTATTGTTATTTAACTTCTATTACTGCTGTATGCTGTAGGTTGGATTATTGGTAATTGGTCTCTTGTCATTGCTATAGGCGTGATGGGAGGTTGGGCTATTGGTATTTGGTCTCTTGTCATTGCTATAGGCGTGATGGGAGGTTGGGCTATTGGTATTTGGTCTCTTGTCATTGCTATAAGTGTGATGGGAGGTTGGGCTATTGGTGTTTAATCTCTTGTCACTGCTGTCTGATTGATAGGAGATTGGGATTAATGTAATGCATCTATCAGTGCTATATGCATGAGGGTCGAGGTATGTGGAAGGGTAATGAGGAGAGGGTTGTGTCTTCTGATAGGTAGGGATGGGAGGAAGAGATGGGTGAGGTCGGTTAGAGGGTAGTAGGGGGATGAGGTCGGCTAGGGGATATATTGGTTATAGATATGGATAGTTATATGGGCTATTGTTATCTAGCCTCTACCACTGCTGTCTGTGTGATGTGAAGTTGGGGTATAGATAATTAGTCTCTTGTCACTGCTATATGCGTGATGGGAGTTTGGGGTATGGTTACATAGCTGCTGTCACTGCTGCAAGCATGATGGGAGAAAGCTTTGTGTCGAGAATAAGGGGGCCTTCTCTGAGAGAGAGAGTTGAGAAGGTGGTCTGAGGGAATGGTAGCGCCAGGCACTGAGAGAGATATTTGTGTCAAGAAGGGGGGCCTTCTCTGAGAGAGAGAGTTGGGAAGGTGGTCCGAGGTAATGGTAGCGCCAGGCACTGAGAGAGAGATTTGTGTCAAGAAGGGGGCCTTCTCTGAGAGAGAGAGAGTTGGGAAGGTGGTCCGAGGGAATGGTAGCGCCAGGCACTGAGAGAGATATTTGTGTCGAGAAGGGGGGCCTTCTCTGAGAGAGAGAGTTGGGAAGGTGGTCCGGGGTAATGGTAGCGCCAGGCACTGAGAGAGATATTTGTGTCAAGAAGGGGGGCCTTCTCTGAGAGAGAGAGTTGAGAAGGTGGTCCGAGGGAATGGTAGCGCACCATTGCCAGGCACTGAGAGAGATATTTGTGTTAAGAAGGGGGGGCCTTCTCTGAGAGAGAGAGTTGGGAAGGTGGTCCGAGGGAATGGTAGCGCCAGGCACTGAGAGAGATATTTGTGCCAGGCAAGGGGATGCAGGTGGTCAGGAATATCAATGTTCTGTCAAAAGCAGCACTGGGGCATGGCTAGTGTACGCAGGGGTGGGGGTATAGAGCAAAAGTTAAAGGGGGAAGGGGGTAATCATATAGATGATTAACCACTATATCTTTACATTCTGACTCAAATTCAATAAATAACAATCCTCAAAAAAATCTGAATTTAAATTGCATTTAATTGCACCTGGTCAGGACATGGGCACTGGTTATGGGTTATAGGTAGAAGGATGGAGGGGATTGGGAAAAAGGGAGGGGGGTTGGCGGATCAACCCCCCACCCACATATATGGCTCCGCAGGGAATATCTCACCAGGCTCCAAGAGTGAGGCACTATGGACCCACCCACACCACAGGTGTGTAGGATGGTGGGAACGCGGCCTTGCTGGAGGGGGCTGGGTGGGCCTTGGACTCCAAGGGGGAGACACTATGGACCTACCCACATTCCGTTGTGTAGGATGGTAGGGCCGCGGTTTCACCTTGGGTGTCTGGGGGGGCGGAGGGATTAGTGTAGTGGAACGGACGGCACGGGGGAGGGTTGGCGGATCAACCCTCCACCCACATATGGCTCCGCATGGAATATCTCACCAGTCTCCAAGAGTAAGGCACTATGGACTCACCCACACCACAGGTGTGTAGGATGGTGGGAACGCGGCACTGCTGGAGGGGGCTGGGTGGGCCTTGGACTCCAAGGGGGAAACACTATGGACCTACCCACATTCCGTTGTGTAGGATGGTAGGTCCGCGGTTTCACCTTGGGTGTCTGGGGGGGCGGAGGGATTAGTGTAGTGGAACCGGGGGAGGGTTGGCAGATCAACCCTCCTCCCGGAAATAATCGCAATGGTTGTAACGGGCATAACCGTTGTAATGGGCGTGACCATTGTAACAGGCGTAACGGGTGACCGGTAGAGCGGGCGTGACCGGTAGAGCGGGCGTGACCGGTAGAGCGGGCGTGACCGGTAGAGCGGGCGTGACCGGTAGAGCGGGCGTGACTGGTAGGGCGGGCGTGACCGGTAGGGCGGGCGTGACCGGTAGAGCGGGCGTGACCGGTAGAGCAGGCATGACCGGTAGAGCGGGCGTGACCGGTAGAACCGGCCTGATGGGTACAACGGGCGTGACGGGTACAACGGGCGTGATGGGTAGAATGGGCGTAATGGGTAGAATGGGCGTAATGGGTAGAATGGGCGTAATGGGTAGAACGGGCGTGATGGGTAGAATGGGCGTAATGGGTACAATGAGTAAAACGAGGTGAAAGGTTTATCATTCTTGCAATTGCCATTAGATAAAAACTTGATTAGAGCATTGGTGGGAGGGTGGGGTGCAAACTGAATGTAAATTGCTCTATCATTATACTGAGTTGTAGCAGCTTGTTTTATTAGGTGCCCTACAGGGGTTCCTAACATCTCTCACTTGACCGGGTGGGAGTCATGCTATTTATCATTATGAATGACTTATTCATAATTGTAATTCATATGCATGAATCTTAGGGGGGAAGGTGTGTAGAATATGATCCTCCTGTATAGAGTTAGGGGGAAAGGTAAATACATGTGTGTAGGTGTGTGTGAAAGGGAGGGGGGTGGAAGAGGCGTGTATACATAGATCTATGTGTATATGCTGAGCTGGTGATGGTGGTCAGTGAGCATGCCTATAATTGTGCATGCTCAGGATGATGCACTGACCACCAGGGGGAGAGCTCATGAGCAGCTCTGGGCAGAGGGGAGGGGGTAGCAGGGGTTCTGCTGATTGGTCAAGGGTCAGCAGCAGCCACACTGAGGCTGCTGCATGTACTTCGATGTAATTGCATATATACTGTGTGATGTTGGAAATATAATCAGAACTATACTGCACTTCGAGTTGGCCTTACTCTTTCCTATTTTACACTGGGTCGTAGTATAGTCTACATTTTTTTACTACAGTCATACATATGATATAATATGAGAGTCCCGAAACATATGTTTATTTTATAACAATTTATTATGTATTTATATAACTGTTACTGTGTGAGATATGGTTCATATACCTTATAAAATATCCCCCACTTGGCTTTTGTTTGCCCCCCCACTGTTCTATTATTGGGTGCAATCTACAACTCTAACCTCTGCTATAGGGAGTGCCTCCATCCGGGTGTGCAGGGTCTACATACCTGCCCAACTTGAACTGTAGTGACATGTAGGCGGGCCTTACAATGCAAATTAGCAAGCTATAGGAGCAAAAAGGTGTGTCTAAATGCGAGGATACTGAGGCTTTAACTTGTAGAATCACAGCAATTCAATGGCAATTCCATTTTACTTTAAGTCACTCCAATATAAAACCCTGCCATGAGCAATTTCCACCGCTGCTCTCTTGAAGCCATGATTGATGTTAAATGACCTCAAATAATTTCAGAGTATGCATTTAAATCCATTTAAATACCCTCAGTGTGGCCTCAAGTGAAGCTACAAGTGAAGCCATTCTAATTGGCACTGAGCTGAATCGTGCTTTTCAAAATAACATCTTCTGGAACTTTATAAGGAGATCCATGCTTTTCACTTGTCTCCACAGTCTGGAAGGCACCTCCAGCATCCACACGCGAGCAAGGCAACCCCCAAGTCTTCCATTGATGTTTTTAGTCTTAGAACCATTGTGGGTTATCTATAGGATGGTATTCACCAGAAAAGTAATGAGGTATCTGATACTGACAAGTCCTATCCTATCTTGCATACACAAGTATTAATGTGTCTGGAACAAATATTATGCCCATCCCTTAAAAATTACCAATTTCAACCGTGGAACTTTATAATGTCTTTTGGTATCATGGTGGTATTGTTTCTTGGGTGTATCTGATACAAAATGGGTGAAGCAGCCTAATTGGTCATTGTAATTTTACCTTTGAAAATGTGGACAATTTCTGTTCTTCATAAGCCTGCATCCAACCGTGAGCTTTTCCCCTTTATATCTAAAATCTGCTGCCAAGATTCTTACGATGACCATCCCCACTGGATGCTGGCTTGGGGACCAAATAGGAGCCCTTAGAGCAGTGTATTTGGGTGGGATGTGGATAAGGGTGTCAGCTATACCATACACAGAGTGTTTCAGCAGCCTATCCCTTATAGCCCCACCATAGGCTGTAGATACAGATTGAGAGTGACTTACATTGCCCACCTTATCGGCTGCCAATGACCCTCACACTTGCTGCCCCACCACATCCTGGTTACAGCTGTAGAGTGCTAAAAGCCTACACGTCCAACTCCCCTTTCCCCCTTCCAGGAAAAAAGACTTTGTCTGCTTATGCCTGATTTGATGCCAGATGTAGCAAATATGTTACTTCATTAGATAACAAGATGCTGCTCTATGATTGTGCCTCCCATGTTCCCTTTTCTATCATGCCTCAACCTCTTAACTTCTTGTATACATAGGTTGCTATGATTTAGGAGTCAGGCTGTTAATTCTCTGGCTGATTGTTAGTAAGGCAGTGGCTTTTCTTAGGAGGAGATATTGTGATTCAATTCATGCAATGCATGTGGAAATATGTAGCAATTGTATTTTAAAGTTTACAGACAAGTTTCCGGGTGACTGAGTAGATAATTAAAAAAACATCCCATGCTTCAGATTTTGCAGAGAGAGCAGGTGGTAGTAGACCAACTATCAGTCACTTTATTAGTTTACACAGCCCTGGTACTACTTGTATGCATATCACGCGCTGTAAAAATGGTATCTTTCTGCTTCCCTGCTAACATTGAGATAACATACTGCATAGTGGAGGAAAACATATGGGCCTCCATGGTTTTGCAGGAAATGTGTATAGAATCACTTGGTCCAAATGTGATAGCTCTGTGACAGTGCATATAAGTTGAGATGGTCATTCATCAAGCATGTTTCTGTTTTATCTTTTAGTCATTCTTATAGAAATTCAAGTAGACTGAAGACGTCTGGTTTAGGTCAAAGACCTTTTCTCAGGACCTGAAGTTGATTCACCAAGCTTCATTTCTGGGAATTTTACAGCCTGGCAGCATACCTTGCGTTAATGGCACATCTTGCTCTCTCCAGCATTGTCCTATTCTAAGAACGATGACACAAAGACTGTATTCTTAGAGCCTCAGGCAGTGGCTTCCTCTATCAATCTCAAGCCTATGTACCATGCATAGTGCTGTCAGAGTGGTGAAGATTAATTTCCCTGTGCCTCCTGGTGACTGCCTTTTACAGTGTTCATCCCTCACCTGTCTAACACAGCGTGGTGTGTCCGGGCAGTGACCTGTGTAAACGACTCCAGGAGGCAGGTGAACTGACAGACTGATCTACACCTCATTCTGTATTCCTCCTTCATCCCCACCCTTAATCAGTGCCATCAGGAGCAGCTCATATTAACGAATTGTCAGTCAAAATTCGGTGTGGAGCAGTATAGAGAGTCCAGAGAGAATACATCATTTCTATTTTATATTTAATGCATTAAATCATAGTGTATCCCTTGAAATACATATAGTGAATTTACTGCTTAAGGCTCTGTTCTACTTTCCAGACCTGTTTAACATACATCAAAACTGCAATATTTCCTCACTTAGACCATTAGAAATTTCAAAATTTTCTGACCAATTAATTGTTGTTTAACTAGTATTCTTTGATTCACAATAACTAATATGGCAATTGATCCCTGTTTTTCTAAGTATCTCTCTCACCCATTCTTCCAGATCTATGCTCCAACGAAAAGATAAAACCTTTGATGTGAGACGGAATCCAAAACAATGTGCTTTAAAATAGAGACTCCTTGCATAAAGCCGCCTCCCTCTCTGTGAAGTGTTGTCTTCAACGCATCAAATTGTGAATAAATGAGACCCTCTTGTCAAGGCACCTTAACACCTAAGAGGAGGGTGGAGCCTTCATTTATGTTGTGGAACTATCTACACATAGTCTTACTAGTACCTAGAACGAGTTGCACAGTATAGGGGGGGGCTTATTGAAAAGGAAAGGAGGGTCTGTCATGGAGTTACATAGAGGGTGTGCAGACAGTGGCTGAGGGAAGGATAATGGCGGACACCGGATTACAGAAAGGCTGGCCCAGGGAGTCCTATGAGACATACCTGTAAGGCTCTTTGCGGTTCATCTGTATCCTTAGACTTAACAGGAACTAATTGAGGATAAGACCCTACTCTGTGCCTCTAATGATGACACAACCATAAAGCAGACAAAGGAATACTAAAACCGCTGAGCACAGCACACCCCAGGCTACAGGGGAAACTTGAAACAAGGCGAATTATTACATTTATCCCTCTAAGAGTAACCCTTTTGATATTGGATATTGATTGTTGTAATTCTCTACAAACAAACCAGAATTAACTCATAAAGAAGTACTGATTTCAGACAGTGTTTGGAAGATTATTGCCCGCTGGGCATATTGTGTAACTTGAACCGTCGTTGGCCACCATTACTCCAACCATTGTCAGTCAGCACATTGCACTATAAAATAAGTTTGCTTTCAATTCCCCTGCACAGATAAGATTTGGTATGGCTCTTCTGGATGTTTGCTGAGCAACATGTATACCAAAGGCCACTATGTATAGACTAAGTAGTACTGTCTACTGATTCTGTGTGGAACCAAGTGAGGTATCTTAAACATATACAATGTACTATATGCTTTTGGGACAGTAAACCTGCCTACTGCATTATGGATGCATGGAATTGACTCTTAGTTAAACCACTACATATACAGCTTTCTCTGATTCACCTCATATCTAAATCTGAGCTACTTTGTCAAGCACTACTGACTGTAACTATGATGGATCCCCTGCTGGATTGCATGGGTGTCATTTACCTTGTAGTAGTATAATGGAATAACTAGCCTGAAATGCTTATCCCAGCTAGCAACTTGACCCATGTCTAGCAAGGTCATCTTACTACTAGACCATCAGGACCTGGCTGCCATGCTGAACTATGGGACCCCCGCTCTTATCTGTACCCCTACGTACGTGAATGTGCTACCAGCCATTTTGAAGGAAGTGAATACTCAACTTATCATAGATATACAATAAGGGAAGGGAAGCTTTGTTATAATCTCCTGCATGTGCAGGCCAGGAGCACTATCGCATTCTCTATGAAAAACAAAAACTACATATCCCCTCTCCCAACGAATTTGAAATAGAACAAATATGAAGAGAGTTCCATCCTTTAGAGTATCAAATAAAATTACCAAACTCAAAGGAATAGGATGTGGTTCCGAATGAGGGTACACTGTAAGCCTTTTGTCAGCATTCACCCAATCCGGATGTATATATGATGCCTCATATCTATTCGACTTTACTACACGCTGAGCATAGGTCAACCACTCTATCCTCTTATAAGGGGCTTGCTGCCTTTCATGTCCTTTCTAGTATTCGACATGAAGGACAACGTTTCTAACCTAGGCCCTAACCCTCATCCTCATCATCATGGATGTGCCGGGCTCAGGACTGTAAGGATGGTAGCTGCTTAGTGATAGAGAAAGGCTCATTTGTTGCCAAAGGGGGCAGCTGGTAAGGGAGGTTGTAAACAATTAAAGGCAAGCCTATAATGGTGGAGTTGTCTGAGGGATACAATAACATTGCTTAGTATTGTAGCAACTAAAACTCAACTGTTCATAAGAAAATCATCAAAAGTGATTCTACATTGCGAGGGGTTCGGGCAGGAGAGGGGAAACTCAGCATTGGGGGAGTCTTTTGCATCCTGGTACAGTCCACCATCATGTGCAAAATGTCTGGTCCCTGTGGCTGCAGGATATGTGTGCAAGCGGATAGGTGTGGAGGCATGAGGAGATGGGTTTATCATGTAAAGGTGTGTCATGTGATGCTTGTACCTCTGTCACACTTCAAAGGCAGCCCGTGATGAACCCACATGCCCCAGGTGTGTATACCTTAACTATGGGGCCTTTGATGTATAGAATGGTAGATAACCTATCACTAGTATCAGGTAACCTACATTGTAGTACCAGCATATGGTAGTCCATATTGCAGTATGCCTGTCTATAACTCCCCACTTAGAATTGCTTAAAGGGCCTTAGATGGCATCTGGGCCAGATGGAAACCACCAACTTGTTCTGTGATGCCATATTGGACCTATAGATGGGTTGCCCAGATTTGAATTACGCAGTCCAGGTCCAACAAGCAGTATATATGATCTGAATTTTACCTGGAAGCTGTGGACTACAATCACTAAATACCAGATTTGGACCAGCCCAGTTTTCCAATTTAAAAGCCATATGGAAACCTTTGTCTAAATAATCATATTGTTTAATAGTATGGTATTCCAAATGTATATTGTATATATAGCATAGTACGGTATTTCACATTGTGGTATGGTAGTCTATGGAGCCTATCTACCTATATCGCTGACCCATTAGTAGCCATCCATACACCTTACTGAACAGGAACTGCAGGGTAGAAATGAGGGAGATATCCGGGTCATGGTGATGGCTGGGAAGGGATAGAATTGTGGCCAATCAGGAACCTGACTCATGTGGTTAGAGATCTTTCCAGACAATGGAAAGGCCCGCTAAGCAGGTCCTCTATACAAATTGCAATGATAAAAAGTGATAGAGATCGCTGCCTTCAGACCTTCTTTACAGATAACCAAGACAGGAATACCACCATTCCTCTTGAGGTCGTAGAGACTTGTAGAACAAAGGTATGCATGGGATATGCCTCTAGGATGCCGTGCCCCTCCTATTGAATACAATGTATGGTTAGACTGTGAAAATGACCGCAAAACTAATGAATCAGTATCTTCTTCTACATAATCTGCCGAGTTTACTTTGCTGTCATAGTCCAGTACAGACAGAGGGCTATTGAATATATCTCACAAATGTATTCTATGGGCGGAAAGGTAGAGCACTGAGGTCAGACTATAATTCTACCATGGTTGGGAAGTGAGGATTGATGTTATGCCCCATTATTGAGCAGTTGCACTGTCTATTTTATATCCATAATCCTGGTGAACATACAGGTTCAACCTTATAAACCTGACATTTATTGAAATCCCAGCATTATAATAAGACATGTCTCTGTGTATAATATACAATAAGTATTATTGTTTGTTGTCGTGCTGTGTTGGGTTTTCCACCAGCCACCATAAGACTTATGATTAGTGGCACTGTTTCTTTTTCTTTGGGACCCTTGTAGGTAGCAGATGGTGGAGGGGTATGGCCTGTCCATTGACATTATGCATGAGCCTGCCTAGCGCTGCATGCATGATAGCCATATAGTGATATCAGCTTACAGTCACGTAGACGGTAATGAAGGCATTGCCACTAACTACAGCTACCCCCAATGGGGAAGACCTCAAGGCCAGGATTAGGGAGACTGATATTGTGTTAGGTAAGTATGGGGGTAAGTTGGGGGGGGGGGGCAGTCAGATCAGTGTTTATAGATGGTTTTGATTAGCCTCAGTATTGTAATTGGAAGTGTGCATTATAGCTCCGATTGGTCAGTGAGAGCACTTTTTTTGGTTTTGTTCCAGTGGTTTATTTTCTTGTAGCACTTGAAAATATTGCAGAATATACCCATACCTATGTGTGTACCAATTTTGGCACTTTTATCCAGAAAATAACGTGTTTTTCCCTAACACATCTGACTATTGAAAGATAAAGATATAAGTGATGCCATAGCGGATTCTTTAGCCTATTCCAGGTATACATTGCCTATAGAGGTAGACCAGTTTAATTACTTTTAGTTTTTTCAGCTAATTAAGATATGTTGTGGACAGTAAGGTCTCTACAGACACCATCTGCCAAACGCCGGTGCTGTCCTTAGGCAGTAGCACTACCGTTATGGCTACCACCCTACCACATACCGTACCGTCGCGATAAAGCGCCTTGTCTTGAAAGAGCGCTGGTCTTGAATAAGCGCCGGGGGTATAGGAGAACACAGCTGTTTCTTAAGCACTAAAATCATGACCTTGAATAAGCACCTGTTTTGTATAAGCGCCTGTGTAAGAGCCACGCCAAATTGAAGAGCGCCCCTGCGCTTAATCGCGACGGCACAGTAGCTGGCATTGATGAACCGCTATGACACTAGAACATTGTCTGTTCCTCGGTTTTCTATTCACCAAGGTGAACAATAGAGAGAAAAAAGTAAGGGAGGGATGTAGTTTATTACTTACAACCCATATGACAACTCACCTGTAAATAAGACAGACATTAGTTATGGTGAAATATTTATGTGATTAATTTCCAGTTTAGCATGAAAGCGATACAACAGTATGTGGACATTAAAGGGAATTGCTGGTTCCTACACAGAAGCCACCTGGCGGCAAAAATCGAAGCTCATATGAAAAGTATTCTTTAAGCTGTATTCATATTCCTACATAGACCACTTTCCCTAAATCAACTATTTGTATTTGCTACTTTGACAGTACACCTCCATTGTTCACATATATTCACTGCTAGGACACCCATAGGATCCTATAGTTAAGGCAAAAGATTTTTTTTCCCAAAAGTCATGCCTTTCTCATTTTATCCGTGACCCCCTGTTTTATTGGTCCTAAAATGTTTGTATAGATGGCCATCATACATTCCCATGGTTTGGTTGCAATATCAATAGAAGTAGGGGATTATGCATGACAGATAATGTGAAAATGCTGTTTTCCTATTCATTTCTATAGTTAAGGTACTCCTTTGCTCAAATGACCGTATCATGAAAGTTAGTACCGTGACATGGCAATTTCTTTAGATTTTCTTTTGGATAATACATCAAACTAGCATAATCCTGAGTTATATGCAAAAGTCAATAGAACATCAGTAATCCTGCGACAAGTAGCGAGTGCCTTTAAGGTAATTTTTTTCAAACATTTTTCTTGGTGACCCTTGTCGGCATTGGTGCAAATTGTTTCAATGATAACAGTGATAAAAAGGTAAAATTGAGGGTCACTCTCTTACGAACTGCTAATACCAAAGATGTCGAGAATATTTTGTAAATCCTGCCTACATGAATCTTGCTATGACCATCCCAACTGGATACCGGGCAAAGTGACCCCGAGCAGCAGCATCACCATTAGAGGTCTCACAGATTCAGTTTTCTACCACATAGACATGAGCCATAAGGGATCATATAGTGGGATGTCGATAAGGGTGTCCTCTAAGCCTTACACAAACTGCTTCAACCACATAAATCGTATAGCCCCCTCAGAGGCTGCAGATACATATTGCAAGTGACCTTACACTGCCCACCTTACCAACCGACAATGACCCTCACGCCTGCTGCCCCAACCCATCCCTGTAACAGCCAACGTCTACATACTGACTCCTTGTGTAGCCTTCCAGGAAGATGGACGTTGTCTGCTTACAATCTCTCCAGCCTTGATGCACCACATTAGCATTGCAGATGTAGCAAATTCTGTGCTTTTATTAGATACACAGATGGTGTTCTCTCATTGCGTTTCTAGATGTTTTCTTTGCTATCACACGTCTTGTTGTATACACAGGTTGCTACAACTGAGTCCAGTTGTTAAGTCTCTGTTTGGTTAAATTTTTTTTTACAATGTCTTCTTGACTAATTCTATTTTTGTTGTCAAATTAGCGAATTTGTGCATTTGGAAGTAACTACGTTGTTTGCTTTTAAAAAAAAGTACCGTGGTTATACTTTATTTTTCGGGTATGTTTACGGAAATTAAAAATCCACAATATTTCTATATGCTACGGTATGCAATGAATACCCCAAAAATGCCAGTTTCCATTATCTGTAAATATGTAGCTGTGAATGGTAATATTTTAACAGTAAATGCTTGACTGAGTACAAAAGCATTCCATGATTATCATGAAGGTCAGAATTATGCAGTCATCAAGTCATAATTTAGCACAACACCTATGCAGTGGGGGTCCCTTTGCCAAGCTATCAGTCAGTTAATTAGTTCACCCAGTCCGTGTGCTACTTATAAATGAATATCACTTTCTGTAAGAAAATGGTATCTTTCTGCTTCCTTACTCTCATTGAGAGGTCACGACGGAATGTACAAATGCCATTTTTCAGGGTTTGTCAACCTTGATAGGCCTTGGACTGAAAAGTTGGCCACCAAATTGGACCTTTTTGGTCTCATTCAATAGAAAAAACTTGTACCTTCGCCTGAGATGAAAAGAATTCTGGTGAAAATATTTTTTGGGGGGCTTTTAGGCCCCAAACTCAAAAAAATGGCCCAAAATGTGAAATTGGGCTCTGTTTTACATTTTAAATCAGTTTTTACATCTTCCTAGCCACACTTTCAACCCATAGAAGTTAATATAACTTTAGAAATATATTCCAACCATCTTTTTCAGAAGTTTTTAGGCTCCTAAATGATTTTTGGCTTATACCATAGGGCATAGTGTGTACAAATCGATGTTTTCTTATTTCTATCTTGTATATCTTAGGGCTGTATTTTGCATAGAAATACAGTTTACCCTTACTTTTTCTTTAACACATATTCTGGGCAACCTACAGGGCTGTCAATTTGTGAAGAAAAAACAAGGCTACCTCTTTTTCTCCCTGTGCTGGAGCATTTTAAACAAGATTATAATTTATAAAATGGTCCTGACTTGCTTTCTGTATTTCTTTGATTTTACCCTGTTGTATCACTCTAATTCTCTATTTCTATTTGACATATGATATAATATCTTCCATTGTACCTTATATAAGAATATTAACCTCCTCCGCCCAGCCATTCCTATATAAAACATGATTTTTACTCTTTTTTGCACCAAAACAAACATCCAACCCCCATATTTTTCAAGTGGGTGGTGTAAGTGCTTTAATTTGCAAACCAAACTGTATCAAACATCCAGGTCCCCTCTAGAGGCTAGAAAAAGCCACCATGCTTAATTTCCCGCAAAAAATAGCTAGAATTTTTGTGATTACGAGCTAATATCAGCAAAAAAAGTTAGGTTTTCTCCATGTTTGAGCTATGTATACACATATATACATATATACTTTCAAGCCTTCTCAGGTTTATTAGATGAAATATACAGTGATATATGAAAATAAGGGCTGTCTGGGTGTAGTTCATTTATTAGGCCTGACCGATAGCCCTTATCTTACAAATCCTCCCTGATATAAGTTTTGTAGGATAATTATATAGGTTTTGTAGGATAAGGGCAATTTTGTAGGATAAGGGCTTAACTGATTGCCCTTATCCTACAAAAAATAGTATAGGTTTTCTAGGATAAGGGCAATTTTGCAGGATGAGGGCCTGACAGGTGTTTTGTAGAATAAGGGCAAATTTTGTAGGATAAGAAGGGCCTGACTGACAGCCCTTATACTACAAACCTATATGTTTTTGTAGGATAAAGGCAATTTTGTAGGATAAGGGCTTAACAACGTGGGCCAAGCGCGATGGGGCCTAGAGCCCAACAAATACATTTGTACTCTCCACTCATCAATTTAACCCCCTCCTGTTTGCCTCAGGGATCTGGCTTGCCTACGGGCACAAAATGGGTATGGACATTCAAACCTTTCTTGAATATCTCATCCTATGTAGGGTTATAGCTGTTTATATGGAAGTCGAGATTCTAAGAAAGATGCAAAGATGTTGACAATGGCTCCTACATTTCCCATTGCAGAGTAATTTGATTGATTATGGGTGTAGGGTGAAAGGTTTCTATGTGCATATGTGGACAAGGGAAAGCCACTTATAATATGCAAGGCTCATTACCAGTCCCAAGATTAAGATTGGATACATTGTGAGGTCTTATTAACAAGGTCTCCACACCTGAGGTGCCAAATTACATCCGACGCCCACATTCCACCAAGATACAATTACAACCATTCCAATCATAGCCCGCAACAATATGTGTGAGTATGATTATGCTGAATACGTCAATTTCATGTTCAAAGACTTTTTCTGAGGGCCTGAGGCACTTAAAAAGGCTTTATTTCTGGAAGTTATACAACCTGGAAGCATACCTTTCAATATCTTTTCAGTGATGAAGAGAAGACATGTTTATCATAGACTCTAGCCAGATATAAAAGTACTATTCTAAGAGTTATAACACATAGAATGTATTCTAAGATCTTAAAGCAGTGGCCTACTCTCTGAATGTCAATGCTATGTACCATGCACAGTGCTCTCAGCTCAGAGTGGTGAAGATCTATTGCCCTGAGCCTCCTGGTGACTGCCTTCTACAGTGTTCATCCCTCACCTGTCTAACACAGCGTGGTGTGTCCGGGCAGTGAGCAGTGAGCCGGGCAGTGAGCTGTGTAAACAACACCAGAAGGTAGCTGAACTGACAAACTGATCAACACCTCATCTTGTAGACCTTCTTACTTACCAGTAATCATTGTTATTAATAGAGTAGTAGGAACTGAGGTTTTGAGTACATCCATAATAGAAGATTATCAGTAGAAATCAAATTTCAATAATAATAGTTGTCCCTTGTCTGTTTTATCAGTACTCACTCTAAGCCTGGGCCACCCTATATATATGTATAGGGTCAAGCAGTGTGGGAGTGTCATTGAAAGGTAGAGGAGTTTAGGAAGGATACATCATTTAAGCAATATTTGGTGCATTAAATAATTATACCTCCTGAGCTACACATTTACTATTGATTCTGCTACCATTGTGAATCTTAACACAGAATATTTAGCATTGTGACAAGCCCTCAGTCTAACTTCCAATTCTGATGCTTCCAAGCCTGTTCATTTAATTTTAGGTTTTCATGTTAGCAACCAAGTTTCCTTATACTGTTCAATACAATATAATTAAATATATATCATTATTTAGTATCTTCGAATGATTCCTGTATATCGCCACTCTGCCTTTCTCTTTCTCTCTCCTTAACAGTCTCCAAGTATGGTCTTCATATGTCCCCTGCCTGCCATTAAGAAGTTTATGAACACTTAACCCTCAATCCCTGAGCGCTGCAGATCCTCCAGATGCTTGCTCTGACTAACAAATAAAAACATTGATGTGAGATGGTGTTCCACCCTGGAGAAACACTGCACACGAAGTCTCCTTCCTTATGTGTTAAGTGAGGGGTGTCTTCAACACACCACATTGTGATTATTAAACGAGGCTGCTGTGTCAAAGCACCTCAACACTTAAGGTGGGGGGAGGAGGGAGGCACAGCCTTCATTAATGTTGTTGAGCCATCTACATTGAGTTTTACTGTGCCTAGCGGCTCTTTGCAAAGCTGGGTCGTGCAGAGTGGGGATCAGACATGACATAAACATCATGTCACAGGCGACCTATGGATGGAGGTGCGGTGGTAAGTGGAGAGGGGATGGAGTGAGTAAAAGGGATGACACCAGATGGTGCTGTATGTAGGGCATGATGGATGATATAGCATAGATACTACTCCGTTACCCAAGCTTCTTACAGGGTAGAAAGTAATGGGGAATTGGCACAGCAGTTGATGTGAGAACTATGTGTATTAAATCCATGTCTGCGTGATGAGTAGAGAGGATATAAAACAAATATATGTCCATTAAAGGTATCTTTAGGTTCAGAAATCGATGGTAATAAGAACAAATGGAGGGATTTTACTATTGTGTTGTTCACCCTATAATTTCCTTGCCCCATCTTATAAGGGGACCTTTGTAATCTAATGGGGCTTCTCTTAAGGAAGTCCTATGCGTACAGTGTAGCCAAGTGATTGGCATGAGTTCTAAATTATATGTTTCTTAGACATGGCTTGCTATGTTTGGCACAGCCTATAGAAGAGTTGAGAGAAGACTATAGAGTCTTTAAAACGAAACATTACTATTCATTTGTAAGTTGGGACAAAGAATGGTACATACAATATAGGTGCAAAACATTCATACTTAGTGATGGCCTGTAGGTTAGTAAAGCTCTTTACGGTTTGGCTGTAGTCTCCTTAGTCTTTCCAGGAACTGATTGAGCATAAGACCTTACTCTGTGCCTCTAATGACGACACAACTAGAAAGCACACAAAGGGGTACTAAAACTGCACACCGCAAGCTTCAGGGAAATCTGAAACAGGCTAATTACAAACATTATCCCTCCAAGAGTTATGTCTTCGATATTAGACACAGACTGTTGAAATTATGCACAACTCCAACATAAAGAGAGAATTATCTACAAACAGATCAGGTTTAATTCATTAAGAAGGACTGATCTTTTGCAAGACCATTACACACTACATGGTATGTTATAAATGTTTCTGGTGTGCCACCCTAATATGTATCAATGTTCCCTATGTATCAGGACTGGAGGAATATCAATGACATGTTACACATCGGGGGGCACAACAAGCCATGCCTAGAGCATAATAGATCAAATTGAGTCTCATTTGGAATACTCTGTATATTCGTTGATTCACCTCACATCCAAACCTAAGCCAGTTTGACAAGCACTACTGCAGCTGTGATGGATCCCCTGCTGGATTCAATAGGTGTTAGCTTTTTCTTACAAGTAATTTCCGCTTGAGCAAGTATGATAGAATGGAGTGTCTGTAGCATGAAATGAATGACTATCCTCACTACTAGCAAGATGGTTAGAGCACAGACCATCAGCATCTGCGGGCTGTCAGCACTTCACCACCATCCATGCTGGACTTTGGCTGACAGAACCTTTAGAACAGTGCTCTGGACTCAAAGGAGAACTCTTCTAAGCTTTGTTATAGCCTCGTGCAGGTGTAGGACTGTTACGCGTATAGTTTAAATTCCCTCTCCCTAAAAAAACAAGGAGTTTTATTCACAATGTATAGAATAAAACAAAACAAAAGAACTGGTTGTGTAAATAAAGTAGGTCCACGTAAACAAGTGCTAGCGAAGGAGAGTGAATGATGGCCATTATGATATAAGAGCTCTAATGATCGGCAGATATTGCACCAACACTGTATTCAGGCAGGAAGATATTTGTCAGCATTCATCAACTCAGATTTGTAATATGATACCCTGTATCTCTACGACACTACTATAAGCTACTATGGGTCAACTTACCTCTGTCCTCTCGTAAATGGCTTGCTTCCTTTTATATTCTTTCTGTTATTGGCCATGAAGGAGACCATCTCTAACCTAGGTCCTAACCCTCATACTTATTCCATGGGTATGTGGCTGATAAGTAAAGGATCATTCAGGACCTAAGGGGAGGGGAGTGAATGGTTTAAGGATATTAAAAAGTTAAAACCTTTGATGCATGGTCTGAGGGATGATAAATTTTACATTTTGTTCAATTGAGGAATAAATGCATGAAAGGCATTTATGCAAAATATTTCTGAGATAAAGAACCAACTGAACACGATCATTTACCAAAATCAATTTTACATAGTTGGTGGATGGACAATGGATGGAGGGGCAATCTTATAACGTTAATCATTGGTGGAGGCGAACTATATGATGATAAAACCCCCATCAAGCAATAGATGTTTGTCCCTAAGCTTCTGTGTAGTGGAGGACAGGTTGGGCAGGCATGAGCAGATGGGTTTATCATGTAAAGGAGTGTCATGTGCAGCTAGTACCTCTGTCACACTTCAAAGAGAGTCCACAATGAACCCACATGCCCCAGGTGTCTATACCTTAACCATAGGGCCTTTGATATTTAGAATGGTAGATATTAGGTAGCCTATATTCTAGTACCAGAGTACCGTGGTCTGTATTGCAGTATGCCTGTCTGTCTGTCTGTCTGTCTGTCTGTCTGTCGGTCTGTCTGAGGGAGGGAGGGAAATAAAGATTGAAGGGAAGGAGGCAGGAGACTTATTATACATAAACAGTAAGGTAGACGTGTCAAAGCAAAGGGTGGGGTCATGGTGATGTCGGGGATGGTGCAGGATAATGGGGATTAACGACTTGGGCCCATTAGGAATCTGACTCCTGAAGTTAGAAAGCTACTAAGACTATGTAGCAGCACAGTTAACAAGATTGATGTCCAACATTCGTAATGACCCTCTACTCACCATAGCATAGCAGTCTAATCTCTCTGCCATGGATCACCTGGTGAGAAGATTAGGAACTAATGGCAGTGATGCAAATTACACTCCAAATGACCAACTGGAGAAAATTAATTCATCCTACTTAGAATTATCAGATCACATTGATTCAAAAAGTGCTAGAAGGCCCTTGATGTGTAGCTTTTAACTGACCATGTTTTATTAAAATATTAAAAGGGGGTGTTTTGGGGAAAGGGCCCCCAAATTTTGGAATTTTTCCAAAAAATTGCCGAAATTCCCACCCCCCAAAAAAATTGTTCCCTACCTGATATCAAAAAGAAACCCTTTCGGTTCCAAAGTATGAAATCAGGGCTTCCCAACCATCTTCGAATGATTGCGGTATGAAAATTCTAAGTGGCAAAGAAAAACTGTCCCGTATGGGTCACCGACCAGGCCGTCACCCTTCAAACCGGACATTTTCTCTGAAAATGACCAACTGGAGAAAATTATTTTGTCCTACTTAGCATTATCAGATCACTTTGATTCAAAAAGTGCTAGAAAGCCCTTGATGTGTAGCTTTTAACTGACCATGTTTTATTCCAATATTGCAAGGGGGTGTCTTTGGAAAAGGGCCCCCAAATTTTGGAATTTTTCCAAAAAATTGCCGAAATTCCCACCCCCCAAAAAAATTGTTCCCTATCTGATATCAAATAGAAACCCTTTCCGTTCCAAAGTATGAAATCAGGGCTTTCCAACCATCTTCAAATGATTGTGGTATGAAAATTCTAAGTGGCAAAGAAAAACTGTCCCGTATGGGTCACCGACCAGGCCGTCACCCTTCAAACCGGACATTTTCTCTGAAAATGACCAACTGGAGAAAATTATTTTGTCCTACTTAGCATTATCAGATCACTTTGATTCAAAAAGTGCTAGAAAGCCCTTGATGTGTAGCTTTTAATTGACCATGTTTTATTAAGATATAAAAAGGGGGTGTTTTGGGGAAAGGGCCCCCAAATTTTGGAATTTTTCAAAAAAATTGCCGAAATTCCCACCCCCCGAAAAAATTGTTCCCTATCTGATATCAAATAGAAATCCTTTCGGTTCCAAAGTATGAAATCAGGGCTTTCCAACCATCTTTAAATTATTTCAATATGATAATTCTAAGTGGCAAAGAAAAACTCTCCCACATAGGTCACCTATCACATGTAGTTCCGTTTTTTGCCACCCCCTTGGAGGTGGCGCTACTGTCAGCCATGTCACTGATGGAGAGCCAGCAGGTCTACTTAACTGTAAGAGCCTTTGCAAAGGTTTGTCTCTGAATTCTAAATGTCTAAATAAATACTGCCCCCCTTTGATAACAAACACTTTGTGCAGACATACACTGGTCTTAATTCCAGGCATATTTCACATACGGTGTATACTGGCCTCTATAAGTATCCCCACTACTTGTACCTCACCCACCTATTACCATCACATCCCCAGAGGATACTATATACTGTCACCAGCTGACTACAGACCAAATTCACCTGTGCTAAACTGCACATGTATTGTTAGAAGCGGTATACAAGGCCAGCAGCTGCTAGTGATATATGTATACTTCCTATATATACTATATATTGTACAACACACTTAGCATCTAGACAGACTGCCAATAATTATTTTGAATTTGGTACCAAACAAACAATGGCTTCTCAATCTGTTTTTGTTTTGCTAATAATGCAACATTTTCAAAATAGTATATTTATGATCCCCATCATATGACAAAAGGTGTCCAGTCTAGGGATTTACTACCATATTATTAATGACTGGACCCCGCTCCTCCATCCATGGGACCTTCAATGAAAGCTTGTTTTGGATGTGTTGTCTAAGTCTCTGTGTGTGGTTGTGGTTGACACCGCTACCAGAACCTACAGTATGAATAGGATATTTCCCTAGGGTGCTTTGCGCCTCATGTAGAATACAAAGACAAGGGTTCACGAGTTTTGGTCTGTAGCCTGGGTTATTTCACGAGTTGAAGGTAGGGCCGTATTTCACGAGGCTGAAACGAGTGTTCCTTTGTATTTATTTTTTTACCTTTTTCGATTCAAATTAAATTATTATGGGGGGGGAGCCTAAATAGGCTAAAATGGCTTCTTTCTACGCCGTTCAAATGTAAACAAACCGCCGGTTTGATGACGTCACAGGGTCGTGAAATACGGACATGGGTTATTTCACAGGGGGTGTGTAATACGGACCTCTCTGGTTAAGTCAATGGGGCTGCTGTATTCCATAAAAAATAAAATGTATGTTCAGACCGTGAATAAAGACAGTCAAAGTAATGAGTCAGCTCCTGCCTCTACCCAACCTGCCTAGCTTAATCTATCACCATAGCTTCATACAGGTTGCCCATGGAATATATCTCATAAATAGGTGGCCTCTCTTCTTACTAAAGCAAACCAATTAAGAATTGTATATACATGATATGTATAATATTCAATGTGACAAATACATAAAATCAATACAATTTCATGGTCAGATAGTACTGTGAACCGTCTATCCTATATCAATGATTATGGTTATCATAGGTCCACCCTCATACACTTGGCATTTATAAGCAACCCTGCAAACAAGATCTCGGGCAGAACACGTGCGGTTCCTGAGTCACAACTCGGGATCCCTGCGAGAATTGTGCACGTATCTGGCACGAGAATATGTGAACATCGTTTGACTGTGTCATATTCTGTGGAATTCCATGTTATTTATATCAAACAGAACTTGGGAATCGAACGTTCGCAACTGGGTAGAATCCGGGTAGGTCACAATGACACAAGAAAGGCACGAGATATTCCCAAGAATTGTGAACATGTCCTTATCACAATCAGAACTTGGGAATTGAACGTTCGCAACTGGGTAGAATCCGAGTAGAATTCTACACAGTTACGAACGTTCAATTCCCAAGTTCTGGATATGTTCACTATTCTTGGGAATATCTCGTGCCTTTCATGTGTCATTGTGACCTACCCGGATTCTACCCAGTTGCAAATGTTCAATTCCCAAGTTCTGTTTGGAGGGAAGGCTTAGGACATTGCCCTGTGTATACATAATCATTTTTGGTTCTTTTGCTGTAGATCTGCTACAAGCACCTCCTTGAGTTATGATTAGTGGAGCTGTTTCTGATTATATGTGACCTTTAGTTATTAGATGATGGAGTAGTATAGACTGTCAATATACGTTGTGTTTGTCTGTGTAAAGGTGCATGCATGAAAACCTTAAATACTGATGATATTATCAGCTTACAGTCACATCGATGATAGTGAAGGCATTGCTATGTAGGTTATGGCTACCCTGACACATGGAAGACCTTAGGGTCAGCCTTAGTGAGACTCATATGATGCTGCTTCTCGGACCTCTCTTTATAGAAGGTTATAGCATAGTAATATAATGGTTTTTCATTCGTTATTGGTCTCCCCTAATAGCGGTCTTGATCCCTACCCTCTAATACGACGACCACCATATATGTTAAATAATGACCAACCCCTTAGTGCTAAGACCATTATATATCAGTATTATAGTAAGCCTGCTAGATAGGCTTCTTTGATCTAAGGCATCACATACAGAAGCGGAAAGGGAGTTTTCACAGAAGGGATCTTCTTTTATTTCATCAGCATTCTTAATTTTATCACCTCTCACCCATTCAATGATACTAAGAACCGAAGACAAAAAGGTTGCCATATTATTTCATTTAAAGACCAGACCTCAATTGGAGTCCATTTTGATGCTTTCAACTGCAATCTCTTTTAATTGATCGCCAATGGGATTACATGTTTTACATCCTCACATGCCAGAGCAGATCCACCCACTACAGCCCCCTATCAAGCACCCGCCAAACAGCCCTCATTTGATGCTGGCTGCCATGGTGAGCTAATTCAATAATCCATGGCAGGTGGAGGGCATCAAATGGTCACGTGACTCTTTCTGTGGGACCTCACGGCCTGGCATGCCTAACCCAAGACTAACTCAGCCGTACATTAGGACGACCCCCACACTGGGCAGTCCTAAGGGCATGGAGAGGAGACCGGGTAATGTGATTAGGCCTACTGTTATTTCATAGGATGTGAACTAGGATCTAGGGTGTTGAGTCTCACCTTATTTTCCTATATACCCACAAAGCATCATTGGATTTTTCTTTATTCATTTGGTTTATTCTTTCTTTGACATGCTATCTATAGTTTGTAATGTGATGATAAGACACAGGCATAGTAGATTCGATTTTAAGCCAAATAAGGCTCGTGCTGATCGTCATAAAAATCTTACCCTCCCAGTGCTTTGTTAGGCGAATTATTAAAACTTGTTCATACACATGCCTTTATAAAATAACTAGAAAATCAGAGGAAATGTGATTTGTATATACTCATGCCTCTTCTCATTTCACTCCATATGTTAAACAGTTTGTTATAGAATTTAGTTTCAATAGTCAAAGATACAATAGTAATGTGAGGGACACGGTTTCTCCGAAAATGACGTTTTCGGAGACACTGGGACTCGAACCCGGGGCCTTCCGCTTGCCAAGCGATTGCTCTACCACTGAGCTTTATCCCCTTGTCCTATGAGATAGACCGTGTCTCACGTTACTGGATCGGTATGGTACAGAGGGGGAGGATTACCCAGGTGTTTCACCCCTTCAGGCTTTCCACCAGGGTACAGACCGACCCCTACAGTAATAAAAATAATAAAGATAGCAAACACCTCACAGTGTGTCTTTATAAGTACCAGTTATCAGGCTTTTGCCGATACTTACTCCTGTCTTTTACATCACTGCCCTGCCGAAGTCCCATACTACCTGGCACCAAAGTGATTAGATGGATGTATGAAATTTGTAGAGCAGTAGTGAAATGGTTAAAAACATTGCTATTGAGATGGAGCTGACAAGGCTTATCCACTAAGCCGCTGCCCATTCAATTCAATAATTGACTGGGGCTCTATACGTGCATGGGCTGAACCAGGGACCCATAACGTAGGCCAATAGAGGCACCAGTGTATCCCTCCTGTCTGATCTGTTTGCAGAACTAATCTGGATTACTGAGCCAGGGCTGCTGCACCACACCCTATCCATTCTCTCATACAAAATATGGACAATACTCTAGGTACTCTTTCAGCAGTGTATATTATATAGGCTACATGCAAAATGTACAGATAGATGCATAGGGAAATATCAAGATATATGGACTGTAACTCAAGATGTGTGTTATGCTTCATATATTGCTTCATATTTTCCAGCTAGCATATAATTATTCCCTTAAAAACTGAATGAAAGACAAGCAATGCCCCGAAACTGATGCATCCATACGTCAACCAGATATAGCCTTATAATCGTACAGGGGTCATTTACTATGGGCTACCTTCAGTGCCCCATGGAAGTGCCTTCATATTGTGAGGGGAGTGTGTGTTTAGATATGTTACTTCCACCATGGCTCTGATCTCATCCCTTTTATGGAACAAATATTTTTCTGTTCCCTCAGTCCCCAATGTAGATCCTAGTATCCACCCATGCCCTCTAGCTCAGTCCACCAACACTACACACACAGTTCAGCGGCTCTGTACCCTCCTGCTTTTATGTGGCCGGCAACAACTCGTATTTGATCTCAAACAGGCCACTCCCAAGGCGATCAGGCTGGACATAAGGGCCCGTTCAATCTCCTTTCCCTCTCAAACCTACAAGCGGCCAACATCTGTATACGCGCTAGAAAGCCATATTAACCATGGTGAATTCTCATCAAATGAGGCTTATTTTGTGTTCGCACTGATTGTAATATTTCTTATAATATTTCTCCTGTCAGTTGCTACCTCGAATCCATTGTGCATGTATAAGTAAAATATAAGGTTTAATGACGGGAGGCAGGGACTATCACAATTTCTGCTACAGTACATCAGCGGGATAATGCATGTATATGACAAATACACACATACTATACTTAAAGGGTATCGCTACCTGTTCGATGATCTAGATATTCTATTGATTTCTGCGTATAACTTTGTAAAATATTAGTTCAATATATCAGGAACTAGAAAAAGTAAAGAAAATGGCATGGTACAGTGCTCAATTCTATGGGAAAGGCATTTGAAAAAGCTAGTTCTTAACTAAGCTAAAAGAGAATTTTTATTTTGTGGTCAGATGACCATGCTCTTTTATTGCTATCTTCGAATCACTTTGGATTTGATTAGTTGGCAGAATAATTAAATAGAAAACGGAAACAAAATTACATGTTGTGGTGCTCATTTTTCTGTAATGCCAATTTAAAGAAAAAGTACTTCCTTTGCGAGGCAATCTAGCCCTATAGCCCATGCAATGGACGTTGCTGCTTAAATACTCTCTATGTGAAAATTAGACTATAATGCAAGATTCCTTCCCCCCTTTATTTACCCCCCCCCCCCCAAAAAAAAAAAAGAATAACTAAACCTTTTTTCGAGAAAAGGTCATGGCACCTTCTGGGATAGAACTCCTGATCCTCTGATTGCAAAGCATGCATCATAACCACTACACTACAGATTCTGGTGGATATCTGAAGAACTATTGTGCTATCATTCCATACATCTCTTATTGACAATTGCCACAAGAGGGCAGCACTAGCTACATAGTATTATGTTGTTTCTCTGACATCCACAGGGTTCCAGCACCTACTTTTGTAGCGATACCCTTTAAGTGCTGAGACACCCCTGGTTTTGGCTCTGGTCAGGGCATAAGTATCGTATTGTCACCTCTATAATGACCTATAATATCCTATATAATATAAGATTGTAGTTTGATTATAAATCAAAGTAACCAATATATATGGAATTGATTCCATGACAGTACCATATCTTCGGTGTAAGTTACATTGATGTATCAATATGCCTTGAGTTATGAGGATGCACAGGTTGCTGTGACATAAAAACACCATATTAATCTAGCAAAGGTCTCCCCACCCCCTACATAGGGAGACATTACACTGTACAATTCAATCATAAATACATTATTGAGTATTACCTTGCAATATCACGGGCATTATTGCATATTGTATAATTAAAAGTTTTCTCTCTTCATTTTCTTTCATAGCCAAGTATGTATATCAAAGTTCATACACACAGAAATGAACTGTTGGTTTTAAAGCCTTACCCATACTCATACATCACCTGTATCGTTGCTCAGAGACTGTGAACAGTATCCACCTCTTTATGAGAATAAATATCCCATCTTAACCTAAAACTACAGTGGGAGGCTGCGGTAGATTAGACGTAGATAGTAGAGTCGTCTTAATACAAGATTCTCTGAGAGGTGCTTCCAGAGATCACACCATGGCACACAATGTCAGATCCTACTGTAAACCAGGGGGGCTCCTGGACTTTGACTATGATGCATAGTGACTGGAAAACGCCTTACAGTCTGAATACTATTATAGTTATCTAGTTATATACCTCCTACTGCCGTGGTTTCCCATAAATTACTCTGTGGATAGGGCGGTAGGGCAGCGTGGCAGCAGCGCCTAGTAGATTTAATGAAATATCCCATTGCCTCAAGTCATCTCTCATTCTTATCAGGTTTTCCCCAGAGCCCACTGGGGTTAGCTGACCTGTCATCTAGTGGGTGCTGCATACACTGGACCCATACATAATCAATGATGTAGTGTCTTTGGGTAAGTGTGTGAGGGTAGAGATGAGGGCAATGGATGATTCAAAATAGGGTTTGATTCAGTAATAATTATGCCTTTGTTCTTGGAAGTTATCAGATGATACTGTAAACTGAGACTGGGGACTGTATAAAGTGACAATCCAATTGAATGATGACTGTGAAACCACATTTAAAAAAAGGCCTATGGGAAAGGTCTGGACATATCCACTGACTATAGTGTGAATAAATACAAGTGTCTCACCAACATGTTAATCATAAATATCTCAGAGAAGAGCTGTGAGGAAACACAATTCTCATAGGTGCACACGTGCACTAGATCTTCTGTATATTTCATGGCAGGTTATGATGGGAGAATCAGAGACATGGAAACGCGTGGATATATAGTGTGAAAAACAAACCAATAATCTAATTAAATGAATTGCTGATATCAGCATAACAGTATTATATCAGTATTAATAGTATTGTTTTTTTTGGTCAAACTGATTTGACAGGTTAAGTGTTGTGACACGTGCGTCTAGAGACTCACTCCCTAAACGGGTTAAATTACTAAACTGGGAGTAGGAGCACACAAACACAAAGGAGGCAGCTGCTGGTATCAATCTGTAAGAGTTGGTCGGTACTTGTGGATGCAGCTCACTACAACAGTCCCAGCTCACACTCTGTCCACATAGCTCAAATCCTGAAACGAGCACCATTTAGGTTGTGTTACCTATTCTATACAGTGAAGCTTCTGGGAATATGCTTGTAGAGCAATTGTATGAAGGGATGAATGAAGCAACGTTTGCTGAGCCTCTACAGTATATTGGCATATCTGTGCTACTGCGTATACACACCTATGCATGGAAAGAAACAGATATTGCAACATGGCAGTGGCACCACCTAAACATTACACCATTGCAGCGGACATTGGTACAGCCCTCATCTAATTGGCTAGAGGGGTTGCAGAGCCCCCAAAGGGAAGCCATGTGCTAATAGAGCTGCCCGTGAGATGGTCACTTATTTCCTTATGGCCTGTTTCGATTAACTGCAGTGAGTTGACAAGAACGATCTACATTACTACTCCACTTGTGCAATATAAAACACAACACAATTTAATACACAATAATTATTATTCTCCTATGCCAGTTGTACGTATACACTACATTGCAATATTGCATTTTCAATTGGTTCTCTATGATAATTTAGCGTGCATAGCCCTGTGTTTCAGAGCTTATCTTTACACTAACACACAGAATGGCTCGGAAGTTTCTTCCATAGTCATAATTCTAATAATTTTAATACCTCACTTAGGCCTTGATGGGGACATGCCTAAAGTCAAAACATATTCTATGCCTTAACATGACACTACCTAGGGGTGCTGGGGTTGTTGAGGGTTGTCGAGGTGATGTCCCAGTGGCAACATAGCATTGAATCAACATTGACAACTGTTTGCTCATCATTGATCACAACGTCATGTGCCCTCTGGGAACAGTGTTGACAGCTGGTGTTGTGAAGGGTCACAGCAAGGTCACACAAGGCTATATATACTCCACTGGGCCAGGGCTGATGGATTTGAACCATAGAACGAGAGAGAAGATGTCCTGCAGGTCCCTGGGGAGGCTGAGCTAGATGAATATGGGTAGGTTAGATTCCCTGGCCTTCCTTGGGACAGGATGACATGGCCCCTTGGAGGACTGGCCTTTGATGAATGTTAATTCCTATATGTTTGTGGGTAGGAAGTTTGTAGGGTTATTTTACTCATTTATGGCAACTTGCATCATAGCACTGTTTTCTACAACTCGACTTCTCTTGTCACCCGCTTCACACGCACCTCATCAATCAATTCTGGTTGACGTCCTAGAGTAAAAACATGTTTACAAACAGCCAGGTTTCTCATTCTATTACAGCCCTATATGCAAGTAATAGGGTAAGGTTGCAGTAGTGGCTGGTAGATTTAATGAAAATAGCACCTGGCATCAAGTCATCTCTCATTCTTATCAGGTATTCTCCAGAGTCAGCTGGGCTCAACTGACCTGCCATCTAGTGGATTCCCCATGTACTTGATCCACAATGAAGGATGTAGTGTATGGGAGTGGGGTGACATATGAGGTTGAAGGGGAGGGTAATGGATGATGCAGAATAGGTTAGGGTCACCCCAAACCCAGTATCACGGCCAAAGAATCACCCTGATACATCACATTCAGCATTGATTGGAAGTTAAAATATAGGTCTCTCCATAGTCCATAGGCAGTGATATCACAAAAAGGCTCTTGTGGGAATGTTCTACCTGACAACCTATTGGCAATTTAAGGGTGAAGGCCCCTATTCCCTAAAGAATTAGATTCAGGATTTCTACAAAATACTCATGGAATGGCACCATGTATCCAAAATTATATTATTTAGCAGATGGAATACTTAGTATAAACCATGGATATATGTATACCATTATAATCATACATGAAAACCATTAGTGATGTCTCTTGAAAATGGGTTCAAAGTATTATCATGGAGGTGGAATATATTATTAGAAACACACAACAATAATATATAGACTACTGCCAGCACTCGGGCTAGGCTTATATAATAGAAAGCTAAGTTACCATGGATACTTAGGGATTTCCCCATATTGAGAAGTTACCGGTATATAGGTTATTAATATAATTAATATAATATTAATATAAGAGAAGACACGAGACATTAGTGTGGTGGAAATATATAGTACCTAAATATCAGCCTATATTTTTATTAACACTGAAGTACTATCACAGTTACAAATAGCAGTCACACTCATCTTTTTAGTGACAATAACCAATAACCAACAATAACCATAAATAACACAGCAGATTAGGACAATCCAGCGTCCTGTATCGCAATAACAGAATTCTTTAGCGCCTAACACAGGTCTAAACAGACACAGCAGCTAAAAGATGACAAGTGAATAGTATTATACAATAATTAATATGAACATCAATCATAAATATCATAAATATCACAAATATCATAAATATCATAAATATCACAAATAATTCAATATTAGCAGAATAAAACCTTCCCCAAAAAATAAAAATTTGAAAATTCTGCGGGAGATGTGTACACAAGGAGATTGACCGGCCGACTGACCACCGTTCAAAGGATGTGCCCTTTTCTAGTCCCCGTACAACAGATAGAACAGTCGCTAAGCGACGTCGCGGCTGGTGACGTCACGCCTGGGGATGACGTCACTCCGGGGCGCCACCTCCCGGCGGCCGCTGGAACTCCTAGGGCGCCGCTGGCGCCCCCCAGGAGGGCTGGAGGAACTACCTCCAGCGGTTCGATGCCACGCCCCCCCGCCCTGGGTTTATACGGGTATAGGTCTATACTGTGTATAAAGGGTTAGGGGGGGTGGAATATATTATTAGAAACACACAACAATAATATATAGACTACTGCCAGCACTCGGGCTAGGCTTATATGATAGAAAGCTAAGTTACCATGGATACTTAGGGATTTCCCCATATTGAGAAGTTACCGGTATATAGGTTATTAATATAATTAATATAATATTAATATAAGAGAAGACACGAGACATTAGTGTGGTGGAAATATATAGTACCTAAATATCAGCCAAACAACAACCTCCACACACAATGGAACATTAATCCGAAGGATCACAAAGAAGCTAGATAAGTACAGGGGACCTGCTCCAACACAGACAACTCTGAAACAGATTGATGTAGGTACCGCCGCACAGCCGCTGAGCGCCAATTGCCCTTCCTCATTATAGATTGAACAGGCATACCAAGGTCCTGTAACATAGTACTGCCACCATGTCTGAGGGAATGGGTGGACACTCTATCAACTGGTAAGCCTAAAACCAACGCAAAATACTTGATTCTGGAATATAATTCATCATAAGTAAATGGAAAAACAGTATTACCCACCCTGTGGCATAGCAGGGGGTCCCCTGGATTTGCGCCCACCAACAACTGGTCAAGTAAAGGGCGCACACACCAAGGTGTACCGGGCATGTCCTGTAGATAAACATACAAATCCTCTCTGCCAAACTGATCAGTCTTACTGGTAACAATTTTAATACGGATATACCCTTCCGACCTTAATAAATGCCTCACGCCAATACTGTGCTGCGAAGCTGTTAGGTGGCAGGCTCGGAGAAGGCATCTGTACCCAATCAGGACTGCAACCCAGAACAAAACATCATTAGAATTAGACATATCTAGTAAGGAAAAAATTCTCAACAAGTCAGTAGGAGAAAAAGGGTACCTAGTGACCCTCCTGGAGGGGTCATACTTCCTCTCGATACCATTAAGGGTTTGCTTTAATATAAAATCCTCAGCAAAATCTGAAAATCCAAGCATCTTCTGATGGTACCATAAACCAGACAGATAATTCCTAATAGAAACGGGGGCAAAGCCTACAGAGTCCAAATATGTAGCATATAGACACGCCTGGCTGGCGCAGCTAGGGTAGGGGTGAAGGGTAAATTTCTTGCAGAACTTTATATACCTTTTAGATTGAGCCAGACGAGTCGCCTTAGTAGTAGGGGCAACACCATGGTCAGCCAGGATCCACTGAGCAGTCCGCAGCACTTGAAGTCTCACTGCTGTAAAAGGGAATCAGACATACCGTAAATAACTAAGTTCTTCGCACACCTCTCAACCACCCCCTTATAAGGTAACCTCGACAAGTCATCAGCCAGAACATTATCCTTAGACCTTATATAGGTAGCGTGCAACTCGATATTAAAAATAAAACAAGTCCAAAACAGCTCTCTCAACCAGTCCATACATAGCTTATTTTTACTTCTACCGGTATTAACCATTGCCAGGACTTGCATATTATCCGTCACTATATTAATTTTCTTATTTTTAAAAGCAGCACCCCACCTCTTAAGACCAACTAGAACAGGCCATAGTTCATATACATTAATGTTACCTCTATGTACCCGAATACCGTCCATCTCTGGGGCAGCCTCCTCATGCAGCGGACTAATATCCCTAACCCCAAAGCCTTCCCAACAACCGTAAAAATAATCAGATCCCATCCAGGCGCCGAAACCCCTCTTAGATGCGTCTGATACCATGGGTAGGTCCACCAGCTCTCTCCTGAACAGGGCACGACAATTGAAAACATCACAAAACTGCCTCCACCATAGTAGATCGTCTTTAGTAGCCTGAGAAAGGAAAATAGCTCTACCTGTTTTAGCCTTAGCACATAGATCGTATAACCTGCGGCTAAAGGTCCTACCTCCCCTTACAACCTGAGAGCAGAAGGACATTAACCCACCTATTTTTTGCAACCTTTTCTTATGTACATATTGCATACCTAAGCATTCGTCGAGGGCTTCCTTTAATTTAACAATTTTTTCCGGGGGTAGGGAGAGCTCCATAGCCGCAGAGTCAATAGTGATACCTAAGAACACAGTCCTTTGACTAGGGGTGGTAACCTTGCCGTAGGATATACCAAAACCCAGAAACTCCATTACTTCAATTAATACATTCCTCTGGCGCAAACACTCGGCCTCTGACCTCGCCAATACAATGAAATCGTCAAGGTAGTTAACCACCTTCTCTACCCCATAAGATTTTGCAACCTTAACAATGAAATTAGATAGGGCATTAAAAATATTAGGAGCGCACCTGAGACCAAAGCTCAACCTGTGGTTTATATAGTATTCTCTACCCTTACCCAAATCCCAAGCGAAACCCTGGTACTCAGCATGTGGGGCATATACCCCTACCGACCTATAGGCGGACCTCAAATCCACCACTGACATAAACATGCCTTGATCCAACTGGTCCACTACTGTGTAAACTGAATTATAGGAAAAAGGCTCATATGTAGTATACATAAAGTTATTTATCGCCTCACCAGCCGGCATGGAGCAGTCAGTGATGGGTCTAAGCTTACCGTTTGATTTTTCAACCCCCCCATAGCATGAACACACCTAGGAGGGTGGGTAACCTTTGTTACATACCCATCTGCCACTTCCTGACGGATTATATCACACATTTCAGAATAAAATTGCGGTTCCAAAATAGTTTTATAGTTGCTACAGGAGTACTCCGTGTCACAATTTTCATCAACAATTTTTAAACCCCTATTAACCCCCTCCCAGATGTATTCAGCATCTAAGGGTTTACCAGGAAAAACATTACCGCTGCCTGAGATAAAGGCAGCGAACCTACAGGGTTTTAATTGAGTAATTTCAGAGCCAATATAATATGTACAGTCACAAGTACCAGTTAAGCAATCACTAAAGACTCTAACATCCCCTATATCACGGCTACCATCAATGGTAAATAGAAGAACCCTTCCCCTGGGTGAAAACTCAGTCGCCTGATTTAAACTGGCAACTCCACATTCATGTGCTACTACCCCCGGCGTGAAGGGTGGACAGGTTGGATCCAGCCTCGACACTGCCATAGGGTTCAATGCTAAGCTACCACGCGGGTGAGAAACCTCACCAGTGTTCCAACTCTTCCCTGGAATGAACTCCTCACACATAGGATTCAAAAGTGAAACAGGGCATACTTTATACATGGTGTCTGATACCTCTAGCTGGCTGGACGATTGAATAACCCTCCCCCCCCCCATAGGGACAAATTCCTGACAATTAGGGTTAAGAGAGAAGGAAGGGTTGTCATAGCCATACAAATCATGGGTAATAGCCTCGCTGGAACTACATACGACACCTTCCAGACTAGGCCTACCCTTATTACCCTACTTATCAGCTTTAGGGTTAGACATGTTACATGCTGCTGAGCCATGGGATGAGCTACGACAAAACATACACACATGTTGATACTTGCACCCCTGGAAGTCGCATCCCTGGGCCTTATTGTAGCTGAAACAGGGTCTCTTTTCAGCTCCCCTGGATGAGGTAACTTTAGTACTCTTTCCCCCCTTGGAAGAAATGATAGTGCTATCATATGAGAAGTACCTTAACACGTCACTGTTTGATACCTGCCCAAAAACTTCCGGGCCTCCCTCATCCGCCCTACCCCTTACAGATTTGTCATATGAGATCAGGGAACTGACCCTGTATACTTTGGTCAGGGCTTTCTCACAAATGAGTTCCATGTGAGCTAACAATCCCTCAACATCAATACCTTGTTTCAACATGATTAGAACGGTTCTGACGTTTACAAGCAACAGGGCCTCGAGGGAATCAATTCTGACCCCCCTCTCGAGAAAATTTTTCTGGGCAAATTCTGAATGCTTACTAGACTTGGATCTTGTTCTGGATCTCTTGCGACGAGCGCCCTCGGGTTTGGCGAAGCCCTCGAGTCATCAGATTAGTCCCTCTCAGACCTTGGTGGAGTTTCTTGACGCCTCCTCCTGGGCCTGCTCTGGCGACTGGTCGAGCCCTCGGGAACCCTGCCGCCCTCGAGACTCTTCTCTACCGACTCCTGGACCTTCTCCACCATCGACACCAACCGAGTGAAACCTCCTTCCACCCTCGCCAATCGGCCCTCGGATTCTGCGACAGCTGCCCTCGTCCTCTCGAGAAGATCCCTCGTTTGGGCTGCCCCGCCCACATCTTCTTCAGCCTCGGCCGGCCGGCCCGACTTCTTGGGAGTTTTCTTCACACGACCCATTGTAACTTCTAGACCGCCTCGGTAGCTTGGTAACTCAAGTAAACCTCGGGAAAAGCCTCGGGAGAAATTTGAAAATTCTGCGGGAGATGTGTACACAAGGAGATTGACCGGCCGACTGACCACCGTTCAAAGGATGTGCCCTTTTCTAGTCCCCGTACAACAGATAGAACAGTCGCTAAGCGACGTCGCGGCTGGTGAGGTCACGCCTGGGGATGACGTCACTCCGGGGCGCCACCTCCCGGCGGCCGCTGGAACTCCTAGGGCGCCGCTGGCGCCCCCCAGGAGGACTGGAGGAACTACCTCCAGCGGTTCGATGCCACGCCCCCCCGCCCTGGGTTTATACGGGTATAGGTCTATACTGTGTATAAACCATGGATATATGTATACCATTATAATCATACATGAAAACCATTAGTGATGTCTCTTGAAAATGGGTTCAAAGTATTATTATGGAGATGAATTACATAATTTATTCTATGCTCTTACTTGGGAACACTTTTTCTGCACGAAGTAGGTACATATAAAATGACGGAGGCCTGCTGTAATTCAGATGCAAGAGGTATATGCAGATGGTATTATGCATCCAATGAATCTATAAACCGAGACTTTTACATGCTTATTCGCCTTGAATATCCTTAAGCCTGCAGCAGAATCAGTGTATACATACTCTAAATCAAGCAGGTGCCACTGACAAAGTGGCTATAAACAGGGCCTTCCGTTGATCCCAAGGGTCCCTTATGGCTGGAGTGAGAGGGAATTTAGGTCAGTGGGCGGAGGTGGCCAGATGCCTATGGGTCAGAGGAGGAGGCAGGGAAGGGGGAGAAAGAAAGGGCAGTGGAAAGAAAATGCAGTGGAAAGTCTGAGTGTAACGGAAAGCCCTGTACTTTTTCTGGAAAAAGGTGGAAATTATTTCAAAAAAATCTATATTTTAGAGAACAGTAAAACAGAACATATGCCAGACTAATTGAACCCGTTTCCTCTCCTGATATATGGTTCTGCAGCCGTTCCCCCTATTGAACTATAAATATTTAGTAGCTTAATAAATGATGCATGTCCAGTATACAGGAGGCAGTTTCTGGCAGAGATCTGTAGGAAAGTATGGGTAGTTGTGCATGCTTCTCACAACAACACCATCCACACACAGAGGGTCCTGAATTTGCTATGAAAGGAAATGGTATGACAGTGTACATGATGGCAGTGCTTTCACTAGACTTTTATATATCATTACACCACACTTGGCTAACAAAACAAAAGATTGTGGGTGTAAGTCAGAAATGATACGTGTGACTATAGCTGCATGAGTGATTAAACGCCTTGGACAAAGGTAATTCGTGGCGGACACCTTGGATAATTACCCTGTTCTTGGCTTGTATCACTCATACAGGAAGTCACTTGTATCATATCTACCACTTACAGTAAACTCTAGCTCAACCATTTCTGTGTATAATGTACACAGTTAGATTGACTACAATAAGATCAACATGGTCCTCATGTGCAACTGGAGGTCTGTATGAGAAAACCTGTGTTTTCTTTGAATGTCAAATACAGCAGTCTCTGCAGTACAGCATGGGCAATCCTGCATTTCACACACCCATCAAAAAAACCTTCACTAGGATTTAACGACCTGTGTCATGATTATAATTGATCATGTGGCTATTACAAAATAGCGTTTGCAGATCACTCAAGGGGAAATTTAACAAATGTTGCCAATGACTTCATTAAATACAGAGGATCACTTGAATATCTCACAACCGAGGGTTTTATCATGAGGTGGAGCACTCTGGGTGATTTAAGAGGTGAAGAGGTAAAACATAGCCTCTTTTAATTTGAGACTACTGCAAATTTCAAAAGCTCAGAGAACTGTTTTTGCATCATCATTGAAATTATTTTTCTTTCAGATCATGGTCCCTGATGACGATGCAGACAAGATCAAAAGAGGTATTAGTAGATTCTCATGAAGGTACATTTACTGCACGTTTATTGAACTCAATCCATACAACAGAAGTTCTGCATCCAGGAAGCGGGCAACAAGAGGAGAATAATTAATTAATTAATAGTCAGACAATTTGAAGTTAAGTAAGATGTTATTTAAAATTTTATCGACACCGTAAATGTGGTGTACAATGACCGTACCGTCAGGCGATTGCTGCAGGTTGTGCCAGATTGAGTACATAAACCAGTCTCCACACATCTATAACACTTAACCTTCCCAGACTGTCCCATACCTTCTTATTCCAGCCACTTCCGTCTGCACGTCCCAGATCGCTCACCGTCCCAGGAGGCCATCTTGTTCAAACCACTGACATTAAGAGGAGGTCCAGCCCCTCTATAGTGGTCTTTTCTCCAGCTCACATTCCAAAGTCACTGCCCCCAATTTCCCCTCCATACCTCCTCCCTCGCCAACAACAACATTATATGGTCCATTGTGGGAGAAGTCAGCAAGGTTGTGGTTTTCCATGCAGGTAGTCACTATGCTGATCCGAACAGAGTTGGGAGATGATCATAAATGTGGCACCAGGTAAAGAAATCTATAATATATTAATATTATCATGAAAACTACTGGCCCTACTGATTTGGGGCATGATTTGAAACTTAACACAAGAGATGATGTCGCACATGGAGAAACAAGAGAGAACTACCTCCTCCTCACTCAGTTGCTTGTGGCAGGAGTGTTGTGTGAGTCTTTGTCTGTGGGTGTGATTAACTCATCCCCCTGGACATACAGTATGAATGGGATATTTCCCTAAGGAGCCCTGCCCTCCTGTAGAATACAATGTATGTTCAGACTGTGGATAAGGACAGTAAAACTAATGAATCAGCACTTTCTTCTACCCAACCTGCCCATCCTACTCTGCTATAATAGCTCAATCCAGGTAGGAGCCAGTTGAACATTTTTCATATATAGTAAGTGGTTTCTCTTATAACTAAGGTACTTCAATTAGGCATGGACACATGCATACCAGAGTTGAGATTTCAAACGAAAAAACAGGTAATGGTCAATTATGGATAAAAGATATAAACTAATACATGAAGTTTTATACACATAGAATATGTAGGTATGCATGGTTTGGAAATGAAGGTGCTTTGAACCAATAAATAGTTCATCCTCAAGATATATGGATATGAATAGAATTATCCTTTTATGTTTGGAGAGGGAGAGTACTGTGGTAGGAGAGCAAGGATTGCTATCATGTCCAAGTGTCCAGTTGCACCATGGTTTATCTAATATCTATCATATGGGTTAACATAAGACTGTGATTTATTAAAAGCCAAGCAATAGAATAAGAAGACGGGTTGAAATTATTTTGGTCCCCCCCTCCAGGCAGGTTGAAATTGAGTGCGGCCACCGCCTTTGAGCTATAGTAATGCGCTGGCTTTTCCGCTAAAAAGGGGTGTAATTTTTTTGGGCCCCCCCCCTCAAGGGGTCAAAATCTTTTTGCCATTAGACATTATGCATTGGCCTGCTTAGAGCTGCATGCATGATAACCTTATTGTGATATCAACTTAATGACACATAGACAGATAATGGAGGCATTATCAAGTAGACTCAGGCTGAAAGACCTTAGGGCTAGGGTAATAACGGTGAGGCCATCATGATCTAATGTGGGTATGGGCAGGAACTCAAGGAGAAAGTCAGGGTACTGTTGTTGGTTATAATTACCCTCAGTATTGTAATTGGAAGTTTGAATATCTTGTTGGAGAGTGGGAGTATTTTGGTTTTGGAGAGGGTGAGTTTATATAAATGTGGGTGAGATGTACCCTAATTGGAGAATTGGGTTCAATAAGATAGCTGTCTCTTTGCTCCATTCCTCGTTCATAGAGGAATAAAGAATGATGCTCCAAGAAAGTTTTTATTAAGCCTATACATTAAACAATAATTCTCCTCCTTAGCGCAGCAGTGCTGTTGAAGGATAATGCAGATTAAGGCACATCCTAATAAAGTTATTTATAAGAGGCTATCACGCGGGTCGGCCCGGGCTAAAGGAGCACAGTAATAAGCCCTGTGTGTCAAATGGATGCAGCTTCTTGGGCCTTTGGAAGATTACAACGCTGGCTCTTTCCCCGACATTCTAGGTCCTAAGATGATCTTGTCTACTATTATGATAAAGCATCAAGATTCATTTTTAAATTTGACCTGTATTCTTAAATTCTATTACCTCTCACGAATCCTGTGATTTTATAAGAACCAACCACATAAAAAAAGCCATATTCAGAGACCAGACCTCAATCAGAGTCCATTTCAATGCTTTCAACTGCAATCTCTTTTAATTGATCGCCAATGCGATTACATGTTTTACATCCTTACATGCCAGAGCAGATCCACCCACTATTGCTCCCTATCAGGCACCCCCCAACTAGTAAATTCAACGATAAGCTAATTCAATAACTGTGGGCAGGTGGAGGGCACAAAATAGTCACGTGATTCTTTCTGTGCCTCACAGCCTGGCAGGCCTAACCCAAAACTAACTCAGCGTTACATTAGGAAGACCTCCCTCCCAACACAGAGCAGTCCATAGAGCAGAGAGGAGGCAGAACACTGTGATTAGGTCTACTGATATTTCATAGGATGTGAATGATCATCTTGGCCGTTGACTCTCACCTAATTCCATCAGATGCAGAAAGCATTAAATACTGTATCTTTCTTCAATTGATCTCATTCAATCTTTGATATATTATATCGTAATAGGTTTGCAACATGACGTCATTGTACAAGAAAAATCCAGTTCTGTACATGTATGATCATCTGCCCGGAAGAAGAATGTATATCACCATGAATAATTTGTACTGGCATGAAGAGTGCTTACTGAGGATCAGACATATGACCCATATGCCCCGACAAACACTTGGCTACAAGTGTGGCCAACACTTTATACTATTATCTGATGTAATGTAAAACGTTTTGCCTGGAGGAGAAGTCATACATAAATTATATTGATTCAGATGGCATCACTACACACAACTGACCCAACAGGCAATCTATCAACATATTTGATGGCACCAACATCAATAATATAACACTCAATAAGTTTTTATGAGACCCACAACCGTCTCCATATTCCCAGGGTAGTATTAGACCTATTAAACATGTAATAGCTGCATTTTTGTTTAATTGATGTTAGGTCTTCTCTAGCAACGTTATCGGTGTGTGCCATGTCTCGTGCTTACAACTATCCATTGGTTTCAATGACAATCAGACCCTCCCCTTACATGCTACCGGCAAAAGGCGGCTAGACATTTTTTTCACCATGTTATTCTATCAGCTGATCAGGGCAAGGAAGAATGGATCCATGGATTTCATCATAAGTGCCTTGCCATGCCTCTTTGGGTCACTTGGCAACCTGCACACATGGCATGCAGTATCCATGGCGAGCTACACCCAAGGTTAAGATAGTATTTAATTATTGATTATTACTATATTTTGAAATTCTTTTCTTATGGAGGGGGTTGCAATTACTCTTGTCTAGGATATGTATACACAGTAATCAAAGTCTTTCGTGTGATTTAGGAGAAAAACATGGTGCATATGGTGACATACAACAGACGTGTAAAAGAACCCCCCAGCAAAAAAAACCCAACACAGGTTAGACAGGACAGCGAAGGCATCACAGCATGTCTTGGTAAGTACCAGTTACTGGGATTTTACCAGGTACTCCTCTCCAGTACATCACTACCCTGGCCAAGTCCTGTACTGCCTGGCGCCACAGTGATTAGATGGGCTGGATGGATGGTGCTTGTTTCCCCGCCAGAGTATTGATTCTGTGATTATAGAAATGGCTCTAATTTGTAGAGCATTAGCGAAATGGTTCAAGAGGAAAAATGTGTGTGAACTGCATTACATGAGCGGTTAAGGAGTATAGAGTGGGGCGATGTTTTACTTCATGAACAAGAGAAAAGGTAAAGCTTCAACACAGCTGTATTGCTGTATCATATTACTTTTACGTTCTTGGATGTATTCAACATAAAATAGCAGTAGGCGTACCTGCTGTATCCAATGGTACTCTTTTGTATTCATTTCTAACATAGGATGTGATCTGTCTTTGAATCATGCCATTAAATTACTATTATCACTGATAAAGTCCTAGAAATTGAAAAATAAAGAAAAGTAGGAATGATTGCTAAATCCATCCCAAAGTATGTAATCCACTTAACCCCATTTCAAGCACATGGTCTGTATTATCCAAAGCAAAATATATTGCAATTGAGATGAAGCCAACAAGGCTCATCCACTAAGCCTCTACCCATTCAATCCAATAATTGACTGGGGCTCTTTACGTGCATAGGCTGAATCAGGGACCCATAACGTAGGCCAATAGAGGCACCAGTGTATCCCTCCTGTCTGATCTGTTTGCAGAACTAATCTGGATTACTGAGCCAGGGCTGCTGCACCTCGCCCTATCCATTTTTCCGTACAGAATATAATGTCCTCTGAGGAAGATGGTCCCTGTGCACTTTCAGGTCAACAAGCCTCATATTGAGGTCAAGCGAATGCAAGGGAAATTGACCTCACAAATCCAGAGCTTTCTGGACACATATATATCCTATACCCACAACACTAGTGGTCGTGGATATTGCGGGCTACACCAGCAGCTCTTGGCACCAGCTGCCATCATCTTTGCCATCCCTACATTCCATGTCTGGTCATACCTCCGATGCTCCTTCTGCTAATGCAAGATATCCAGGGCTTCCGCTGTTGTATCTCAGCGAATCCATTATTACCACCTCCTACTGCCATGGCTGACCATATATTACTGGGTGGCTAAGGTCGAGGTGCAGAATGGCAGCAGCGCGTGGTAGATTAAATGAAATACCACATTGCCTCAAGTCATCTCTCATTCTTATCAGGTTTTCCCCAGAGCCTACTGGGCTCAGTTGACCTGTCATCTAGGGGTGCTGCATAAACTGGACGCACAATCAATGATGTAGTGTATGGGGTTATTAAGGTCGGAGGAAAGAGATGAGGACCATGGATGATTCAGGGTTTGGCTACCCCAAGCCCAGTACCACAAGTAGACAAGTCCCAATACTTGCATGCTACTTAAATTAAATTATTTGGAAGCCTACATAGTGTTGCCTTCACACGGAAGACATTTTTGGGCATTTCCATGGTTAATCTTGAAGGACAAGTAGAGAGGTGAGATCAATGTACCCATGCACCAACATAGATAGGTAGACTAATTCAATGATATGCCTTTGTTCTTGGAAGTGTTCAGCTTGTGTACTGTTAACTCAACTGGGGCCAGTGGAATATATCCCATAGTGACATATTTTGTATTCACTGCATCACAAATTATAATTGAATTATGAAAAAGGTGTCAGAAAAATCAGTTCCCACATGCACACATATCAACTAGATCATCATGTGTCTGTCATAAGTCATGATTTGGGAATCAGAAAGATGGAAATGTGTGGATATTGATATAAATGTTATGAGGAATTATAGGCCAATAGCTCAACAGAATAAACTGACTGGTAATATCACAACAACAGTTTATTTATTTGTTTTCCTTTAGTGTCTATGGTTCAAATGGTGAAGAAACATGTATGATCACACACTACGATTCAGGAACGCCGTTGCTGTCATCTAGATAGAGGGTCATTGCTCAGGCTTTACAAAACATAGATGATGGCCCCTACGATTCATTCATCTGACTGTTGTGTTCGGATAAAGGGTGATTGTACAGGTAGTGGCTGAGAAAACTGGGAAGTTGAGTCCCTAAATTGATCAAATAACTAAACTGAGTAGGAGCACACAAACACAAAGGAGGCAGCTGCTGGTAGCAATCTGTATGAGCTGGTCGGTACTTGTGGATGCAGCTCACCACGATGGTAGTCCCAGCTCACACTCCGTCCAATCAGCACAGATCTTGAAATGTGCACCACTTAGGTTGTGCTACCAATTCTGTACAGTTCTGCTTCTGTGAATATATGCTTGTGGATCATGCACATGAAGGGGTGAATGGGTAAACTTCTCATTTGAGCTTGTTCAGCATATTGGCTTACACACCTGTATGATATTATAACAATATAAATGGACATATATTGCGAGATCGCAATGCTAACCACCAGATACTTCAAAGAAAATTGGTACAGCCTGTATCTCAACGGCTAGATAGATCATTGACAGAAATAATGCTATTCATTTCTTCTGTGTAAATTCATTCTTATTTCCAACAACATTATGTGATATCTTATTTTTGTAAATTGCATTTCCATCTGATGTGAAAACTATGTTACTTGACCTGAATTACTTTTTTTTTCTAGATTAATGATGGTTTACTTAATGGATGTTTATGTCAGGGTTTTTTTAATACTTGGTTTATTATGACATGATTGTAGCCAGAACGTTTCGATACCATCTAATATCTAAAACAATCTTTTCTCCTTTATAATTCCTCTCTCATCATAACGAGGGCTTGGACTCTTTCTCCTTATCCTCATGTTCAACATGGTATTCTTGGTGTCTTTGATTTAAAGGAAATTAGATTACTCTTGTGGATAACTAACTGAAACCAGAAACAACATGTTAATGCTCTGGGAACTCCCCCACCCCCTTTATACAATCCTCCTGCAGAAAATGGCGCCAGATCAGCTGCATCCCAGACATCCCTCCCACAACCTCTTCTATCTCAGGGGCCCCCAGAGACTATGAGAAGGCCTCCAGAGGTAAAGCTCACAGGCTGCTTTCTATAGGAGTGATTTGAATGTCAGCCAACTTGGGGAGGGCAGGTTGAAGATGCATGGGTTGCCTTGCGTTATCGGGGGCCTAGTTGCATTGGGATTAGCTAGGGTTGCTGTTCTTCTAAAGCTAAATAGTCTGATTTCAGTGCCATGATCAAATGATGAGGATTCTCCTGGCGTAAAATGTGAGTAGTATTTGAAAAATAACACATGAAAATAGAAAATGAGAGGATTTGAAGCAGAGGGGTGTTGACAAAGAGGCTGTTTTATGTTTCTTCACATCCTCATGAGATCTATGAGACTTTCCAATCTAATTAAGATATAATAATTAGCATCTGACAATGACCGCAGGTAATTACCCATTAGCTTACACCCCTACGGGAGGAAAACACACAAAGGCCGGCTTGGAGGAATAAGATTTATTTTTATAATGATAAGAATAAATTATTACTACAAATTGACTACCGGTAAAAGTATGTTTGACATGTAACATTGGATGTAAGTATGATATTATAGTAAAAAGTGGTAGACAAATGTTGAATATACGAGGTAAAATATAACTGTTGTAAATGACAGGAATTATGAGATATAAAATTATGGGTGGGTGGGTGGAAATTGAACTGGTTGTGGTGCTGTCTGACCGTAATGGCTGAATGTCAGATTTAGTGTTTGCACCTGAGGAAGTTGAGAGTTTGTGTGAGATCTCGCGAGATCTGTATTGAATGTACACCAGGTGGGGTATGAGTGGAATAGTTTTATGGAACCACCTATATTTTAGTTTTTCTCCACTAGGGGGAGCCAATGCACCGTGCTGACCACCATACATGGCCATCACATCTCCATTAGCTTACACCCCTACGGGAGGAAAACACACAAAGGCCGGCTTGGAGGAATAAGATTTATTTTTATAATGATAAGAATAAATTATTACTACAAATTGACTACCGGTAAAAGTATGTTTGACATGTAACATTGGATGTAAGTATGATATTATAGTAAAAAGTGCCAAGCCGCCAATGTTGTATGTATGTTTTTAAGGGTGGGTGGGGTGGTTTTGAAAGATGTTCATTTCCCCAGCGCCTTGATAAGAGTCTTGTTGACTGCTTTCCTGGATGTCTTTATGTACACTCTGTGGGCTGCTGACCTCCAGCCCCCGAATGTTTTGACCTGAATCTCTGAGCACCCTCCATGAAATGCTTCTGTCGCTGATGCCTTGCGGAGGCTGTGCAGTGACAGGAGCTTTATGTCCGCGCCAATTTTCTTCAGCGCTTCGTCCCATCTGTCCTTTATGAATGGGACTGCGACCGGCCTTCTGGTGTCTGGGAACAAAAGGAGGGGCTCCTGGTCTGAGCGTGTGGGTGCGTCTCTGTAGTGTGTCTCTAGGGCCGAGATGGGGCAGAGTAGAGGGTTTGGTGCCCTCTGCAGCTCTATGACCCTCCGCTGGCCTGTCTTTTGTAGGTTCTTGGCTCTTGTCTGTGTGATGGTCATCGTGTTGCCGTTTATTGTCACACTTCCTCTTGTGAGGTGGCAGGTACCTTGGCGAGGCGTCATGGTCCTTGGTGCCACCTCCCCCTGTCTGAGGGCTCCGTAGAACATGAGGAGCACTGCTGTCCTGGTGATTGTCCCTATGGGGGTTATAGGTAGGCCCATGACCAGGGTCCTGAGTGTGTCCAACTCTATTGGCTCCTTGATGTTTGGGGTATAGTCCTTGTTTCTGAACATGGCATCCATGGCTCTCTTGACTAGAGGGTGGTGTGCCGGTTCCACCTGGGCCTGTGTGAGTGTCAGGAATTGTCTTACGTGGCCCAGGTGGTTCCTGACTGTCGCTGGTGCATCTGCGTTGATTGCTATGTACTCCATGTACGCGCAGATCTGCTGGTGAGTTGGTGATGCCGGCGGCAGGCCGAGGTACCTGCAGAATGCTACGTACGTCCCTGCTGATGACGCATGATTTTTGTGCGTCCCTGGGGCCCTTGCGTGCCTCTGTCTCTCTCTCGCAGCTCTTTGAAGTGACAGGTATACCGGATCTGGAATTCATGAGAGGGGAGATATTGTCAATTGAATGCACACATGGATCTACTATTTGCAGGTTTCTTTCTTTCACAATTTGCATGGCCTTTCTGTAATTATCAGATGAGAGATGAGCCCGGCTTAACAAATCGGCCAGGGTATTATCCTTGCCTGGGACATGTTCATACACTATGTTAATTTGTAGGATGGCTTGAGTCATCCACAGGATTCTGGCTGCATCCATGATGACCTTGTTTTTGCCCCTGCCACTGGTCAACACTTCAACTGCAGCCTGGTTATCACAGAATATTTTTACATTTGCCCCTTTGTCTGAGTTGGATAGCAGAGTGTGGGCAGCTATGGCCACATTTACAGTTTCAAGTTCAGCAATGTTGGATACCCCGTCCTCTACCGGAGTGACCTGTTTGTGGTATGCTTTGTCTTTACTTGCACCTCCCACCCCGGACAAGCAGGCATCAACATATATGTCGTCAGTTGTGTTGGATTTTTGGATGAATGACACCCCATTCCAGGATGTAGCAAACTCCCTGAACCACATCAGGTCCCGGCGCATGTCGGCATTTATGTTTACAAACGCCCCTTTCATGTCTCTGAGTGCATCTAATAGTCTACCCACGAAAAGGCGGGCGGGTTTGATACATTTGCTTATGTGAATGAGCCTTCCAATGAGTGACTGTAGCTGTTTTTTAGACAGGCTCCTTTTTGTCAATACCTTTCGTACCTGGGTGATGATGTCGTCCATCTTGTCTTTGGGGACGCTGATTGTCATCTTCCCGGCGTTGATGTCTATCCCCAGCCATCTTACAGACTTAGCAGGAGGCTGGGCCTTGTCGTCAGCTTCAGGCAGACCGAGTTCCCTCAATAGGTCACGAGCGGTCTGGAAGTCCCTGAGTGCTTTTTGCCTGGATGTAGAAACAATAACAATGTCATCTAGGTACATATATCCATGGACGTCATTGTCTTTCAAGATTGACATTATTTTGTTAGCGATTGTCTGCATATGTAGGCTACTACTCCTGGCGCCAAATGGCATAGTAATGTCACAGAAGAATTCACTCTCCCAACATAGGTTCAGTAGAGGCCAGTCAATTGGGTCACTTCTAAAGTTCTTGTATGCGCGGCTGACGTCTAGTGAGCTGAGATATGCGCCACTGCCGACCTTTGTGAGATTGCCTACCAGGTTGTCAATTGTTGGGAGTGAATGGTGTCTGTGTTCGCCAAAGATAGTGTTTTTCATGATGTAACTATTTACTGAATTTTCAGCGGGGAATGTCATGTCTGTGATGACTCTCCTACTGTCGGTGCCTTTTTTCTCCCTGCTCATTAGAGGGGAGACATGGCACCACTCAGTGAAAGGTGGCATGTCAAACGGGCCGACCAGGCCGCCCAGACTCATTTCTTTTTGAATAAACTGTCTAATCTGAGCTGGAAATTTGGTGGCACTAGGGTGGTTTGGGATGTGACATGTGTCAGATGTAGGGCCTAGGTAGCCCAGCGGGAAACCGTGTTTAATAAATGACAGCAGCTGTTGGTCATCGGGTGAGTTACTAGCATACTTCTCCCAGGCACTATACTGTAAACCTGACGGGAGGGTGAGTCTGCATCCGAGCGAGTTAGGTATGCCTGAGTCCCTTACTGCATCATAAATCAGCGCAAAGCTATGTGAATTGTCATTGTCTACCATATGTGGCCAGTACACTTTCCTATGTTCGGCTAAGTCTAGTGGTTTAATTTGTAAACATGAAGAAAAATCGTTTGATTCACAGACCTTTCGAATTGCATTGAAGTCCGGGCTTGTGAAGTTGTAGGCTGGCATTGGGGCTGATTGCTGCTGTGTGCCCGCACTGTCCAGTAGCGGGGGGTTGTAGGCACAGGCTGCGTCTATCTGCGGTTCGTGTGCCTGCTGACTGTTGTATTGTAGAAGCTGAGCGTCTATTTCCACGTTGTCTGCGTGAAGAAAATCAATCGGCGTGCTGAATTCATGGGCGCCGCCATGTTGGATGCCTGTTTTGTCCGGATCTCGTGTGACGTCACGCTGCCGTGCGAGAGGTGGCGAGATGTTGACCTTCCCGCCCGCCGCTGGCTGATTTGCATGCGTGACGTCATCGGGAGTGGGCGTGTCCTGGCGCGCACGTGGACCATTGTTTATGTTGTCGTGAGGCGCACGTGGCAGTGTTGTTGTCGGAGTCTCTGCACGTGGCGTGTCGTGATCGGGCTGCTTCTGGCTAATGTAGACTACACTGAGAGGCGCCGCGTCTGTCTTGTCTACTGTCGGGGCGCCCCTTGTCCGTTTTTTGACTGACCGCTGGGAGCAGAGGCCTTCTGGTTTTGATATGGGTGAGGAATACCCAGCCTTTTCCTGCAGTCGGTGTATGGATGCATGGATTTCTTTGTCGGCCAGCAGTATGAGCAGTAGTGCTGGTATGTGACGCTGCCTTCAGCGTGGTGTGTGCTCTGACTGCATGACCCATTGTTAAATGCACTACAATGGATCTCGTTGTTCTTCTGCTGCATTGACACTGGCACACTGATGGCGTGACCGGCTGACAGTTGGCCTGTCAGTGACATTGATATGCGGGCTTTCTGTATGAAAGTCTCGTCCTGCCACTTGCATTTGCGAGACTCCACACAGTCCCATATATATTGTGTCCACCTCCTGACGCCCGACCATGGGCGTGACATGAGGTCGGTGGTGAACTCATGGAGGTGCTGCATGATGTAATGTTTATCCTCCTGACTGTGTGCGTTGTCGTCCTGCAACAGGGCCACAGTGCCGTTTATCTGCTCCAACTCAGACAGGGACTTTCTATAGTCCAGTTTTTGTCTAGGTGTAAAGGCCCCGTCCCTCTCTACGTACATGTATGGCTTAGCTATGGGTACCGGTACAAAGATGCTAGATGCAATACCACTCTTACCCATTGTAGGCGCCATGACGAATTCCTCCTGCTGCAGTTGGCGATCCACGTATCCGTCAACGTTCTGCTGCTGTCTCAGAGCCCGGGGTGGGGGGATGTGAGCTGCACGATGTTGAGGGGCGGGGCCTTGCTGCTGGGTGTATTGTGGGCCTGGGTTGTATTGGTGGTATTGTGGGTACTGCTGGTACATCTGCTCGTGTTGGTGGGCCACCGGGTATGGTGGGGTACCTGATGAGATGTACTGGACGTGTTGGTGTTGTTGCTGCGGGGGCTGTGGGTACCAGTTGTACTGCGGTAGCGGGGTAGATGCATGCTCCCTGCTGTACACATGTGTCTGTACAGGCGGGTATAGGGCCTGCGGGGCCTGGGTAGCCTGTGTGTACTGCTGTTGTGGGTGCATGTATACCTGTTGGTGACCGTACGTGTACTGGGCTGACTGGTGCGGGGCGGCCCATTGTGCCTGCTGCTGGGGTGGTAGTACCCCATTAGCTGACACCTGGGGCCGGCGTGTGTTGTCTAGGTGTTGAGGCTCCTGCTGTCCTCCTGTGGGGGCCAGCGCGTCACCTCCTGTTGGTGGTGTGACCGGCGTGCTCCCGTTGGAGGCGGGGGGCTGCTCTTGGCTTGGAGGGGGGCCGGCGTCCTGGCGGGCTGACTGTGCCTGTGGTGCCTGCCGACGCCGAGCGCCCTCCTCATTCATGTTGTCACCAAATGCTGTGTTGATGACAATGTCCATTCTAGTGGTCATGGCTCTGACCTCACCCCTTAGTTCCCTCATGTCCATTTCTAGCTCCCCCATGATGTCGTCCCTGACTTGGTTTTTTCGCACCATCTCCTCCCACCCGCCGGCTGGGCCAGCGCCCTGCCTGCCCGGATGAGGAGTAGACTGAGCGTGGGGGAGCATGATTTCTGGGTCTAAGGGTAGGCTGTCTGGCTGTAACCTGAGTTGGACCTCATCGTCTAGTGAATGGAATGACCGCCTTATATTGTCTCGTGCCCTCATGGCGGCGGCGCGTGCCCTAGTAGCACGATGCATAATTCAGCCTTTTGGTTATTATATTATCACCATAAATGTCAAACCTTCACACAAAATAAATTGTGCAGTGTAAACTCCTGGGATCCTCCTCTGCGTTGGTGTGTGTCTTGAGACTGTGTCTAAAAGCGCAGGGGTTGATGGCGGCGGATCCTGTAGAGCAAATTGAACTGGTTGTGGTGCTGTCTGACCGTAATGGCTGAATGTCAGATTTAGTGTTTGCACCTGAGGAAGTTGAGAGTTTGTGTGAGATCTCGCGAGATCTGTATTGAATGTACACCAGGTGGGGTATGAGTGGAATAGTTTTATGGAACCACCTATATTTTAGTTTTTCTCCACTAGGGGGAGCCAATGCACCGTGCTGACCACCATACATGGCCATCACATCTCAATATAGAACGGTCCATTTAATTAACTGTCATATAGACCATTTCCTCTGTGAATAGAGCCCAGATAATGCAATGGTAGTTCATCTGTAAAGGAGAATTAGTAAGTTACAGTTTATCAAGAGAGAACAGTTCTGTATTAATTCACCAATACATGTTATTTCTCTCTTCATGATTTTGCAAGTACCTCCATAGAAATTCAATAAATTTGGAGTGATAAGCAATGTATTAATGGTTGTCTTCGACCAAAAAGATGGAAAGCTTGAGGCAATAATGATCTCTATTTTAATGTTTCAAAGCCTCCACTCTCTAGCTACGTTACAGGATACAATTTAATCAACAATGGCAGTTGTACATTATATTGCAATATTATATTTCTAATTGGTTCTCTATGGTAATACATTTTACATAGACATGCGCCTCAGAGCTGATATCCACATCTATAAACGCACAGACTGGCTCATTATTCCAATGCTTACCATAGACCTTAAGGGCGACATTTCTATCAGAATATTTTTTTTCTACACGTTAAAACAATAAAGGCTGAGGTTGATAATTTGAGGTCATTAGTGTTGATACAAGGTGTTGTGAAGGTCACACAAAGTTGTACCTTCCAGTTGGTCGGGAATGATAGAAGTGAACCATAGTAGTGGAGAGAAGATGACCTATAGGCCCTTGGGGAGGCTGAGTTGATGCATATCATCAAGTTAAATTCTGGCCCCAGCCTACAAACAGGGCGACTGGTCCTTGGGGTAACTGGCCTGAGATGACTGTCCTCCCTGCCCAGTGGGCACAAAATTCAATTCAATGTTGAATCAATGGTGAATAAATTTATATTGAATCAACATCGACAATCAGCTTTTAATGTTGATTCAATGTTCTGTGCCTACTTGGTGTCAGTGGCCCTGCGCTGATAGGACACAAGGACACTTAGCATGGAGCTCCATTATGGAATTATAAGTAGCGCATGTTAGTATGGATCTGTATCTGAAAATTATGTTTGGGTACCGATTTAAATGAATTGGACACCCTAGAGAAAAGGGCCCTGCAAGAAGAAACTGCCTTGAAACTGAACTGAAAGAATAACACAACTAGCCCTAACCCTTCAAATAAATAGTATCAGTAGGTGGTAACCCTCCACATCTGCAATTAAGACAATTCGACTTCTCATGTCACCCACTCGCTACCCAACCTATTGGTCCATCTTTCTGTGGTGTCAATAGGGGATGGCTGGGGCTAAGACAATGTTTTTTTCCCACCCATTGATTTGGTGTTCTGATACCGAGGCTGTCTACAAAGTTGTCAATGGGTGACTTCCCAGTTATACAACCAGATTGCCACTTCTGTTTCAGCCTTATCTTGCTATTAGCAGATAAGCAGCTTATTTGGTAGGGTTGGCGATTGGTAGAGTAAATCAAAATAGTACTTGCCCTCAAGTCATTTCTCATTCTTATCAGGTTTGCCCCAGAGCTCAACTGACCTGCATCTAGTGGGCTGCCAATATTCCTGATCCACAATAAAGGTTGTTGTGTATAGGAGTAATGTTGATATATGAGGTTAAAGGGGAGACGAATGGATGGTTCAGAACAGGTTAGGGTCACCCTGAACCCAGTATCACAACCAAAACATCGACCTGATATATTACACCCAAAATTCATTGGAAGTCATAATATGGGTCACTCCATGGAAAGGTCTCAGTGGGTCTCTCCATAGTAGGCCTTCATGGTTGCTGCTCACACAGAAAGGCGCTTGTCAGCACTTTCTAGCTTGCCACCTATTGGCGATCGTAATGGCAAATAGATGAATTAAGAATTACCTATGGTTTGTAAAAAAAAGGAACTGTGGTTTTAACCATCCAGTGAGATGTTTAGTAAGTCTTATCCTAGGCTATTAGTCATAAGCTCACATAAGTGCAAGGAATGTCCTGATCACCCTCACCCTCACCCTCACCCTCACCCTCACCCTCACCCTCATCCTCACCCTCACCCTCACTGCGTATGTTCTAGATCATTTTTTTTGACACAAGTAATCCCCTCTGTGCAAGCTTCTGTCATTGTGCACCTCCAAGACTCCGATGGCTTTTTGTAAACACAAAGAATAATAGCCAATCCTCCACAACCCAATATCCCTCTCCCCTCCTCTTTCCATCCACTGTCCAAGTGCCACCTCAACCTGCCCACCCGCCTACTCCGCACCCAACATCAGCCTATCCCACACTCCACCTCCACCTCTCCACCACAATAGGAGGCCCCTGCCCTGTTGGTTAGATTTCGATTTCATCCGTCTCTTATCTGGGCTGACCCTACTTGGCCATGGACATTAATTCGGTGCCTGTAAATAGACTCGGTGTGATAAATGAGGGTGTGCCTAGGTTGGTCCCCACGCACCTAATACCCAGCTAATACCCTACTCACCACACTGTGTGCAGGTTATGGGCACTGCCTGCGCAGACACACAAGGACACCATCATTGTCACCAGCTACAGGGTGTGTGTGGCAGATCTGATAACATCACCCATGCCAATATGCTGTGTGTTCTCCCAATGAGAATGATGTCGTCATTAGTTGACTAGAAATGTAGCTGAATGATAGAAATGGGGATTTAATGTCAAATCCTTTCCATTTAGATATGTTGCTCTCTAGTTTATCAGCAGTTAAAACTAAAACCATTCAGATATCACTGTTGATGATGTCCTTAAATCCTGACATAATTAAACCTGGCGAGGATTGGATTATCAGATTTAGCATAATCGGGAGTATACCAAGGGTGGTATTTGCATCCAATAAATCTATGAACTGTAACAAACCTTGAAGATTTATTGACCACCGCCATAAGTCTATACCTTTACTAGCTTGTTAGAACATCCCTTAGACCTGCAGCAGAACCAATGTAAGCTGCAAATAAGGCAGATGCCACTAGGAAAGCGGCTATAAAGCGGACCTTGCACTGCTCTCAAGGGTATATTATGGAGGGGGTGAAGAGAGGAAAACGGCAATGGGTGGAGGTTGGCAGATGCAGTCAAGTACACAGTATAGGATCACAAGGCAGGGTAAAGAAGAGGAAATGAGACTGAACTTTCATAATACATGTCTACTTATTGGATTTCACAGAATGCTCAGAACATTGTAATGTCTAGATTTTCACAAATCTATTATCAGGAGATCTCATTGATGACAATTACCTTTTAAATAATATAATATGCAGGATTTGAGGTCATGTTTTTATAAATATTCAAAAGCGTTATCAACAATGTTTGTGAAAAGTCACCATTTTTTGCTGCTTTGTTCTAAGCACACCACTACAAAGGAGGCAGGTGCTGGCTTAATCTCAAGGATGTGTTGGGTAGGTGTGGATGCTGCTCACAACCACCCCACACACCATCCACACACAGACGGTTCTGGCGCCATCACCACCATTTTAAGTTTGTTATCGATACTGGAAATGACTTCACCCTTGTGTCCTACAGAATGACACTGCTATTCAATAGACCTTTGAGCATTGCACTAAGAGTTAGAGCAACCACATCAGAGTGGCTACAATAGGATCCCCAACGCCCTTCTGGTTCAGCCATGTGAAAATGGAGGTTTGTAAGAGAAGGTATCTTTTCTTTATCTCATGCCAAATCTGGAAATATCTATAAAGTATCTAAATGCAGCTGTGTAATCAACACCTCTGAGAAATAATTACCTTCACAGTGCAGTTTTTTTTAATCCTAGAACAGGATTATGATTGATCAGATAGCTTTGCAGATCAATTAAATGAAATTTGAACAAAATGTTGTAAATGACTTCACGAAATAAATACAGAAGAGCAAGGGAATAGTTCACAACTGAAGCTTATCTCACAAGGCAGAGCGCTAAGGGTGATTTAAGGGATGGAAAGGTAAAACATGGCCTCTTTAAATTTGAGTCTCCTGCAAATTTCAAAAGCTTAAAGAACTGTTTTTCTAACGACACTGAGATTCTTTCTCTTTCAATTTCAGATCATGGTCCCTGATGGTGTTGCCGACAAGATCAAAAGACATACTAGTAGAGCCTTATGACGGTACATTAACTGTACTGTAACATTGATCAACTTACAATTTCTACAACACAAGTTCCACATCCAATAATTTTGCTTGTGTTCAGGAATGAAATAAATGCCACTATGTATATATGAAACTGACGTTGTCTGCTTTTGTACGAGTGGTAGGACATGAAAAGATATTTTAGCGCCCTAATATCATGTAGAATACATTTACAAAGCTGCATGTTTCCTCTTAATTCTTTAGGAACTTGATATTCAATGTATTTTAGTTTGATAATGACTCCTAGTTGAGGCTGATTTATGGCAATCGTTCTTATTCGATCTAAATTCTCTTTTATCAATTAAAATAATGACAGTCCCACATTACAGGTTGGCGCGAAATGTTTCCCTGAACAGAACAACATAGTACGAGAGCCCAGGCACTTTTAATTTTGTTTTTGTGACCGAAAGGTTTGAGGGTGGGTTATTATGTAGAATTTTCTCCCGAATTCAAAAATCCATTTCTTACAAAAATCCGTTGGTGCGTTTTTCCAATATGGCCGCCCAAAGTGACGGCCCGTCATCTTTTTCAGAAACGACTTTTTTCACCCTTTGGACTTCACATTTCTGCCTACTGAGGTTATCTATACCTTTGTTCTTACTGGTCAGTAACCTAATTGTATTATGTATACACTCATCAGACCAATATATTCATGCATTTCAAGATGGCGGCCATTAAAACAGCAATTATGGACGATTTAGACTGTTGTACTATTGGCATAATTCTGAAATTTTACTATATGAGGAATGGAATGTTGCAGGGTATCACACACACCAAAATTGGTACATGAGCTATACTGGTCATGTTCGGGGTGGATGACATGTGCACAAATAGCTTTTCTCACAAATAGGGCTGATCAAAGGCGGCCATTACGCATATTCACAACTTTGGCTATATCTTAGTAAATAATGGTGATATACTGTGGTTTAAGGTGTCTAGCCCCCTATTTTCAGGGTCTAGTAATACTATGGGAGCATCAAATTTCCTTTCCTTTGTACCTGGTCAGGGTAGCCATTACTGAAAATCACAATTCTTGCCATATCTATGCAAATAATGACAATAAACAGTAATTTGAAGTGCCTACATCCATATTTCCAGGGTATTGGAAAACAATGGTGGCTTTATTCATATTCTGTCTATAATATTATGCCTACTATCAGCAATGGTGTAGAAAAGGGGGGATAAGGGGGCCAGGGCCCCCCAATCACATAGTAGGGAGCCCTGAATACGTCGGGTCCCCCAAAAGGATTTCCCAACACTCTATCATATGATACACACAATTACCAAAACTAACTAAACTAACCTACCTCCTGACCTCCTGACACCTAAAGGCTCCAACTCAGCTCTACCTATTCATCAGGTTTTGTGTGATGAAAAAAGCACTCAAATATCTTACCTATTCCATATGGGGAAATATAGGGGTAGAGGGCCCTATAGGGTCCCAATCAGAACTAAAAGGGGATAAAAGCTACTTTTTAATGCAATTCCAGTACACGCATGTATATTTGCCATCATACATGATAGCCAATACTTTATATATTTGTTGGAGTCGGTCCCCCCCTTGGCTACTCCAATAACGATTTGCTTCCTGCACCTCTAATCAGTGCTTACATGCCTATTATATTCAATTTGAAGTGCCTACATCCATATTTCCAGGGTATTGGAAGATAATGGTGGCTTCATTGATGATTCGTTTGTCATATCTTGCCTCATCTGTAATGGCCTGATTAGCACAGATTCTCCATAGATTCTATGCCATGGCCTGTGGGTGGATGGTGGACTAATACTATAACCTATTTGTCTTGACAAATTATAACCTCATATAGTTATTATGCTTCCATTAAAAATTGTTCACATTTATAAGTAGACTTGCATGTATTAATTGTTTCTATTTGTACCAATAAGACCAAACTTTAATATAATACTTCCTTCAATACAACCCCCTACTTTGATGCTTTTGAAATTTGAAGCAGTTCTGTTCTCTAATCTAATGTGTTAAAATCTGACCATGAGGTGACTTCCATCATGATGATTTGCACGGTACCACTGATCATCACATAAATTTGAATCATCTTTCACCCTTTATCGCAGATTCAATGGTGATTTAAATGGAATAATTTAATACTCTTGTATTGTCTTCATATAAGTTGGGTCATGTAGGGTGACATACGACAAAGGAAGCATAAATCAAAAGGAATTGGATTTTAGGGAGTACCAAGTTCATTGCCATACCTCCAAGTGATTAGTAATGTATCAGTTCAGTTCATTAGCTCCTACAATAAACTCTTCTCACATCCCCTAGAGTGAACTCACTAGAAGTAGGATTTTAGAAAAGAATAAATTCTCATAACCTGCTCTAATACTTGACAACCTGATCCCAGATTATTTGTAACAACCTCCTCCTAAACTAGTGCCCATAACTTCCTCCAAGACTAGTCCTCATAACCTCCTCCTTGACCAATGCTCATCCTTATCCTCCTCAGGGTAGAAGGAGTAGAATATGGGTTAAAACATACAGTAGGAAACAATAGGGCAAACAGCCAGGTTGAGTATGATATATAGAAAGAGATACACAAAAAATCTGACCAGAGGTTAATGCTGCATTCACAATGGCCTAAGTAATATGCCTTCATAAAAGCTGATGATGATTTATTGAAAGTCTTGCAACTTTGTTATCATAACCAATATGAGGAGATAAAGAAGTAAACTAGAAGGACCTATAGGTGTAGATCATTGTACAGCTATAGGCCCACACTCGTACCCAAAGACATCGGAGGCGATCGAGGCCGTTAGGCCGAGTGTCTCTGGGACACCCTGATTATCATAATGTGCTGGTTTCCGACCTTTGGAGCCATACAGAAAGTACCAGCGTGAAAACGACCTTGACCCTGGCCGCGCACATGGGAATTCAAACTTTCAATGATATTAAATGTATTACATCATGTCATTTAATTAATCAATCAGAATTCGATCTAATTAGAGTGGGATGGCAATCTCCACTAGGTTGCATCATGTTGATCTGCTTTTATTAGAGTGAACTACGACTGAACAGGAGGCACAGAGGTCGGTGCCATGTTGATAAACAACCAAAGTGTGGCTTTGTATGAGCACGACCAGGAAAGAGTCCCAAATTAATCCAGCTGTAGATTCGCAATTAGAGTTCCACTACATGTGCCATAAATTTTCCTTACAAGCCAAGACACCCCCACATTTAATAAATGCACATTTGATAACTTCTGGCAAACAAAGTGGCGTAGAATACAGTGGTGATTCTGCTGTGATCTGTGGCATGTCCCAGTGCCACTACGCTTCGCCTAGTGGTGCTGGGCTCGAGTATGCTATAGGCCATGGTATAGACCAACATGTCATGGCCCATGAACATTGCTATAGATATCCTACACATGGCTCTTACTACACATGGCTGAATGCTTATGAGCTAGTCCCATTTGACACACAGAATCTGTGATAAAGGTGGCTATTGCAGATGAGTCAGATTTCAATAGGAAACAATCTGATAAATTTAAGGCATGAATAGGCCTGTAAGCACAGATTAGAGGCACAGGAAGCAAATCTCTATTGGAGTAGCCCAGGGGGGGGGCCAACTCGGCTATCATGTGATAGAGTGTTGGGAAATGTTTTTTGGGGGCCCTACATATTCAGGCCCCCTCCTCTGTGATTGGGGGCGGGGGGGGGGGGGGGGCTGGCCGGGGGGGGGGGGGGGGGTGTGGCTGGCTCCCTTGCCCCCCCTTGCTGATAGCAGGCAAAATATTATAGACAGAATATGAATAAAGCCACCATTGTTTTCCAATACCCTGGAAATATGGCTGTAGGCACTTCAAATTACTGTTTATTGTCATTATTTGCATAGATATGGCAAGAATTGTGATTTTCAGTAATGGCTACCCTGACCAGGTACAAAATATGTATGGCAAAGAAAATTTGATGCTCCCATAGTATTACTAGACCCTGAAAATGGGGGGTTGGACACCTTCAACCACAGTATATCACCATTATTTACTAAGATATAACCAAATGTGTGAATGTGCATAATGGTCGCCTTTGATCAGCCCCATTTGTGAGAAAAGCTATTTGAGCACATGCCATCCACCCCAAACATGACCAGTATAGCTCATGTTCCAATTTTGGTGTGTGTGGTACCCTGCAACATTCCATTCCTCATATGGTAAAATTTCAGAATTATGCCAATAGTACAGCAGTCTAAATCGTCCATAATTGCTGTTTTAATGGCCGCCATCTTGAAATTCATGAATATATTGGTCTGATGAGTGTATACATAATACAATTAGGTTACTGACCAGTAAGAACAAAGGTATAGATAACCTCAGTAGGCAGAAATGTGAAGTCCAAAGGGTGAAAAAAGTTGTTTCTGAAAAAGATGACGGGCCGTCACTTTGGGCGGCCATATTGGAAAAATGCACCAACGGATTTTTGTAAGAAATGGATTTTTGAATTCGGGAGAAAATTCTACATAAGAACCCACCCTCAAACCTTTCGGTCACAAAAACAAAATTAAAAGTGCCTGGGCTCTCGTACTAACAGGAACCCCAAAGAAACATCTAAATGCTGAGTGACCCTAACAACTCCCTCCCCCACCCTTCCAAAGGTTTGTTCCTTTAGCTTCCCCCTCCCACCAGAGCCCCTTGGCGACCTGAGCCTGGCCATGTGGGTGAGGGAACACTGCCATAAAGCAGGCTGTGCTCTTCAAGTATTGATTGAGAGAGTCCACTTCGTGCCACCTTGCCCGTCTTTATTGTAACACCCGACACGACTGGTTTCCGTCCCCCATCAGTCTCTGGGACCGGCAGGGTTTTTTTTGTTTTGTTTTCTTGGGTGGGGGGCGGGGGATGGTCATATACCTTGACCCTCTGCCATGGCGGTTGTTGTTCTATTGGAATGTTGTTTAGAAGCGTGCTATGAGCGATCAGTGAAATAAATAAAAAGAAATGAGGGGAAAAGCCTCCATTACAGCTGAGAAATATGCTCTCCTTTCTCTGAAAGGTCCCCTTTCTGGTGACATATTTATCAAACACATGTTATAAGTAGACAGAACAGAAGTCTCACCCCCTCCTTCCTCCACCCCAAAATAACACATATGCAAATGAACGCGGTAATGTACGGTGGCCGTCACGGCTCACCCCCAAGAAAATGTTACTTTTTTTTTTCACTTTTCCGGGCCGTTCAAAGCATTTCTCTAAAAAGTGTTTTTTTCTTCTTTTGCTGTCAACCCCCCAAAAAGGTATAAAATATTGCTGTCAACTGTCAACATTGGCCGAGGAGGCTCACAGATCTGCTGTCAATGCTCTGTATTCATACGCGGCCGGAACTACATACTCTCCAAGCACATCTTGCTTTGGGGGATGAAACGAGGCCTCCCATTGGCTACAGGAGAGTGTCCTGTTTCTAAGCACTATTTCTATGGTAGAGAAATAGTCCAACGGTTCCTGTGTGAATATCCCGTTATTTCTTCTAATCTAGTCTTACTGCTCGATTCAGATCTCTTATTTAATACTTAATGAATACAATTTCAATACATTTGTCATCAAATAAGTTTAAAATGAAGTATAATCTGATTCATTGTGACACGAAAAAGTTCGTCATTATGAAAAACGTCATCGTGAAAAGTGATGCCTGGTGCAGGACTCGAGCCATGGACCCTTCGCATGCTGGACGATGGCCTTATGCATTTGGCCACGCCGTTTCATGGTGAGAGCAGGGCCCCCACTCACGTAATATTGTAGAACTAAATGATTGGAGAGTTGATTCTCGTGAAATCTCGCCGGTAGGCCTATGCTATGCCGCGGGAATAGGTAGGCCTATTCCCTATAGGCCTCGGGATAGGCCTTTGGTTATGTGTTACCTACCCTTACATGAGACATACACTCAGGGTTGGCTGGAAGTTGGTATCTAGTAGCGGGGATGTCACCAGCCACCACAATTTTTACATAAAACCACCATGGGTCTTTTTGAGGTAGATGACATCATGGACCTGAAGGGTATTATCCTAGTTGGCTTGAATATAAGAAGTCTAATGGCCAAAGGTAGGTTGGCCGCCTTGAACGAGCACTTATTTAATGCGGATATCATTTGTATTTGTGAAAGCTGGCTTGGTGAAGCTGACTTTGACAGTCAAATTAAGGTACATGAACACACTAGCTTTAGACTGGATCGTTGCACTAATGCTGGAGGTCTCATCTGCTATATTTCTAATCATTTTGCACCCTACACTAGTCTGAGGAAAGATCTTAGCGTCATGTCTGAAGATGTTGAGATCCAAGTGTTAACTATAAACAAACCCGATAACAGGATTAGAACAATTATAAATTTCTACAGACCCCCTAACAAAAGTATTCCTAATTTTATAACCGCTATGACTAACACCCTCTCAGATAGATCTATAAGAAAACATGAAGTTCATGTGATAGGGGATTGTAATATTGATATGGTGCACCGGGAGAGCAGGAAGTGTGGTAGAATTTTTGGGTTACTAAAGGACTTTAATTTAAGGCTGCTACAAACTGGTATTTCCCGACTGCACCCCCTAGGAGCAACCTTTATAGACCATATTTATACTAATAGCACTAAGGTATCTAAATTCGGCACTCTCAACCTAACCCTATCAGATCACATCCCAACCTTTGTAGTAATCAAGCACACCAAAATTAAAAAAATAGTGGCCAAAGTCACCAGCAGGGTTTACAAAGGCCATGATATAAACATCTTAAGGGAGCTAACCTTATCTCAAAACTGGGATATCCTACTAGCCATTGACAACCCCGAGAGCCAATGGGACCTTTTTGAAAATACACTAATCAGATATCTGGATGAAGTATGTCCTATTAAAACTTTCCTAGTAAGGAAAGACACACCCAGATGGTTCTCGCCACAGCTGTTAGACATGCTAAGAGAAAAGAAAGAGGCTTTCAGGAAGGCTTATCAGAGTAAAGGCACTGATCTTGAGAATCTAAGGCTGGCCCAAAGATTAAGGACTATGTCTAACAGAGCCATACATACTGAATTCTCAAACCAGGTGAAAGCTACTGTAGCTGAACACAAGCACAATCCAGCCAAGTTTTGGGCTACTATTAATTCACTGTTGGGTACTGGCAAAAATACTAACACTAGCATACACCTTAAGGACAAGGATGGGACACCAGTCCCTGCCGACAATACCAGTGACTTCATTAATGATTTCTATGGTAATGTGGGTGTAAACTTGGCTGCTCAATTCAGTCACTTAGATGGTGACACCTCAATGGAAGAGGTTATTGAAAACAACAACTACACCGAGGGCATATTCCTTTTTAGACAAGTGACTTTAGAGGATCTCACAAAATATATTAAGAAAATTGATAAGAAAAAGGCCTCAGGTGTAGATTATGTTAACGCCAAGGTAATGAAAGATTACCTGCTTCTGGTAGTCCCCCATTTAAAGATATTACTAGATAATTGTATGAAAAGAGGGATATTCCCCAGAAAGTGGGCTAGGGGCACTGTTATCCCTATACCTAAGAAAGGGGATCTTCAAAATTTAAGCAACTGGCGCCCCATAACGTTACTACCCATAATGAGTAAGATCATGGAGCGTATAGTACACGGCCAGTTACTGGAACATATGATGGAGAACAGGTTACTATCTGACCATCAATATGGCTTCACTCCGGGAAGGTCAACTGCCGATGCAGTCCATGAAATGACTAAACATGTCTATACAGCCATTGGTCACGGAAAGCTTTCCTCATGTCTCTTTATAGACATGAGGAAAGCTTTTGACACAGTCCATCATGGCAGGCTACTTGACAAACTTGGTGATATTGGAGCAAACAGGTCGGTTTTGAAATGGTTTAAAAGCTACTTAAGTAACAGAGTACATTGCACTCTTGCCAATGAGAAACTATCTAAACCCACTAGGGTTACCTATGGCGTCCCCCAGGGGTCGATTCTAGGGCCTCTCCTTTTCTCCGTGTACATAAATAATCTACCATCAGTGGTCGAAAACTCCAAAGTAATACTTTACGCTGATGATGCAGTCATGATAACTGAAGGCAAAACCGCTGATGATATCAAGCACATTGGACAACCAGACCTTGACCTAGTCACTGGTTGGTGTGCTACCAATAGGCTTACAATTAATAGTGAAAAAACAATGCAAGTGATTTACGGTACTCGTCCAAAGACTGAAGCCATCACTAACCCTGTTCTCAAAATTGAAAATGATGACATTTCCAAAGTTAAAAGCTTTTGTTATTTAGGAGTAACCCTTGACGAAAACCTTACTATGAAAACACATTTGGCTGGCATGAGAAAAAACTGTGGCTATAAAATCAAAAGAACACACCGAATCAGAGACTCAGTTGACAATGATACATGTCTTGAAATATACAAACATTGTACACTCCCTTCTCTTGAATATTGCAGCTTTATCCTTGACAGTGCCACCCAACTGGACCAGAAAAGTCTCCAAACTATACAAAATAGGGGGCTAAGATCAAGTCAGAGGATAAGAAATCCTAGAGATATTTCTCAAGAAGATCTGCATACCTTATGCAATATACCTAGGCTAATTACGCGTAGAGACCATCAACTGTTGTTACATTTGCATAAGTTGTCCAAAGTACCTGACAATGTTATCATTGCTGACAACCCACGTACCAGGGCAGAGAATAAAATTCGCTTTAAACTCCCGAGAGCCAAGCTACATGTGGTAAAAAAATCACCACTATGCAGAGGCGCAATCTTATGGAATTCTTTGGAGTTAGTCACTCAACAGCTTGACACACGAGCTAGTTTTAAGTGTGCTATTGAAAAGATCGACTTTGCAGAAATCAAAAGGAGACATGGTCTGCTTGCCGCATGAGCTGCATAAAGTGGTTAATGCTATAGCTGTCATGGCTAATATATGAATAACATGTTCAAGCTTTAATGAATCGGGAAAATGGTCGTACAGTGCACAAGCCCTGCCCCATATCTAGAGTATTTATCACTATTTACCGATCGAAAACTTGGCTATAATAAAATAACATAATGTATTTTGACCTATTTACATGACATCTTTACATGACATTGGACATATGGGTCGTACAGTGCACAAGCATTGCCCCCTTTCATCTCATAAATGTTATCTCACCGGGTCGTACAGTGCACAAGCACTGCCCCCAATTATCATATTTACTTATTCATATTCATACATTACATAACATTTACATTCTTTGGTAAGTTCAGTGCACAAGCACTGCTCCCTCCAAACCAAACCATGCTGCTAGAAGAAAGAAGACAAAACCGAAATGTACACTGCACCAGCAGTGCTGCTTTATTTCTTTATACTATCTATCAACTTCTCTCATTACTTCTAAATAGTAAATACAACATGGCACGAAGGAGTCTGCCAACACTCCTCTTTTTGTATACATGATATGGTCCTCTTGGATCTCCATTGATCACCAATTGTTAATTTTGTATCCGCTACAGTCAGCCTCATGGCTGACTTAAAACCACAAACTTATGTAACTATAAGTTAAATGACCTATATGTACATAGAGTTTGTTCAACATATGAATATCGCAGTGTAAACCGTGAATATTGCTTGAATAAAAAATCTTACAATCTTACAATCTTAAAAAAACCCAAAAACTAGCTAAAACCGGGCGCCCCTGCCCCCGCCCCTCCTCACCCTGGATCCGCCCCTGATTAGATGAGGGCAGATAGGCCAGATAGGCCTAGATTCCTGCATACTATACATTTTCATACCGGCCCCCAGGGGTAGGCCCAGACTCGTAGGGTAAATGTGGGTAATATCGTGCATGTGGTAATATTGCGCAACCCCCCCCCCCCCTAAAAGGCACATTTTTCACCTTTTTATTTTTATTTTTATTTTTTTTAGTTAGACACGATATAATTTATATCATTTTAATGCATTTGATCTACCTGTGCTATACATGTAGTCAGGAGTCAGAGATGAACAAAAAAACCTAATAGTTGGTATTTTTAATACTTGCTAAATCAGCAGTTTCTATACTAATTCCCATAGAGGTAATCTTGCCGGGACTCTTGCCGGAATGCCATGCCGTGGGATTAGGGAATGGTTAGGCCTACTCTCCCAGGAACCCGGGGGGGGGGGGGAAGGGTTAAGTCGCACCTGTAGTGACGATATTACCCATCTTTTCCTCACCACTCTTGTCCACTGTCATTAAGAACGATTTTTATAGACCTCAAATTAATTTCTTTAGATTGAAAATTTAAAAATTGAGAAAAAATAAATTCCAATTACACAAAAAACATTGTCATTACGAAAAACGTCACCGCGGAAAACGTTTACCATGGCCGGGATTTGATCCAAGGATCCTTGGCACAATGGATGAGCGCCTTAGCCATTCGCCCATAACGGTTCTTGGTCGGCCTAAGGCCAGAAAGGCTATTTAACCCTTAACACAACAATCTTCATTCCCTTATATGCCTATGGAGCGAGTTGAGCCAGCGGAGAAGTCCCTACTTCAAGTTTTTCTTTGCCCTACTTCAAGTACCCACACATAAGGACCAATCAGAAGTCTCGTCTCATGTGCTCATAGCAGAATGTGCTTGGAGAGTGATACAAAGGGCTGAAAGCAAATTTGTTTTTTGGTGAGCCTCCTCGGCCAATGTTGACCAAAAAAAAAAAATCACCATTTTGAGAAATTGCTTGAACGGCCCAGAAAAGTGAGAAAAAAATATTCATATAAGATAGTGATGAATTTTTTGGGGGTGAGCCTTGACGGCCACCGTAGTAATGGTATATAAGAAGATTCCCTGTATCTATAATGGGTCTATACGTACGATGTGCTATGTACAGTCATGGAGCTTTAAGGACCATTAGCTAATTACATTCTCAGAAACCTCATCCAAATGTGAGTAACAATGAAGGGACTGTCTCTATGATACCAACTTATGATATGGACAATTCGGTCAAATTCGCCTCTGAAAGTTTGTAAGGGTTAAGATCGTCTTTGCAGCCAATCGTATACAAGATAGTGTATGTGACGTAATCTGTGAAGGGGCCTTCCATAAAGTATGTACGCATTCTTCTCCAGAAAATAGACCCTCCCCCCATCCCACATGTTGCGCATCATGTATGCATTAGGGTGACCCCCTTAAGTACATGTATAATCTTATATATATAGTATATGTATGTATACTCATTTGCTGACCTAATGTTAATACTTTTGTGTACAATATTAAAGTATGCTGAACATCCTAAGTACGTAGTAGCTATATTCGACTCTGTTGGTTAAGTATTAACTGCTAACAGATTCTCATCTGCGGTATATTGTGACCTACGATAATACATTGCCATTGGTGACTGCTGATCTGCTGGTATAGCCGATATCTTTTTTTTAGAACAAATTTAAACTTTATTTCTCACATAAGATCCAATTTTTGAGTTACAATAATGACGTACATAAGTCTGTAGCCAGTGTGCAAAATTGCACAATTGTAGTAGAATGAATCATATTACACATATTACCGGTATCATCGTAAGAACAAGAAACAGTAATGGAGTTTGACAGAAATAGTTAACCTTTTGAGAAATAAAGTTATGGGAAGGGCGTTATCAACAGATAATATTATGCCCCTACCATGTACACACGTGCTAAGTTTAGTTTATTTTCTACTGTATTAACGATGAAACAACATGGACGATTTGAGCCGTGGTTTACATCTAGAGTCAACCCATTAAATTTTGAATAAGTATACATACTAAATATCTAATCCCCTATATAACACAACCTAGATAATAACATATTATGCTTTAGGTATCGACATTAACATGACTTCCTTTGCCTTTAATTTATATTCATTTGGGGTTTGGAGAAGCCTAATCCTAAGTGGGCAGGATATGGTCAGATTACACACTGAATGGGATGTTATTTGAGTGACTCATAATTATATAGAACCAGAGTAGCTACCTCCTGCCTACCACTCTACCCCTACCACAGATACCACCCACTCCCACCCATCAACCCTTCTTTACTACTACTGCATACACGTGTATAGTAGCCACTGGCAGGGGCTAATACAAGATGACATATCTCATTAACAGTCCTGCATTAAGTGGCTGCTGTGTGATTGGCCCGTCACCTGGCTATCAGCACCGATTTAGCTGTAACCAGGCTTAGGGATTCACCTGTAGAATATGGTGGGGGTTTATTACCATACTACTGGAACACCTGTAGCTTAATACTAGCCTGAATATTAGAGTGACCATGGGATAGAAATAGCATATGTCGTGAGTATGGTTTCCCACAAAGCAGATATAAGTACAAAGCGAACCTAGGAGTCTTATAATATCTCCCCATCAATACCTATTATAGCCATGGCAATATGTTCAGCCTCCTGATGTAAAATCATTGTATTATCCTCTCTAATGTACCAAATGGCAAAAGTTTTAGTGTTCAATGTTTATTCTTAATTGTTACCTAATACATTAGATATAATTTATAGTTCTTAACCCTAACACAATGCAATATTAAATGTAAGGCTTGGATTTCATATAGGTACCCGTACTCAGATTGCAAATAGGTTAATATATTAACGTTATAATATGTTAATTGATTTGGGGGTCATTGGCCGGTATAAGTATGGTCAGTGTAGGCAAAATACTGCCCCACTTAGTAAGATTGTAGGGAAGTCGGACATCCTGTTGCCTATTGTTGTACTACTATATAAAGCATCTGTTACCCTGATTAAGAGCCATGCTATTGCTAATACAGAAACCTGCACAGGTTCCTCATTAAAGCCTAAGGATATAGCTTTCGGACACTAGAGGGAACTACTGTGGCCTCGAATTTATAATGACCTGATGCACCTCCCCCTTTGCCTGTTGTGATCCCATGTACCATATAAGGGCATGTGTTAAAAGTGTTTTGTCTCCTCTTCTTTATTATGTAATAGGCCTTTGGGCTGGTGTGTAACAACTGAAAAACTGGAGAGTGACCTATGGAATGACCACAGCTCATTGAACAGTGCAGGGCTGGTGGGGGCATGGTGGTGTGCGGGGAGGGACAATTTTAACCTCCATGGGGAAGGGGGGGCAATTTCAATCCCACTTGGGAGGGGAGACAATAAAACTCATCTTTTTTGCATAAAATATCTGACACATTAGAAAAGAGGGGCATATGATATTTTGTCCCATCCGGGTTTTGGGGGGGGGGGGGGGATTTCGCTAATGTCACCCTCCTCCCCCACTGTTATAAAATGATTACTCCATCCAGTGCTTGGTCTTACCTTCCAGTCCTCACATAATAGGCCTTAGGTCAAGGGTGTGGGGTGGATTGATGAATAGTCACAGCTCGTTGAACATTTGATATAGTGAGATCGCCACTCAAACTTCTTTACCCTGGTCAATAGGGCGTCAGAGTTGTAGATTACACCTGATCATAGAACAGGGGGTGGGGGCAAAAACGCCAAATGGTTGATACTTTATAGGGTATATTAACCATATCCCACCCAGCTAAATTGATACACACATAGAAAATAATCATATATATCTAAATGAGATCCACACTGTCTTATGTATGTACCATGTATCATTATAGTGAAGGCTGAAAATAACATGTACTAGGGCCCAATTAGAATACATAAAAATACAGTTAGGGGTAATGATACTATCATGGTGAAACTACCCAACCACATGGCAACCTGTGTTTGCCCCCCAGACCCGACCCTGTGACCGGCCTGTGACGTAGCAGCAGAGGAAACTCTAGCCTGTGCTAATATGGGGCATAATAACACCTTTAGTGATATGTAGGCGGGTTCTACTACATGTAGGCGGGCCACACTATGATAATTAGCAAGCTATAGGACCAAAAGGGCGGGACAAACGATAAGGATACTGAGGCTTTAAGATTTAGCAACACCATACTCCATATCATCGGACTGGGAGTAGCCTTTGTATTGATACTAGATAAAACTTGATAATAGGACTATTTGAGTCATTGACTAAGCTTTAAACAGGCAGGGTAGTAGCAGCAATTATACAGTATGATGTACAACTTGACCTAGGTAGCCTAATATAATTCATTTAAAAATAACCCTGTTTTAACTTTTTATTTCTAAATTGTCCAATAGATTATAAAAGCCAGAAAATACATTAAACGTCTTCTTTGCTGTGGTCCTACAGAGTAGACATAGCTCGAACAGTTCAAATTTAAATTGGTGCTTCATTAATCGTGGATCATATAAAAACGTAGCCAATTTTGATTTGTACATAACACTTATTTAAGCACCATCTAAACAGAAAAAGATAAGTATAGCATAATTCAGACCCAGATTTACATAGAACTTACCTTATGTGTCAGTTGGTCCTGTCAGTCATCACAGTTAGGCTGCTCTCTCTCTACACACCAAAGAGACAATCCACAATAGCCACCTTCCATGCCTACAACTGGGCTAGGGTCGATACCACACAAGATGTGTGAGGGAATTGTCAACTCAATATCGCACTCCTTTATTGTTCCCACTTTCACAGGGGTTCAAAGCACAGCGGTTCACCCCCAATTCTGTAGCTGTCGGCATGGAGGGACAGTAAGGTATTGGCTGATTGGGCGAGTTAAGCGCGCATTCCACCTGAAATATTTGCCTATCGGGTTCTTGAACAATCTGTGCATCGTAAGTTACATGGCTTTCCATTGGCTCATGTGAAACCATGTCGATCATTTAAGTCTAGATATATAATGAATTGCAAGGGAGCAATCACATCGATCATATATACCATACCTAAAAACACAAGCATACAATATTGCAATCTTTCATCTGTTCGCCCTATCCTGATGCGCAAATACAGCATCGTCTCACCTTGTGTGTTTCTCACAGTTTTTCGCTCGCCCTTTTCTGTACAATCAGGCAATTCTAAAGCAATGATGAATCGCTGCTGGTAGGTGGGACCCATACTTTAAGGAAGCAGGCCCCATGCACCATGTCATGTCACGGTAGGTGGAAGGCCATGTGTAGGCTGCAGGGAGACCAGATCGATACCAATTGGGCAGAAAGGTGAACTACATCCGGGTGATTACCTCGACTTGTGTGCTGCTTTGATGCTGTGAAGTACACTTTCCTTCATACAAGACGCCAGCGGCGGGCGACGCGGAAGGTGCGACCTGGGTGTTCTGCCAACTTGTTTGTAGACTTGTTGGGGTGCATTCCTCTGTAGTACTATAAAACCAACAGATTACTTTGTTTCCATTCATGAACGCACGTGTTTCCCTATTCCTGATTGATGATAGTGATGCCAGATTGAGTACACTGTGAGTGTATACATAGAATATATAGCAACAATTGATCAGGGATTTTCTGGTTTGAATCTAAAGAAGGGATTCCAATAAACGTATCATTGTGTTTGTATCGATTTGTGCCTTCATGAACTGTTTACCAGAGGTATTTACTGCAGGGGTAATACAACACAATGCCAGGGGCACAGAAGTAGGATATAAGTGTCCCAAATGCTGCGTGTTAATTCAATTAGATGTAATCCTACTGTATAATAGCATTTATTCTAGCCCCAGTTTGATGGACAAACCACTGGTTGCTATAGATGGGCTTGATGGATACATTTACAAACAGGCTTTGCTTGACCCCCTTCTCTCTATGGCTGCATGAGCTATAAAATATTGACTATGAGAAACGCCTTCCCCCATCCTCCACTTGCGTGTCTTGACGACATAAAGTCTGGCTTTTAGAAGCCAACTGGACCATTCTTCTGTTTGACCTACCTTGTAATGAGGAGGCTTATTAAAGGGGCATTTCCACTAAGAACCTACAGCCTGGATTCCAGGCTCATTCAGGACAGGTCACGAATCTGTAGGTAATTTATCACAACACCAAACAAGTTTCGTCACGTGAGCCCTGGGGGTCCTTCACAAGAACCCCTGCTGAAATCTTTAGAACAATATTTGTAGATACCACCTATTGACTTTGAAGGGTACCCTCGTCAATTGCAAATATTGCACTATTAACGAAATATAACAAGTCACAATTCAGTTCTGTTTCAGTTAATTTACGAGTGACATGTTAACAGTCACCGTGCAACTCCAAGTTACCATGTACCTCCTGTTCTGACTTCCTAAATTGAGCAAGACCCCTGTGCATTTGGCAATGAATGCTTCATCCCTAAAGAAGCAGCGGATCTTTTATTGGATATCTAGAGGCAATAAAAAGCAATCCCACGCTCCACGAGGTGGGGGCTGTACATGTGTTACCAAGAGTCCACATTCCGTGTGTCCCACAATCAGTAGCAATCGTTACTAGACCTCCGCACCCTCCCCTCATCCTCCTCATGCCCCCCTCAGGTCCCGGCGACTTTCTTGCCTCGCGTCCTCCACACAAGTCGGCGGGTGGTTGCAAGCCAAGGAGGCATTTAGCCGCTAGTGTGGAGCCGACATGACACGGGGCGTTATGAAAGGACAGATGTTGGACACCATTTATCAGCTCTTCTCATGCTACTGGGAATCGACTTGCCGCTAACCCGCCCTCTACTCAGTCGGTGCTACTCTCCCCCTGGTACTCGGCAATCAATATGGAATATCATTTTTGTCCTCCCTCTGACAATGTACCGTGCCTGTAACTATATAAAGTTGGGTGGTGCACGGTGGGGGTTGGTGCTATTGGGACGGGGTGTGGGTGGTAGGGAGGGTGTCTGGAGAACTACTGCCTCTAGAGATGCTCATTTAACTACCACTCCTTTTATATCAAGTTCTTAAGGACGGCTTGTCCCTAAAAGATATCATCTGTCGTCATGATGCACCAATGCAGCCCCGTCGAGCAACTCGCCGGTTCTGCATTTAAGTAAATCATGCCGCGCCCTCTAGAGTATTTGGACCTCGTAAGCATGATGCTTGAACTCATGTATCATGACGACCAAGGACATGATACATTTATGTAGTATGCCGTTCTTAAAGGGTTATGATAATATAAAAACCCCAGCAGGTTAGAAGGTTCACAGGGCCCGTACGGACCGAACCTGGTAAAGGGTTAAGGGATTTTCCATCACATGACACGTGTGGTACACTCAGGGAGATTTAATAGTGGGCTCTGAGCAGTGCTTTATTTTTTTCCAGAATTGTAGGTGATTAAAGCTCACTGATCATGCTTGTTCAGACACAGATTGCCTTGTCTGGGGGTGAATTTGTAGGTGGGGATGTTGTGCCACAATACAGGCATCTAACACCATTACCCCACTGTATCTGTAAGCGAAATGTAAGGTGGCTATACTTTTCTTTGTATGAAGTGTGGTAGTAACACGTCAAAGGGTTTCAAATATACACACGATATACAAACGATAACGAGTACTAGTGGTAAAAGTCAGATATGGCAGAGTCACAATCCCTGTACAAATTATCTTGGCATTGGTCACGAATATACATACACTTAATCATCTTTGACTCCTTATGAGCCTTGACTGAGAGCAATACGATGCATACAAGGCTGTGGCTGGACTACTTCTACCATACAATTGACACTTAATAAAATCATTATAAGTGGTTGCGTCAGAAGTGGTTTATTGGCGTTTCCTACACTATCTGCATGGCTTTCTGCACTGTAAACAGTTGGTTGACATTTTTGTAGGTGTAATGTTGATTCTACTGTAGGTCTGCGTATCTACGTAACTATTTACAGTGTAGCTGCAGTGATTAAAAATTAATATGATAGAAATGGATAAATATTGCCATATTTAGTATCAAATTAAGGCTAACGCTGCCAGTAATGCAGTAAGGTAGAAATATCCTTTTCCTCACTTCTAAAGATCAATAAATTCTTAAGTACTAAAATTTGAATTTTGGTTGTGAAAAAGATATATTAGCTCATACAATGTGATACATTTTAGCCCATGAGTAAAAAAACCTGAGAAAAAGCCTCCCTCGTCACATTTTTCAGCCCTTGGTGTTGAGAAACCACCTTTTTTGAGTGGCCTTATACGATGTGTTGCCATAGTAAGGAGCCATATAGATACGTTCTGAAACATTTCATAACGTTTCTTGTTTACAGGGTAGGCATCCATGTGGCCTTTGTGTTGGGGAAGTTATAATCCGGTGTGCGTGTGTGTGCGTGAGGGGGTGGCATGGTAAAGGCTAATGGCGCCAGAAGTGGCTGTGACCTTTGCTTCCATAGAGACTCACCTCCACTGCTCCCTAATTCAGGGCTGGGAACGACTACAAACACGCCAGGTATTGACTGTAGATAAGCCATATCTAAGGTGAGACAGGTAGATCTATGGTCCTAGGTAGCAACAACAGGTATGACGCATGGCGTAATGATATCAGTCAGTTTGTCAAGCTGGCTTAGTGACTCTGAACTAAGAAGGATTTTCCAGTAAGCATTGGTGAAATATATGTATATACTAGCCTTGTTGACCGAACCCACCTGACAAAACATATATGTTGTCTGTCACCCAGCCCTTGTAAACCCTTTAAGATGCAAGATTCTGTACGGATGGGGTTATTATACAGTTATAGAACCTATACTATGTGCTGTTACTGTAGTGTGGTGTCTACTGAAGACATGCATATGAAGTCAAAAGCCCTAAGTTCCACATACACAAAAGACACACATAATGTGACCATCTAGGGCATTAACAGGAGAAGGTCTGGTTTAATTGCAAATTCTGTGGTTATGCTACTTCTTATGACAGAGCACACAGCAGTGCACATCACCACCCTTTACCGTGTTGCCATTCTAGAAGGTGCCCGCCCCTTTATGCTCTGCCAGCCATTTACATACGCTTGCAGTTCATCAATAGGCTAGGAGAACTCACAGCAACTGAATGAATGATTGAACTGTCCTCTTTCCCACCTGTCCTTGCTAGGTAGCCAAAAAGGGGTACCATATAAAGTCGAATTAAATTGGCTACACAAAAAAGGTATGTGTACCATATAGAAGGAAAGTTAGCAGTATAGGAAAAGGGACCTTGCCCTACTACTATCGGTGCTTACACCAAAGCAATAGAATATTGCTTGTCGTGGGCAGAGAGCGACTATGTATGTCCATAGCGTAATCTAACCCTTGTCTAATTCCGTAGATATCACAATAAAAGATATATTGCTAAACTACTCAAAAGCCAATTACACCCAAATGACATCAGAATTGTACATAATAACAATTCTAGTTACCTCATGTCTACCTCATCTTCTGTAACTGTATTGAAAACGGTTCTTTTCAATTTCCCATCCGTCATTGTATTGTTCCATGAAATATAAATGAATAAAAACCCAGGCCTTGAGACTTGTTTTTCGACATAACTATCCATTGAGTAGTGGAACTCTCTCAGAGACCACAAGAAAGCCATGTCAATGTCAGACAACGGATGAAAAAGCTGCAGACTTACCTCCAACACCAAGACTGCTCAGGAAGCACATCAGTACAGTAGCTGCAAGTAAAAAGAAAACCTCATATAGATCATATTTCTCACAGGGTGGGAGGGGGTGCCAGCTGATTACAAGGTACGGCGCAAATAAAGGCCAAATTACTGACGCTGTAGACTTAATTGCGTCCTTTCATAACGGCGGGAGGGGTGTTGATTTGTCGATTGTCTAATTTGATGTGAGTGTATGGGTGGGAAGATGTATCCAAGTAGAGATGGGAGGTAGGGTAGCCGAAAGACATGTCTAGATGAGATACATGTAGTTGGCCAAAACATAGCACCTCCCCATGCATAACCAGTCCCTGTTCTTTCATCACAATCGGCCCCTCACATTACCTGTCTCTACAAGTCCCTAATCCATAAAAGAATACGAGTTGCATGTCTATTGAATATGAATGTGACATAGCAATTATTCCTTTTACGATAGTAGGCCTACATTATCACTAAACATGTGAAATGACAGGATGGGTGTAATTGTGGACCATGAAAGTGAAGGCGTCTAGAAGTTCCTGCTCATTCACTAGAATTATATCGATTAACACAGCAACCTTGTGGTTATGAGCTGCATTGGGAGAGCGCACATACATTTGAGATGTGATGGATGCACATGAAATGGTTTATTGAAATGGGCAGCTGCCATAGAAATCACATGCATTACTGCACACATGGGAGGTTCTTTACAGAACGAGCCACATCTATATGTATGGGCAATACATGACAAAAGCATTTTCGTGGAATATAGTACGGAAGCTATGCTGGTTACATATCAACACTAAGTGATACAGTGGTTTCATGTGTTAGGGCTAAGTTTTAACGCTACTAATTAACGTTAAGTAATGAGGTAGACCTATAACTGCTCTTAAATCATTTGCATGTAATGCTTGTTAGCTTGTAGGAAGTTGCATGTGTTTCGTTGTGACAGGCTGTTTAGCTTCTCCCACTGACAACTCCCACTGTACATTCCCACTGTAAATAGGAACCCATATTGGTACATTTTACTTGACTATAAAACGATTACTAACGTGCGTTTATCGTGTCAGAAATACGCAAGAATGCTTATATAAGATGAAGTAAAAATATTGAAGGCTGGGATGTACATTTTGTATCGCACATTGCTCATGGTTTACTTATCTAACAGATCTCATTGATCTATCAAATCCTATAGATGTATGGAGCGGTAAAGTGACTATATCTATTGTTGTTATTGCCTTATATTATATATCATCATAATATTACAAAATGTAAATATTCTTTGGGACCATCATAATTTATGTACATTGGCAAAAGAACACATGTGAGCTGTTAGCCGTTACTTCGGAATGCGGCTAGTGAATCGTGTAGTTTGGGAGTATGGTACCTGCCTAAATCTCGCTAGATTGGAGCCAACATGGCAATGCACACCAAAACAACCGGTTCTATTACTGTATAGTAATAACATAGGGTAGAGAATCTATCATGCTTGATTAACAGTAATACAAATTGAGGTGGACATCTCATGATGAAATAAAGCTACGCTACTGCTAAAGTGATGCATGCAGGACTGGCTGGGAGAGCCCCCTCATTTTTAGGATTAAAGGCGAAGCACAAGATCACCATAGGGCCATATATTATGAGAATACTGTGGTAATTATCATATTTACATAGAGATAGAGTCACTCTGCAAAGTCATTCTATGACGATATCGGTCGGAAAGCATTATAATCCCAGTTCAGTCAAACTTGACGCTAAAATCTCTCAGAAACAAGCCTGGGACCCCCATATTACATTAGCATCTTTGAGGAGTGTATGACATTAGGGTCTTACATTGTAAATCTGGTATGAATTTGCTAGTGCTCGTTCTTCTTGTTAGAGAAATTTACCGTAGCACTGCTCAATTTCTAGCAACTCTATGTAATAACTTCCAGCAAATATACCAAAATGAACTTTGTATGTTAATTCATCAATAATATATTTTATACTATACTGTCTGTTTATTCCTCCTTCTCTATACTTATACCACAGCAGGCACGGAGAACAAAGAATTTCACACCTCTTGTATACTGTATACAGCTAGTGGCATAAAGTAGTTATAGGACTAGTACCAATCTGTAGGGGTATAAGGCTCCTTCACTGTATTTCGCGCACAGATTGGTACACGTCCTATAGGGATCTGGAGGGAGGTGCGCTGGTTTCGGCGACAAGCACTGATAAGAGCTGATAAGACTGTTACAAGCCTGTCCCCTGTTTGTCCCCTATTTGTCCCCACAGTGGTATGTCTTATCAGTAGGTTTAACCGCAACCAGCGAAATTTAAAATGGCGGACCCACAGGGTATAGCTCCAGATTCCTATAACTACTACATAATCTCTGAGTACTACTACCGTGTATTCCAGGCAGAAGTAGCTCAACGTTTCGGCAGTAGACAATAGCACCAGGGCCTATTTACACAGACTGGACGAGTCGCTCTTCATCTGATTTCCTGTACAAATGAGCTGCTCGTGCAGGGGAGTGAACACAGGGTAGGGGCTGGTATCATTGTTGGCGAGAAGCCCACACCGTTACACTTCCACAAAATAGGGCCAACTACCCTAGGTCAATAGCACCCTAACGAGGCCGACTACAGGACCGTATGATTAGCGCTGTGAGTAGTATATGGTAATGAGGGTTAGCCTCAGGTCGGCCCTAGTAGAGTGCTAACCAGGTTAAGTTGCCACACCTTGCCTGTATCCCTCATCATTGGACATTGTATGTATATTGGTCTGGGCACCATTCCACTTTACCCAATTTAACAGTCTGCTAAAAGAAGTCTGCAGCAGTAACTACACTGCAAAAACTTTTTTGGGAGTTATATGACATTCTCGCTAGGTATACGTCTAGGCATGTACTAGGTCTTATGAGCAGGGGTAGACGTTACCGGTAGTGTGTGAGTTTATATTGATTGTTTAGGGAAGAAAGCATTGTAGCCGTGTGTTCTGCTATAACGATGAATAAAACTCACTGTGAAGCCCACCATTTTCTTCATGAAGAGTTAATGACTTGACTCTTCACTAAAGGGTATAGCTCTGACCCTTCTACCAGGGTCACTATGACTCTGTAACCATGTAGAGTCATGATCAACTAGAGTTGACTAGGGTAAAAGAGTCATGCCGACACCTTTACTTTTCTCCATGTAACCTCTCCGTATAAATGACACGGTGTCCATTTCCATTATGGTATCTAGTATAAATTGTTTCCGGCATAAGAACCCTTCGGCTCAGGCAATCCTTTCAAAACTATTTCCTGCCGGATATACATTTGTCCCATGAAATACATGTATGTATACCTAGATATTGTAGCCAAGTCGCTTATAAAATGACCCAGTATTCATTTCCGTTATGATGCTCTGTATATGAAATGTATGGCTTCCAAAACCATAAGCCTTAAGTTGATAGCTATTTCCTGCCGGATATTGTTATACCCCTGCATATATCATCTAGATAGCCAATCCCTATTTAATATCCTTCACCATGTCTATACTTCTTTCACTGTGTGCCTATAAAAATGACCGTGCTATAATATCTCTATGTTAAACATGACTGTAATAAGCTTGTCTACTAGTACCAGTTAATGGAATATGGATCTGCCATTGCCTGCACTAAACGTGAACTTACACCATAAAAACAGTGATAGGTTTCTAGTAACTCAAAAAGGTGGAATATTCTACTATATAGCCTATATTCTTGTCTGACATTCTAGAGGGTCTGCAAAAAGTATATATACACTAGCCGCCTCAGGGTTTAGTCAACGATTGAATTATTAGATAGGGTATCAAAAGTTAGAGTTGAAGATGACCTTATCTTTTTTTAATCGGCGACTAAGCAGCTGTGTACACTCCACTTTTCCCCTTCCGACTTCCCTTTTTCTATTTCTGCCACTGTTTTTTTTATCAGACGGAGTGCAGACGATGATAATCTCAGGCTGGCACTTTTGTAGCAGTTCACCCTGCCTAGCAGTGCTACATAAATGCTAAAATATGTGAAGGATTTGACCTTAAAATCCCCCAGGGCCTCCTTTCCCTTCATCATTCACAGCCAGCCATGCAACAGTGTACTCTCAGAATGTGTCATGAGGCAGGCCATGTGTTCTACACAGTGGGTTGTTAGGGGAGAGGCTGTAGGCGCTGTACAGGACTGTCCTCCAGTGGGTTGTAGGAGATACTGGCAGAAGGATAGTTTATGACAAATCTATACGAACCACTCCATTAAGGGTGTAAGAGCGCCGCCAAAACGCATGCATCCCCGATACTTGGAACCCAACGTCCCCCCCCCCCGCCCACCACACCCTGCTCTTAGGGGTGTTACTCGGAATATGAACGATTGCTTGATGTAGTTGTTGCTAATGCATCACCGGATGCTGGTGTCCCAAACAGAGTAGACGACACATAGACCATCTTCTGAGCAGGGTGATCTGTCTGTCCCATAGATCTTCATTATACAGGGGTCAGTTATGGAGATAGATCAGGTTCCACCAAGCTTATACCCCTGCAGTGGTAGCTGCAGGGGTATAAGCTTGGGTTTGTGTTAGTGTTGAGTGTTATTGCTATAGGCCGGGATCCACTGACAACATAATAGCTGTGACAAGAATTGTAACGTATTCAATCCATAATTATGTAAATAAGACACCATACACAGGATATGTTGTTATGATATATGATATCATATTACTAAGGGAACCCCTTTATATATACTGAATAGACTATACTGTGTCGGTAACGTGTAGATAGCACCCTATGTAGTATGGCTTGTACAAATGAATCTGCCACTACCTCCTATAAACCTGTACTACATTTTTGGAATAAGTATATATACTGTAGAACGGTACACAGTTTCTTGAAACTTAAAGGATACAGTGACCATATATGGTATATATTCTGCGCGGTAAAAAGGACAGATTATTAAATCCAGCGATCTGAAACATTGTCCTGTCATCTCGATACCATGAGCGCACTAGCTGAGACTATACTTTGTCTAGTCTTCTTTTAGTTCTTCTTTTTAAGCTAAGTACTCATCAACTGAGTCTGAGTGGTTTGTGTTATGACAGTAACATGGAGGAGGTATCTAGCAACACGAGGATATCTACAGACTATAGAGCTGTAGGTAGTGACATGAGGGGCATGTAGCAACATGAGGGGTATCTAGCAACACGATGAGTATCTACATACTCTAACTGTAGGTAATGACATGAGGGTATTATAGCAACATAAGGGGTATCTAGCAACACGATGAGTATCTACATACTCTAACTGTAGGTAATGACATGAGGGTATTATAGCAACATAAGGGGTATGTAGCAACATGATGGGTATCTGGTAATACGTGGAGTATCTACAGACTAGAGCTATAGTTAGGGACATGAGGCTTGTAGCAACATGAGGGGTATCTAGCAACACAAGGAGTATCTACGGCCTTGAGCTGTAGGGAATGACATTCAGGGGATTGTAGCAACATGAGGGGTATCTATTGACATGAGGGGTCTGTTGCGACACAAGAGACTTCTAGCAACTTGATGAACATATAGGCATACAAAATCAACGTCAGGGTCATCTAGCAAAACTGGGGCCATTTAGCAACACACATGAGTATGTAGCAATACGAGGGCATGTGGTGAAACAAGGCATGTGTAGCAGTATGCAGAGTGTCTATAGTGGTTGGGGAGGCTGATACTGTGTGGGAGTATGGTGCAGGGCTAGTTGTCAGCAGTGCATCGCCATACTCTTTTTTTTCATAATCAACCAATACTAAGCAATATTCCTTGTATTTTCAGCTAATATCACAGAAACTATTTTTAGATGTCCTAAGGATGGATGAATCGTTTAAAATCTGCTATAATATTCCCATGGTAAGGCACATTGGCCAGGATATTGATGCAGGTTTGATATTGTGTCCCTACATATGAACACTTGGTGTGGAGGAGCCCATAGGGGATATATGCACCACCAGTCGCGTCTGTGTACAGTGTGGATTATTGTTGTCAAGTATTTTATGTAAGGGACTGCCAATGATGGTTAGTACAGCAGCAGGCTTTGTATGGGAAAGCCAACCACTGGGAGCTGTAACACTGAATATGGCTGAATTGTGTATGTTACAACATTGTGCCGACTAGATGTTCTGTACCATCAAGCATGTGCATCATTCTCATAACTGTATTATGTTCAAGGTAGGTAACATGATGCATC